>CM048745.1:494464257-495064257 GCA_026315105.1 Locusta migratoria | reverse complement strand
ATTCTTTCTGTGTATAAACAGTGGAGCACTCCAAGCAGGAGTCAGTCTGTACTGAGTGTACGCTCATAGGCGGATCCAAAGGGGGAGTGAAGGACGTTCGCTCCCCCCCCCCCCCCCCTCAACAGATCTTTTCAACAGATTTTTTTCATTATTATTATTATTATTATTATTATTATCATTATTATTATTATTTAAAGAATGCTTAGCTACCACTGTACCACTGTACTGAGTCTTCAAAACTGTGAGACTTTTGTTTAATTGGGCGTGGGGTAAGAACAGATGGCCGGTACTAGAGTCTTTCTCCTGAGCCAGAGTTAGCTGACGATGAGAATTCTCCCCCAGAAGTTCCCTGGATCCGTTCCTCGCTTGTGTTAGCAATAAACGTATTCTAAGTGTTGTGCTCTATTACCGACCAGCCTTCGAATTTCGGACCACCTGCAGTTTTCTATGTAACATTATTGTAAACTACACACGAGACATCCTTTATGTATTGTCACACCTTGTTTAGTAGTAATTTTCATTGTCGGTGCATTCCAATGACTTTCGCAATTGTTTAATGTATTTTTTTTTTAAACGGTAGTTCTCCTTGTTTTATATTTCCTGTGGTCATTTTCGGTATTTTGTACCTCTGATTATTTGTGTAAATGTTTGAGTGAAAATCCATTGTCTACGTAATTCTTAGTTAATCGTGTTCATTGTTTGTATAATATGTGCGTTTTTTCATTCGTCAATAAGCAGTTTCTCTGCTTCCATTCTCAGTGTATAATTTGTAGAGAGAACAGTGTTCTAAAACTATTTTCTTTGACGATAAATGACTTGTCATATATCTTGTGTACTAAGGCATCCAACTTTTTCATACTCAATGCAGGACATTTCAAGGATGTGGAGAAGGACGAAGATCATGTCACTAATTCAGCCAGTTATTCTGAAATTAAGAAAGAAATTTAGGTGCGCAGAGTAAACCTCCTCATTAACTTTTAAAGTAACATATGAGTGTCATTTTATTCTTAATTTTCAATCTGTATTTACAGTTCATAAATATTTTTTCATGCTCCAATTTTGAATTTTACAGTCTGACAATTTTTACATATTCTATCTCTGTTACGTTTTTTCCGATCACCTTTGTTGTCTGTACTACTTTTGTTCTAGCTCTTAGAGCATCGTGTTCCACACATTGTGATAAGTAGCTTTCTCCGCCCAAAGAATTATGTTTTGCAATAACCTCGAATTAGAATATGATAAATTACTTTTTAAAGCCATTTGAACTACTCTATTATAGAAGTTTTTTCGATTAAGTGCAGAGTTTAATTGTGCCTTACTACATGCAATGCTCACTCACTTTCATTGTTACATTTTCAGAATTTCACTACCTTTTTATTCCTGGCGGAAGTAAGATGAAAGCTAATATTGTATTTGCATGTCAGATTAAAAAAGTTTATACAGACAGTGCTAATCAGTGCTAATATTACATCATTTTTGCCACCTTGAGCTCCGAAATATATTCAATTGCACTCATTGAAATGTACTTAAGAAGACACAATTTTTTAATAAGTCCACTGCTGGCGAATTTGTCATTTTGAAATAAGATGATGTGTATCGTTTTTTTCTTCTGTATTTAATGTAAGAAAACTGTCATTTATTCGTAGATGTTGCATTGTGAAGTTGACATCTAAGCAGTGTGACATATACACTACGTTTACATTGAACACATCTTCCAGAAGACGAAAACCGATGTTCGTAAACCGTTTCTCGCTGTCGTGTTTACATGCCATAGCCTGAATCGGATTTCCTAGTCCACTTAAAATGGCGGCTGAAAAACAGCTGATTCAGTTCCTGATTTAGTCACCAAAATCACTATTTTTCTTTATCTAAATACACAGATTCATGTTCACTTTAATATTTATACTTTTATTTCACATTAGAAAATATCACTTTTTCAATATGTTCCGAAAATTCTGAACAAGAAAACACAATCTGACAAGCCAGAACGCTTCAAAATCGGTTGCGTTTACCTAGGCAGTAGGCACGAAAATCGATTGTGGAACTGGAAAGCCGCTTTAGAGAAACGGATTTCCAGAATCGATTTTGGAGTGTTTTCACGACCAATCAAAAGCGGAATTGGGAAATCGGTCTACGAAATCCGGTTTTGGGAGCCCATGTAAACGGGGTGATAGTGTGCCGTACGCAAATAGTTTCGGCGTGTATTCTTAGACCAACAATTTCAAAATCACTGAAATGCGAGACGTTTTGCCGCTTTGCGGGACAACGAGCCCAAATGTGGGTCTGTCCCGCAGAATCCGGGACGGTTGGCGCTTAAATGAGTACTTTTGTACGTGATCCACAGGATAAATAATAAATACAAATACAACTCATATTCTGTACGTGTTTTTGGCTCTGGCTTGCTGTTTTTCTTCTTTTTTCATGTCATAGGAAGAAGAAAAACATCTGTTTGGGCTAGACTATTTTACTAGATCATTATTTGATAAACTGTGTGGGGCCAACGAGCTTAAATTTAAGCTCGTTGTGTAGGGCAGCTTGGTCGTGATGAAAAATGTGATTTCAAATGCCATGAAAGGTAAAAATATATTTATATGTTGGCAGCACTAGTACGAAGTACTGTCAAAAAGACAAGTGAATCTCAATGACTTAAAATTTGAGAAATAAATGCATTTTGTTTTCATAATTAAGGGGCCTGTGTGGCAAACTATGTTGAATCATACATATTATGCTGAAATTGTTAATTTAGCAATTTGATGAATATATCACACTAATAAATACATTTATTCAGCATTATTATTCAGTTTTCTTACTAGGCAAATATTTGTTTATATTTACATAAGAGCAATATTACAAACTACTTGGGTTACACGTCGGTTAAGAATGCGTAATTGTTTTTGTGACTCAATAACAGTGAGTTATATCTTTATTTAACAACAACAATATTCGCAGTAAGAATGTGACAATGCACATTGCTACCGTAGTTCTTATCGCAGCTATGTAATGAAAGGTTATGTCTTGTTTATGATTGACTTCTTGTTTTTATTTCTATGAACCTCGTAGATAACTGAATTGTATGATCATGAACCTTTTACAAATTACCATAACTAAATCCAGGTAGTACAATTCACATACCAATAGAGAGGTTACTGTTCAGATTTGTTGGTACTTTAATTTTACGTAACAGTAAATCATTTGAGGTCTCCGTTATCGACTTAACCGTGGCAATAATTTTTTATTTTACGTTTTGCAATGAAAAATAAAACACGAGCAACTGAAGTTGCCACATTACTCAGTGTACTGCAGTTTACAGCAAGAATTTTGTTGCCTCGGCATCACAACGCTTTGTTCCCAATATTTTCGTCGTTATACATCGCATATAAAAACCAGAAAATGAGAAATATATCTGTATCTTTAGTGCCGTTACCCGACGATATTTTGATACAGCTAATTCCAGGGACTTTTCGTGAAGTAATGGTAGATACAAACTCCTGTATATTTGTTAGCTGTAGCATTCTTGATGAGCTTCGTGTGGTAAGCGGACATTGGGTAAAAATACAAAAAACAGTGTCTAAGACCGAATCGGATAGTGAATCAGAAAAACCATTTAACTGTGTAGTGGTACAAATCATTGGGCTTGTGGATCTGGACCCTTCTACAGCTTTAATTAGTGACGTGAAATATGACAACCTGAAAAATAGTTTGGAATTATACGATAACTCTAGCATATCAATTCTTGGACACAGAGTAGGCCAAAGTTTATTGCCCAGTAAAGCAAACAAAGCAGTTGTAAGATATGTAAAAAGACCTCCTGATATAGATAATGCCTTATTGGATGTTGTGCTGATGAAATACTTCAAATATCCACGATATCTTTGTGCCAATGAACTATTTTGCATAAATGTTTTGCACTGTGCACCAGAAATCCGTTACATGCCAGGTAATCAGGGTACTGAAAACCTGTACTTTGTTGTAGAGGAGATTACAGGTGAACCATATACTTCTGATTTCTTAAAGGACGTTAAGATTGGATACTTTGTAGAACAAGGTTCATCAACATTAATACAGGCTGGATGTCATCAGAGGTACCTTCCATCTTCTCGTTGGAGACTGGTGGCAGACAAAACAACCTTGTGCGCTTTAAATTATGAGTCACATCTAATGCCACTATGCCCACAGGGACTTGAGAAGTATTCAGAAGAATTAGAGAGATCACTAAGGCCATTTTTACGTAAAAAAAGAAATTTAAATGTTAAGCCCATGTTTTTGCTCTATGGACAGCGGGGCTGTGGGAAGATGAGTATTATTTCAAGTGTTGCACAGAAGCTTGGTCTAGCCATCTGGAATGTGAACTGCTTGGAAATCCAATCAGCAACTGCAGCTGCAACAGAAGGGAAACTAAAATTTGCTTTTAGCAAAGTGAAACAGTTTTCTCCATGCATCATGCTGATGAACAATATAGAGGTGAGAAAAATTTATATGTAAGTTTTTCAGCACACTAGTGATTTCGGTTTTCATTTAAACTGCTTTAGGGTCACTGCAGTCATTGTAGCTATCATTTTAGATCCTTTTGTGGGACACTACTCTGTGGTGTAGAATTTAAGTAAAAATATTTAGTGTCATAGTGGATGTAAAAACAGTAAACTACTTCTGTACATTAAATTAATCATGTATTTCATTAATTATTGATCCCCAGAGATCTTATGCATGTGGAAGTTCCCTTTGCAAGACCTCTCCAATCCATCCTCCTAGCACTTACTATTCCAGTCCTATCACAGGTTTATTCTACCCTATCAAAGGCTAGGCTACCTGTGACAGCAACAATGTGATTTACCAACACTGCTGCAATCACTGCACTGCTTTCTGTATTGGTATGACTACCAACCAGCTGTCCATAAGAATGACTGGCCATTGCCAGACTGTGGCGGCTAAAAGCAAGGTAGACCACCCTTTGGCAAACGTATAGCTGAGCATAACATGATTTCAGTGACTTATTCACAACCTGGGCCATGTGATTTATAAGGCAGCAGCACTATATCTAATCCCATCCTTGCACTCACCGTGGTGTGTTACTCAGAATGCAGTAGCTGGGGAAGATGGTTGTGTGTTCGGGTCACAGTGAGAGTTGTGCTAGGTGGCCAAAGGTGGCAGTCATGTGTGCATGAGTTGTACCGAATGATTATGTGTGAATGTTTGCATGCTCTTTTTCTTATGAAGTCTTTGTCTGTAAATTTAAATTGTGTCAATGTGATTATCTTTTTTTATGTACCTGTATGGGACCGCTGATCATGTTTGTCATAGTTGCAACCCATCTTAATAATCTTAATATATTGTTGAATTCCAACCTCAAGTTTCCATTGTTAGTCTCTTTTATTTGAGCAGTAGTGTCTTCCACAGGTTCTACAAGTTTATCTAACCTACCTTCAATAACATTCAATGCTCGAGGAATACCAGGAAGTCTGACATTTGTCTTGTATTTGCATTATTCTGGTTTGATTGCCCTTCTAGTAAGCCAGTGATTGTCCTTCTTCTTGAATACATAGTAAAATGAGTGATGTAAATATAACAGTAATTACTTTTGTTGCAACTACTAATTTTCTAGTGGAAAATACTTTTTTGGGGATACCTGAAAACTTTAAGTGGATTTAATTATTTTTTAAATGAAGCTTACAATTAATGTTTCTTTAATTTACTTTAAACAGTGGCACACCCTTTGGATTATTTAGGGTAGCACAAGTTTTTGTACATTCAAAAAACATTGATTTACCTTACACAGTAACACTTAACAGAGTTATAAACACTTCCTTGTGTGTAAGAGTGTGAAACATCTGTATCTGGAGACAGAGGTATTTGAATGTCATTGAAGTTATTGAGTGAATCATTCACAACTTCATTTTATTTATTTTCCACTTAATCTTTCTTCTTGGGACAAATTAATCAGCAGTGGAAAAATGCTCCTGTCAGAGCACAAAAAAGTGAATATGTTCTTGTTTGCAAAACTCAAACAGAAAAGTGGGTAACCAGCTCAGTCCTCATTATGCCTTCTTCACCAAAAATTTTCGCATGTGAAACATATTCATGCTCTTTTAACATAAAACATGCTAAAGCCTTTATTCCCAGTATCTTCTTATAGTGAAGTTTTCTTCTTCTGTCTCTCCTCTTTTCACTACTTTCATCCCCTTCTCTCAATCTCTTTCACCACTGTCACCTTCTCTGTGACTTTCACTGTCTCTCTTACATTGCCTTTGTCCTATTCTCTTTCTATCGCATTGCCACTGCCTCATTCTTTGTCAACATCTGCTGTCTGTCTCATCAGTCACCATTGCCTCCTATACACGTGCCCTTGTGGGTGATTTGCCGAGGCTTGTAAACCTCACTATGAAAGTATAAGTGATGGGAGAAATTGGAGAAAATATTTGTTGTTAAGGTTAGGCGATCTGGGGGTTCCAGGTCACCAAAGCTTGTGGTCTTCACTCATCTGTCCTTTTCAGTTCCACTGTCTCCTGTCACTGCTATAATCTCCATTCATTTATCTTTTTTATTGCCACTCTCTCTCTCCCACCGTGATTATCTGCTGTATTTTTCTCTCCCATTAGCATTGTCTCCATTTGTTTCCATCATTACTTCTTGCTACCGGTATTCTCTTTTAGAACAAAGAAGGGCATGTTGACATGTGTAAATATTTTGTGAAGTTAGTGGAATGACTTGAGGTAGCTAGTTACTCACTTTTATGTCTGAATTTTTCAAATAGGAACGAATTGGCCTTTTTGTACTCCGACGAGCAATTTTCAGCTGGTTCTGTTCTGTGAAATTAGAGGAACAGGCATTTGGTAAGGTCAGCAAAATCCTCTTTGGGACAGAAGTTGGCACACCACACGTTCACCATACGGAAATAAATCTCAAGAATGCAATTAGATATTGTTGCGCTAACAGTTTTAAATAATTTCTTACATCTCTTCAGAATTTCAAGTGCTGCTGTGTATGAGCTAAAATCAACCATAGGCAAAGTCATACATTGTGTCTTTATATCTGTAAACTCTTTAAAATACCATACATTGAAGAACCAAAGAAATTGATACATCTGCCTTATATAATGTAGTGCTCTGCGAGCATTGAGAAATGCTGTGATATGACATGGCATGGACTTGACTAATGTCTGGATAGTTCTGGAGGGAATTGACACCATGTATCCTGCAGGGCTGCATGTAAGTCTGCGAGTATGTGGGATGGAGATTTCTCTTGAACAGCACTTTGCACGGCATCCCAGATATGCTCTATAAAGTTCATGTCTGGGGAGTTTGGTGGCCATTGGAGTCTTTTAAACTCAGAAGAGTGTTTCTGAAGCTACTGTGTAGCAATTCTGGATTTGTGTGGTGTTGCATTGTCCTGCTGGAATTGCCAAAGTTTGTCAGAATGCACAATGGACCTGAATGGATGCAAGTGATCAGCCAGGATGCATACATGTGTGTCACATTTCAGAGTTGTATCTAGCTGTATCACATCCAACAGCACATGCCCTACACCATTGCAGAGCTTCCAACAGCTTGTATAGTCCCTTGCTGACTTCCAGGGTCAATGGATTCAAGAGGTTGTCTCCAATCTAACACATGTGTCTGACACCTGTTGTCTTATATAGGTGCTGCTGACAGCATTGCTGTCCTCTGTTTACATATCTCTGACTTTGCATACACATGCCTATACCAGTTTCCTTGGCTCTTTAGTTTATCTTGCAATACTTAACATCATTTGACAGTAACTGTGCTGTAAATTCAACTGAATAAAACATTGTGAGGAAGGTGAACCAAAGGCTGCATTTCATTGGCAGAACAGTTAGATGATATAACAGTTGTGCTAGACAGACTATCTGTAGATACATTTGTCCATCCACTTTTGGAGTATTGCTGTGCAGTGTGGTATCCTTATCAGGTGGGACTGACCAAGGCCAGCTCATTTTGTTTTATTGTGTCACAGGGAAAGTGTGTCACAGAAATCATTATTTCTTGCACCAACATTCTCCTCCGAATGTGAACCTACATCATTGTCACTCAGCTGTATAGACAAAATAAGAGAAATCAGATTTAAAATGGAAAGATTTGTCCTACCAGCTGCCAATGTTACATCTCCAGAGCACTAAGTTATGCAATTTAATCTTTCTGTATTTTTTTTCTTTGTCATGAATAGTTATATTTTGTTAGTGCTTCCATTTTCAAGAGCTTTATTCTCATGCATTTCTCAAGTACTGTTTTGTAGAGGTTTTGCCTCTGATTTGTTTCGAAAACAATCAGATACTATAGCTCTAGTCAGTGTTGTCCATCAAGGGCACAAAGTAACATAATGTAACTTTTCTGTATTGTTAGTAGACAGTTCTTAAATGTCATTTGTGTTTCTGTTTCTAAAGAGAATTATTTTCACGTAGTTTTTAATTATTGTGAATTTGGGTAAATAGATTTATAGAGTTGGCTAGGTACTGCTCCTGTTGGGAATGTATTCAGCGGGAATTGGCTGCTGTTTGTAAGCAGCTGGAAGCTGTGCTGGCCACAGTTAACAGACTTCATGTGGTTGCTCTCAGCTGCAGTGTCACCAGGGCACCTAAGGCCAATGATGGGGTACCTCTGGTACCTATTGCTATACCTGTGGTGCCTGTTGTCATTGAGCTTTCAGATTTTTACATCCCTGACAGCTGACAGATGGTGACTGAACTGTGGTGGGGTCACCAATCTGTGAGCAGAAGGCAAAACCCGGCACTGGCCATAAGGCTGCCCCCGTGCACCTCAGCAATAGGTTTAAGGTGTTGCCCACTGCTGACAAATTCCATGAGCCAGCACGGGATGTCTTGTCTGTCGCACAGTGGCTGAGCCTTCTGTTATATCTGGTGAAGCACAGAGGGTGCATTTTCTTGTCATTGGGCACTCCAGTGTTAGGTGGTCGATGGGGTCCTTTAGAGAAAGAGTGCATAGGATTGGAAAGAAGGCTAGTGTGCACTCTCTTCACTTGCTAGGGAGGTCTCATCCAAGATGTGGAGGAGGCTCTGCCAGCAGTGATAGGGAGCATTGGGTGCACACGGCTGCAAGTTGTTGCTCATGTTGGCACCAATGACTCCTGCTGCCTGGGTTCAGTAGTCATTCTTGGTTCTTATAAGTGGCTGGCAAATTTACCCTAGCTTGTGGGGTAGAAGCTAAGCTATCGATTTGTTGCATTATTTTCAGAAACATTGCGGTCTTCTGGTGTGGAGCTGAGTCGAAGGCCTTAAACCTGAGACTCAGATGATTTTGTGGTGATGTTGGATGCAAATTTCTTGACCTCTGCAAATGGTTGGAGACATGTAGGACCCCCCTGAAATAGGTCAGGTGTGTACTACACGTAGAAAGTGCATACTAGTGTTATTTATTTATTTATTTATTGTATGGCATATGACAGCAGCATATATACAATTATAATTAAACAAAGAACAAGAATATATATACAAATATCAGTAAAAGATGGCACAAGAGCTCATTTTCAGTAAATGTGTGTGATCAATGATATATTATGACAGAACACTTGCAAATACGACATGTGTCATGTGAGACAAGCTTTTGGCTACACATCAATGACCAGATCTTGAATCCACTTCATAGCCTGCGGCGTGGCTTGTATAAAGTCCTCAGCAGAGCCACTATATTTTCTTTTTGGACACACTCTTATGATGTGGTCCAGCGTCTGCTCAGGTGCTCCACAATCACAACTTGGGCTGTCCGTGAGTCCCCACTTATAAAGCAAGGCCTTATATCTGGTATGGCCACTTCTGATGCGATTGAGCTTAGTCCAGTCTTTTCTTGCGAAGTTGAACTCTTTTAGTTCTTTTGAGGGTGAGGTGATGATTACAGACTGAATTCTCCCACTCCTTTTTCCAGTTCTCCTCTTATATAGCAGTTATTCCATATCGGCTTTCGTGATTTCAAACGGTAATTTGGCAAATTTTTTATTACATTCTGCATAGGTAAACATTTTCCTTCATTTATTTTTTCCTATTCTTTAAAAATGCTTTTTGTCTTCTTAATTTTGGTGGAGCTATATTAGCGATGACAGAGAGCCAAGGTGTTGGAATAGACTTTAAAGTGCGGTGATTATCCACAAGGTTTCATGGAACTGTACGTCTAGCTTGTTGGTGTGGTGGCTTCTCACCCAGACCAGAGCACAGTAATGGAGCATGTGTGAAGTGCACATGAGGGTTTTTTTAGGATATTCCACACAGGGTAGCACTCATCACAACAGAACAGGGAAAGACAATGTCAATATATTAACAGTTAACTACAGGAGAGTTATGGAAGGATCCCACATCACTTATAAATAGTCACAATGGCCATGGAAATTCTAAACTCATCTGTAACGTATAAGTGCTCCTCGGTTGGACAGTGGTAGAGTGCCAGACTAGAAATCCAAAGGTCGCGGGTTCGATGCCCGCCAGGTCCTAGGATTTTTATCTGTCACTTTCCACTTCTTTCACCTCTGGCAGTATTGCTCATGTGAAAAATACAGAGTAGCACCATCGTTCGGAACCCACGTTAAACTGTAGGTCCCCCTATAGCTGGCTGGGTAAGTCAGTTCGAAGGTCGGAGGAAGGCAATGGCATACCACCTCCAAACAGGACCATGCCTAGTAAAGCACTGTGGTGTTCAAACCAATCTTCGGATTGTTGACTACTTTTTACTTACTTACTGTAACCTATACTGCAGAGACAGGCTGAACACTGAAGGAGGTGGTGTGTTTATAGTGATAAAAAAAGATGATAATATTAAGTGCAACTCAGATGTGGAATGTGAAATAATTTAGTCTAAGATCAGGGTTAAAAGTGACTCTGACAGGATCATTTTTTGTTTTTGTTTGGACGCAATAGTGGCGTAACGTCTGAGAGACAGCTGGGAAAATATTTTCTGTAAGTTTCTTACTCAAGTTATAGTTTAATGTAGAGATTTTAACTTACTGGTTATAGACTTGTAGACCGAAGTGTTTAAGGTAGGTGGCAGAGATAGAGAATCAAGGGTTTAGTATTCTAAGTGCATATCCAAAAATTATCTTGAGCAGTTACAGAGCTGACCCATGGAGAAAATATCATAGACCTGCTGGTGACAAATAGACCCGAACTTTTGACTCAGATAGAGTAGAAGAGGGAATCAGTGATCATAAGGCCGTTACAGCAGCAGTGAATACAGCTGTAAATGGAATGTCAAGAAAGGTAGATAGATGTTACTGTTATGCAAAAGCAGAAAGGGACAGATTTCAGAGTATTTGACTGTTCAAATGAAAGTTCCATCCATAACACCGATAGTATTGAGCATTTCTGGACAAAGTTCAAGAGAATCATAGTGTATGCATTAGACAAATATGTGCTGAGTAAAATTATGGGAGATGAAAAAAGATCCACTAAGGTTCAACAACCAAGTTACAAATCTCTTTTAGAAGCAAGAAGAACATCATTGCAAATTTAAACATAGTCACAGTCTTGCAGACAAGCAAAAATTATATAGTGCCAAAATTATTGTAAGAAAGATCAGATGAGAGGCGTTCAACAACTTCGAAAGCAGTTCTGTGTACTGATCTGACAAAAAAACCTAAGAAATTTTGGTCATATGTTAAATTGGTCATTGGGTCAAAAGCATATGTCCAGATACTCTGTGACTGTAATTGTGTTGAAACAGAGGATTACTAACAAAAGGACAAAATACTATTTTTTTTTCCAAGGCTGTTTCACAGAGAAAGATTGCACTGTAGATTTTCCTCTAAACTGTTGCACAGCTGACAAAATGGTAGATATTGAAATAAATGTCAGAGTGATAGAAAAGCAATTAAAGTATCTCAACAGAGGAAAGGCTGCTGAACTCCTGAGGATTCGAAAGTGACAATGGTACACAGAGTAACCCCTGCTACACATTCTGAGATGGCTTTCAGGGTATGAATGTAGATGTAAATGTAGATTTAGATGTTCCTTTTTGATATTTCCTATTGGAGAATGGAGTGGTAACAAAATAATCTGAAAGTGACTTGATGAATCCTCTACCAGGTACTGAACTGTGAATTGTAGAATAACCATGTAGTTGTAGAACTCCTAGAATTTACATTTATCAGAATGTAAATATTGTAGCTGTTATTCTGATAACTCTTACAAATAAGAAGCAAGTAATTGATGAACAGCAAGAGTTTCTGAAAATTACAATTTTCTTTTAAAAAAAATTGAAACATTTGTGTTAATTTCATTATTTATGCGTAGTAAGCACAAATAATTTGTAACACATCAACTATATCTGATTACTGATTCAGCTTCTAATAGTCTATTGGCTAGAATAATGTGTGCCTTGATTCATTCACATGCTGAATAGATTTTGTCATTATTGAATTCCTGAAGTACAATGTATGATTTACTTATTATCAAACATTAAAAACATTGGGAAAACTTTATAGCTCATTAGCACATATGAAAAATAAGAACAGGCAAAAAACTGAGCCTTGTTGGAGGTTATATTTTATTTCCCATTTGATTCATTCCCTTGCCATTGCCTGTTAAAGTGTATATCTGTTGTTGTTGTTTTTTGTTATAGGAAAAAATTTAATCAGTTCAAGAGGAAAAAGAAGCCACATGGGAAGAATTTATTACAGCAAATGGATTATGCATATAGTAAATAAGAAAGGCACTTACGTCTACACGAATACTCTGCAAATCACATTTAAGTTCATGGTGGAGGGTTCATGAAATGCTTTTATGATATTTCTTTACCGTTCTGTTCTCTAATTGTTTGTGGGGAAAAAGAAGCACCTGCATCTTTCTGTTTTTGATCTGATTTCTCTTATTTTATTAAGATGTTCATGTCTCCATATGTAGGTGGGCGCTAATAAAATATGCTTACATTCGGAAGAGAAAGTTGGAGACAGAAATTTCACAAATAAATCTTGCTGCATTGAATAATGCCTTTCTTTTAATGATTTCCACCTAACTCATGATCATTTCTGTATCATGATAATACAAAATGAGCAGCCCTATTCTGAACTTTCTCTATATCATCTGTCAGTCCTACCAGGTGGGGATCACACAATGGGCAGCAATACTCAAAGATATCAACTACAAATGTAGTATAGGCAGTTTCTTTAGTAGAACTGTTGCATCTTCTAAGTGTTCTTCCAGTGAAACATAGCCTTTGGTTTGCCTTCTCTACAACATTTTCTGTGTGTTCTTTCCAATTTAAGTTGTACACAATTTTAATTTGTAGATATTTAGTTGAATTTACAGTCTTTAGTCGTACAAAGAAGTTGGATTTTGGAGATTATAGAGACTGTATTATGAATAATACTTTTTGGCAATAAATTCATGAGTATCATACTTCATAATTTTATTATAAATATAAATAAATAAGCAGCATAATGCCTTTTTTGTTTGCAGTATATATGTAAGACTAAAAATGAAGAAGACGATGCACGGACAGTCTGTGTGTTCCATGAGGAAGCAGCCAAGTTGTTCATTAATATAGGAGATCTTCCTGTGATATTGATTGCTGTTTGTGATAACAAGAGTGAATCTCTGGTATGACTTAAACACATTTGTTAGTACTTTTTTTTAATTACTCTGTGACAGAATTTCTATCAAATACTAGACATTTCCCATTCTGAAAGTATGTAGTGGCTAGGAATTCTATCTCATGTTTATTAGTTTTTTCAGTGGAATTTTCCTTTGATAGGTTAGTTATTAGTTTGCAATAATGTTGTGTATTTCATGTCCTAATGTGCTCAATTTAAGATGTAAAGTTTCAAAAGTACGTACAGTAAACAATAATATTTGCTGATGATAACATAAATGTATTAAATTCAAAAAGTATGAAGAATTACAGCTCTGTGTAAGTACTGAATCACAACAACTGGACATAAAATAATCAACTTACTGCAAACAGTATGAAAGAAACTATGATGTATTTTTAAAATTACACAGCTTTGTTAACAATGATCCGTACAACACATATGTATCTGTCTAAGATTGATCAGTTGGAATCAGTGCAAAAACATGATCATTATACTTGTTCGTGTAATTGAGAAAACCAACAGCTGTGTGCTTGTAAATTGAATTTAATATGCAACCAAATCAATCAATCAATTTCACCTTAAAGGTGACTGGTTGCTGTTTTTTTTCAAGATACCTTAATATGCAACCAGTTTTCGCATTATGCCGAGGCTGTCTTCAGGCCTGCATACATCACAAAAAATACAACTTGTATTTTAACAGTATTGTAAGTATGTTGATAATATAGGTTTCAAAACATATAATATTATTGAGATACATGTTCTGCATCTAATTCTGATGAAATGACAATTTTTCAACAAAATGTGGGAGGACTTGGTAATAAAATAAATGAGAGTACTGTTCTGTTCGAGGAACCACAAGGGATAAAAGATATAGATGTATTATGTTTTAGTGAACATCACATGTGTTGAAAAAACTAGTGCAGCGGAAAAATAAATCTTTCACGATAAATTCTGATTTTTATCGTATATATTTGCAACTGCAATACATTTACAACACTTTTTACAAGACGTGACAAAAGACACAGAATAATAAATTAGCAACGAATAAGTACAGCATCATCATCATCAAAGAATAATGAATTAAGCACCGAAAAATTATTGATCACATTTCCAACACTCCCCCTTGAGCAAGATTTTTCGGTGTTGTATATAAAGTCCCATCAATTAAGCCATACTGTCTTACAATTTTCTGGAATCTCTCCTTGGTCAATGGTTTTGTTAATAAATCAGCCAACATTTCTTCAGAGCTTAAGTATTTCACTTCAATATGCTTCTTCTCAATGTGATCCCTGTTGAAATGATGTCTGACATCTATGTGTTTTGTTCTAGCACTTGTTACATTGTTTGTGGCTAAATGAATGGCTCCCTGATTATCACAATAAACTGTTGTTGTCCTTGAATTATTATCAGCCTCAATTTCATTCATTAAGTTTTTGAGCCACAAAGTTTCCTGTACAGTAGTAGATAAAGCCATATATTCTGCCTCTACTGTACTTAATGCTACAGTTCTTTGCCTTTTACATATCCAGGATACTAAGCCTCCCATCAGTTTTAAACAGCTTCCAGAATAGAGTGTCTATCTTCTAATTCATTTCCCCAGTCTGCATCACTGTAACATTCCAATTCTTCATTGCCTTCTTTACAATAAATTAATTTATAATTTACAGTTCCCTTTAGATATCTGAAGATCCTCTTCACTGCTTTCCAATGTTTTTCTTTAGGATTACTACAGAATCTGCTTACTACATTTGTTGCAAAAACAATATCTGGTCTTGATGTCTGAGCTAGATATAAAAGACTCCCTACAGCTTCCAAGTAAGATGTAACTTTATTATAATCAGTGTCTTCTTCATTTATCATCATTTTTATCCCAGGTTCCATTGGAGTTGAAATTGGTTTACAGTCTTCCATTCCAAACTTTTTCAAAATCCTTTTGGTATATGCAGACTGATCTATCCATAGCTCGTTTCCATTTCTCTGCTTTATAATTTTCATTCCCAAATATTGTTTTGCTTCCCCCAAGTCATGCATATTGAACTTCTCTTGTAGCTGTCCTTTGAAAACAATCATTTGCTTATCATCTCTAGTTAAAATGAAAAAAATCATCTACCCAAATAGCCATTATGGTTAATTCTTGTTTACTTTTCCTAATATAAATACAGGGGTCTGCCTTTGACTGCTTCATTCCCATCTTAACTAATGTAGAATGCAAATACTTATTCCAACAGTACCCACTTTGTTTCAGTCCATAGATGCTCTTTTTAAGCTTCCAAACCTTTCCTTTATCTTTACAATATTTCTGAGCTTCTTTGGGTGGCATTACATAAATTTCCTCTTCTAATATTCCATTTAGATAAGCGGTTTTAACATCCATTTGATGGATTAACATATTTTCTTTCACAGATAAAGCTAAAAGATACCTCAGTGAAGAATATTTTACAACAGGTGAAAACGTTTCTTTGTAATCTATACCTTCCCTTTGATTACATCCCTTAACCACTAATCTTGCTTTATACTTGGTTGTTTCACTTTCAGGATTTTTTATACTAAATATCCATCTTGTGTTTAAGAGTTTTCTCTTCTGAGGCATATTTACCCATTCATATGTCTCATTTTGATTTAAAGATTGCAATTCTTTCTCAATCGCTTCTTTCCAATTTTTAGAATCTTTACTATTCATAGCTTCTTCAACAGTTTCCGGTTCATCATTGAAACACTGGGCAATATACATTTCATAATCAGGATACTTCTTTGGTTTCCTTGTACGAGAGGAATGTCTTACTTTATCTTCATCACTCCCTGCTTTATCTTGATCACATCTTGGTTCTTCTTCTTCCTCATAGCTTGCCTCTGTTGGCCCTTGATTACTTTCTTCTTCCATTTCTGTCTCTTCTCCAATACTGCTATTTACATTTACACCAACAGTTGTACATTCCTTGGTTCTATCTTCACAATTTTCAAGAAATAAAACAGCTCTACTGGTTACTATCTTATTATTCATAGAATTAAAAAAACGATAACCCTTTGATTCTTCACAATACCCTACAAAAATATATTTCCTGGATTTTATATCCCATTTCTTTCTTAGTGGTTTAGGAACTTGTACCATAGCTTTACAGCCAAAAATTCTCAAATTACTTAAATCTGGTTTTCTTCCTGTCCACACCTCATATGGCGTTTTACTTTTGATAGCCGTGGTAGGTGAACGATTTATTAGGTACACTGCTGTTGATACAGCCTCTGCCCAAAATTTTTTTGGTAAACCAGCATCACTTAGCATACTCCTCGCTTTTTCCACTATTGTTCTGTTTGCTCGTTCTGCAACACCATTTTGTGCAGGGCTATATCGTATCGTGGTCTGATGTCTTATACCAACTTGCTTTAAACGTCCTTCAAATCTATGATTTATGTATTCTTTCCCATTATCAGATCTGACAATCTTTATTTTCTTTCCAGTTTGTCTTTCCATGAAAATACGGAATTCTTCAAAAATATCACAAACTTGTTCTTTAGAATTCATAAAATAAACATGAATATATCTAGAATAATCATCAATAAAAATAATAAAATAATTATTTCCCCCAATAGATTCACTCTCCATGGGACCACACACATCTGTATGTACTATCTGCAGTAATTCTTGAGTTTTACTGTGACTGGGTTTAAATGGGATTCTTGCCTGTTTTCCCATTATACATATCTCACAAGGATCCTTACACATGCCATAGTCTTCTAAACCTGTTGCCATATCCTTTAATAATGACATACCTTTTCTATTTAAATGGCCAAGTCTCCTATGCCACAGAACACTTTTGGCACTGTACACTGAATGACTTTCATTACTACTAACATTCTTAACAGTGTCTAATTTAAAAATTCCTTTTTCATTACTTGCAGTTGCTACAATTTTACCACAACTGTCAATTATTCGAGCTCCATTTATATCAAAAATTACCTTGTTACCTTTCCTTACTATCTCACTAACAGATAATAAATTAGTGGTAACATCTCTGACATAATGCACACCTTGAGCAGTAATATTTTGTGGTTTTTTATTTACCACTATACTAAGATCAACTTTTCCAACAAGTTCACACTGCAATTTTGACCCATCAGCTGTAGATATACCCATATTAGTTGTATCTTTGACATCATACAATACAGATTTAATTTTAATTATATGCAGTGATGCCCCTGAATCCAATATCCATTCTGTTTCTTCATTATTCCCCTTTTTTAAAGACTAATGCATTGAAAGAACCTTACCTTGGTTGGAAGACTTCTTTTCATGGTTATTGGAAACATACCTTTTACCACTAGTACTTATCCTTTCCTTGCGCTGTGAAGCAAAATGACCCATCTTCTGGCATCTATAGCACTTGATTTGTGTCTTCTTTTTATTTTTAGAGTACAATGCTGATGCTGTTTCATCTTCAGTTTCACCTCTCACATCTTGTAATATTTTTAACTTGATACTGTCACCTGTTATGGGAACACCAGAACTCTCTAACCCCATTATCATAGGCGTATATTTTTCTGGTAATCCAGCAAGTAATAAAGTACCAACCCACTCGTCAGCAATCTGGAAACCTATATTTCTCAGTCTATTAGATGTAGATATTATTTTATTAATGTAGTCTTCCACATTTTTGCACTGATTCAATTGAGTGGTAATTAATTCACGGAGCAATCCAACTCTTCTAGCCAATCCGCCGTCTTCAAAAGCTTTCCTTAACTTGTTCCAGACTTCTTGTGCATTTGCAGTATTTTCGATGTGCACGTAATTTACCGGATCCACCAACAAAATTAATTTTGATTTGGCTTTCCTATCTTTGTCTGCAAAATGCGAATCGGTAGATTTTAATGTACCATCTATTACGCACCATAAATCATCTAATCGCAAATATGCTTCCACTGCGAATTTCCAGGTCCCATAATTTTCACGACCGACGAGTCTTTCAATTTGAGGTATTTGCGCAGTACCCATTTTTTTCACGTTCGCGATCTATTTCGTCGAACACGTTCGTGATCTATTTCGTCGAACAATTTAGCTTCACGCCTTCTCGTAATTTTTCGTATAACTATTTCGTACTGGGCCCATAACCTGTTGAAAAAACTAGCGCAGCGGAAAAATAAATCTGTCACGATAAATTCTGATTTTTATCGTATACATTTGCAACTGCAATACATTTACAACACTTTTTACAAGACGTGACAAAAGACACAGAATAATAAATTAGCAACGAATAAGTACAGCATCATCATCATCAAAGAATAATTAATTAAGCACCGAAAAATTATTGATCACATTTCCAACAACATGAAAGATATTGAAAGGTTGCACTAAGTGGTTACTGTCAGGCAGCACATTACTGTAGAACTATCAATGCAAAAGGTGGAGTGGTAATTTATGTAAAAAACAACACACTAGATTTAAAGAGCCACAGTATAGAGCAACAAATTGAAATATGTGGCATTGAGATTACTGTAAATGACTTCACAGTTCTAGTGTTAGCACTGTATAGATCTCCCTCAGGGAATTTGATTGTATTTCTGAATCACTAAGATTCTTTATTATCTAAACTGCACTCAAAGTCCAAGAACTTCAAATTACTGGTGATTTTAATGTTGATTTCCTAAATGAGAGCAATAGTAAAGCTGATTTAGTACATTTAATGTAGTCTGATAATCTGATGGCAATAGTAGATTTCCCAACTAGGGTTACTGTTAACAATAAAGGTCTGATATTTACAGATAAGTCTAAATGCAATGATATCACTGTACATCCAATTATTGGCCATTCTTATCATGGTGGTCAATTGCTTAGACTCAATTACATCAGTGTGTGTAACAGTCCTGAGCATTCTTGGAAATCTTTTAGGATAATAAATGAAAAGGCCCTTAAAAAAATTCAATGACAGCCTAAAAGAGATAGATCGGAGCCCTTTTTATAGGGAAACAGATGAAAACAAAAAGTACAATTCATTTTTAAATGAATTAATGTCTATCTTTGACTCCATCTTTCCCAAAAAAGTAGTTAAAAATAGTCATATAGGCAATGTCAAGAAGGCTTGGATCACTGCAGGGATAATAACATCTTGTAGAACAAAGAGAATGTTATATAGTTCTCTCAGGACATGTAATGACCAAAAGGAAAGACAACACTACAAACTTTACTGTACCATTGTCAAGAAGGTAATAAATAAAAGTATGTGCAGAAAATAAGAAGATAAAATTAAAACTATATGGAATGTAATAAAGAGGGAAATTGGCAGGCAAACAGGGAACTTGTCACAGGTTGAGATTAAAACAGGGGACAGTTTCATAAAGAAACCTGAATTGGTTGCAGAAATATTTAATAACCACTTTTTGAGAGCAGCAGATAAGACAGGTTGTAATGGTTCTATGGATGAATCATTCTCTCTCCATCAGAAAGCTATTAGCAACAAAATTCCATGGTTATTTTTGCCAGCAGTTACAGTAAATGAAGTCGTAAGAGTAATTAGATCATTAAAAAAATAAAAAGTCTGCTGGTGTGGACAATATTTCTAGTAAAATACTGAAACACTGTTGTAAATATGTTAGTCCCGTCTTATGCCACATATGCAATACATCCCTACAAAAAGGGATTATCCCTGACAGATCAAAATTGGCTGTAGTGATTCCTCTTTTTAAAAAAGGTGATAAAAACAATGTTACAAACTATCACCCAATATCCTTATTAACTACCTTCTCAAAAATTCTTGAAAAGCTCAAGCACAGGACTGTAGATCATCTCAACTTCCACAGTATCTTAAGCAAAAATCAGTTTGGTTTTTGTGCAGGTCTTTGAACCAAACAGGCAATATTCTCTTTCAGCAAAC
Source organism: Locusta migratoria (assembly GCA_026315105.1). NCBI lineage: Eukaryota > Metazoa > Arthropoda > Insecta > Orthoptera > Acrididae > Locusta > Locusta migratoria. The sequence goes on along the minus strand of CM048745.1, from coordinate 495,043,852 downwards.
AAGTTTTGGAAGCCATTAATAAAAAAAAAAAAAAAGTCTAGAGAGGGTATTTTTTTGCGATCTTATGAAAACCTTTGACTGTGTAAACCACCAAATTCTTTTGAAAAAGGCAGAATACTATGGTTTAGGTGTTACTGTTGGCTTGTGGCTACAATCATATCTGAAGGACCAGAAGCAGAATGTAATACTAAATGGCTCATCTGCAGAACCTGCCTTATCTGAGTGTGACACATTAGCATGTGCCTCAAGGCTCCGTTTTGGGCCCACTGCTATTCCTGATCTTCATTAATGATCTTCCTCTTTGTTCTGAGTCAAACAGCAAATTTACCCTGTTCACTGTTGTTGTTGTTGTTATGGTCTTCAGTCCGGAGACTGATTTGATGCAGCTCTCCACCCTACTCTATCCTGAGCATGCCTTTTCATCTCCTCATAAGAACGGCAACCGACATCCACTTGAATCTGCTTACTATACGCGTCTCTTGGCCTCCCTCTGCAATTTTTACCCCACACACTTCCCTCCAATGCTAAATTTACGATTCCTCGATGTCTAAGAATGTGTCCCACCAAGCGATCCCTTCTTTTAGTCAGGGTATGCCAACAATTCCTTTTCTCGCCAATTCTGTTCAGCACCTCTTCATTAGTTATGTGATCTACCCACCAAATCTTCAGCATTCATCTGTAGCATCACATTTCAAAAGCCTCTATTCTCTTCCTGTTCGCACTGCTTATCGTCCACGTTTCACTCCCGTACAAGGCAACACTCCACACAAATGCCTTCAGAAAAGACTTTCTTACTCTTAAATTAATATTCGATGTTAGCAAATTTCTCTTTTTCAAAAATGCTTTTCTTCCCATTGCCATTCTGCATTTTATATCCTCTGTACTGCGACCATCGCATGTTATTTTACTACCCAAGTAACAAAACTCATCTACCACCTTCATTGTTTCGTTACCTAATCTAATTCCTTCAGCATCGCCTGATTTTCTAAGACCGCATTCCATTATTTTTATTTTGCTCTTGTTAATGTTCATTTTATACGCTCTCTTCAACACACTGTCCATTCCATTCAACTGCTCTTCCAGGTCGTTCGCTGTCTCTGACAGAATTACAATGTCATCAGCAAAACGCAATGTTTTTATTTCTTCCCCCTGAACTTTAATCCTTATTCCAAAATTTTCCTTGCTTTCCTTCACCGCCTGCTCAATGTACAAATTGAATAACATCGGAGAAAGGCTACAACCCTGTCTTACTCCCTTCCCAACTGATGCTTCCCTTTCATGCCCTTCGAGTCTAATAACTGTGGTCTGGCTTTTGTACACGTTGTAAATAACTCTCCTTTCCCTGTATTTTACCACTGCTGACTTCAGAATTTGAAAGAATGTAGTCCAGTCAACATTGTCAAATGCTTTCTCCAAATCTACAAAAGCTAAAAATGTAGGTTTGCCTTTCCTTAATCTATCTTCTAAGATAAGACGTAAGGTAAGTATTGCCTCCCGGGTTCCTATGTTCCTCCTGAATCGAAACTGATCTTCCCCGAGGTCAGCTTCTACCAGCTTTTCCAGATAAGACGTAAGGTAAGTATTGCCTCCCGGGTTCCTACGTTCCTCCTGAATCGAAACTGATCTTCCCCGAGGTCAGCTTCTACCAGCTTTTCCATTCTCCTGTAGATGGTTCGGTAATTTTCACACCTGTCTGCGCCTGATTTTTTTTTTTTTTGGAATGGGGATGATTACATTTTTCTTAAAGTCTGACGGTATTTCGCCTGTCTCATACATCCTACACACCAGTTCAAATAGTTTTGTCATGGCTGGCTCTCCCAGAGATTTTAGTAGCTCTGAGGGTATGTCATCTACTCCTGAGGCCTTGTTCCGTCTTAGGTCTTTCAAGGCTCTGTCAAATTCATCTCTCACTATAGTATCACCTATTTCATCTTGATCTACTTCCTCTTCCCTTCCTACAACATCATCTCTAAGTTCATTTCCTTTGTAGAGCTGCTCTATGTACTCTTTCCACCTTTCTTCTTTCCCTTCTTTGCTGAGAACTGGTTTCACATCTGAATTCTTGATATTGGTAGAATTGCTTTTCTTATCCCCAAATGTCCCTTTGATTTTCCTGTAGGCAGTATCTACTTTTCCCCTTCTTATACATTCTTCTACAGATTTGCATTTGGCTTCTAGCCACTCCTGCTTAGCCATTTTGCACTTCCTGTCAATCTCATTTCTTAGTCGTCTGTACTCCATTTTGCCTGTTTCATTTACTGCATTTTTATATTTTCTCCTTTCATCAATTAAATCTAGTATTTGCTGTGATATCCAAGGATTTTTTGTAGGTCTTGCTTTTCTACCTATTTTGTCCTCTGCTGCCTTCACTATTTCGTCTCTCAATGCTACCCATTCCTCTTCTACTGTTTTATTTCCCCCTGTTTCTGTCAATTGTTGCCTAAATCTCCCTCTGAAATTCTCCAGAACTTCACTTTCCTTCAATTTATCTAAGTCCCATCTCCTTATTTTCCTACCTTTCTGCAGTTTTTTCAGTTTCAGCCTACAGTTCATGACTAACAGGTTATGGTCAGAGTCTATATTTGCCCCTGGGTACGTCTCGCAGTTTACAACCTTGTTCCGGAATCTATGTCTTACCATTATAAAATCTATCTGATACCTTCCGGTGTCTCCTGGTCTCTTCCAAGTATACAACCTTCTTTTGTGATTCTTAAACCACATGTTTGTTACAAATAAATCATGTTCCATACAAAATTCTACCAGGCGACTTCCTCTTTCATTCCTTCTGCCCAGTCCATATTCACCTACTATTTTTCCTTCTCTTCCTTTTCCTACTACCGAATTCCAGTCTCTCATCACAATTAAGTTTTCCTCTCCCTTAACTGTCTGAATAATTTCCTTCAGCTCCTCATATATTTCTTTGATCTCCTCATCATCGGCAGAGCTAGTTGGCATATGAACCTGTACTACTGTTGTCGGTGTTGTCTTCGTATCTATCTTGACAATGATAATGCGATCACTGTGCTGCTTATAGTAGTTTACCCGCATTCCTATTTTCTTATTCATTATCAGTCCTACTCCTGTGATACCCCCAACTGCTTTTGTATTTATAATCCTGTACTCACCTGACCAGAAATCCTGTTCATCCTGACACCGAACTTCACTAATCCCCACTATATCTAACTTCAACCTATCCATTTCCCTTTTTAAATTTTCTAATTTTCCTACCCGATTAAGGGATCTAAGATTCCACGCTCAGATCTGTAGAATGCCAGTATTGTCTTTCCTGATGACAACATCCTCCTGAGTAGTCCCCGTCCGGAGATCCGAATGGGGGACTATTTTACCTCCGGAATATTTTACCCGAGAGGATGCCATCATCATATTTTCATACAGTAGAGCTGCATGTCCTCGGGAAAAGTAACGGCTGTAGTTTCCCCTTGCTTTCAGCCGTTCACAGTAGCTGTGTGGCAAAGCCACACTAGCTGATGTTACAGGGCCAGCTCAGTCAATCATCCAGACTGTTGCGCCTGTAACTACTGAAAAGGCTGCTGCCCCTCTTCAGGAGTGATTTCCCTAAACCACTCCAGGCATATGCCGGGATGGTTCCTTTCAATTTCCTTCCTCATCCTAACACAAAGACTACGAGCGTTAGCTCTGTCTCTAATGGCCAAGCTGTCGACGGGACGTTAAACCCTAACCATCCATCCATCCTCTTCAGGAACCACACGTTTGTCTGGCCTCTCCACAGATACCCCTCCACTGTGGTTGCACCTATGGTACGGCTATCTGCATCGTTGAGGCACGCAAGCCACCCCACCTCGGCAATGTCTGTGGTTCATGGGGGTGGATCTATTACTTATTGTATTTATAGTATGAAGCTCTGTTCACTGATGATACCACAATTCTATTTGATGATTTTATAGATCACAATCTTGAACATACTACAAATAAAGTTTTTATTGACATCTTAAATTGGTTCTCCTCAAACGTAATCTCGAGGAAATTAACATAAAATGTAGAGATCAACCAATACAGAAAGTTGAAGATACAAAATTCCTGGTGCTTATATAGAAGGTAAATGAAATTGGTCTGTTCACATTCTTCATCTGTGTAAAAACTTACTTTAGCAACATTTGCATTATGGGTAATTTCTTCAGTGATCGAAGTTGACACTATCAAGGTTGCTTACTTTGGCTACTTCCACTCATTGACGTCATATGCAATTATATTCTGGAGGAACCAATAACTAGGGGGAGATAATAATAATAATAATAATAATATATGGGGTTCATCAAAGACAATCTTGCAGGCACTTGTTTCGAAAGTATCCTAACAACTGTCTCTCAGTATATTTTTTTCCTTGCTTACCTTTTTACGCAAAAATTATTCTGTCTGTCAAGACAATAGTAAATTCCATGACTGTAACAGAAGAAACAAAAACAATCTACATGTTATATTGAAATGTCTCACTCTGCCATATAAAGGAGTTTACTACTCCAGCATTAAGCTGTTCAATGCTCAGTGCTCTCCCACTACAAATGAAATGTGTTGATAGAGAACTGCCAAAATTCAAACAACTTCTCCAAGATTACCTGACAGAGAAATCTTTTTATACTGTGGATGAATATTTGAAAGAAAATTTATACCATAACTAAACTTATTTTGTCTCAAATTAGTTCAATTGATTTTATTTGAGCATTATCACCCTTCTTCTAAAAACAGATTGCCTGTACCTGTAATTATTCTTGTAATATGTGATTTAACTTTGTGCTCTTACTTATTACTTTTATTTGATACTCCTATTTCTGTTAATTGCTTGTTATGTTACACTGTATCTATTACTTACTGTATTTATAGTATGACTTACTTAAACCATGTACAATTTGGCATTGCATTTCCCTCATATTTATTTTAAGTTTAAATTTAAACCTGTACAATTTGACACATTCCATATCCTTGTGATTGACTTACTAACTGGATCTACAGAACATGAAATAAATAAATGTTGTAATTTTTTGTTGTATAGTGGTCTGAAGATGGTGTTAGTACAAGACATACCAAAATGAATGCTGGGGTTTTAAAGCTCTGTAGAATTTATAATGGTGACTTTACCATTACAAAATGAATGAGGAAGTCAAACAGTTTGTTCTTGCTGATCTTACATCCCATATACAAAATACAAAGTGCATTATTATGAAAACTAACTTCTACCTATACTAAAGTTAATAGCAGATTTCCTAAAATATTTGTAGTTTTTGTCACTCTAGGATTGGGAAGCTGAATTTTTTCATTCGAAACTTAGATTTTTAAAAAATCATCATGAACATTTATTTGTCATCTGATCTGACTAAACGAGAAATGCCAAAATGTATAACATCTATTTATAGCGATGAAACAACTGCTAAATGATAGGCAACAGTATTTTAATATTAATGTGATTTTTTTATCACTTATTCAGTAAGACTAAACATTACCTTCTTTAAATCAGTATGTTGTTCATGATTTCTCTGCTAGCGACTTACAGTTATCTCTGAAGATAGGTGTTAATGCAGATCCCCCCTCCTCCCCCACTATTTTCTTCTCCCGCTCCTGATCCTTTCTCTACACCTGATAAACCTGGCTTCATGTTTAGTATGGTGTTATTTGCAATTTGTTACTATTTTCCATTCCCCTTATTTTGAAGGGGGAAGGAAGGAGGGGTATCAGACTGTAATTATAAACCACAAGAGGTGAGTATAAAACTGCCTTTTATTTTTCAAATTATGTGAATAGTAATGATTCTAATTTATTGTATATAAATTAATATTATAGAAGGAGACCTTCCAGGTACGAAAATGGTATAAAATAAAGATTTTTGACTTACCTAAAGTACAGGCTGGTCGATAGGAACACTAAACACACACAAAAACACACAACCATTCGAGCTTTCGCCACCAGTGGTGGCTTCTTCGGGAAAAAGAGGGAGGAAGGAGAGGAGAAAGGGAAGGATACGGGTTTTAAGGAAGTGGAAAAGGAGCCATTCCAATCCCAGGAGTGGAAGGACTTACCTTAGGGGACAAAAAGGAAGGTAAACAAATACACACACACTCACACATATCCACATCCAAACACACTTAGGCAGACATTTGTAGAAACCAAAGAAGTTGGACAGAGATGCCACTTCAGGCAGAGGCTCTGTCCACAGAACCGAGGCAAAGATGTTAAAGATGGCGGGCGGGAATTAGAATTTAGCGGAGGTTGAGACCAGGCGGGCAACGGGAAGAGAGAATGTGTTGAAGGGCAAGTTCCCATCTCCGGAGTTCTGAAAGATTGGTGTTGGTGGGAAGTATCCAGATAACCCGGACGGTGTAACACTGTGCCAAGATGTGCTGGCCGTGCACCAAGGCATGTTTAGCCACAGGGTGATCCTCATTACCAACAAACACTGTCTGCCTGTGACCGTTCATGCGAATGGACAGTTTGTTGCTGGTCATTCCCACATAGAACGCTTCACAGTGCAGGCATGTCAGTTGGTAAATCACGTGGGTGCTATCGCAAGTGGCTCTGCCCTTGATCGTGTACACCCTCCGGGTTACGGGACTGGAGTAAGTGGTGGTGGAAGGGTGCATAGGGCAGGTTTTACAACGGGGGCGGTTACAAGGGTAGGAGCCAGAGGGTAGGGAAGGTGGTTTGGGGATTTCATATGGATGGACTAGTCCATCCATATGAAATCCCCAAACCACCTTCCCTACCCTCTGGCTCCTACCCTTGTAACCGCCCCCGTTGTAAAACCTGCCCTATGCACCCTTCCACCACCACTTACTCCAGTCCCGTAACCCGGAGGGTGTACACGATCAAGGGCAGGATCACCCTGTGGCTAAACATGCCTTGGTGCACGGCCAGCACATCTTGGCACAGTGTTACACCGTCCGGGTTATCTGGATACTTCCCACCAACACCAATCTTTCAGAACTCCGGAGATGGGAACTTGCCCTTCAACACATTCTCTCTTCCCGTTGCCCGCCTGGTCTCAACCTCCGCTAAATTCTAATTCCCGCCCGCCATCTTTAACATCTTTGCCTCGGTTCTGTGGACAGAGCCTCTGCCTGAAGTGGCATCTCTGTCCAACTTCTTTGGTTTCTACAAATGTCTGCCTAAGTGTGTTTGGATGTGGATATGTGTGAGTGTGTGTGTATTTGTTTACCTTCCTTTTTGTCCCCTAAGGTAAGTCCTTCCACTCCTGGGATTGGAATGGCTCCTTTTCCACTTCCTTAAAACCCGTATCCTTCCCTTTCTCCTCTCCTTCCTCCCTCTTTTTCCCGAAGAAGCCACCACTGGTGGCGAAAGCTCGAATGGTTGTGTCTTATTGTATATAAAGTATGATAGTGTCATTGATGAACCAAGGAGGTACTTATAATAGTTGCAGTATGTTTCTTTAAGTAATTTTAAGCAGTGGACGACTTTGGTCTCTTAGCTTTACTATACACTTCTTTCAATAATTGTTATCATACAACTGGTTGAAAATATGTATAGTATGCTCATTCATGTGCGTCTTTGTTAATAACGTGGACTCATATTTTGCAATGAAAAGGCAGAGTTACATAATTTACTAACAAGCTACCAGTGTGTAACATATTTACTCAATTCTAAAACCTTGTCCCAGAAATTTAAATTAGTTAACTCCTATTCCACTCCCATGAACCACAGACATTGCCGAGGTGGGGTGGCTTGCGTGCCTCAACGATACAGATAGCCGTACCGTAGGTGCAACCACAGCGGAGGGGTATCTGTGGAGAGGCCAGACAAACGTGTGGTTCCTGAAGAGGGGCAGCAGCCTTTTCAGTAGTTACAGGGGCGACAGTCTGGATGATTGACTGAGCTGGCCTTGTAACATCAGCTAATGTGGCTTTGCCACACAGCTACTGCGAACGGCTGAAAGCAAGGGGAAACTACAGCCGTTATTTTTCCCGAGGACATGCAGCTCTACTGTATGAACATATGATGATGGCATCCTCTCGGGTAAAATATTCCGGAGGTAAAATAGTCCCCCATTCGGATCTCCGGGCGGGGACTACTCAGGAGGATGTGATCATCAGGAAAGACAATACTGGCATTCTACGGGTCGGAGCGTGGAATGTTAGATCCCTTAATCGAGTAGGAAAATTAGAAAATTTAAAAAGGGAAATGGATAGGTTGAAGTTAGATATAGTGGGGATTAGTGAAGTTCGGTGGCAGGATGAACAGGATTTCTGGTCAGGTGAGTACAGGATTATAAATACAAAATCAGTTGGGGGTATCACAGGAGTAGGATTGATAATGAATAAGAAAATAGGAATGCGGGTAAACTACTATGACCAGCACAGCGATCGCATTATCATTGTCAAGATAGATACGAAGCCAACACCTACAACAGTAGTACAGGTTTATATGCCAACTAGCTCTGCCGATGATGAGGAAATCGAAGAAATATATGAGGAGCTAAAGGAAATTATTCAGACAATTAAGGGAGAGGAAAACTTAATTGTTATGGGAGACTGGAATTCGGTAGTAGGACAAGGAAGGGAAGGGAAGATAGTGGGGGAATATGGTCTGGGCAAAAGGAATGAAAGAGGAAGCCGCCTGGTAGAATTTTGCACGGAACATAATTTAGTTATAACAAACACCTGGTTTAAGAATCACAAAAGAAGGTTGTATACGTGGAAGAGACCAGGAGATACCGGGAGATACCAGATAGATTTTATAATGGTAAGACATAGATTTCGGAACCAGGTTTTGAAGTGTAGGACATACCCAGGGGCAGACATAGACTCTGACCATAACTTGTTGGTTATGAACTGTAGGCTGAAACTGAAGAAACTACAGAAAGGTAGGAAAATAAGGAGATGGGACCTAGATAAATTGAAGGAACCTGAAGTTCTTAAGAATTTCAGGGGGAGCTTCAGGCAACAATTGACAGAAACAGGGGAAAATAAAACAGTTGAGGAGGAATGGGTAAAATTGAGAGATGAAATAGTGAAGGCAGCAGAGGACAAAATAGGTAGGAAGGCAAGACCTACAAAGAATCCTTGGATATCACAGGAGATACTAAATTTAATCGATGAAAGGAGAAAGTATAAGAATGCAGTAAATGAAACAGGCAAAATGGAGTACAGACGACTAAGAAATGAGATTGACAGGAAGTGCAAAATGGCCAAGCAGGAATGGCTAGAAGGCAAATGCAAGGATGTAGAAGAATGTATAAATAGGGGAAAAATAGATACAGCCTACCGGAAAATAAAAGAAACATTTGGCGATAAGAAAAACAGCTCTATGAATATCAAGGACACTGATGGAAAACCAGTTCTCAGCAAAGAAGGGAAAGCTGAAAGGTGGAAAGAGTATATAGAGGGGCTCTACAAAGGAAATGAACTTCGAGACACTATTGTAGGAAGGGAAGAGGATGTAGATGATGATGAAATAGGAGATACTATACTGAGAGATGAATTTGAAAGAGCACTGAAAGATCTAAGTCGAAACAAGGCCCCTGGAGTAGATGATATCCCGTCAGAGCTACTGAAGTCTCTGGGAGAGCCAGCCATGACAAAACTATTTGAACTGGTGTCTAGGATGTATGAGACAGGCGAAATACCCTCAGACTTTAAGAAAAATGTAATAATCCCTATTCCAAAGAAAGCGGGTGCAGACAGGTGTGAAAACTACAGAACCATCAGTTTAATAAGTCATGGTTGCAAAATATTAACACGAATTATATACAGAAGGATGGAAAAGCTGGTAGAAGCCGACCTCGGGGAAGATCAGTTTGGGTTCAGGAGAAATGTAGGAACACGGGAGGCAATACTCACTTTACGGCTTATCCTAGAAGATAGATTAAGAAAAGACAAACCAACATTTCTAGCTTTTGTAGATTTGGAGAAGGCTTTTGACAATGTTGATTGGAATAAACTCTTTAAAGTTCTGAAGCAAGCAGGAGTAAAATATAGGGAGCGTAAGGTTATTTACAACTTGTACAAAAACCAGACAGCGGTTGTCAGAGTTGAAGGGCATGAAAGGGATGCAGTGGTTGGAAAGGGAGTAAGACAGGGTTGTAGCCTTTCCCCAATGTTGTTCAATTTGTACATTGAGCAAGCCATAAAGGAAAGCAAGGAGAAATTTGGAGAAGGAATTAAAGTTCAGGGTGAAGAATTAAAAACATTGCGTTTTGCCGACAACATAGTAATTCTGTCAGATACAGCAAAGGACCTGGAAGAGCAATTGAACGGAATGGACAGTGTGCTGAAAGGTGCATATAAGATGAACATTAACAAGAGTAAAACTAGGGTAATGGAGTGCAGTGTAAGAAAATCAGGTGATGCTGAAGGAATTAGATTAGGTAACGAAACAATAAAGGAGGTAGATAAGTTTTGTTACTTGGGCAGTAAAATAACAAATGATGGTCGCAGTACAGATGATATAAAATGCAGAATGGCAATGGGTAGAAAGGCGTTTTTGAAAAAGAGAAATTTGTTAACATCGAATATTGATTTAAGCCTAAGGAAGTCCTTTCTGAAGGCATTTGTATGGAGTGTTTCCTTGTATGGGAGTGAAACATGGACGATAAGCAGTGTGGACAGAAAGAGGATAAAGGCTTTTGAAATGTGGTGCTACAGAAGAATGCTGAAGATTAGGTGGGTGGATCGCGTAACTAATGAGGAGGTACTGAACCGAATTGAGGAGAAAAGAAATTTCTGGCATACCTTGACTAAAAGAAGGGATAGGTTGGTAGGACACATTCTTAGACATCAAGGAATTGTGAATTTAGCGTTGGAGGGAAGTGTGTGGGGTAAAAATCGCAGAGGGAGACCAAGAGACACGTATAGTAAGCAGATTCAAGTGGATGTGGGTTGTCGTTCTTATGAGGAGATGAAAAGGCTTGCTCAGGATAGAGTAGGGTGGAGAGCTGCATCAAACCAGTCTCTGGACTGAAGACCACAACAACAACAACTCCTATTAGGATATGAGCATGTTGTACTTTTGTGTATGAGTTTTAGTAGTATCAAAAAAGGTAAAGCAGTCAACAATCCGAAGATTGGTTTGAACACCACAGTGCTTTACTAGGTATGCCATTGCGATCCTCCAACCTTCAAACTGACTTACCCAGCCAGTTATAGGGGGACCTACAGTTTAACGTCAGTTCTGTACCACGCTGCGACTCGGTATTTTTCACATGAGCAATACTGCCAGAGGTGAAAGAAGTGGAAAGTGCCAGATAAAAATCCTAGGACCTAGCGGGGATCGAACCTGCAACATTTGGATTCATAGTCTGGCACTCTACCACTGTCCAACCGAGGCGCACTTGATACTGCTAGCTGTGTCAATTATTCATGACTATATATTAAAATTACTTGACTTTCCTGCATTTGCAGTAGCCTGTTCGCTCGGTACAGGATGTATGGGATTGCAATAATACACTACTGGCCATTAAAATTGCTACACCAAGAAGAAATGCAGATGATAAACGGGTATTCATTGGACAAATGACATGTGATTACATTTTCACACAATTTGGGTGCATAGATCCTGAGAAATCAGTACCCAGAACAACCACCTCTGGCTGTAATAATGGCCTTGATATGCCTGGGCATTGAGTCAAACAGAGATTGGACGGTGTGTACAGATACAGATGCCCATGCAGCTTCAACATGATACCAGAGTTCATCAAGAGTAGTGACTGGCGTATTGTGACAAGCCAGTTGCTCGGCCAACATTGACCAGATGTTTTCAATTGGTGAGAGATCTGGAGAATGTGCTGGTCAGAGCAGCAGTTGAACCTTTTCAGTATCCAGAAAAGCCCTTACAGGACCTGCAACATGTAGTCGTGCATTATCCTACTGAAATGTAGGGTTTCGCAGAGATCGAATGAAGGGTAGAGCCACGGGGCATAACACATCTGAAATTTAATGGCTACTATTCAAAGTGCCATCAATGCAAACAAGAGGTGACCGATACGTGTAACCAATGGCACCCCATAACATCATGCCGGGTGATATGCCAGTATGGCGATGATGAATACATGCTTCCAAGGTGCGTTCACCGCAATGTCACCAAACACGGATGCAACCATCATGATGCTGTAAGCCGGCCGCGGTGTCCGAGGGGACTGAGGCGCTCCAGTCACGGTCTGCACGGCCACTACGGTCGGGGGTTCGAATCCCCCCTCGGGCATGGATATTTGTGCCATCCTTAGTATAAGGTAGTTGATAAGTAGTTTGTAAGTTTAGGGACTGATGACCCCGTAGTTAAGTCCCATAAGCTTAACAAACATTTGAACATTTTTGATGCTGTATACAGAACCTGGATTCATCCAAAAAAGTTAAGTTTTGCCGTTCATGCACCCAGGTTCGTCTTTATGTACACCATCACAGGCGTTCCTGTCTGTGATACAGCAGCAATGGTAACCGCAGTCATGGTCTCCAAGCTGATAGTCCGTGTTGCTGCAAACGTCGTCAAACCGTTCGACTCTTGACTCAGGGATCAAGACGTGGCTGACCTTTATCAAAGTCGGAAACATGATGGTACACATTTCTCCTCCTTACATGATGCATCACAACAACGTTTCATCAGGCAACACCGGTCAACTGCTGTTTGTGCATGAGAAATCGGTTGGAAACTTTCCTCATGTCAGCACGTTGTAGGTGTCGCCTCCGGTGCCAACCTTGTGTGAATGCTCTGAAAAACTAATCATTTGCATATCAGAGAATCTTCTTCCTGTCGGTTAAATTTCATGACTGTAGCATGTCATCTTCGTGGTGTAGCAATTTTAATGGCCAGGAGTGTAATAATAATAATAATAATAATAATAATAGTAATAGTAATAATAATATTATTCATTTAGTAAATGTAGCTTAATGTAATCAAATGAACTAAGCTCTTTTATGTGTGTTTGTGTGTTGGACTAAAATAAATGTTCAGTTGAAAGGGTACTGACTATGAAGTTTCAAGGAGCAGTCATTCTGGAAGGAACTTAATGTGTATGGTAGTAGCTAAACATTGTACATGGGGCCCATTGCTTGACTATAGGAAGTAGATTCAAATCCATGTGAACTGGTTGTAACAGTTGCATAGTGATGACAAGGCTTGTGCAGGTAGGCCGTTGAGAAAAGATACATCAGATCAGTCTCCATACTAAATACCACACGAACAGCAGAGTTCGGTTGCTCTTTCCACAGACTGGTCAACCAGAACTGACTACCTACTGTTGTTATCCTCAGCCAACTTCTTCTGCAAGTGGTGTGGTAGGATGTGGTCAGCATACCACTCTTCTGGTCATTGTCATCCTTACAGACCTTGGAGCTGATGCTCTCCATTCAAGTAGTTCATTAGTTGATATCATGAGGCTGAATGAACACCATTCCAGTCATCCCACCAAGAAAACTCCATGACAGTACCAGGATCCTCCACATAGCAATTAGCTGTGCTGTGTACTTGGCACCAACAAAATGGCATTTTCTATTGCTTATTAACTCAAATGATTCATTTCATCCAGCATGCAGAAATACTCACCATCCCACTTATTATTTATTCGTTCATTGACTGTGTCAATCATAAATATTACACTGTAAGTTTTAAACACATGTAACCTTTCTTTCCCAGATTAAAGTAAGTTACTAATTAGCTGGTTTTAATTCAGTTTTTAAATATTTCTGCTTAATTTTTTGCTTTCCATTAACAGTGTCATGTTGATATGTTACAGATATAATTTTCACATGTCATATTGTCTCTAACTATTTAGAGTGGATGTTGCTCTGTACATTTCAATGTTTTTCCGTTCTGCGAGCAGACTAATGTCACTGCAAATCTGGCGAGGGCATTTCTTGACACCATTCATGTATCAAGTCCAAATGAACCAGAGAGGCTGTCAATGTTAGAGTGGCTTGTGAAAACAAGGAGTCTGCAACTGGAGACTGATGTATCGTTAACATACTATGCAAGCCAAACTTCAGGATTTGTACTTGCTGATTTGGAAGCTCTCATCTCGCATGCTGTCAGGTAAGGAGTTTTTTTATACAAAAATAGTCTCCTTCCTTATCTCTAGCTCAGAGTCCCTGAAATAGCAACATTTCATAATATTTGAAGTTACTATTAAGTTTGAATATGTATGTCAATCAATTATTAAGACATATATCTCATGAAAAGGGTAGTTAGCTATTCACCATAAAGATGACACTCTAGGTCACCGAGAATCATGTAGAAAATACTGTTACTCTTGAGCTTTCAAATGTTCCAAGTGTGTTAAAGAGCCTGTTTCCAGGATGGGCAAGCACACAGGTCCTGGGTGGAATGCAGCTGACATATTAACAGTGAGGGCTGTCGGCCAGCCTGGATGTAATTTTTAGGCAGTTTTCCACACCCACGCAGTTGAATATTGGGCCGATCTCCAGATCCTGTCTCAGTGACATGATTTTCTAACATCTAGAAAATGCCCACACTTTCACATATAACATTATATGCAAATGGCTGGAAATACACATTTCCTTCTATGGGAAAGGGGGGGGGGGGGTGTAATGGGGCGATGACAGGAAAGTCATTTGGTTACCCTTTGAAACTAACAGTGCCAAAACACACAGCAACATGGCAACCCTGAATCTATATGGAATTAAGGCAAAACTGAAGAAGAAAAGAAGAAGAAGAAGAAGAAGAAGAAGAAGAAGAAGAAGAAGATGATGATGATTATGATTGATGGTAGATTGTATGAGTGGGGTAACTGCCATAATTTTTCTTTGAACAATTCAGCAACTATCATCTCTGTTGGGGTGGGGGGAGGGATTGGTAAGGAGACAATTATTCATATAGTGCAGTACACAGGCACTATCTACTTCAATTTCACTGGATGGTAAACTAATACAAACAGTCACAAACACATCACCACTAACAACCATATTTAATTATTCTTTCTGAACACCATTGGGTTGTCATAAAAATTTCTGGAGAACTTCTAAAGCTTTGACCAGCTTTATGTACCTATAATGATTTCATGGTCAGGGCTTTCTATTATACATGAAGCTGCAATGCTTTCTCAATACAGCTACAACTATTTACAACTATAATACCGACTGTTGCATGGTCTATCCTCATTTTGTCTTTGTGCTGCACCCTTTGGAGCCCTTTCTGTATTTTCCTGAGACTGTATTACCTGAGAAAACTGCCCAGTCTGCAGCACAAAAATCCCCACTACCTTTACAGTTGCCTTCAGTGCTCATTGGACACTTGCCACCTGGACACCTGCCACTATTTAAGTTCCAACCCTCATATTAGATTAAATTTATTAATCTGTTTGTAATATTACAATTAACAAGTCATCTATGTCACATTCTTTGATTGTATGAGGCATGTTATGTGATAGTAAAATTGACTTGATTTGACTGTGTAGGCTACAGATTCCTTGGCTTGTGTACAGGGTGGTGAGGTTTCAGGTTCTGCTACATGTAGCCACTTCTTTTGCAAAGCTGGTTGTAGGTGATGCTTCAAAAATGAAGAGTAATACTGTCCACTGACGGTCTACCATGGGCTCTGATGCGCTTTCGAATTTTGCGGCTACTCGTAATGATGCCATTCGATGGGTTGGCTAGGTTTCAATTTCTTCAGAAAATGATTCAAGTTTTGAATTTGTTCTTATCATTTGTAGCAAAAAGTAAATGATGATGTTTATGACAGTACAGATTATAGCAGTATCCACTATATAAGAATGTTTGGTCTTCTTAGCTGTTGACTTCATTATGGTTTAGCTAATACTGAAGTATGTAAAGTGTTGCTGTGTGGTTTTTATTTTAAAATGTGCAGTTTTAAGTGAATGTTAGTGTATTTAACAATTTAAATATAGGTGCTTCAGTATGTTGTGATTACTTCACATTATTTTCAAAAGTGCCTTTGTTATTTTGCAGAAACCACTACAAACAGTTGAAAAAATTTGCCAATCCAATTGTTTCTGAAGATAAGGAAGATAATGGGATCAAACTGATGAAGGAAGATTTTGAGGTAGCTTTAGGTATAATCACAGCTTAGAAAATATAGTAGCATGATATTATGAAGTATAGGAACTGAAACGTGGTTTCAGTCCATGATGACTTAGTCTGTAAATCCAGCTTTAAAACCAGATTTATCCTGAATCTCCCAGGATTTTGAATTCATATTTAGATATTCTGTATTCATTTCATTTGTTTAAAATCATTTTGTGCTGCTTTACATTAATCTTTCATGTTTGTCTGTGATTTTGAACCTGCTAAAACATTCTTCAATTCTTCAACATATTTAGTTTGATGAAGATGATGGAGACATGTTTGCCCTAAATGATATAGATGTAGGGAAGAATGTTTCACATGAAAAAAATTCAACTGTGAAATAACTATTTGTTGTTTGGCTTTCTATATTTGGAGCAATGTAGCTGGTTTTCACTGAGTCTGAGACAAAGAAATTTTAACTGTGATCAATGGAACTTCACCTCATAAGAAGTTTCACAGAAGTGATGCTACTGTTAGTATGTGGAAAGGCCAAACACTTGGTATGATAACAGAATTTCTTAATAGAACACAAAAACACAAAAAAGGCTGATACTGACAATGTGTGAGTATACCCTCCAGCCCATTGATAAATCCATAAACGATAAGAAATCAGTTTGAGAGTGGGGGCAAAGTGAACAACAGTACACTAGGAACTCAAAATATAGTGAGAGTTTGATATAATAAACAACAGATGAGTCAAGATCATTCTGCCAACCTTTACTGGTGCACACTAAAATGCACTGTGAATTTTGCCCTGCTTCTGGTCCTCTGTGGCACCCAGATCTGCGCAGCTTCTCACATTTGGGGTTGATTAAAATTTTTTGGATTTGAAACCACTTGGGAAACTTGCATGATAATGATGAAATGTTTATGACAACACTACACAATACCCAGGTCTTAGCGGGGAATAAAGTCTAGTCCCTCTGTGTGATAGTCAGCGAAGCTGTCCACTGAGCTGTGGAGGCAGACACAAAAAGTGCTAACAACAGAGTTACAGTAGTTCTCTTTCCTATCTGAAGTGACCTCAACTTTGTGGCACTCTCGAGTTCCTCACCTGCTGATAGGTGGTGCAAAAGATGATGATATCCAGTGCATTAGGATCCTCCTTAGCCACTGCCACAGGGCCAAAAGACCCCGTGTCAAAATAGCCAGTGTAGTTGGCTAAATCATGGTCAGAATATTGACTGTTCACTGCTGTCGGTGATGATACAAAAATGGAAATCATCAAGAAATTTGGGTCAACTGTGGCAGGCTCCAGAAACTGCAAGGCCACTGCCTGCTCTGCTGTTGGTAGCTCAATGCTCATAGATTATGCATCATCAGCTCCACTGACGCTGCCTATCAGAGTGCTGAATGGAGGTGGGAGTGGGAAGAAAAAAACAAAGACGAGTCCATCTCCAGACACCGGTAGCCCAACACAGTGGAAGGAGGGGTTGGGGGCAACTGGAGAAGTCTCAAGGTGTACTGGAAGGGGCAGGTGTGATGGGGGAGGCCACCTCACAGTGGTATAGCTGTTTTTGATGGGGTTCCACCACCCTCTTCCCTGTTGCAAGGTGATTACCCAATATCCTTGCTACGCATGGAGCACTAACAGAATCTACTGCTTCTGCTGTCAGAATGCACACATCCAGATTGAAGTCCCTAGTGAATAGCACTGTGATGGGAATACTGTCATCAGGCATAGAGCTGGCATCAAATTTCAGTGTCATCCATGGTTAACACCCATGTAAAAGTTCCACTACACTCTTATTACCCATGGAGGCAGACCTATACAAACTGAAGGGAAAATAAATAATAATAATAGTAATAATAATAATGATAATAATAATAGTAAGTCCAAATTGGAATTGACAATATAGTAATAAGATCAGTTTATAACCCACTGCAAAGATGTGGCAACAAGCTGTGACAGGCACATAAAAGACACACACACATACAACACTTTCAGCTATCGGCCATGGCCTTCTTCAGAAAATGGAACATTCACATGATCACACAGGCACACAACACAGTCATACAACCGTCACCTCCAGCTGCCACATTTGGAATCACACTGTGTGGTGTGTAAATATGGATGGGGAGGGAGGATATGAAGATTGTGTCATGGTGGTGAGAATGGGAGAAATGAGATGCAGCTTAGGAATGTAGTAGGGAGGCAGGTGAGGGGAGCATAATAAAATAAAAATAAATTTAAATATAAAACGCACATGCACACACACCACTCAAAATAGGAGAGGTTTAGGATCGAGAGATAGGTACTGTAGGGTGTGGAAAAAAAGGGAATTTATCATAAGTTGAGGCCTGGATAATTTTGGGATCGGAGAATGTACTGTAGGGATAACTCCTATCTGTGCAGTTCAGAAAAGCTGGTGGTGGGTGGGAGGATCCAGATGGCCCAGGTTGTGTAGCAGCCATTGAAATCAAGCATGTGTTCTGATGCATGCTGTGCCACAGGGTGGTCCACTTTGTTTTTGGCTACAGTTTGGTGGTGGCCATTCATTCTAATGAACAGTTGGTTAGTGGCCATGCCAATATAGAAAGCTGCACAGTAATTTCAGCACAGTTGGTAAATGACATGGTTGCTTTCACAGGTGGCCCAGCCTCTGATAGGGTAGGATAAGAATGTCACAGGACTGGAATAGGAAGTGCTGGGTGGGTGGATTGGACACGTCTTGCAGTGCGTCTTCCACAGGGGTATGATCGCTGTGGCAGTGGGTTGGGTTTTGAGGTGGCATAGGGATGGACTAGTTGTATGTGTGTGTCTTGTTTATGTGCCTGTCGCAGCTCATCAACAAGTATTTGTGGTTAGTTGTAAACTGTCCTTATTACTATATTGTCAATTAATAATAATGCCGCGAGAGACCACGCACACCAATTGCCGGCGTGGCGCAGGGGATAGCGTCACGGACTGCGGAGTAGAAGGTCGCCGGTTCGATCCCGCCTATCGGCGAAAATTTATTTCTTTGTAATTAACAATTCCAGAAGGTTCTACATCTTTCTTATGTTCACTTGTAAATTCTACTTGTTTCTTATGTTAACTGTTCTTCTAATTTCTGGTAAATTCTGTCTGTGTATAAATAGCAGAGCACTCTGCCTGAGAGGCAGTCAGTGCTGCGTGTATGTTGAGTTCGTAATAAATGTGCTTTCAGTATAAGTGCTGTGTTTAGTTGCCTTCGAAGTCAAGCCTACTTCCATTGCAATGTGACATTGTTTGGTGGAGGCGCCGGGTACACTGTGCAACAGCTGTATCACCATGGCTCCGATTAGGCAACGTAAAAGTCGTCGCTTACACAGACTGGAACCGGAATACAAGGGATACACCGAGTACGTCCTTCCTAAAGTCCGTATTATCAGAAGAACGATGGAGACGAAACCAGCAATAAGCCAGTTGCACATCAGACACCCGTCGGTGTTCTCTGGAGATGCTGGACAGGACCCCAACAAATGGCTAAAAGGGTTCGACCGAGTCGCCAAGTACAACAGGTGGGATCATACAATGTGCTTGGCCAACGTTTATTTCTACCTGGATGGCAATGGTTCGAAAATAACGAAGACAAGTTGAATGACTGGGAGACGTTCCAGGAGGAACTTAAGAAGACGTTTGGAGACCGCCAGCGACAAATTCGCTCGGCGGAAGAACAACTGAAGAACCGGGCCCAACGACATGGTGAGCCGACACAATCGTACATACAGAGTGTTTTGGCCCTGTGTAACGTAGTCAATCAGAACATGACTGAAGCGGACAAGATCACACACCTGATGAAGGGAATTGCAGAAGATATGTATCAAGCTCTTCTGATAAAAGACGTCGCTACAACAGAAGAGTTCATCAAGTGGTGCAAGCGTATTGAAGAGATGCAACAAAGGAGGGTTGGACGCAAGAAGTATGACAGATTCCCAAATGTAGTCCCTATGGCTGTTGTGGAAGACCAGCAGGACTTGGCTTCTCTCATATGACAAATCGTGAGAGAAGAATTACAACAGTGCATGGCAGCCAGGACTATTAGACCGAGCGAGCATCAGTTATCAGTTTATGGCCATGGATGTGAGCCCTGGAAGTCACAAGGTAGCCGAAGCCGCTGAGGACGAGGTATTTCAAACATTAGCTCCTGTCTGCCCCGTCAATCGCACCAGACGCGAAGAATGGCGTTGCCCTGCTATGACTGACGCTGCAGCCGCCAAACGGCAGCCCATGAACCGACTGACGCGACCACAGCCAACTCCCCCGGTAACTATGACGCCCCGCAGAAGAACAGACGTCTGGAGAACAGAAGACAACACACCACTGTGTTTCCACTGTGGACGCCCTGGACATGTCGTACGCTACTGCAGAGAGAGGAGGCGAGTATTCAGTGATTATTTTGCTGCAAGACGTCAGCCGTCGGAGCAGTTCTATCCAAGGCAGTCACCTGCTGATGAGTTCAGTCGACCTATGGGAAGAAGCCCATCGCCGTACCCTAGACGAGGTTGCTCCCCGACGCGCAGCAGCCGTTCACCGTCGCTGTACAGAGGTACCAGCCGCTCTCCTAGCCGCCGCGCCCGGGAAAACTAAGCGAGGCGACCATCTACGGAGGTGAGGCCGCCACAGATGAAAATCCTCCATGGACGACAGTCGCCAAGCTGTCGGGAAATCTCATCAACGTCATAATCGATGGCCAACCTGTCCGGGCACTTGTCGATTCAGGAGCCTCTTTTTCTGTATTATTGGATAATTACCGCCGCACACTAAAGAAGACAATGTTCTGTGATACGGGAGCAACTGTGCTGAAGGTCGCGAATGGAAAGTACGTCCATCCAGCAGGAACTTGTGTCGCAAGAATAACCATCAACAACAGGACCCAGCCGCTTGAATTTGTAGTGTTAACAGAATGTAGTCACAATGTCATCCTCGGATGGGACTTCCTTCAGGCATCCCAAGCTATCGTTGACTGTGGAAGATCTGAGCTGCAAATTGAAGAGGTTGTTCCGCCAGATACACGTAATACAGAATTTTCTGGGAAGTTATTCGTCGTTGACAATGTGACGATACCGCCGTTGACAATGAGAAGAGTTGCAGTCAGAAACAGAGATGACTGGTTAAACTGTGAAGTTCTTGTTGATAGTAAAAAGTTTATCAGGCTCATAAAAGAAATTTACATACCAGCGGCTGTCATAAGCATTACCGGTGGTCACGGAGAGATTTGGATCACAAATTGTCACGAGCAGTCACAACTTATCCCCAAGGGAATGTGTATCGGGACAGCTGAACCAATCCAGGATGGTGAGCTCAGCGTCATTAATGAAGACCCATGCCCTGCTATTAGTAGAGACAACATGCTGGAGGAAACAAACGTGGAACTGCCAATAGGGCCTGGACTGACCAAGGAACAACGCCAGCGGGTGTTAGGTATACTACGCCAATTTTCGGGTACATTCACACCTCAGCAGGGGAAAAATCAGACGAAACGGCCCACGATAAAGCACTGTATCAATACTGGGGACCATCCACCAATTAACCAGCGTTCGTATAGAGTGTCGCCAGCTGAAAGACAGATAATTCGGGAGGAAGTGGAGAAGATGTTGCGAGATGACATTATTCAACCTTCGGAGAGTCCTTGGTCGTCTCTGGTGGTCCTCGTAAAGAAGAAGGATGGCACGTGGCGATTCTGTGTCGAGTATCGGCGGCTGAACAGTATCACAAAGAAAGATGTCTACCCATTGCCGCGTATTGATGACACCTTAGACTGCTTGAAAGGAGCTACATACTTCTCAACTATGGACATGCAGACATCAGACGGCTTTTATTACACCTGACGGTCTCTATGAATTTAAAGTAATGCCATTTGGATTATGTAATGCTCCAGCCACATTCGAACGCATGATGGACAACTTGCTTCGACACCTAAAGTAGACGACGTGTCTCTGCTATTTAGATGACATTGTCGTTTTCTCGAAAACATTTGAAGAACATCTGAGTCACCTGTCAACTGTGTTGAAGTGTGTTCAGGCTGCAGGCCTTCGCCTCAATCCAAAGAAGTGCCTCTTCGTCGCCAAAGAGATGAAAATCCTGGGGCACCTAGTCAACGGAGATGGTGTCCGTCCTGATCCAGATAAAGTAAGGGCAGTCACAGAATTTCCAACTCCTCAGCACATTCGTGATGTGAGAAGTTTTCTCGGGCTGTGCTCATACTACCGACGTTTCATAAAAGGATTTTGTAACAAGGCATGTCCATTACAAGAACTTCTGCAGGGAGACGCCAAATTTTACTGGGATGCGACAAACGAAAGAGCTTTCCGAGCACTTAAGGAGGCTCTAACTTCCGCACCAGTGCTAGCCTTGTACGATGAGAATGCAGAAACGAAACTTCACACAGACACCAGTGGCTATGGGATAGGTGCAGTGCTTGTACAAGTTCAGGAAGGGGCCGAAAAAGTGATAGCCTATGCGTCAAGAGTACTCTCAAAGTCCAAGATAAACTACTCTACAACTGAAAAAGAATGTCTCGCGGTTATCTGGGCTATCAACAAGTTCCGGCCGTATTTATTCGGCAAACCATTCACCATCGTGACAGACCACCATTCTTTGTGTTGGCTGACTAGCTTGAAGGATCCCTCAGGTCGACTAGCAAGATGGGCACTAAGACTCCAAGAGTACAATGTAACAGTGGTATTCAAGAACGGGCGCAAACACAAGGATGCTGACTGCCTTTCAAGGAATCCACTAGTGGAACACAACAGTATTTATGAAATTTCAGCTCTCACTGAATTAGATGACGTTACAGCTGAACAGAGGGAAGATCCAACATTATTAAAAATGATAGAGGCCTTGGAGAAAGGAGAACCGACCAATGGAGAGTTCCAACTTATAAACGGAACATTGTACAAGAACAACTACGATCCACTGGGCCCCAAATGGCTACTCGTTGTTCCAGCTCATCTCCAGCCAGCTATTCTCAAATATTTCCATGATGCTCCAATATCCGGTCATCTGGGATTCGTGAAGACCCTAGACAGAATCAGACGCAGGTATTACTGGAAAGGTCTCTACCGATCTGTCAAGCACTATGTGAGTCACTGTAAAGAGTGCCAGCGATGGAAGCATGTGCCGCAATTACCTCCAGGACATCTCGTACCGATTCCGCCAGCAGCAGCTCCATTTCACCGAGTTGGGATCGATCTTTTAGCGAGGTTCCCGAAGTCGACAACCGGTAACCGTTGGATAATAGTCTGCACTGACTACCTCACACGCTACGCTGTCACCAAACCTGTGCCGACTGCAGAAGCTCCAGAGATCGCAAAATTCCTTGTAGAAGACATTATTTTGAAGCATGGAGCACCACGTGTCATGATATCTGATCGTGGAAAAGTATTCCAGTCAAAACTAGTAGTAGAGGTAATGTCACGGTGCAACATTGTTCACAGAATGACAACTGCATACCATTCTCAGACAAATGGTCTTACAGAACGTTTTAACAAAACGTTAGCTGACATGCTGTCGATGTACGTCAATGTTGAGCAGAAGGATTGGGATACAATTCTACCAGTCGTGACATTTGCTTACAATACCGCAAGACAAGACACCACAGGCTTCACTCCGTTTTTCCTGCTCCATGGCCGTGAAGCTGAGACGACAATGGATACACTGTTCCCTTTCCAACCGGACGACACTCAGGATGACTATGTTAAACAGCTCATCACCAGGGTCGAAGAAGCAAGACAGCTGGCTCGCTGCGGGTGGCAGTACTCACTTTATGGCTTATCCTAGAAGATAGATTAAGAAAAGACAAACCTACATACCTAGATTTTGTAGATTTGGAGAAGGCTTTTGACAATGTTGATTGGAATAAAATCTTTCAAGTTATGAAGCAAGCAGGGGTAAAATATATGGAGCGGAAGGTTATTTACAACTTGTACAAAAACCAGACAGCGGTTGTCAGAGTTGAAGGGCATGAAAGGGATGCAGTGGTTGGAAAGGGAGTAAGACAGGGTTGTAGTCTTTCTCAATTGTTATTCAATTTGTACATTGAGCAAGCTATAAAGGAAAGCAAGGAGAAATTTGGAGAAGGAATTAAAGTTCAGGGTGAAGAATTAAAAACATTGTGTTTTGCCGACGACATAGTAATTCTGTCAGATACAGCAAAGGACCTGGAGGAGCAATTGAACGGAATGGACAGTGTGCTGAAAGGTGCATATAAGATGAACATTAACAAGAGCAAAACTGGGGTAATGGAGTGCAGTCTAAGAAAATCAGGTGATGCTGAAGGGATTAGATTAGGTAACGAAACAATAATGGAGGTAGATGAGTTTTGTTACTTGGGCAGTTAAATAACAAGTGATGGTCGCAGTACAGAGGATATAAAATGCAGAATGGCAATGGGTAGAAAAGCATTCTTGAAAAAGAGAAATTTGTTAACATCAAATATTGATTTAAGCCTAAGGAAGTCCTTTCTGAAGGCATTTGTATGGAGTGTTGCCTTGTATGGGAGTGAAACATGGATGACAAACAGTGCGGACAGGAAGAGAATAGAGGCTTTTGAAATGTGGTGCTACAGAAGAATGCTGAAGATTAGGTGGGTGGATCACGTAACTAATGAGAAGGTACTGATGAGAATTGGGGAGGAAAGGAAGTTTTGGTATACCTTGACTAAAAGAAGGGATCGATTGGTAGGACACATTCTTAGACATCAAGGAATTGCGAATTTATCATTGGAGGGAAGTATGTGGGGTAAAAACCGCAGAGGAAGACCAGTAGATTCAAACAGATGTAGGTTGCCGTTCTTATGTGGAGTTGAAGAGGCTTGCTCAGAATAGGGTGTTGTGGAGAGCTGCATGAAACCAGTCTCCGGACTGAAGACCACAACAACACGACCTAGGGAATGCTTTTCGCAAAGAGTCTACCAATATATTTCTTATTTCTACATGTATCTTGCAAGAAGACTATTAGGATAAAATTAGATCAGAGTCCACACAGAGGCACACTGAAATTTTTTTTCTGTAAACAATAAATGATTGTAATAGGAAAAAGAGGAAGTGATGATGTTAGAAAAAGTACCCTCGCCACACCCTGTGAGTTCGCTTGTGGGGTATGGCTGTAGATGTAACTTCATATTCATATATATTTTTCAGAATACACTGATTCTTTCAATAAAATTTCTGCTTCATCACCATCATAGGTATTTATTTCATTATAAATAGAAATTTACAAACCCTGAGACTGTTTTTCATCTCGAACATGCCGAAGACATTAAAGATAAAGGTCAAGCATTGAATTAAAATACTTACTAGGCAGACGTCTTACCACTATTTATTTGTAATTTATATTTATTTGTATCTATTTATAATGATATTAAGATGAAAAATTCCTAGCAGGAAAAATAAAATATAAAAAATAGACGAAGATTACTCACCAGGCGAAGGAGCACAGGTGTGACAGCATCACAAATAAATAAATGAACACACACACACACACACACACACACACACACACACAATCGCAAGCTTTCGCAACCCAGTTGCGTCTTCAGCCAGTAGGGAAGGAGAGGGAAAAGGAAATGATGAGGGTTTTAAGGAAGGGGGTAAGGAGCCATTCCAATCCCGGGAGAGGAAAGACTTACCTTGGGGGAAAAAATGGAGGGTAAACAAATGCACACATGCCCACACATTCACACAGACACAAGTACACCTAGGCAGACATACTGTAGAAAGCAAAGAAGTTAAGTTATTGATACTTAACTTCTTTGCTTTCTACAGTATGTCTGCCTAGGTGTACTTGTGTCTGTGTGAATGTGTGGGCATGTGTGCATTTGTTTACCCTCCATTTTTTCCCCCAAGGTAAGTCTTTCCTCTCCCGGGATTGGAATGGCTCCTTACTCCCTTTCTTAAAACCCTCATCATTTCCTTTTCCTTCTCCTTCCCTACTGCCTGAAGACACAACTGGGTTGCGAAAGCTTGCGATTGTGTGTGTGTGTGTGTGTGTGTGTTCATTTATTTATTTGTGATGCTGTCATACCTGTGCTCCTTCGCCTGGTGAGTAATCTTCGTCTATTTTTTATATTTTATTTATAATGATATTTATATCACATTCACCTAAGGTTAAAGGCAGGAATATTCCAATATGTCTATTGGCGAGTTGCTATTCCACTGCATGGAGAGTCTTGGCAGTTGTGGCAATATTTCAAATAACACAGAAGTTGAATTAGAGTTTGTGTCATGGAGCAAAATCGTACTTAGATTATTCCGAGGTGCTTTAATCACTAGTTGTCTACTGGTAAGACATCTGCCTAGTAAGCATGGAGGTCTGGGTTCGATTCCCGGCCACATCACAAATTTTAATTCAATGATTCACCTTTCTCTTTAATGTATTTATTTCACTCAAATTTTCATTAGTATTCAATATACAGTATCTGTTGCAGTCGAAATCTTCCTACCTCCAGTTGCATCATTGTCTACTGGTTCTTGCAACTACCATGAATCTTGTATGTGCTAAAAAAACTTACATTTTTAGCATGACAATGGCTAATGAATCACCATCTCTCAAAGAATGTGGGTCTTTGGAAGTATGATATACTTACAAGTGCACACTGTGCAACCCAACAGTTATTTGAATTAATTGTCTATGAACTTCACCAGTGGGAAGTTGTTCCACTACATATGTTTGGGCCACGATGGAGTAGCCTAGTGGTCTAAGGCGCCTTTTGTGGAGGACACAGTTGCTCACCATCGGAGGTTCGAGTCCTCCCTAGGGCAAGAGTGTATGTGTGTGTGTGTGTGTGTGTGTGTGTGTGTGTGTGTGTGTTGTCTTTAGGTTAGTTTACCTTAGTTTAAGTAGTTTGTAAGCTATGGACTGATGACCACGCAGTTTGGTTCAATAGATTTACAAACATTTGAATCCCGGTCACCGCATAAATTTTAATTCAATGCTTCTCCTTATGTTTAATACATTCGAACTTATGTTTGGTGCCACCTACCTGACTTTGTAGAATTTTTGTCAGTATTTCTCTCTTTTTCTCCTAATGACTAGCTTTCCTTTTTTATTTGGTTGTTTTTCTTCCTCTTTATAATCTATCTTACACTTAAGTTTTATTTAAGCTTGTCTTGACATGTTCACTCATACCTAAGTTGTCTCCCAGACACACTTTAACTTTCGCAAATTCAGGCAATTAGGGAAATCTCCCTTGATTTGGGATGCTGTTGCATTTCCCATGCACTTTTCCTTATCCTTAAGTCACTCTCTTTCCAACTCTTCCCTTTCTTCATCCTGAATGAGGTCCATTAGCTCTGAAAAGTAGTAATTTTACACCTTTCTTGGTGTTTCCATTTGTCACCACTAGCTGAGTAGATTTTACTGTACTACATTAGAAGTGTATCTGTGCATTATTTTTTGTGAGAAATAACATTCTAGATTTTTAAAACATATATCTTTTAACAATGTGTGAGTACTTTTTGTAGCATTAAATGTATTGTATTTAATAATGCTCTTCACTTCAGCTTTAATAATTAATAATTAAAGAGGAGCATAATATTAATTGCTTTTGTTTGTTACATGCTTCCTTTTACTGAACATTTTGTAAGTTGTATTATTTAACCCGTTAATGAGCTGTAAATGTGTTGATGTAGACGATGTAAAGATTTGATTGTAAACAATGTTGGTTATACAGGATGTTTTCGTGGCTTGTGAAGGAATAACTTCCATTATATGTGTTCCAGATATTATGCACAGCACATATGCAGATGTTATTGGAGCACCAAAAATACCAGCTGTCTCTTGGGATGATATTGGTGGTCTATCAAAGTTGAAGGAAGAAATATTTCGCACAGTTATGATGCCTCTTAAACATCCAGAGCTTGTGGCCTCTGGACTTCGAAGATCAGGTAAACATGCACTATTTATATCCGTTGTTTTCTAATTTTATGATCACTTTATGGAAATGGTATGTTAATATAAATTGACAAATTGATGATGCAACTTAGTGTCACAAAAATATAGTGAAACATGGAAGCTTACAGTATTTTTCTATATGGAAGCTTACAGTATTTTTCTATGTCCAAGTGAGTATTCAGCTCCTTGTCATCTCTTCTAAAATTTCCTAATTATTGTTGAATGATGTCAGTAGTTCATTGTTTCTCAGCCATAGCTCCTTGAGGGTGCAATTGTAAGGAGTAAGAGGACAATTTAATACTCATGTCATATTGCCTTGTCTTGCTGAAATTATTACTGTCAACTTATAGCCTCCCATCAAATATCGGGCTTGGGTACTAGGCTAACCTAATGGAATCCTTCCTTAGCCTGATGCTGTTTATTAGTCTTAGTAGACAGTAACCTTATTAGATGGGTGTCTAGGCAGTAATGAACTAGGAACCTGGTGCCCCACAGTAAACTGAAGACTTAATTCAAGCAGGGGGATGTTCCATCATGTGAACAATTTTATCATTAAGCAATCACCCCACCTCCTTTCTCTTTCTGGGTGCATTCCAAATGAATATACAGGGTCAAGCAAAATTCGTGCACTCAGGCTTCGCAGTGCGATTCCTCACATGCTAGCAATAAAATAAGTCTCTCGCAAAATTTTGTCCTATGCATATTTCCTGCAGTAAGTGGATTTCCATTGTAAAGTAAAATAAATTTACTGAGGTTGACACCAACACTATGTATAAGAACAGTCTTACAAGTTGAGCATATGCTAGAGCTACAAAGAGAAAGTTACAATCAGGTAACACATTCGTGAGAGTTACAGTAGTCAACTTGTAGCCAAAAATAGGCATATACATCAGATCGTGCTAAAGCACATTTAAAGACACAACTGAGGCTGAGGGCTGCTCCACTCGGCCCTTTATCAGTGTTACCACCATGAGGCAGCAGCATTGTTGTAACCCAGGCTGCCATTTGTCAGCTGGTCACACGCGCGCGCGCGCGCACACACACACACACACACACACACACACACACACGTCACAGCTCGAGAGCTGTTTAAACTGGTGCGTGTCTTTGAAGACTGGGATAAGTGTGTGTTCCATATGTCAATGTGTTTCAGAATTACTCAGCTATACTAACAAACTTTTAAGATATGTAGAAGGCATCTTGAGAACAAAATGAGCATAGAAACCCATGTCCAGAAATATCATCCAACAACACTACAGAGTGTCGAAGTTACTGGAGGGGATGTCTAGTGACTGGCGTTGGTGCCTACAACTCTTACTCTCCAAAGTGTCATTAAACATTAATTACCCAAGCAAAATATACTGTTTTATTTCATCTGATTGTGTTGTCCATTAATGTTCACATTTGATTCTCAAATTGGTAATTATCTTCCCTTCCTCCCATTCCACCATTCCTGGAGGCTGACACTTTCAGACTGTCAATATATATTATTGATTTTAAGAAGGCTGTGATCTATTTAAGAAAGAATATCTTGGAGAAAAATTGTAATTGTCAAAATAAAAATGAATACCATTCTCTTCTATTTTTTAGGACTGTTGTTGTTTGGCCCACCTGGAACTGGCAAAACGCTGCTTGCCAAAGCTATTGCTACTGAGTGCAGTCTTAACTTCCTATCTGTCAAAGGACCGGAACTGCTCAATATGTATGTTGGTCAAAGTGAAATGAATGTTAGAGAAGGTAAGAAACTAAATTACAAATTGAAAGTCTCATAATATAAAGTGCTACCACCATTACAGCAATAATATCAGTTGTGTAGCGAGATCCGTCTATTGATCTCGAGGGAGATGAAATCACAAGTGTATGCCAGAGAAAATGTAGTCACCATTATTACATCCTGTAATTAACATTATAACATCTAGAAGTAACATTTTCTGTAGTTGATGACTGATGTGGAGGAAAAATCAGCAGGAGATTATTGTCAAAATAGAGAATTTGAAGCACAAGTGAGCCAGGATAAAAGATACATTACTGTTATTATTATTAAAAAAGAAGGAAAAAAGATTGAAAAGGCCACAAGTGAAGCAACAATTCTCTAAAACTTGTGAATATCTTTTCAATAATTGTAGTTTTGTACGTGCATCATCTTACTGATACACCATTAATAAGGGTGACTAGATGAAAGACTTTTTGGATTGTAAATTAGAAAATGGAATGTTAAATGACCATAGCAAATAATGTGACTCACATTTTAATTTTGTGTCCAACCAATTGCAATAATTGATTATGTTGCACACATTGGGATTAAACTTGACGTAAACTACCAGAAAAATGAAATCTTGGAACCTGCTGGAAAATTGCAGAGCTTTAAAACTGTAGTTTGTCTTGTAATTCTGTGAGATGTGTTCATACATTCAATGTAATTCCACAAACATCTGGCGTGGTACTAGTTGCAACACAAAAAGATGCATCCACCATTGCAAGGCCACATAGTGAGTATGTCTGCCTAGGTGTGTTTGCGTCTGTGTAAATGTGTGTGTGTGTATTTGTTTACATTCCTTTCCTTCCCCCAAAGTAAGTCTTTCCTCTCCCGGGATTGGACTGGCTCCTTACCCCCTTCATTAAAACCCTCATCATTTCCTTTTCCCTCTCCTTCCCTTCTGCCTGAAGAAGCAACTGGGTTGCAAAAGCTTGTGTGTGTGTGTGTGTGTGTGTGTGTTCTATTTATTTGTGCTACTGTCACACCTGTGCTCCTTCGCCTGGTGAGTAATCTTCATCTATTTTTATATATATTTTTTCCTGATAGGAATTTTTCGTCCATAATATATATAATTACTTAAATTCACTAAAATATTTAACATGTCATGATCGATGTTACAGGCATTTAGGAAGCCTGAAATTTGTCTAGCAGAAGAAAAGTCACAAAAAACTATAAGCAAATAGGTAGATCTTTTTTAGCAGTGTCATAGGAAATGACTAAGAATTGTTTCTATGATATTAAGAAATGCTACTATAAGGACATAGTTCTCCACCACAATCGGCCATCACTGAGAGAAAAATTTGTATTTGTTTATAGAGTTTTCTGAACGTCAAAATCACATGATCTTCCCATATCATATCCAGGACTGATATCTATCATTATACTAATTCCCTTTAGTCTCCTTCAGTGTTTGGCAAAAATGAGCTAAATGTGCACAACTTTTGTTGGCTTGCAAATACAACACGAACACTACTGAATGACATGTATTTACTTGTGAAAACAACAGTAATATACCCATCACAATCTCCAAAACTCTTCTCTAGTTAGAACTACATTTCATTTGCAGTAATGTATAACGTAAATCATAGCTCTCACAAAAGAGCCAGAATATTTCATTGCTTACTTTCTACAAAATTGACTAAATAATGTTGTTACAAAATCACACACACACACACACACACACACACACACACACACACACACACACACATACAAAATGAAAAGTAACCATTTTCTTTTTTATAAAAAAAGTAAAATGTTGTGTTAAAAATATGATATGGTGTAGTTGTATACATATCCAAGTCTTTTTAAAGCACAAAAATCAGAGAACTAGCATTACCCTTTTCTCAGAGTGCATAGTCAGGCATTTCGAGTATGGCATGTTCGAACGAGCACAGGGAAAGTCGAATGCATTTGATCGCAGTGTGTTAAGTGACAATATTGACATCTACCAGACTGCCACGGAACTCCGTGTATTCTCCAGTTTGAGTGAGCATGGACACCAGATGCAAACCTCTAATGTGTACCGCATACTCTCTTAAGAATGTATTATTGACCACTCTGTAGTATTTGGCTATTTTCTGGACATTGATTTTGACTTTGTTAGGAAGTGTGTAGTGACTGGATGCACTGAAACCTGCTGCACCTCAGAAGTGTAGCTTTGGAGTGCAGTGATTGAGGGAGGGAGGGAGGAGGGGGGGAGAGAAGGTGGGGGTAGGGGGGAGAGGCAGCAAAAAGGAGAGTAGCAGAAGAGAATTAGCAGCAAACAGAGGGGATGAGAAAGACAAATTAGTAGAAGGTGTAGGATAGAGGTAGGAACTGGGTATGGATGCAGTAGGTTACCATACGATTAGGCTAGGATAATTTAAAGACTGGATAATGTGTTGTAAGGGCAGTTCCTATCTGTGCTGTTCAGGAAAGCTGATGGTGGAAAGGTAGGATCCAGATGGCCCTGATTGTGAAGCATTATTGGAATGATATTATGCTCAGTAGTATGTTATGACACAGGATGGTCCATCCTGCTCTTGGCCATAATTTGGCAGTGGTCCTTCATTCTGATGAACAGCTGTTTGGTAGTCATATCTATGTAAAATGCCATGCATTGGTTATAGCAGAAATGATATATCACATGTCTGCTTCTGTTTGGATAAGATAAGCCTGTGATGGGACTGGAAGATGAAGTTCTGGGTGGCTGGATTGGGCAATGTTGCACCTGGGATCTTCCACTGGGAAATGATTTCTTTGGGAAGGATTTGGGATTGGGAGTTACTTATGGTTGGAATAAAATGTTGTGGAGGTTTGGTGGTTGTTGGAACACTACTTTAGGAGAGCTGGGAAGGATATTGGGTACGATGTGTCTCATTTTAGGTGTGATGATAGATAATAAAAAGCAGAGCAAAGTATGACATTCATTTGCATACCTGCCAGGAGTCTCCTGATTTTTCACTTTTTCTCCCGCCTCCTGATTATGCCATTATTTCTCCCGATTTTTAGCTCTCATCCTAAAACCCATGATTTGTTTATTGGCCAATGGTCAAAAGTCCTTTGTTCATTTATCAGTTTAAATACGTATCCAAATTCATAGAAATTAGGAGTTTATAATGATTATTTTTGCCCTTGCCACATATTTGCAAATAAACATGTAGAGTTTCGATGTGCACTTTTTGAACGTGATATTTTCTTACAGTATGCAAGTGAAATCACTTCAGTGGCTTTTTAATCGATGAAAATCTTTTGACGGGATCAGTTTCGTTCGAGAATTGCAGAAACAGCAACTTTCATGTAAACAACTATTTTATATGATTAAGGGATTTCAGTTCAGTGGTATGTGTTCTAGTATGGCAAGAAATATAATCACTTTTTAAAGCAGTATTCAGAACTTTATTTGCATTTTGTATTCCTTCTTGATGTGATATTTCCACATCAGTTGGTGGAAAAAGCGAAGTAGCGTAATGCATGCAAGGAAATGAAAACTGTGTAACAATAAAACACTAAAATTTCTGAGAAAAGTGACAGTGATAATGTGATTCATGATGAGTGCTTATTTACATTTTTTTTTTTTTTTAATTTTACAGTACACTTTACCAATTAAATGTGGTGACCATTGGGTCAATTGTTTCATAAAATGTTCCGAGGTAGCAGTATAGCAGAAAAGATACAGCTGTGAACTTTTTTGTTTTAATCAAACACTCAATCACTACCTGGAGTGGCTACAAATAAGGATGTAATCAACATTTGGGTCAATGCAAGTGTTTTTGTAGCCATTATGTACAATTGCGAGATGATAGGAAAAGGCTAGAATCAGCTATGTTAAAGTTTATGGTAAAGTGTGCCACTCTTATTGATAGAGCATATCTCCCGATTTTTCGAAGAATTTCCCGATTTTTTAAACTGGATCTCCTGTTTTTTACGTTTTGAAGGTTGGCAGGTATGCATTTGTTTCAGTCTCAAGTGGTATTGGGTAACAAGGGGTTACTCCTTTGTGGCTGGTTTTTAGGGTGGTGGGAGAATTGGATATGTGTGGGAATTTGGCAAGGGAAATCTTTTTTCATATGATGTTGTGGGATAATGCCATTGTACAATCTTCAGTATATTGGCTAAGGGAGCTCTCACCACTGCAAATACACTGTCTGCATGTGGCCAGGCTATACTGATGGGAGCTGTCAAAGTGCATACAGTGTTGGTGGTTGATGGGTTTACTGTGGATAGAGATGTGGATGGAGGCAATAGTGAGGAAGATGTCAATGACTAGGAAGGTGGCACATTGGCTTGAGGAGGATCAGGTGAAGGAGAAGGTATGGAAACTGTTGCATTTGTGAAGAAACAACGATAAGCTGCCTTGGCCACGAGTCCAACTCATGAAAACATCACAAATGAACCTGAACCAGACCAGAGGTTTCAGGTTTTGAGAAACTTGGTAGTTTTCCTCTAGAAGACTCATAAATAGGTTGACATAGGAGGGTATCACATGGGTGCCCATGGGAGTGCAGGAGATTTAGTTGTATACCTTCCCTTCAAAGGCAGATTCACAATCACTGGCATTTCTTAATCCCACAGATGGTGTTATTCCTACAAAACATTTTCTGGTTAATAGTTATCATGCCTTCAACCTATGGTAACCTACTGTTCTTACACCCAATAGTTCCTGTCCTCTTTATCCTAGAACTCCTCTCCATTCATTTCTCTAACCTGCACTGTTTGCCCATATTTTCCACATCTTTGCTCTTACACTTTTTGCTCTCCCATCCTGTACCCACATTAAACTTCCCCCACTGCATTCCAAAGCTGCACTTGTGAGGGGCAGCTGATTTCCACCCAGTTAGTCACTGTGCACTTCATCAAGCAGTACTGATATCCTTACCCCCATCCTTGACCAATATACTCAATGATAGTAACTTCATGCATCTCATGTATGAGAATGAAACCCTTACCCTTCAACAATTGCACCTATATACTGAAGACCATCTAAGGGTCTTCCATTTGGAAGAGAGAGAGAGAGAGAGAGAGAATGTTAGCTCAGTTACTAGTGAACATTTCTGTGTTTTTATGTGTGACTATAACCCACACATTATACACATACTCCTGAGTTCTTGTCTGTCCTCACTGTTGTTGATTGTTGCACTATTTTGTTGTGGTAACTCATTTAAGAATTCTATGTTTCAGTAAACTATCTTGACATTTTTGTTTTCTTGTTAGTGCTATTTTTGTTTATCTTTTAACCTTCACTGCTAAATTATGTTTCCTTCTAATGCTGTGTACTTACTAATTAGAAAATCAACTAAACACCTAACAGAATACAAATAGTCTTGCTGTGGCTGTAGTGTTCTGAATAAATCAATTGCATTTATGATTTAGAGTACTGCTGTGGCAGTTCTTTTTTTGCTATTGTTTTACTACAGTCTTTGAACAGAACAATATGTAGCAAGATAAATATATTTTGACTTTCTGCATCAGATATGTTTGGTTCTCAATGTGCATAATAATTGTTTTAGTATTTGAGAGAGCCAGAAGTGCTGCACCATGCATCATTTTCTTCGATGAGCTCGACTCATTGGCACCCAGCCGTGGTAGAAGTGGTGACTCTGGCGGTGTCATGGACAGGTAGGTTTAATCTTTCACAGTGTCTCATTAAGTTTGATGTATTCCATTTAAAGGACTCTTCCACAACTGAGGAAGAAAGGATGAAGACATGCAGTCTTGTATTAAAAACAGACTTAGGTAGAAATTGGTTGTGTCTATGAATGTTTCTGTGAGATCTCAGTGCTATAAAATGATCACCAATAAACAACAGTACCTCCATTATGACAGCTGCCATCCATTCCATATCAAACGTTCCCTTCCCTACAGCTTAGGTCTTCGTGGCAAACGAGCCTGCTTCAGTCCCGAATCCCTGAACCAGTACACCAATAATTTAATAACTGCTTTCACATCCCACAACTATCCTCCTGATCTAGTACAGAAGCAAATTGCCACGGACACTTCCTCATCCCCCCAAACCCAGAACCTTCCACAGAATAACCCCAAAAGTGCCCCTCTTGTTACTGGATAGTTTCTGGGACTGGAGCAGACTCTGAATGTGGCTCTCCAGAAAGGATACGACTTCCTTAAATCCTGCCCCGAAATGAGATCCATCCTTCACGATATTCTTCCCACTCCACCAAGAGTGTCTTTCCACCGCCCATCTACCTTCGTAACCTCCTAGTCCATTCTTATGAAATCCCCAAACCACCTTCCCTACCATCTGGCTCCTACCCTTGTAACTGTCCCCGTTGTAAAACCTGCCCTATGCACCCTTCCACCACCACTTACTCCAGTCCTGTAACTCGGAAGGTGTACACGATCAAGGGCAGAGCCACTTGCGATAGCACCCATGTGATTGACCAACTGACATGCCTGCACTGTAAAGCGTTCTATGTCGGAATGACCAGCAACAAACTGTCCATTCACATGAATGGTCACAGGCAGACAGTGTTTGTTGGTAATGAGGATCACCCTGTGGCTAAACATGCCTTGGTGCATGGCCAGCACAATTTGGCACAGTGTTACACCGTCCTGGTTATCTGGATACTTCCCACCGACATCAATCTTTCATGACTCTGGAGATGGGAACTTGCCTTTGAGCACATTTGCTCTTCCCGTTACCCATCTGGTCTCAACCTCCGTTAAATTCAAATTCCCGCTCACCATTCTATAACATCTTTGGCTCTGTTCGCTCTGTGTGTGTGTGTGTGTGTGTGTGTGTGTGTGTGTGTGTGTTTGTTTACCTTTCCATTTTTCCCCTAAGGTAAGTCCTTCCACTCCTGGGATTGGAATGACTCCTCATCCACTCCCTTAAAACCAGAATCCTTTCCTTTTCCCCCTCCTTCCTTCCTGTTTTCCTGATGAAGTGGCCAACGGATGCAAAAGCTTGAATGTTTGTTTGTGTTTTTTGTATCTATCAACGAGCCTGTGCTTTGGGTAAGTCAAATGATCTTTATTTTTTATACATACTAAACAAAAGTGGAGTGTAAATGATTCAAACAAATGTTTTCCTTATGTCCCATCACTGCGGTTTCAATCTGCTGTAGAAAATTTCAAAAGGTGTCTTTAGGTGTAATATGAAATTGGCATTAAAGACTGAATAAATATTGGGGTTATAATTTTTGTTTAATAGTGCCATAAGATCATCCTTCGAAGGTATTCCTGGTTTTGAAGGACACACTGGTGTTAAGGTCAATTGCTCTGGAAGTTTCTTCCTTTTTATTACAGTTACTTTCTCAAAGTCCTGTTTGAAAGACATTTTGTATGAAATGTAACACGGAGATTCATTTTCCACTTTCAGTACCTTTACATCTGACCATTTCACTGAGGACGGCATGTAAATAGGATCAATGATAGAAGCAAGTTGTTTCAGATTTTAGAAGTCCTCATAGCAGTGTTCATTAATGTGGAAGGGTTGCCATGTTTTTTTAGCACCTCTAATAAAGAAATATACCCTTCTGGGGTGTATGTTGGGCCACCCTTGAGCTGGAGCTTTACTTGTCCTTCAATTTGAACTATTAGCACGTGTTGACTTCTATGATGCAAATTGCCTGGTATTTTTAACCAATGTAACAGTTCTTTATATAAAGTTCAGCCTAGCACAAGTTGGTGTAGACTGAATAGAAATATATCTTCCTTACTGAAATTTAGTCTTACTTGGTTGTAATGAATCATTATATAGAAATCATATTAAGGAGAGAGGTCCAACTTAAGTTGTGCCTCTATCAGTTTTCTTCTTTAGTTGAGATTCTCATAAACATGTATTTATATAATATTCTTCTTTGTTTGTGTGGCCATAATGTCCGTAGTTGCTTTCATAATTATGAATAGCAGTGATTTTCCGTCTTTGCAACTACAATAAAAATGCGATTTATTTCACACCAGACGCGTTTCGTTTTATTGAATGTAAAAAATCTTCAGTGGTGGAAATTTTGTCTTCGTTTTGCTTCACATCATGGAATGCCGGCCTGTTTAATTCAATACCGCCGGTTCTTCATGCTGCGTCGTTTTCTCACTACTTTCACTGTCACTGTTCATTGTTGTTTTCCACACTTCTGATCTGTGGAAAACAACTATGAACAGTGAAACAGTGACAGTGAAAGTAGTGAGAAAACGACACAGTATGAAGAACTGGTGGTATTGCATTAAACAGAGCGGCATTCCATGATGTGAAGCGAAAAGAAGACAAAATTTCCACCACTGAAGATGTTTTACATTCAATAAAACGAAACGCGTCTGGTGTGAAAACATCACATTTTTATTGTAGTTGCAAAGATGGAAAATCACTGCTATTCATAAATATAATATTCTCTTGAAGTATATCACATAAGTAAACTTCATCTATTTGATCCTTAATTAGATCATTTTCATACTTTTTGATCATGTTATTGCCAAGACTATGAGTGGACTCCATGTGTGTGGAGAATAGTGTGGTGGCTATGGTGACATGTCCCTGTATGTATGCAGCTCGGTTATCATCTCAGCTCCAACATCAAACAGTCTGTTGATGATCTAATAAAGGATCAGAGCTGATCACCTTGTGAAATAATTAAAATTGTGCAAACTAGACCAATTTTTTTTATTCGTCATAAAATTTCAGCAGTTTGCTGTGTTTTCAAGTAAAAGATGTTTTCCAAACTTTGTAATATAATAGCTCTTAATGAACAGATTATTACAGCA
This sequence comes from Locusta migratoria, assembly GCA_026315105.1. Classification (NCBI taxonomy): domain Eukaryota; kingdom Metazoa; phylum Arthropoda; class Insecta; order Orthoptera; family Acrididae; genus Locusta; species Locusta migratoria. The sequence continues at coordinate 495,005,523 of CM048745.1, read as the reverse complement.
TTTGAAACTTTTTAACTTGTCTTTGGAAGTGGTTTGGGAAGCTGTCAGTAGAACTAGGCATTTTTAGTCATTTAATAATATAGGAAAAGGAAGTTGATTTTAGATGGGCAATATTGAGAGATAATACGGACCCGTGGAACACATCTGCTTAGGTAATACAACTAACATCCCCACATCAAGTTACCATAGGATAGAGAAAAGATGGTGGCAGCTTAGCATAAAAAATATGGTCAGTGCAGAGCATTAACACCTATTTAACTTGAGGTAACCCTTCATCACTCATCAGTATCCTGCTCCATTCTCTAGTAAAAACAATTTCAGTGCAAAATATGCTCTTACAGGATGTGTTTGTATTACTGTTTTTAGAATTTACATATAAAAAATAGACGAAGATTACTCACCAGGCGAAGGAGCACAGGTGTGACAGCATCACAAATAAATAAATGAATAAACACACACACACACAAACGCAAGCTTTCGCAACCCAGTTGCTTCTTCAGGCAGAAGGGAAGGAGAGGGAAAAGGAAATGATGAGGATTTTAAGGAAGGGGGTAAGGAGCCATTCCATTCTTAACTTCTTAATTTCTTTGGTTCTATAGTATGTCTGCCTAGCTGTGTTTACGTCTGTGTAAATGTATGGGTGTGTGTGTATTTGTTCACCTTCCTTTTCTTCCCCCAAGGTAAGTCTTTCCTCTCCCGGGATTGGAATGGCTCCTTACCCCCTTCCTTAAAACCCTCATCATTTCCTTTTCCCTTTCCTTCCCTTCTGCCTGAAGAAGCAACTGGGTTGCGAAAGCTTGTGTGTGTGTGTGTGTGTGTGTGTGTGTGTGTGTGTGTGTGTGTGCGCGTGCGCGTGCGCGTGCGTGTGTGTATTCATTTATTTATTTGTGATGCTGTCACACCTGTGCTCCTTCGCCTGGTGAGTAATCTTCATCTATTTTTTATATATATAATTTTTCCTGCTAGGAATTTTTCGTCTATAATACTCATATCATGTTTTTAGAATTTAGTAGAATTGAGAGGAAAACTCGAGAAGAATATCTATACGTGGTACTACAGGGTGTCCAGCGAACATTGAAATCTTGAAAACCAGTAATTTTTGAAATAGGGGAAAATACCAGGAAAAACCCTTGAATGTTACTCAAAAACCTTGAATTTTTTATATTTTCTCCAATTTCACGTACAGTGAAACCCTGCTTTTAAGTTCCTAGATTTTACTTTTTCTTGCCTTTTACACATTTTTTTTTTTGTCAATTCACAATTTTAATTCACCCCAGCTTTTGCTTTGAGATATTTACATTTTTCTCGCGATTTACCATACATTTTATGGACGCGTGTTCGAGGAGTTAAAAACTTATGTAATTGACATAAATTGATGCTGGCATGAATTTTTCCTTTCAAGATGTCTTTAAAATGTTATGCAGTAAAGTTGCTTGACATTTTTTGCATTTATTGAAATGCAAAGTTCACGTTTCGTTGTTTATAGTTCGCGCAATGTTACGGTGCAGTGACTGATAGGCACGACTGTAATTTATGATCGCTTCCATCAGCCTTCGAACCTACTGTTTATTCACATGTCATTTTTGCATTTATTATGATGAGTTTCAATTGTGTATGTGTGTTTTTTTGAATATTGGAAGGGGCAAAGTACGTTATAACTTCAAAAAGACAGTACGATGCAAGAGATATTTGTGCTTGACCCAATGCGATTAAATTCAGATAAACTTTATTACATAATAAAAACAGGCCATGCCTAGTATTGTGATTCTATTATGTTATATATTATATAAAAACTAAGAAAATGCAAGTGCAATCCTATAAGCAAGTTTTAGCACTAAAAAAGGTATTTTCCATATTTCACACCATTTTTTAAAATCCCCACTGTATTTATATTTCACGCTTATGCTGGTAGTTTATTGATTTGAATAGCTTATCAATAACATAGCAAACTGATATAAACATGAGCAGGGCCATATTTAGGGTATGCGACACCCACGTGCATTGATATATTTTACACTACCCCCCCCCCCCCCCCCCCCCCCAGTATCTGGGATTCAAACTGATTTTTTTTAAAAAAGGGTGTGCGAGCGCACACACACACACACACCTGTCTACGTATGCCGCTGCTATCAACACAACTACTTGAATTTCAAAATTTATTTCTTTAATCAAAACTCTGAATAATGATGATTTCCATTAACATTAAAATAATATTTAAAAAATTTTTGGGGGTGGCAAGATAAAAATTATTACAGTGAAAAAATTTTTAAAATATTATTTTAATGTTAATTGAAATCATCATTCAGCTGTACATGTTGCACCTGCCTAAATACAGCCCTGAACATGAGTATATTTTCCAAGTTGCTGACACACATACCTATTCTTTTTTTAATTTAAAAATAATGCTTTTAAGTAAACTAAAAATTTTCTCAAAATTATACATTAATTTTTGGGTTGAATTTTTAATGGATATATGATGATACCAATAATTATGTATTATGGAACATAATTGTGAATCTTTGTGTTTATTTTGGATCACTCACGGGTTCTTCGTGTATGAAAAAATGCTTTCCTTCAAATGCACTCATATATTCGGCACTTTTGATTTGTAAGCAGTTGAAGATATGTAGAAAAACTGTTAAAAAATAATAATTGCTTGTACTTTTTATGTCGAGTGAACCTGGAAAAAAAAAGATTATTATTTGAAAAACCTTGAGAAAACCTTGAATATGAAAATTTGAAAATTAGTTATTTCTGGACACCCTGTACAGCCAATGTTTTTGCTAGATTTACAGACACAAGGCAGTTTCCAGTAAAACTGATTACTTTGTCAACCGTTGCAGGGTTGTGTCACAACTTTTGGCAGAAATGGATGGTGTACAAAAGTCAACTCAAATATTTCTCATTGGAGCAACCAACAGACCTGATCTTATTGATGCTGCTCTCCTGAGGCCAGGAAGGTAAGTAAAGTGGACGGAAGAATATGACCCTTCAAAAAATAGGCCATGGTAATATACTGAATACTTCCTATTAATGTTTTAAAACTTCCAAAGCAACATAAATTACACTGAGACAAGTAATTTAATACATGAGGCCAGAAATGTTGGGAAATATCCCAAAAGTGGATGACAGAATGTTGCATTTGATGTTACCGGATGATGTATGTCATGATACATACAACAGTTGAACATGTCGATGTGATGCACTTAATCATCCAACATTTTGAGTATTCACATCAGTGTGCCTTTGAACCAACATACAACTCAGGGTTCGAGTTTTGCAATTAGCAGGTGTTTTTGTTTTAGACAATTGTGTGTTCACATTGAGATAAGAAATGTTATATTACTTATGGGTCTTTCAGGCCCTACCCATTGCAGTGCAGTGGGGTACATCATTTGGTGATGACACATGTCATCTGTGTCACTGTGGAGATTTTTTAAGCATTAATAAGAAATGTCCTATCTCTCTGTCTCTGTCTGTCTGTCTCTCTTTCTCGTGAGTGTTTGTTTTAATTTTATCCACTGTTTCTACAGAACTCTCTGGCTTTGTAGAGGTAAAACAGTAATATGAGATTCACGTTATAGTTTTTCTTTGATGACAAACAACTGGTATACAGGTCATTATAGACATTTTGAATTTTGTCATTTGATACTGTTGCTACAATGACATCTTAAAATAAGGACATGTAGTTGGTTTACAGTGATCTTTTAAAGAACTGGCATGCCGTGGTTAATGATAAATTTCATGAAGATTAACATTTTTTTTCATCAATACTGTGTGTAATGTGATTTTGGAGGACTAATATTTGACTTGTATGTTAGATTGAGGCATGCTGTTGGACAATAGCAGCCCTAGGCATATTAAATAGTGTAGTATCTTCCATTTTACATGAACATTTGCATATGAAATGGATGTGTTTCCATAAGATGTGAGCGAGTTTAGCCAGAGTGGCTGATGTGTGAAGGGCTTGTCACTTCTACCTGTGGCACAAAGCATTATGGACTGAAGAAATTGTAGGAAGAAAAGGCCATCTGCTACTGTAGAAAGCACCGAGAACAAGACAGAATCTGTTGTGCCTGCTGTCCAGGAAGAGATGGCAGTCAGTGTAGCTGATTGCTTGAATGCTGAGTGCATACCTGAAAAATGATTATTGGATGAACTGTGCTCAGCACCATTGGCAGAATACTCCACACGGTATGAGATTAGCCAACATGTACTGCCCATCATTCTCCACTTAAAAAGAAAAATATTATGGTAGTGCTTCCTCTAGAAGTTAAAATCATTATGTATAGATAGTTTTGAAGTTGACACAGGGTGGTGATGCCACTTGTTGTTGACCTTCTAGCTGAGAACCTATATGCTAAACCCCCAACAGCTCCAGAACTAAGAAAAGGCATGTGTGTACACTTACGGATGTGGCGTTGGTGTCTGTCCAGTGGTCAGGAAGAGCTAGGGTACACTGGTTTGTCAATACAGCTACACAACCCAACCATATGTGTGAGGCTGCTGCCCTATTTGTTGTGATAGCCTCCGTAGGTGGCAGCAGGGATGTAACAAAATACTGAAACTGGGGAATTTTTTGGACTTTAATATCAGAGTTACCTACTGAGCTTGACATATGGTTGCAGAACTATTGGTGTCAACTTTTTCAAGGAATGCTAGTTCCATGTTTAGAAAAGGAGTAGAAGGAACCACCATAATGCTTCAGCTTCAGCATTGACAATATTGTGGACTGGAAGGTCTGTGAACCTTTCTAATTCTGGAAGGACATTAGGCTTGCCAAGACACGGAAGAAGAAGAAGAAGAAGAAGAAGTGGCATACTCCCATGAGGCTAAGCAACCAGATGCCCACAAGGAATTATGGCTGTTGTGATACCATAGGTGCGATTACATAAACATGGGAGTTGCAGCCAATCTGAGACATGTTCTTTGGCAGACACACCACTGAGTGAAATGGACAGATCACATCAGATCAGTCCCCAAACAATATAGTGAAGTCAGCTGAGGCAAACCTCTGCCAGTACTACTGGTACTACTACAGTGCTTGATAGAAGCTTCACAAAGACGAAGGAGATTAAGTAATGTTGAGCAGGATTACATCCTGATCAGACAGAGATTTCTTGCTTAAATAGTGGCTCACAAGGCATACACAGGAGCAAATCTATAGTAGGATCACAATTTAGTAATGGTGAAGACTAAGCTGAAGTTTAAATGAATGTCCTGAAAGGATCAATTTGGAAATAGGTGGGATATTGAAGTTCTGAGGAATGGTGAGGTGGGTTTAAGTTTCTAAAATAGTAGCTACTGCAATAATGAATACTAGTATTAGCTGTGTTTACGAAGAACTAAATTTAAATTTTTTAAATGTAATTGGAATTTATTGGTATGCACATTCTTAGTTCCTTCCTGAATCCTCCATTTCCATATAATAAGTGAAGTAGGAAGTTGTAGCTATTCAAAAGGAAGTAATTAAAAATAAGGAACTTACTTTAATTCTCTGGTACCAGCAAAAAAGACAACAAAGTTACTCTTTCAGGATAATATGCCAAATAGTGATCCAAAAAATATTTAAGGCATGTAAGTGCAACAACTATCACATGACCTCAACCAGCATAGCTGCTTTTGTACTCGAGTAGTTAAGAAGAATAATGTACACATGATGAAAAAGAAAATCGAGTACCTGTTAGGTGTCAGGTTTTTAGGAATGGTAAATGCATCAAAGGTAGTTTTGAAGTTATGCTTGATAAAAGGAGTAAAGAAACATTCATAAGATTTTTCAAACAAGAAAAAGTGTTAAAGACTGTATTGTGCAAGGTATTCTAAATTATTAGGAAAACAGGTCAATGGCGCCCATACCTAGGGGCGGGGGGTCAGTGCCCCCACTCCAGCGTTTGAGGAAAAAATATAAATAAATAATAATTTGTGATATCAAATATTTGTTTGAAGAGAAGATTAAAAAGTTGGGATTATATAGATGTGGTTCAACAATAAAATATTATTATATAGTGATGTTTACATAGTTGTATACTTCAGTATTTTTTTATATTAGTTGGCATAGTCTCAAGGTGCAATGTGCAGCAAGAAAAAGCATGCAAGCTCAACGTCTTTGACGAGTCCACCCCCCCTCCCCCAACCCCGCCTCTCTGGCCCTTTCCCTAACTCTGCACAAGCCCACACGACAATACAACACTGTAAGTTTACTATTAACACAGTAAAATTAGTTATGTCATTTTGTGTGTCTGATCTTGACTTAGTTTACTGCATTCAGTTAGTATAAATAACATTTGTAAAAGTGTAAATAATAAATCGGTGAGAAATTAATCAAAATTAAATGTAGTATTCCTCAGTTTTCCTCTTCCATCACATCGCATACACCTTTACAAATAATGCATATCATTGATTCTAGAATAAAAGGACACGTAATTCTCAAGATAGTTTACAATGGCAGTTTAGAAATGATCATAAGCGTTCTTCAGTACTAACTCTTGTGTCCACTAGCAAATAAAATTCCACAATTCGCTTGCAGAAGCTACTGCTGCAAGTTGTTTGATGTAGAAACACCTCCACCAAGTCTAATTCCATATGTTTTGTCAAGTTGCAGAAGTAGCTTTCACTAGTTAGTAGAAACAGTTTGTTGAAACTTGCCTGTTGCTGGAAATATTTCTCACACTCACAGAAGTTTTCTGTGTTAGATATGAAAACTTCACAATTGAAAAAGAGAGTGGTGCAAAAACAGATGTACAAGCAGTGGCGAATCCAGGGGCTCCTAATATGATTTTCAAGACTTCTATTGTCACAAATAAATATATATAATTGGCCAAAGCCTGCCAAGCATGTGTGAATTGAGTAAATTGATTACTTTAATTCAGTAGAAGGAGAAGTAAAATGGGATTAGAGATGTGCAGACATTTTTAGTCTTGGTGTAAACATGAATGAATGCATTGAGTTTGTAATGAATACAACTTGCAGAATTCAAAGAGTACTGTCAAATGGGGTGATTTTGGACACCGGGGTGATTTTGGATGATATGGATTATCTTCTCTTTCCCACTGCATAGCAACGAATTAGCACTAATTTCTATCTCTGCGCACTGCTTATTTTATGCACAAGACTGTAATTCCTGCGCCCCACACTCCTGCTTTTGGATCAATTATTTACCGATGCAGTAATCAGTCAGACAGTCTCATTGTTGAAAGTTCTCACTCTGTTATGGAGCAGAAATTTTCTGTTTATTGTGACTGGCAGAAAAGTATTGTAGCGTCAGTTGCCAACGAGATCAGTAGGTTGTGGCACTGTGAGAAGTCTTGTACCAGTTTGTCACGGGTTTTGTGTGAAGTTTCAAAGTAATGGAGGTTTTTTCAAAATTATGTACTTTGTGGGGTGATTTTGAACAATGCCGAGAACATATAAAAGTAAGAAAGGTGTTCAAGATTGGTGTAATTGTTGTTGTTATGGTCTTCAGTCCGGAGACTGGTTTGATGCAGCTCCCCACCCTACTCTATCCTGAGCAAGCCTTTTCATCTCCTCATAAGAACGGCAACCCACATCCACTTGAATCTGCTTACTATACGCGTCTCTTGATCTCCCTCTGCGATTTTTCCCCCACACACTTCCCTCTAATGCTAAATTTACGATTCCCCGATGTCTAAGAATGTGTCCTACCAAGCGATCCCTTCTTTTAGCCAGGGTATGCCAAAAATTCCTTTTCTCACCAATTCTGTTCAGTACTTCTTCATTGGTTATGCGATCTACCCACTTAATCTTCAGCATTCTTCTGTAACACCACATTTCAAAAGCCTCTATTCTCTTCCTGTCCGCACTGCTTATCGTCCATGTTTCACTCCCGTACAAGGCAACACTCCACACAAATGCCTTCAGAAAAGACTTCCTTACACTTAAATTAATATTCGATGTTAGCAAATTTCTCTTTTTCAAAAATGCTTTTCTTCCCATTGCCATTCTGCATTTTATATCCTCTGTACTGCGACCATCACATGTTATTTTACTACCCAAGTAACAAAACTCATCTACCACCTTTCATTGTTTCGTTACCTAATCTAATTCCTTCAGCATCGCCCGATTTTCTAAGACCGCATTCCATTACTTTTGTTTTGCTCTTGTTAATTTTCATTTTATATGCTCTCTTCAACATACTGTCCATTCCATTCAACTGCTCTTCCAGGTCCTTTGCTGTCTCTGACAGAATTACAATGTCATCAGCAAAACGCAATGTTTTTATTTCTTCCCCCTGTACTTTAATACCTATTCCAAATTTTTCCTTGCTTTCCTTCACCGCCTGCTCGATGTACAAATTGAATAACATCGGAGAAAGGCTACAACCCTGTCTTACTCCCTTCCCAACTGATGCTTCCCTTTCATGCCCTTCGAGTCTAATAACTGCGGTCTGGCTTTGGTACAAGTTATAAATAACTCTCCTTTCCCTATATTTTACCCCTGCTGACTTCAAAATTTGAAAGAGTGTATTCCAGTCAACATTGTCAAATGCTTTCTCCAAATCTACAAAGGCTAAAAATGTAGGTTTGCCTTTCCTTAATCTATCTTCTAAGATAAGACGTAAGGTAAGTATTGCCTCCCGGGTTCCTACGTTCCTCCTGAATCCAAACTGATCTTCCCCGAGGTCAGCTTCTACCAGATTTTCCATTCTCCTGTAGATAATTCGTGTTAAAATTTTGCAACCATGACTTATCAAACTGATGGTTCTGTAATTTTCACACCTGTCTGCGCCCGATTTCTTTGGAATGGGGATTATTACATTTTTCTTAAAGTCTGAGGGTATTTCGCCTGTCTCATAAATCCTACACACCAGTTCAAATAGTCTTGTCATGGCTGGCTCTCCCAGAGACTTTAGTAGCTCTGAGGATATGTCATCTACTCCTGGGGCCTTGTTCCGACCTAGGTCTTTCAAGGCTCTGTCAAATTCATCTCTCAGTATAGCATCTCCTATTTCATCTTGATCTACGTCCTCTTCCCTTCCTACGTAGATCAAGATGAAATAGGAGATGCTATACTGAGAGATGAATTTGACAGAGCCTTGAAAGACCTAGATCGGAACAAGGCCCCAGGAGTAGATGTGTAATTATGACCCAGAAATTTTAAAGAAAGCAGTTTGAGGTAGTAACATATAAATAAGCCTCTAATAAATAAAATTCCCTATCTCAGTCCTTACCCCTTATTTTAATGCAGGACATCCTTAAGATATGTTAAAAGTCACCAAAAACAAACAGAACAAAAGTAGAATTTAAAAAAGTCAATTTGTGTCTGAAATCACCCCATACACTTCAAAACACCGGACAGAGATTGAAAACACAGGTGTTTGAAATCACCCCAGTCCATGGGTGATTTTGGACACTATTTGTCTGTCTCAGACAAAATGCACATTGACGTTCTGTTCCTGGGATATTTTATTGGTTATACTTATACCCCACCACTTCCATAAAAAACAATAAAATCTGACAATACCTATGAAAGTTGTAGTGAAAATAATCTCAAAAGTGTCCAAAATCACCCTGTTTGACAGTACTTAAAAGGCGATCTCTTAGCAACACAGCCTGCATCATTTCTGCATAGTTGTTTTTTTTTTTTAATATTTAATTGTACGACAGACGGGAGATTTTTTGATCTTGCAGACTGGTAGTATAATGTACAAAAGCTTTTAATCTGGGTGAAGAGCTCTGATTTTAGTTCATTAAATTGTGTTTCTCAATAACTTATGTATGTGTGCTTCTGTATCCATTTCTTCACACACACACACACACACACACACACACACACACACACACACACACACACACTGCTTTCTTCATCTTTAGTTATTCTGCAAGTACTTGCGGCAAGTTCGTGAAATTAACTTTCCCAAATTTTGATCTAATGTAAACACCTCAGCAAGTGCTTGATGTTACTTGCTAAATGCTAGTGGACCCAAAACTTTAAAGAAGCAGGTATACAGTGTACTATGTCAACAATGATAAGATGCTATTTGTTACTATTGCTTTATCAGACTTACACAAGGCCACTGAGCCACACACAGTTATTATTATTTATTACATCACACAGTTGAAAAGCAATGAGCTCTATGGCTCTCTTGTTTCCATACAGAGACAGAATACCTTGCAGAAGTACCTAATAATCAGACTAATATTATAGAGAAAAAATTCCTAACAGGAAAAATATACGTAAAAAATAGAGAAGTCCACTTACCAGGCGAAGGAGCACAGGCAGTGATAGCAACAAATAAACACACAGACACACACACACACACACACACACACACACACACACACACACACACACAAACGCTAGCTTTCGCAGTCTAGCTGCTTCGTCAGGCAGAAGGGAAGGAGAGGGAAAAGGAAATGATGAGGGTTTTAGGGTGCGGTTAAGGAGTCATTCCGATCCCGGGACAGGAAAGACTTACCTTGGGGGGGAAAAAAAGGAGGGTAAACAAATACACACACACACACACACACACACACACACACACACACATTTACAGAGACGCAAGTTCACTTACGCAGACATACTGTAGAAAGCAAAGAAGTTAAGAAGTTCAGACTAAGAAGATAGCGAATCAGTAAGAGACATTGAATGTAAAATTGTCACTGAGTGCTTGGATAGGTGTGTGTGTTACGTATTTTGTAATTTCGGTGTATCAGCAATTTAAGTGTGGTAAGCTTAGATGAAGTGAGTTAGGGGCCAGCATTGACTGCTGAGTGAACAGAAGGTAGTGGAACCAGCCTCAGCCCTGGGCAGTGTGGCTGCTGCCAAAGCCTGCGGCAACTAGCAGCTAGTCTGCGTGACGTCACAAGCTGGCAGCCGCAGCCCGTCATGTCCTGTGGTCCCCTCTGGGGCTGACCTGCAGCTGCAGGGTAATAAACCGCCAGGTAACCGTGCCACCAGACATCCGGTGCGGGATTCACGAGTTCAGAAAGCTGTTACCGACAGTGTCAGTGTGAGAAACATCACAGGTGTGAGAGCTTACCCTGTGTTCAGTTTCATGTTTTGTGTTTTATATTACAAAACTCCATAATCTGACAGACATACTGGGCAAGTACAAACATTATTTGCAAAATTGTGAGTAGCATGTTTTTCTTCTCGTGCTGAATCAATCAGTTATTCTGCCGGTTATTCACGTACACCTTCGATGTGAATAACTGGTTTAATACCTGATTGTTTCAGGGTGACAACCCCTAGCCAGGAAAGCCAGAAACATTACATGTTTTCATTGTTTTTGAAAAAAATCTTTGATTTGTCATTTCTTGTAAATGGGGCGTATTCACTGACTTAATTGCTGCAGCCATCTAATTCCTCAGGCATCTCTTAAGACGCCACTCAAATTACTCGGAGATATTTAGCAGTTAATGAAGTATCATTACGGACATCTTTAAAATGTACCATTTTTTAACACACTGCTTTGTGTAAGCATACAAGAGATAATGCTGAGAATTAGAAATAACATGGTAATTACATAACCAGATGAGGTGTGAAGTAAACCACTGCTGCAGTTCCAGGAATAATGTATTGTTATACTACAATTGCACTGACACAATTAAATAATTATTAGAAATATATCAACAATTAGATATAGCTATAAGCCGGCTCACCCGATTTAGGCTTAAGCGGATTACTCTTACACATTCTGAAATTAAGTTTTCTTTTATTTATTTCAGAGATGGATATCAGTAATTTCTTTGGACAGAAAGGTGCTTTTGCTACACAGTAAAGGAAACTCCATGACTCATTAAAAGTTCCAGATCCAGTACCTTTGAAAGTGCGACCCACGACTACTTCCAAATTTAATCTCAATACCAGCTCCTGACTTCACTTTGCCACAATGTTCTTCTACCATTAACACCAAGTCTGGTGATATCATTACACCTGATGGTACTGAATTGGATGAAGGCAATCCATCTGCTTCCATTTTCACCGTTAACAAGCCAGAGTTCATTAGCAGTTAATCACAGCTTTGATTTAGGTGAATACTTAAATGATTCAGTGTCAGACAAAGTCAAGTCTCAGTTAACAAAAATATGTGCTCCAAATGTGTCACACGATTTCAAAAAGGACATTGATGAGAAAAAATGATCAAAAGGCCTTTTCAGAAAACTTGGATAGAAAAGTATCACCCAAATTGAAGGGTGGCCTTCATAAGTTTTGTGCTCTTTTCAAGCCTGTTTTAAAAAGAGGAATATTTGGTGCATTTGTCGTAAAGGGTCACCAAGTTTACAAACATTTTCATGAAGATGCTCGTGGCCATGAAAAGAGCAGTTGGCATATAGAATCTACAAGTATAGTAAAAAGTTTTTGTGCGACATTAGAAATGAGAAAGAAAGATATGATTGAACAGTTAGACAGTGGGAACACAGAGCTTATAAATACCAACAGAAAAAAAAAACTTGAAATCAATTCTTGCTACTATAATATTCTGTGTCACTCATGACATATCCATTAGAGAAAATAATTCACACAAGAAATTTTCAGGATTTACTTTTATTTAGAGTAAGTGCGAAGGACAAAGTGTTTGAGGATCATATGAAAAACCATTGTGGGAAAGCAAAATACATCACACAATTTAATAAATGCATGTGGCTCTGTGATACAAAACAAGATTGTTGATGAGGTAAACAGATCATCAGTGTTTTCATTAGACAGATGAAATGGCTGACATTAGTAGGAAAGAGCAACTGTCTGTGGGAGTACTATTTGTAGACAAGAAAGAGAACTTTAGAGTAAAAGAAGATCTTAGTACATTGGATGCTGAAGGAATTTCTATATCTATTTTAAACTTTGTTGAAAAACTATGCCTTAATATGAATAAACTGATTGGCTTGGGCTTTAATGGCTGTTGAACCATGGCAGGCCATGAAACTGGAGTGCAGGCTAGGATCAGAGAGAAGTGTCCTTCAGCTGTCTATTTCCACTGTGCATCGCACAGACTGGACTTAGTAGTTAATGATCTTAATAGAGAACAGGAAATTCGTACCACAGTTGGAACAATAAAATAAGTTATTAGGTTCTACAGAGAAAGTGTTTTGCTTAGGGAAACAATACCTAACATTCCACTGTTCTGTGAAACTAGATGGTTCCATAAATATAAATCAATCAGGATATTCAGGGAAAACTTCTTGCTAATAAAGGAATGTCTGAATCACCTAGCATATAATAGTAAATACAATCAAGACACTCGATCACTTGCCAGCCAACATGTTTGGGCAACATCATCAACTACATTTATCACTTGTCTTCACATTATATCAAGGTATTCTTCATATTTAGAACCAATTAGTTTGCAGGTATGTCAATACTGACTTGATAGCTAATTTTCGAAAGCAGAGAGAAAGTGATGACACATTCACAAACATTCAAGGCAGTGAAAAAAGATTGTAAGAAACTTGACATGTAAAAATCCCAAGATTGGCTGGAAGGCAAGACCCTCTGATGTAATATGGATGTCAATTGCTCATCACACCAAGACTATTTCAAAGTGGCAATTTACAATCTGTACATGGATTCCACAATCACGTCACTTATCACAAGATTTCAAAAAGACAAAGACATACTTTTCAAAGGTGTGATTCTTCACCCAAATTTAATGAAAAAGGTGTAGAAAGATGATTTCATGAGAGATATAAAAAGTTTGCAAAAGTTTTACGAAATCGACAATTTGGAAACAGAAGCCAGATTATGGTATGACGTCTGGACAAATAAGGAGCATTTGGGAAACACAATGCTCCATGATATTGTTGCAGAAACTATGTTCTACCCAGCTGTAAGGAGAATGCTTGATTCTACGTGACCATACCCCCCACAACTTGCACCATAGAGCATTCTTTCAGCACCCTGCGTAGAGTGAAGATGTGGCTGAGAAGTACCATTGGCAAGGACCGTCTGTCTAGTGTTCACAGGAAAAGAGTGGAAAACACTGAATTCCAGGACAAAGTGATCGACTTGTTCAGCAAGAAGAAAAGAAATTTACAGTTTGCTTTTTCAGATAAATACTAGTGTCCAGTCCATAAACTAACCTATGTATATTAATTTATTTTAGATTTTGCTTTTTGTATCACTACTAGTGTTAGTAAAGTTTTCTGAGGTGTGTATTTTGAGTTTGCATTCTGTATTAAAGTATAAAGGTGTTGCACCTACATTTGTGTATTTGTAAAATATTAAATGGTTTCAATATAGTACTTAATGTGTTAGTCTTTATTACCAAGTGCCAGTATAAAGCTGGGGCTGATCCTGGCCCACTGGTCTCTCCATTCAACAAAATAGTAGATTAGTAGATGAGAGAGAGAGCGAGAGAGAGAGAGAGAGAGAGAGAGCAAGAGAGAGAGAGAGAGAGAGAGAGAGAGACAGACAGACAGACAGACAGACAGACATAGGGTAGAGCGGGTCTTCCCAATGCAATGCAAAAATGCAACAATTATAATTCCATTATTCTTGATGATAAGCAGGTAATGATAAGAGAGAAAAAGTTTGAAAAATTACTTATATAGTGCTTAAAGTTAGTTGGAAGTCGGTAAGTGTTCTCATAATGAAACACCAGATTATTAGGGGAGGGGTAATTTTCACTCCATTTTAAGTAAAAGCACTTCTTTGACCATATCATTATTTATGACATCATATATTCTGAACTATTTTCTGTGAAGTGACATAATTTTGCAGGTGCATGCAAGTATACGTTTACATATACCAATTGTAAGATAAGTTGTGACTATCTTTTAGTGGTAAAGAATTGATAATTTAAAATGTCACACACGATTGTGAATTTTACTGCATGCCAATGTAAACAAAAGGTAGTTGTTTTTGAGGTGTTTATGTATCTATCACGTCCTAATTCCTGAACTATGTCCCATACAGTAATGTTTGTTGGTGCATTCAGTGGCATATGTAGGTACTCCATGCAGTGTGTTAATAGTTATGAAGTAATAAGTTACAATGTCATGGTGGATTCTGAAGTTTGACTGCATTAACAGCAAAAAATTAGCAGGCCCTAATTTTTTTTCCTTTCTTTTTTTTCCGCATGGGATGGAGGCCAGTGATAAAAATTTCAGTACATGTATGAAATTATGACGAAGGTCTCTAAGTATTATCATTTTTGACTAATGGATGTGCAAAATTGATATAATTGACTGCCGTCAACTTTAAGACGATCATACAGTTTCTAATTTATGTGTATTTCATCAGGTAATACATTTGATTTTACCTCTTACTGATTAGATTGTCAGAGCATTTAACATTTTAAAATTCTATGAATAATCTTGTGAAATATTGATATGAAATTTTTATTGCCCCTGTAGCTGTCATATAGGCCAGCTGCAACAAAAATTTCAGGACACAAAATAACGGATTTTATATAGTAGGATGAGTACCATGGCCTGCTGTTTTAATAACATGACAAATTTGTAACAGTGGCAAAATTGGACCTTTTAAATGGCTACTTGAAATTTACAATTCATTTTCAAAATATTAAAAATACCCCAATGGATCAGTTCTTGGCCCCTCCTTACAAACTATCATATGGGCACCTATGAAATAGGTATAAGCTGAAGGAATTGATGAGAATCAAGAGGGAAGAATAAGAATGGAAGCCAAGAACAAAGTGTCAAGAATAAAATTGGCTTAAGATGGGCATGAATTGTCTCACTCCCTATTGTTCTATCTACACATCAAAGATGCAGTGGTAATTGTGGTAAATTCAGTGTACTTTTTCTAAAGGATTCTGATCTGGAAACTTAATGTCACTCCTACATTTTGGTCTCATTAATTAACTTTCCAACACAGGTAGACAATAAGATTCTTGATGAAGTTAAAAGAAAGTAAATAACTTTATATCCAGTAACAAATTCTGTATCTGACGATGTGGCTCAGTCAGTTTGGATTAATAAGAGCAATTAAATTTGTTAATGACTCCAGGACAAATGTTTTAAGAATAATTTACAAGCTGTCATTTTGAATGAGATTTGTAATGAACCAATTACTGGAATAAAATTTTATCTATTTTATGATAAAGTTCTGTCATTATTTTGGATTAGCTAATCAGTATGGACAGTAAAAGACATGTAAAAAAACATAAATCATTAGAGTAATTAAAGTACCTTGTGAAAGAAAAGGAAGTTGTATATTTTGGCAGGAACAAATAGAGATCTTGGAGTACTTGTACACTACAAAAACCACTAATATTACTAAGAAAAGTTATTAAAAACCAAGTGATATGCAGCACATTACGTCAGAAATCAATAACCTTGATAACTGTCATAAGTCTATGTGGAATTTGAGACTGGACAACTTGTTACAGAACAGGAAAACATTACTATTGAATTAAGTGGGAGGGCTATAAAGTATGACTCACAGGGCACAAATATGTTTAATAATCATTTCTTAATCGAGTTAGAAAATATAATGCCATACAGTTCAATAGAAAAATCTTCCAATTGCTTTGAAAAACCAACTTTCATAAAACATGAGGGATTTTTTTGGTATTTTTTTCCATTCAAGTTCATGTGCAACTTCTTTTCTTCTTGTCTCCTGAAAGAATGAAAGGGAAACAGATTTTCCCAGCCGATATGCAGTTTCCTGCTCTGCTTTTCATAAAATTACTGTGCCAGTTTTCATGAATCCTTCAAATGCACCATTCTTGTCACATGTGTGCCCTCCAACTGCTTGTGTTAGTGGTCTAAACAAATGAAAATTGGAGGATAATAAGACTGGACTGTAGGGAGGATGATCCATTGTGCTTCAGAATATTTCCTGAATTTTTTCTTGAGTTTGGTTCACTATGTGGGGTCAAGCAGATTGAAAAAGGGTACATTTTCTGATGATAATACACATTTCTAAATAAACTTCTCGGGTTTGCTGTAGGATGGTATTCTGCACTTTCCATAATATTTCATTGACACGCAATATCATCAGATGGCAACCCAAGACCCATCAGGAAACTTAGAAAGGTCACAATGAAATTTTATTTGGTCCAAGACAATAGTATGCAGTGCTTTCAGTACACATTTCATGGAGAAATTCAATGAGAAGAACTACTTTTTTTTTCCTACCAAGGAAAAAAAAAGGACTTGTGAGAAACTTCCCTTTAAGGAAGCTATAGCTCCAGATTATGTCTCAAGTTGTGACAGATTAAATGTTGGGCAAATAAATATGCCTAAGGCTAAGGTGTTAATGTCCAAAAACCGAAACTCACTAGGGTCACAAATAGTCTCATTGAAGTCTGCATTCTATGGCATGTAGTGTGGTTTGTAGCAGCCTTTCTCCTCTCCAGTACCTGACCTTTTCCTCTGTTTGTTTTCTGACTTTCAGTTTCTACACAAAGAAAATTCTATAAATATCTTGTATTAAATGTACAAAAATGTTAAATAGCTCTCATAGACAGTAGTTTACAAACTGATTCATATTTAAACTAAATGTAATATGTGCATTCTCATTTTTGTTCTCTCAGGTTTGACAAATTGCTCTACGTCGGAATGTGTGAAGATAACGAAACAAAACTTAGTGTGCTGAAGGCCTTAACTAGGAAGTAAGTAAACAAAAATAATGACATTTATGAAAAAAATCATACTCTGCAAAATTATTTCATAGTAATCATGCCATTAAAATACAGGAAAATTAAAGTGATTTCTGCTGTCTAGTGATGAAGATATGATTTCCTTTTTGCCTTCATTGTATGTATAAAATCACACACACAGTAGATAAAGGAAAGTCACAGGAAGTAACATAGGCTGTTTGAGATGTAGGTGTATTATAGATGAAAAATTCCTAGCAGGAAAAATTATATATAAAAAATAGACGAAGATTACTCACCAGGCGAAGGAGCACAGGTGTGACAGCAGCACAAATAAATAGAACACACACACACACACACACACACACACACACACACACACACAAACTTCTTTGGTTTCAAATATACACATACACACGTCTGTGAATGACCTGCAACAAACTGTCCATTTGCATGAACAGACACAGACAGACAGTGTTTGTTGGTTATGAGGATCACCCTGTGGCTACGCATGCCTTGGTGCACGGCCAGCACATCTTGGCACAGTGTTACACCGTCCGGGTTATATGGTTACTTCCAACTGACACCAACCTTTGAGAACTCTGGAGATGGGAACTTGCCCTTCAACATATTCTCTATTTCCATTACCCACCTGGTCTCAACCTTCGTTAGTTTTAAATTCCTGCCAACCATTCTACATCTTTGCCTCCAATCTCTGGACAGAGCCTCTACCTCGACAGGTCTTTCCATCTTAGGTCTATGACAGGAATGTGAACCATGAAGTAAGAGGTTGGAAGCAGGGATGGAGTAGTGGTAGACTAGGACATGGGTGGGCAACCAGCAACCCACACAAGAAATTCATTGGACAGAGCACAAGTTAAAAAAAATTTAAAAAAATAAAAGAAAACTTATAAAATGGGATAGATATAAAGTGAGTGAACACTCATAAATGTGTGTTTTGTAGCACAATTTTCTGGCAAATCAGTTCTTGAAACACCTGAATTCTATCCACAAGAACATTCAATTTACCATGGAGATAAAAAAAGACAGATGTCTGCCGTTTCTGGATGTCCTTGTCACTCGAAGAACTGATGGGTCTCTGGGTCACTCCGTCTACCGGAAGCCCACGCACACAGATCTATATCTGCAGGAGACAAGCTGCCACTACCCTGCACAAACCACAGGTGTGCTACGTACTCTGGTGCACCGGGCACATGTGGTATCTGATAAGGACAGCCTTCCTAAATAGATGAAACATTTGCAGTCAGTTTTCAGGGAAAATGGATATTCTTCACGCCAGATCCGCACAGCTCTAACGAGGAAGAAATCTAAACAACAACAAAAAGAAGAAGATAAGGAGGTAATCAGGTCCAGGGCATTCCTTCCGTATGTGGGTAACCTCTCTTCTAAAATAGGAAGAATTCTAAAGAAGCATTGTGTAAAAGTGATATTCCGACCACCTGCGAAGATCTCGGCTTTGCTTGACTCTGCGAAGGATGATTTGGGATTGAGGAAGGCGGGAGTTTACAAGATCCCTTGTCAATGTGGTCAGTCCTACATTGGCCAAACTACTCGCACACGACTAGTGAGATGCGTGGAGCATGAACGCCATACACGTCTACTGCAGCCCAATAAATCAGCCATAGCAGAACACTGTATTTCCACGAGACACTCCATGGATTATTCTGCAACAAAAATTCTGGCAACGACAAGATCCTTTTGGGATTCGATTATTAAGGAGTCCGTGGAAATACGGTTGACAGAAGACCTGATTAATCGGGATGACGGATTTCAAATGGATAAAGCATGGGACCCTGTTATTTCTTTAATTGCTTCGCAGAGACATAGGTCAACATCTAGTATAACATCTGACAAAAAGTGATTTCCTTCGACCACCGCGCTTAAGATGCACGAAAGCGCATTCCGACAGATGGCCGAATGTAAGTACACCATTACACAGACGCGGCCCGCTTTTTCCACAGAGCATGCCAAATTCGACAGGCGGCGCGCTAGTACCTCCTCACTGCGCAGGCGCCACCGCGCCAATCTTCGATATATATAGAAAGACGCACACCGGTAATCTTCAGTCTCGTGCTCACCTGAAGATGGCTGCACGTTTGTCAGCCGAAATATCGTTGGAAGAAGTCAACATGATCGGGCTGGAAGCCCGAAATATGATGGATCATACCAGAGTTTTTTTTCTCTTTGCTCCCTATATTTTAGCCCTGCTACCTTCAGAATTTGAAAGAGTTTATTCCAGTTGACATTGTCAAAAATTTCTCCAAATCTACAAACGCTAAAAAAGGAGGTTTGCCTTTCCTTATCCTATCTCCTAAGATAAGTTGTAATGTGAGTATTGCCTTGTGTGTTCCTACATTTCTCCTAAATCCAAACTGATCTTCCCTGAAGTTGGATTCCCCAAGTTTCTCCATTCATCTGTAAATAATTCACGTTAGTATTGTGCAACCATGACTTATTAAACTGGTAGTCTGTAATTTTTACATTTGCCTGCACTTGCTTTCTTTGGAATTGGAATTACAATTTTCTTCTTGAAGTTGGAGGGTATTTCCCCTGTCTTGTACGTCTTGCATATCAGGTGGAACAATATTTTCATGGCTGGCTCTCCTAACGATATCAGCAGTTCAGACGGAATATCATTGATTCCAGGGGCCTTGTTTTGACTCAAATCCTTCTCAAATTCTTCTCTCAGTATCATATCACCTATCTCATCTTTCTCCACTTTGTCTTCCATTTCTATAATACTGCCTTCAAGTTTATTTCCTTTGTATAGGTCCTCTTATATATTCCTTCCACAGTTCAGCTTTCCCCTCTTTGCTTAGTACTGGTTTTCCATCTGAGTTCTTAATATTCATACAGCTGCTTTTCTTGTTTCCAAATATCTCTCTTACGGAGGGAACTGCAGTATAAGGCAAAGTTCAATCTACAGTTACAAAGGTGGTTAATTTATTTATTTATTTTTTAAGATTCAGGGGAAAGAATGTAGCCGTGTAGTGTATCTCATTTAACAGGAAATGACTGAATATTTACAGGGTCAATTTAACAACCATATTCTGGGCAAAATCAATAGGGTATCTTAGCAAATTTTTTGGCATATGACCGTTGGACACTTGTTAAGGTGGCAATGTATCTAGTGTACTGCTGTCTAAATATAGAACATGTGTTTATGATATGTCAGGTCAGATGTACAGTTGTATTGAAGACTAATTAGCCAACAGAACTCATTACAATGGACAGATATCATAAGTATTACTGAAACCAGTTTGTAATGAGTATTGCTATTTGTCATCCAGTTAACAAAAAATTCAAGCCTTGATCTTGATAATCAGATGACTGTTTGTCATAATTCTTATTTCTCACCTTTCCTAAGGAAATAATTAAGTTCATTTATTTACTTTTCCATTTAAATAAGGAAGATGCTTTTGTTTCAAATCTTGCTAAAGTATTAATACTTTAGTTGGCTGCAGAAAAGGATCATTGATCAAGTTTATTGTATACCTTGAGTAAATGTACAACATTATGATTTTGCTCTTGGAAGTAATGAAAACGATGTCAGTCCTTCTGTTCCACATTAAGAGAAATGAGTATTTTGTCAAGCATATTAATTTGATGGTGGATGAATTCATAGAGGGTGGGGATATCCTTTTTTCTTTTAACTTTCTCACTTTACTTATAGGTATCTCTGGGAAACATTGCACACACCCCTAATAGTAACTGTATCAACAAACTCATTACTAGCAGTTGTCATTTTGAAAGCAATAACTGGCCAAGAATGATAATAGAGGGTTCTCCATTTTAGTAGAAAGACTGCCAATATATTCCAATGATGAATCTGCACAACAATTAACAGTATTTTAAATATAATGTGAAAGTCCTCGATAAACTTTTTGAGTGCTTGTCATTTGATTAACATTGAGCCAAATAAATTTATTTT
This sequence comes from Locusta migratoria, assembly GCA_026315105.1. Classification (NCBI taxonomy): domain Eukaryota; kingdom Metazoa; phylum Arthropoda; class Insecta; order Orthoptera; family Acrididae; genus Locusta; species Locusta migratoria. Next base: position 494,984,047 of record CM048745.1, on the reverse strand, counting down.
TCCTTTTGTCAGTCGTGTGATTACCAGTAAATGTAGAAAAGGATACTGAGGTCTGTAAATTAATTAAAACCGCCAATATTAATTGATTGTGGCTATGTGTGCACTACACTGTAGATACTTTATTTTTGGCAAGCTGTATTTGTATTTCACAGCTTATGTTCATGGTTTTTTTAGTGTTTAATTATTGTATGATATCCATTTGTATACTCATTATATTGACAACTGGTAAACTGCAAATATAACAGTATTATAGTAAACTAAAAACAGTAGTAATATAATTACTAATGTGAATATCTCATTGTATTTAAGTACTGTAGCAAAATTTTTGAAAAGAAATATATGTTATTATTTCAGGTTTAGGCTGAAAAAAGAAGTTAGTTTGGCTGAAGTTGTTGAGTACTTCCCAGATGTTGTCACTGGTGCAGATGTGTATTCAGTATGTTCTAAGGCCTGGCTTAGTGCTGTTAGATCCATTGTTCACAAAGTACAGAAAGGTGAGTATTGGTATGGATGTGTCTATAATGCACAAAAATCATTTGAACGGAATTCATACAAAAAAGGCACAAATAAATTTAATCAATAACTAATTGTTTGCCAATTTGAAATTTCAGGAGGGCTAAGGAAATGATATGTCTAGGATGCACCTGAGATTTGTGCACAGATTAGTTCATATATGGTCTCTGATCAATCCCATTTCTACTTTTCTCCACCTACAAACTACATTGTCTAAACAGTCAGTCAAAAGTTATATGAAGTATTTTATTTGTGGATTAACAAAAGTTATATGATAAAATGAAGATATGTTGCAACTTACCATAAAGATGATTGCTTAGTTGTGGATAGGCACTTAAAAAAGACTATCATACTCACACAATTTTCGGCTATGCTCCTCATCAGGAAAGAGCGCACACACACATTCACTTAATTACAAGTCATGCACACGTGACTGCCATTTCTAGCTGCTGGGGTTTGAGTAAACAGCTGTGTTTTCTCCCAGATGAAGCACTATTAGTGCCAGTTTCAGAATGTTTCTAAGTGTGTACTACATGTAAACTGAAAGTCAGCTAAAATTCTGAGAAATAGTATTCTTACATTCCACAGAAAACTGCTCACCTTTACACTTTGAATAAGCTTTTTTGCTGCAGTTCTTACAGTTGAGAAGCACCTCTTTCATGATTTCGGGTTGGTGACTTTGCTATGCTTCACTTGCACAAGTCTTTGGTTATTTGTTGTATGTATACATGTTTCTGTGATCTTCAGTTTTTACATTAAACAAGTACCACAGAACTTTTTCCTTAGTGACTTCTTAACACTCATTCTATCATAATGTCCCTTCTTCTAATCAATCTTTTCCATACATTTCTTCCTCACTAATCCTGTTTATGAACTCGAAATATTGAAACATTTTGTTTGTTTCAGGGCATTGAAATAAATCCAATGGCAAAGATGAAAATTTGTGCTGGACCGAGATCCAAACGCGGATTTCCCGCTTTGGGCCAGCAATCGCCTTAAACAATTAGGCTATCCAGGCAAACTTCCCTTCCAACCCAAATTCACATCTTATAGCACAGTACAATTGTGGTGCCCCTGGCCCATTTGATTCCATTTGCTTGCAGTCTTGGACCCTCTTCATTTCTTAAGAGTCCACATAGTTTTAAACTTTCTTATATAGTGCCATATCTCAAGCACTTCAATTCTTGTCTTGGTTTTTCTATTTCCACTATTCACTATAGTATTGTGCTCCATAAAAACATTCTCAGCAATTGATTCCTATAATTAAGACCTATGTATAGTTCTAGTAGACTTCTTATGTCCAGGAATCCCTTCTTCGCCTATGCTAGTCTGCTTTTTGTCCTTGTTTCTTGTCACATATTTTTATTGCAATGTAGCAGTGAACTTAATTTTGTCTAGTTTGTGGTGATCAATTTAGAGGGCAAATTTATTGTTGATCTCATTCATTCACTAGGTTGTGCAATTCTTTGTCTCTTTCACTGAGGATAGCAAATGTTTTCAGCTAATCATATCACTGATATCCTTTCAGACTGAATTTTAATCCTGCACTTTAACCTTTCATTTTTTCCACCATTGCTTTTTAATATACAGGGAGATTTTTCCCACCATGTATAAACTCTATGGATTGATCAAGGAGAGCTGTCCAACAATAACAGATCTAATCAACTTATGTCTGTAAATGCAAGGTTTCTATGCTAGAGTCCATTTCTTGAATCATACTTTGTTACCGAAACTGTGGTGTAATGTGTGCTGTACCTTGCAGCCCCAGTTACACTATATGTTGAAAATGGTTTCCATGTGCCTCAACACATGCATATTTGAGATGTTTTTGACACGGGAAGGGGGGGGGGATTGGTGGTTAAAATTGCAGTGGTGACAACTCTACACGAATACACTGCTCCAGTGTCTCCGTATCTGGAATGAATTCTGCATGCATAATGCTTTTGATATGGCCCCATAGCCAAACACCTGGTGAGTGAGCAGACCAATGCATATGGACCACCTTGTCTGATCCTATGACCAGGCAAGATGTGACTGAGATGCATCTGGACATTAATCGTGAAGTGGGCTGAAGCACCATCATGTATCAGTGACATAACCCTTCAGATTGTCAGTGCCACAGTATGAGGAACAGTATAACTAGCACGTCCAATGATGAGGATATCAAAGAAATGTATGAGGAGATAAAAGAAATCATTCAGAAAGTTAAGGGAGACGAAAACTTGATTGTGATGGGGGACTGGAACTCGGTAGTAGGAAAGGAAAGAGAAGGAAATGTAGTAGGCGAATACAGACTGGGGAAAAGGAATGAAAGAGAAGATTGCGTGGTAGAATTTTCTGCAGAGCACAATTTAATGATCACAACACTTGGTTTAATCATCATAAAAAAGGCTGTATACGTGGAAGAGACCAGGAGACACTGGAAGGTAACAGATTGACTTTATACTGGTAAGGAATAGATTTAGAAACCAGGTTTTAAACTGTAAGACTATCCAGGAGCAGATATTGACTCATACTATAACTTATTGGTTATGAATTGCTGCAGGTTAAAACTTAAGAGACTGCAGAAAGAAAAGTTAGAAGATGGAACCTGGACAAGTTCAAAGAACCAGAGGTGGTTGAGAGTTTCAGAGGGAGCATTAGGCAAGGATTGGCTGAAACTAGGAAATGTAACACAGTAGAAGAACAATGGGTAGCTCTAAGAGATAGCGTAGTTAAGGCCACAGAGGATCATATAGGCAGAAGCACTATGTCTAATTGAAATCTCTGGATAACACAGGATATACTGAACTTAATTAAAGAGAGGAGAAAACATAAAAATGCAACAAGTGAAGCAGGCAAAAGGGAGTGCAAATGTCTGAAAAATGTGATTGATATGAAGTGCATACTGGCTAAGCAGGACTGGCTAGAGGATAAATGCAAAACCTTAGAAAAATGAATAAGTAGAGGAAAGATAGATACCACCTACAGGAAAATAGAATAGATATTTGGAGACAAGAAAAGCAGCTGTATGAATATTAAGAACTCAGATGGAAAACAAAAACTAAGCAAAGAGGGGAAAGCTGAACTGTGGAAGGAATATATAGAGGACCTATACAAAGGAAATAAACTTGACAGCAGTATTCTAGAAATGGAAGACAAAGGGGAGAAAGATGAGATAGGTGATATGATACTGAGAGAAGAATTTGACAGAGCGCTGAAGGATTTGAGTCAAACAAGGGCCCTGGAATCAATGATATTCCGTCTGAACTGCTGATATCGTTAGGAGAGCCAGCCATGAAAATATTGTTCCACCTGATATGCAAGACGTACAAGACAGGGGAAATACCCTCCAACTTCAAGAAGAAAATTGTAATTCCAATTACAAAGAAAGCAAGTGCAGGCAAAGGTGAAAATTACAGAACTATCAGTATACTAAGTCATGCTTGCAAAATACTAACACAAATTATTTACAGATGAATGGAAAAACGTGTGGAATCCAACCTCGGGGAAGATCAGTTTGGATGTAGGAGAAATGTAGGAACACATGAGGCAATACTCACATTACAACTTATCTTAGAAGTTAGGCTAAGGAAAGGCAAACTACCTTTTTAGCATTTGTAGATTTGGAGAAAGTTTTTCACAATGTCGACTGGAATAAACTCTTTCACACTCTGAAGGTAGCAGGGGTAAAATATAGGAAGCGAAGCGTTATATTCAACTTATACAAAAACCAGACAGCCATTATTAGAGTTGAAGGGCAAGGAAGAGAGACAGAGGTTGCGAAGGGAGTAAGACAGGGTTGTAGCCTTTCTCCAGAGTTGTTTAATCTGTACATTGAGCAAGCAGTGAAGAAATGCAGGGAGAAGTTTGGAGAGGGAATTAAAAGTTCAGGGAGAAGAAATAAAAATGTTGTGGTTTGCCTTAGACATAGTAATTTTGTCAGATTGCAAAGGATCTGTGAGAGAATGGAATGGACAGTGTCTTGATAGAAGAAATAAGATGAACATTAACAAGAGTAAAATGATGGTAATAGACTGTAATGTCAGAAAATCAGGTGATGCTGAAGAAATTAGATTAAGTAATGAGACAATAAAAGTAGTAGATGAATTTTGTTATTTGGGTAGCAAGATAACTTCTGATGGCCGGAGTAAAGAATATATAAAATGCAGAATGGCTATGGGAAGAAAAGCGTTTCTGAAGAAGCAAAACTTTTTTAACATCCAACATTAATTTAAATGTTAGGAAGTCCTTTCTGAAAGCATTTGTCTGGAGTGTAGTATTGTATGGGAGTGAAATGTGGATAAAAAGGAGTTCAGACAAAAAAATGATAGAAGCTTTTGAAATGTGGTGTTATAGATGAATGATGAAAATTAGATGGGTAGATCACATAACTAATGAGGAGGTGCTTAACCGAATCGGGGCGAAAAGGAGTTTCTGGCATATCCTGACTAAGAGAAGGGATAGATTCGTGGGACACATTCTAAGACATCAAAGAATTGTCAACTTAGTATTAGAAGGAAGTGTGTGGGTTAAAATCTTAGAGGGAGACTAAGGGATGAATACATTAAGCAGATTCAAAAGGATGTAGGTTGCCGAACATATTCTCAGATGAAGAGATTTGCACAGGACAGGGTAGCGTGGAGAGCTGCATCAAACCAGTCTGCGGGCTGAAGACAACAACAACAACAACAACAACAACCACTCTCCAAGAGAAAAACTTGCACACACTAACTGTGGTTGCAGGGTACATCATGTATTTGACTGCAGTCCCCGTAACAAGTATGAGAGACTAAATTGTCTCTTGCATGGACAGATTATTTTAGTGGCAGTCAAATGAAAATGTAGGGACTGGACCTTGGCATAGTTTCATTGAAAACTGATCAGCACTTATCTTTAATATTCATCCCACTGGGAGCCTAGATGATCAGTATCTGTTTTGTAGAACACAGTCAGCTATTGATGGATCCAAACTCACATGATAAAATCTTTATTCTGTATGTTGAATGAGGTGTGTTTTCCAACCAAATTGCTGAAACAGAGCCTTAGTTTTATTGGTAGTGTGGAGTTGGGCCTTACTGTGCAATGTTTCTGTCTTGTCAGACTTGATCCACACCATTTTACACTGATGCTTGCTTTTTCTGATTGGATATATGTTATGAATGTGACTTACTTTCATTATTCAGTGTGACATTAGAAGTGTGCCTCTCTGGTTCCTTTTCCTCCTCTGTCGTATAGATACATAGTTTTCTTTTTTTTTTCTTCTATATGCTATTCTTATTAGCAGCTTAGATACATGGGCTATTAAGCTGCTCTGTGCTAATTCTTGCACTTATCTGCTATTTCTACCTTGGGAAATGTGTGACATATTTTTCTTTAACACTAGTGGTATGTCACCAGTCTAATAGATTCTAGACACCCAACATTGATAGGCATTTGCTGACCACTTGCCCCAATGATTTTAGGAATTATGATGGAATGTTACCCATGTCTTAAGCCTTATTTGATTTCAAATTTTTCAGAGCTCTTTTAATTTCTGTCTCTACTATTGGATCCTTTTGCCTTCCATATTGACCATAATTTCTTCCTCTATCACGCCATAGAGGCTTTCATCATACTCTTTTCCACCTACCCACTTTCTCCTCTGTATTAAATAGTATAATACTCCTTTATACTGTTAAGTTACCATCTTTGCTTTTAATTTTACTGTAGATTATTTTGACTTTTCCAAATGATGAAGCCGGCTACAGTGGCCGTGAGGTCTGCGGCATGCCAGTCACGGTCTGCACGGCTGCTGCAGTAGGGGGTTTGAATCCCCCCTGGGGCATGGAAGTTTGTGCCATCTTTAGTATAAGCTAGTTCATAAGTAGTTTGTAAGTTTAGAGACTGATGACCCCGTAGTTGAGTTCTATTAGCTCACAAACATTTGAACAAATGATTAACTAGCTGAAAGGGGAAGAGGGGTCACAGACAGTGAAGATGGACAGAAGGAGGGGCAGAAGGAGAAGGACAGAGAGATGAGGCAGTGCAATATATACAGAGAAAGGAGGGGAAAGGAGATGGACTAATAGAGTACTGGAATAAATAAATACCCAGGCAACTCGGGGTTTTAGTTTTAGATATAAATAAAGAAGAACAAAGTGAAGGAGCTCACAAAGTAGTGACAATGATAAAATAACTAGGGAAGAAGGTCAACTGCATAAAGCAGAAAAATAATTTAAGTAATAAGCTCCCTCTTTTGGCATGGCCATCAGCTACAGCTGTAGGAGAGAAGTGGTCGGACACTTAAATGCCACAGGGCTACTCACACCCTTCAAGACTCTAACAATGAACCACTGTATTAGACAGTTATAAAACATTATATAAACAGAAAAAGGACACTCAGACATGAGAGTAGCTCAATTTTTGTGGGAAACAGAAACAAATACACAGGCATGCTATACATAAGTGGGTGTTTGTATGATTAAATCAAAATATTGAAAAATAAAGCAAAATAAGTATTGGGTATAAAATAGTCTTGTTCATTAATAAATCTTTCTCACTAATTTTTCTTTTCCCCATTTAAGTGTTATAAGTTTTGAGCTCCCTGTAGTATGTCTAGTTTTGGTTCAGTGCAGTCTGTAGAAGTTTTGTTACTTAAACTTTATGTTTAGAGAACAGCTGGTTTGATCAGTATAATACTTTCATGTTGTTTACACCACACAGCTAGCAAATTTGCCAAGGCACCTCTCACCTTATTATTCACCTTAAGAAGTTTAAGAATCTTGTCAACTTGAAAAACACATCTAATCTTAGATTTTTTAAACATTTCTGTATTTGCTAGGACATCTTGCCATGAAATATCATTGGAATGGTTTTCATTTTTTCTTTATTTGTTTTAAATTCTGGACCAGCATTCCGTAGCCTGTTATTAATGTTTTGTTTCTTATTCTTTTGTATGGGCAAATAATAACATTTACAGGGAAACCATTTGCCATTGCTGTTTACTTTAAAATATTGACTGCCCTTTCACTGGAGTTAAAGATAATAGTACATGTGAATCTGGCTGTTTCTGTTTGATTTAAAGTATCGACTTATTCACTGCCAGCTAAAGGTGAATGACAGAACCTGTGAATCATTGAGATGTTAAAGCTTTTCTTACATATGGTACATGACATGAACTGTCATTGATGATAACATCAGTACATCTGGGTTTTCTAAACATAAAAAATTATGTTTGTTGTCAATTTTCTTAATAGTTAGGTCTACATAGTTAATTGTAAAAGTTATTTTTTTGGTGCATGCTGCCTGCTACCTGGCAAAATTCATTAAACTGATTTGTGTCAATAATAAAATATCATATTGAATATTGCTCAGTCTTTTGAGATTTCACAAGAGGCTGGTGATCAAATTTAGGCTTTGTGTGATGTGTTGGCACTTGATCCTACTTCTCCCTCCTTTGTTGATTCACAAGGCGCAGAGGATGTAGCAGCAGTAAACAATTCTTCCTAATGACGTGTAGGACAGCGACTAGCCGTGCAACAACAGTCATGGCGGACAACACTACGGCTGTGTGGCCGTGGCCGGAAGAAAGGCCACATTGCGGCTGTATGCCGCTCTCAGTTTTCTGTCAACTCAGACTCTACCATGGATGTTAATTGTGTTTTCCTTACGGCTTCAAGCACGACTAAATTGTTTTTAGAACTTAAAGTACTGGGACAAATGCTCCACTTACAGGTGGATACCATTGCTGCCTTGACACTCTTAAATTCACAAACCTATGTAGACCTGGGGGCCCCTGCTTCTATTCTGTTGATCGATAGTTGAACAGTTATAACAAGCAGAGCATTCCGCTTCTAGGAAAGTTCACGGCGTCAGCAATGTATAAAAATGTGGTTCATTCCTTGACTTTTTTCGTTGTAGACAACCCTCATACTGCAAATTTATTTGGCATGGATGCTTTTCAGGCTTTCGGATTTTCTATAACAGATTCCGTCCACCTTGTTTCGAACTCCGTCCACCTTGTTTCTGAACATGTTCTGTGCCAGCAAATTGAGACTCTATCCTTTGAATGTTTGCCTCTTTTCAGTAGGTTTAGCTTGTGCCACCAATTTTACAGCACATGTTAGTCTCAAGTCTACGACTTGCCCTCACTTTTTCATGCACGCGCGTGTGGTGCCCTTTGCCTTGTGCGACGAAGTTAAACAGGAATTGGATTGGTTGACTTCTCTGGGTGCTCTGAAACCTATTCCCTCCAGTGAATGGGCATCACCCTTAGTGATTGTTAAAAAACCTAATGGCCAGTTACATCTTTGTAGCGATTTTAAGAACACTGTTAACATCCAAAGCAACATTGACACGTACCCGTTGCCACGCCCAGACGAGCTCTTTGCTAAACTTGCTGGAGGTCAGTTTTTCTCCAAACTCAACCTATCAGAGGTGTACTTATGGGTCCCCTTGGATAAGGTCTCCAAACAATTTCTGGTACTCAACACACCCTTCAGGTTGTACCAATATCAGCGTCTTCCATTTGGAATGGCTAGTGCTCCCGTGAATTTCCAAAGTTTTTTAGAACAGTTAACAGTATCCGTTCCAGGGTGTGTTAATTATCAAGGTGACATTATTGTCACGGGTGCCACCAGAGAGAAGCATTTGTCAAATCTTCGTACACTGTTCACAGTCCTTCAGACAGCTGGCCTCAAATGCAACCTGTCTAAATCAAGCTTCTTCCAGCCTTCAATCGTCTATCTTGGCTTTGAACTTTCTAAATGTGGCATCCGTCCCTTGCAACATCGTGTTGCTGCAATCACGGCTATGCCTAGGCATACTGGTGTTAAAGAGCTACAGGTTTTTCTAGGCACAATCGTCTGTTAGCATAAATTTCTTCCTGATGCTGCCACAGTGGCTCATCAATTGCATGCCTTACTTTAAAAAAAACACTCAATTTCAGTGGACTCCAACATGTGATGAGGCCTTTCAGAGGTTGCAAACCCAACTCACATCTGCTCCTTGTTTGGTCACATATCATTCGGGCCAGCACTTGTTGTTGGTTACCAATGCTTGCAAGACGGGATTGGGTGCCGTCCTCTCTCACAAATTTGATGATGGCTCTGAACGTTCGATTGCAGTTGCTTCCAAGACCCTCACTGCTACTCAGCAATGATACTCTCAAATTGAGAAGGAGGCACTTGCCATTGTCTATGCCTTTCAGAAATTTCATGTGTTTCTATATGGGTCTAAGAGTCACCTCATTACTGACCACAATCCGTTGGTTGCCTTATTCAATCCTTCAGCTTCATTGCCTGATAAAGCTGCCCACAGGCTTCAGTGCCCACAGTATCACTATACGATCCTCTTTCGGCCCACCAATCAACACGGTATTACTGATACTCTCTCTTGGCTTCCGAAGGGGCCGGACCCCTCCTTCGATTGTAGTGAGTTGCTGTGTTACCATTTGGATAAAAAGGATCAGAACATTGTAGACGGGTTTCCCATTGGAGCTTTCAAGATTTCTGCGACTGTCGCCAGGGACCAAGTGCTCAGTAAGGTGGCCTCCTTCATTCAAAATGGGTGGCCGGAAAAGCCTCCGGGCAAAACTTTGGATCCCTTGCACAATTACTTTGCTCTGCACTACCACCTCACTGTCTTCCAGGGTGTTTTGCTGTTGGTTACTGACGGCTCGTCTTCCAGGGTCATCATCCTTGGTGCTCTTAGACAGTAAGTCCTTCGGTTGCTTCATCAAGGCCATTGGGGTGCCTCTCGCACGAAGAATTTGGCACTTCACCACATGTTCTGGCTTGGCATTGATAGCGACATTGTTCACATAGTTGCAGTGTGCCCGCTGTGCGCTCCAATTCAGGTGTCTCTGTGCTCTACTCTCTCGCCATGGCCGCCCTCCCAGTGTCCCTGGGAGCACATTCATGTTGATTTTGCTTGCCTCTTTTTCCCTTGATACTGGCTAATTGTTGTTGATACCTTCTCAAAATTTCCTTAAGTAGCTTGTTGTGCTTCCGCAACCTCGGCATCCACTATTCAGGCTCTGTCCCATGTATTTGTTATTGAAGGATTTCCCTCTACAATCGTCTGACAATGGCCCTCAGTTGCCTCCCAATCCTTTTGGGACTTCTGTACTCGGCAAGGCATTTGCCACATTTGGACTCCTCCCTTTTATCCTCAGTCCAACGGTGAGGCAGAGAGGATGGTTCGCACTTTCAAGTTTCAAATGTGGAAACATGTTGAAGGTATGTCCACTATAGAGGCCTTGACATGTTTTCTTGAGTTCCTATTGCTTCATTCCCATCGGGGATAAAATAAAAGCCCCACAGAACTGTTACATGGGTGTCAACCTTGCACCCTTCTTTGGCCTTCTTTGTCTCCATCTTCTACTGTTTCTGCTCAGCAATCTTCTTGGTGTGGGCCCGAGGTTTTGGGTGCCGACCTAAATGGGTCCCCGCTGTGGTGCACAGTTTGAGGGGTCAGCGCCTTTGTCAAGTTCGAACCTGCTGTGGTGTGGTAATGTGCCAACATGATCAATTGCGTCCACAGGTGGCGGATGGGACACCTGGTGGACCTTGTTGGGTCTCCTGGTCACAGCCTCTTCCTCACCCAGATGGCATGCCTGTTGCAGAGAGGTTACTGCCTTCATCTTGTGCACTACTTCCGCCTGTGGTCACCTCTGCAACTCCTCCAATGCAGCTCCCACCACTCCAGGTGCCAAGGGAAGCACATCCTTGGGTTTGTGCACCAGACCGAACACCTCCTACTGTACCTTTGCCCTGAGGTGATGCAATACCCGTCAGGCATGTTCTGGAGGATAATGACCACCACCATTCACTCTTGCCACTTGTTGCTGAAGGTCATCAGTGCCCTAAGTCTCGCCACTTCTGACCATATATCACAATGTCCTGGCACAGAACCTCCTTCAGGACGAAATGCGAGTTGAACTGCCAGATACGGAGATGCCGCCTGTGCCACTTTCTCCAGTCCTTGGACGTACATTCAAATGCCCTAAGCCTCATCACTTTGTTCCATACTCATCCATACTGGCCAGGAATCTCTCTTCCCCCAGTGGGGACTGTCCTGTGTCTTCCTCCATGAAGACATTGAGATCGACGACTAAGATGCCTCCTCAGGGGCAGAGCATCTACTTCCCAAAGGGGGAGGAATGCTACAAAGCATGTTTTACTAAGACATGGACTATTTCATATCATGCCAACAGTGCTCCAAATGTCCACCAGAGGTCTTGTTCATTGCTTAACAAGGCTATCGCCACGACACCTAACTGAGAGCAGCGAGTAGAGCCGAGGCAGAGGGAGCTGGTTGGCAGACCAGGCTCAGACTTGACAAGGTGAGCCTTGTATGTTGAAGTGTGCATTACAGCAAAAATTACATTCCAAATCGTTCACTAAAATATCTGACAAAATACCCAAACTTGTAGTCTAAGGACCAAATTTTGTGATCATTGACATAAATAAATAAATTTATCCTCCACTACTAGATTACTGTTGGATTCACAACTGTGTCACAGATTTTGTTCTTCCTACTTAGTTTGGTCATTTGAATTATTTCTGCCTTTATTCCTAGGTTTCCTTGCCATTACCTTCCTGATAATGGTCCATCTAATCTCTGTGGTTGCTCTTTTCAGAAATCTCCATTCCTTTTCAAGTGAACTGCATATTTTGGTATTCTTCATCACAATATCTACAACCTTAGAAAATTTCAAATACTTCTCATCATTCCTCATAACTGGAGTATCCAATTTCTATAAATATCGATTCTTCCAAACAACTCTTAAACTTCAGCCTAGTATTCACCACCACTAAATTGTGATCTAATTCTAAATCTGTCCTTGGGGATGTCTTGCAGTCTCCTACTTGATTCTCAAATCTCTGTTTGATGGTGGTATAATCCAGTTGAAATCACTGCTTGTCTCCAAGCCTTCTTTGTGTGTACCACCACCTCACATTATGTTTGGACAGTGTATTCATTATTAACATCATAACTCAGTCTTTCTTGTCTTTAATTTTTCAATGACTCTTTCTTCTATTTCTTTTATTGTAGTAACCATTTTCCAGGCCATGTGGTCAGATTGCCATCTTCTGCAATATACTGATTTATGCTCTGTTTGCCTCTTCATCTTCTACTTCTGACAACGTCTTGTATACTTGACCTATTTTTGGTTTTCTGTCGATTATGGTGATAACAGTCCTGTCACTGAATTGTTTACAGTAAACAGGCTCTGTACCCTAAACTCCTATTCATAATAAAGCATACTGCTGTTATACCATTTTCTACTACTGATGATATTATCAGACATCTTTGGGCCTGTGCATTTTCCATCTCAGATTTTCTAGATTTCCTACCACTTCGCACTCTTAACTTTTAAGAGTGCTACCCTATCATTGGGTTATAAGTTTTTTCTTCTGCTCACCTCATTTGCAGTTTTTTTTTTTTTTTTATTGAAGATATCAATGGAGATTTGATTTTGAATCTCTTGTAACTTTCTCAGGTACAGGCCAAAAATTCTTTGGATACACTATCTTAAACTTTAATGCAATGTCTGCACTGCCTCCTCTATCCTCTACTCATTGGTCATTGCTGGTTATTGTCGCATTCATGGGCATTCTCCACCTTGAGAGCAAAAGGTTGCCATGAAACTGTGTCCATTTCTTCACCCTCTTCGATAAGGACATTTACAGACTCCTTATACTGGAAGTCTTCAGCATCATTAATGATGATTTTTGTTCAAAATTGAAGTAGAATTAACCTGTGATCCATATGTTTTGATTACTAGTTAAAAACACTGCCTTTTGACCACAGGTATAATATAAAAAGGGGTGTACATATGAAGAATATGAGGGAAACTGATATATTGGAACTTTCAACTTACAATGCTCTGGTCTCTTAATCACGCAAAGTAGGAGATGCTGCACTTTATGAAGAGAGTTATGAAGCAGCTATTATTCACAGGGTGTATTAATGTTTCATATAATCTTTTGATATGAAGGCAGTGACTTTCATTTTTACTATGCAACACAACTCAAATTTTATCGCATTTGTTTTGAAGCAATAGAGATTGAAGAAAATAGTGGATAAAAATTATGGAGAGCATGCAAATCAGTGTTTCCTTTTTGTGTTATAGCTGCACCAGAAGACCGTGCCGCACTGTTATCAACGACTGTTGAAGTATCTGCAGAGGACTTCATTACAGCTGTGGCCAATATCACACCATCAGTATCTGATGAAGATATGGCATACTACCGGAAAGTCCAGAAGGAAATGAGTGCTATTTGAATGTTGATTTGTGAACTGTAATTTATAACAACATAAGTCTGTTATCATCTGTGATGACACTACAAACTATATTTTTGTATAATTAGTATATTTTTTGTACTCAGGAAAATGACTTTGAACAAAAGCCAAAGAAATTGCAAGATAAATAAAATTTAAAATATTATTTATGTATTTTTAGTGTTGATTGTATCATTGTGTGTGCCACATTCTTTTTTTTATTATAGAAACACAAAGTTTGGTAATTATAAAAATTGCCATATTTAATTCATCTATGAACTATCATATATTCTAGCAGTTTCTAGCCCTGTGGCCTATGTCACAGCCAGTGCAAAGTTACTCATTAATATTTCATTAGTAATAACACCCAGGATAAGTCAAAATTGATGACACACATTTTTAATAGAACCCGCATAATTTCTCCCCCCCCCCCCCTCCTCCTTCCTTCCTATTTTCCTGATGAAGCAACTAACGGCTGCGAAAGCTTGAATTTTTTTGTTTGTATGTGTTTTCATCTGTGTGTGTATCAATGAGCCTGTGCTTTTTCGTCTGGTAAGTTAAACCATCTCTATTTTTTATACATTGAATATGATTTTAATTTAGCTTAAAATAGATGCCCGCAAAGAGGATATTTCAGAGGAACTTAAAGAAAAATCAACAGAGAGACATGAAAAACTAAACATTGCTGTTCTTGGAGTATGTTGACATTACTTGTCAAAGTACCACAATAACTGTATACACAATTACTCTCTTGAATTGTTTGGACTACAAACCACATAAAAGAGTGCATCTTCATGTTTTCAAAGTGCAGTGACTGTTCAAATAAATTTTGGGTGTGCAGCTGCATTAAGTTGACTTCATCTAATATTTCAGCTGAGATTGACTGTAGCGTGTACTTTGCGCTTATAAACATTTGGACCATGTTACTGTACGTATGCCTACAGATACACAAGGGGCCAAAGACATTGCTAGGTGGCAAGGAAGTACAAATATGTTTAATTATGTCTGTGGCTGCATGGTTGATTGCCGCAGAGGTATTGAGGTATTATGAGATGTTGTGTGGCGGTATCTTTGTAAATTTATTAATGAAAGTGCCAGATTCCAAGAATTATCTAAGCTAAAGCTGCTGTCTCTATTAATTAAATTTGCTTCGGGACATTTAATACTTCATCCATTGCGTTGTGTTTGTCATAGTTTAATTCTATTTCTGGGAGTAGTTAAGATATTGCATTGCCAATTTCCTACTGTTAAACACTAAAAT
Source organism: Locusta migratoria (assembly GCA_026315105.1). NCBI lineage: Eukaryota > Metazoa > Arthropoda > Insecta > Orthoptera > Acrididae > Locusta > Locusta migratoria. The sequence continues at coordinate 494,969,025 of CM048745.1, read as the reverse complement.
GGTGTGGGCCACAGTATCATGGTACTTTTAATGGTCAATACACAGGTGAACTGCAATACATCCCATGGGCTGCCAATTGCCAAGCTCATACTTTATTTTTAACCACTCTTTTTTTGTTGAAAAGCACAAACAGATTGATCCTTTGTTGGAAGAAAGTCTTCTGACACTTCATAGATTTTATATCATATATTGGTACTTTTCACTCCATTATTTAATCCTATAGTCTGATTACAATTACTTTCTAGTTGACGTTTGTCACATGACATAGTGTTGCGACATAGGCAGCCGGCTACCAATCAGCTACAGCCAACACAGAAACATGACAGGGCACTTCACAATCACTGGTAATATATTTCATAACGCGGAGCAGTGTCAGAAAAGGCCATCAAGAGTTAATGGCTACAATGCGAAAATCTCTGCCAATTTTGCAGTCCTCAATTTAATTCCACATTGAAATTGAACTTCACGGGATCTACTTTGTATCCAACAAAATGGTAGTCAGCCATCTCCAGCAGAGTGCAAATCATGATTACTTTGTTAATGGCATTTAACACTTATGTCTATGAGCAACACACACACACACACACACACACGCGCGCACACACACACACACACACACACACACACACACACACACACACACACACACAAAACTTCAGATACAGCACTAAAATCAAACTGTAATTTCTCTCTATCATTGGTTAACCAAAAATATCATCACACTGGCAAGTGCTTACACAAGCTGTCATGTTATGAACTAATCAGCAGCCCTGTTTGGCACTTTATTAATAACCTGTAATTAAGGTTCAAATAATATTTTTTTAAAATAAAGAATAATTGGATGAAAAATAAGAACTAATAATGAAAAGTCAGTACTATCATGAAAAGACGTAACAAGGTATTAGAACTTAAAAAACTCAATGAAGCAAGTTAATGTAATAAAAATTACAATCAAAGGTAATTTTCATTTGGAAATTAAAATAAGCAGATACAACAGGAATGGGACCCATGGTCATTCGCACAGGAAACTTGTGTCTTACACCTGAGCTACACAATAATGTTGCTAGATGAGTCAAAATGATGTTCAGAGTGGTAATAATGGCGAATTGTAACCATGCAAATTGTATGAAGCTTGCCTAATATAAGCTGATATCTCTGGTATAATACTTGTATATGTGTTGTTAAATCATGGGTTGTACTGAAGGATCCAGTAGCATTAGTGTTGTGTATGATTACGTATTTCATTAGTGCTGTAAGGCGCAGACAGAGGTGAAGCCGAGTGCATATATCAGGTGTCAACTGTTGAGTGTGCTGCGGGAGACTGTGGCAAACAGCAGACATGACATAAACAGTGCCAAGTTGTGCTCTCACACTCAGTGTGTTGTTTTACCAGATACGAGCTTACTTCATGGGTGTTCGCACAGCCTTTGCATGCCCTGTGCTAAGCTGCAGTTGTTATATGGTGTTGTTTATGTCAGTGAATATAATATTTGGTGATTATTGTGGTATTGCTCTCCATGTTTTCTTTTTTTTCTTTCTTTCTGGAGTGGTTGGTCGTCTTCACCCAATTGCTACCAGTACTTCCAATGAGATTCTACAATGTCTTGTTGAACAACAAGAGATTTTTGCCACTGTGATTCATGCTCAAAACCAGGTATTGCAATCTCTTGCTTCGGCCTTGACTAGTGCGTCCCACCCTCCGTCCTCCTCGAAAGTTGTTTCACCCCCACGTGCTCCCTCTGACTCATTTGCCACTTTTTCCCATGTACAACGAGCCCGTAGAAGAGTGGGACACCTCTGGGAAATGGTTAAAACAACATTTTCATGTCTTTGGTTGTGTGTTATTCCTGTCGTGGCTGTCGCCTCGTATGTATCAGCTCCTTTGCCAACTTGCACCCTTGCAGGATTCTTCGCCGCTGCCTTTCGATCAAATGTGAGACCTTTTTGCACAATATTATCACAAACAGACTCTTGTGATAGTTTCCAGTGTTGAGTTTTATCGCTGCAGAAAGCGGCCACAGCAGTCCTGTAGGGCTTGGGACACAGAGCTCCATAGCTTAAGCCGTCATCGTCATTTTGTTACTGATGTGCATAAAGAATTGTATGCCGATCAATGGTCCATGCCACTATTATTTGTCTTACCACCAATCACGAGGTTCATGAGCAAACTCTCCAGTGTGAAAATCCTTCTCTTTCCAAGAAGCTTAACATCACTCAATCTTTCAAGGTCTTGTGGGAGGCATTCAACCAAATTGAGGCTTGGTGTGATGTAGCAGAAATTCAACTCCCTTCTTCCTTCCCATTACAAACCAGGTCGCGAAGGGATGACGTGGTTTCAGCAGTCTGCGCACAGCCATGGCGCCAGAACGATCAGGCCATTTCACAGCAGTGGAAACTCGGGCCAGGCAACGTGCAGTCACACAACCGGTGAATGCTTGTCCCTTCTGTTTTGCTGATCATGTCAGACCTGATTGCCCCAAGCAGTGAGCCACTTGTCATCAGTGGCATACAGAAAGTCACATTGCTTCTGTTTCTACCTCCAAAAACCAAGATTTCGACACTGACATGGATGTCAATTGTGTCTCAGCGATTTCTGTTGCACCCAATAAACTCATTGTTGACATCACGGTTTTCCACAAAAGTTTGTGTTTGCAAGTTGACACAAGTGTGAGCATCACCTTTTTTAACTGAAAGACATATTTGGATCTGGGTTCTCCCTCTCCCTTACATGTGTCACAGAAATTGGTCAGTTACAATAAACAAAAATCCTGATTCTGGGACAGTTCTTGGCCCCTGTTACATACATCACTCATAGGCTCACTTTTCTTGTCAACAATGCACACATGGACAACTTGTTTGGTCTTGACACTTTCGGGTTTTTGGTTTCTCTATTTCTGATAAAGTCAACATTATCTCTGATCAAGTGCATTATCCGCAACTAGACTCTTTATGCGCCAAAATTTCTGCATTGTTTTTTGTGGTGTTGGGCTGTGCTTTTTCCAAGCCCGTATCACCATGAAGCCCACCAAGAGGGGCCATTTTTTCCACACTTGGCCAGTTCCGATCGAGTTTCGTGCCCAAGTCAAAGCAAAATTGAACAACCTGGAGGAAGCCAAGGTGGCAAAATGAATTTCGTGAAGTGAATGGGCAACTCACATGATCATTATGAAAAACCATTGGGGCGGTTGCACCTTTGTGGTGATTTCAAATGCTCTGTGAATACTCAATTTATCAACCACACTTATCCATTACTGCGCCCCAATGAGCTTCTTGCAAAATTAGCAGGTGGACAGTACTTCTCCAAGGTAGGCCTCTCCAGTGCATATTTGCAAGTTCCTCTCAATGCTGATTCTCAATGTCTCTTGGTCCTTAACGTGCCCTTTGGATTGTACCAATATTTGAGGTTGCTGTTTGGGGTGGTCAGTGCTCCGGCGATTTTTCAACACTTACTTGAACAACTCACACTGTCGGTGCCCAGGTGTGTCAATTATCTCAATGATATAGTAGTGTATGGCCCCTCAGCTGACGAACATTTATGCAACTTACATGCACTTTTCACAGTACTGTAGGCAGTGGGGTTGATGTGCAGTCTGGAGAAATGCAATTTTTTCAGTCTTCTATCACTTTTCTTCGGTTTGAGGTTTCAAGTGAAGGCAGCAAGCTCCCTGTGGTCTCTCTCCCTCGGCCTACGTCATTTAAGGTCCTTCATGTGTTTTTAGGAAAGGTCACTTATTATCATAAATTCTTGCCAGGGGCTTCATCTATTGCAGAACCCCTGTATGACTTGCTGCGTAAAGGGACTTTGTTTCCATTGGTCATCGGCTTGTGAAAAAGCAATTTGCACATTAAAGGAGTTGCTACAATTGGCGCCCTTCCTCATAACCTATCAACCTGGCTGTCCCCTCATCTTAGCAACAGATGCCTCCCAACACAAGATCAGGGCAGTGGTCACTCATAAATATCAAGACAGATCTGAGCAGCTGATCGCTTGTGCCTCCAAGAGACTCACTCCAGCCACACCGTCTTCAGTGTTGGGCGCTATTCCTATCCCGCTATAACTATTTAATACACTTATGCCCTACATCCAGACAAGCAAATGTGGATGTGCTCTCCTGTTTTCCAGCTGGTCCAGACCCAAACTTTGATGTGTAAGAGTTTCTGTGCTTCCATGTTGACATCACTGCTCATTAAACACTGGATGATTTTCCCTACTGACATGGGCATCTGACCCCTCAGGAACTACTGTGCATTTTGACACAATTTTTCTGTTGTGGATGACATGCTTCTTCTCGATACTGAGGGGGCCTCTCCTCGGGTTGCCATTCAATCGGCCCTCTGCACAGAGGTCCTCAAGCTGTTCCACACCTATCATTGGGGGGTATTTCATACTAAGACAATGGCCCACCGGCATGTGTTTTGGCTGGGTCTGGCCAGCGATGTCTCTTGTATGGTTACTTCTTGCTCGCTCTGTTCACAGCATCAAGCCTCCCCTCAAGCGACATTTGCCCTGTGGCCTCAACCATCACAGGCCTGGGATTGCCCCAACATTGATTTTGCCGGCCCCTTCCTTAATGCTTATTGGTTACTGGTTATCGATGCCTTTTCTAGGTTCCCGTATGTTGTCAATTCTCTGTCAACCTTGTCCACAGCCAGTGTAGTAACTCTGTTGTGCATTTTCACGATTGAAGGCCTCCCTACCACGGCGGTGTCATACAATGGTCCCCAGTTCGTGTCACGTGAGCTTGCCTCCTCCTGCAACACTCAGGGTATCTGCCGTGTCCTCCCCCCCCCCCCCCTCCCCTTTCCATCCACAGTCGAAGCTGAAAGATTTGTTCGTAGCTTCAAGACACAGTCGAAGAAGTACCCTTAGGGCATTACTCTTGATCAATTTCTCTCATCCTATCGGTTCAAACTATTCAGTGACAAGAGTCCTGTGGAACTCCTCCACAGCCAGCAACCTCGGCCTTTGCTCCATCTCCTGCATTCGAGCCGGGGACATCCGCCCATACCTCCTTCCCCCATGCTTCCGACCAGAGATGGCTGTCTGGGTGTGAGGGTTCGGGCGTCAGCCAAAATGGATCCCTGCCATCATCAACAGATGCTGCAGCCGCCATCTCTGTGGCATCTGTGCACGTCACCATGACCAACTGCACCTGCGTGTTGAAGATCTGGAAACTCCTATCACCCGGCAGCCTCTCCCGAACTAGTCTGCTCCACTAACCAGACCACAAGTTGAAGAGAGGTTCCTGCCACTACCTGCAAGTTGTCCACCTCAGCCGGGGCCTGAACCAGGCTGCTCCTGTCGGGGACCTTCACCGTCGCGGGTACAGTCACCACCCGTGCTGGATCTGTCTCCTCCTCCTACACCGCTGCCTTCTGGGCCACCATCATAAAGTTCTGGGCCCAAGGTGGAGCTGGAGTCCGAGCCACAATCACCAGTTTTGCCATATGGGTTGTCGGGGGGGGGGGGGAGGAGGATGCAGACGCTGTCCATGCCCCAAGTAGTTCATGTCCTACAGTGCTGGCCCCCCACCACAGTCAGAGCCTGGCAGATGATCAAGCAATGGACATCTCTTGCATCCCCAAGGGGGAAGGAATGCTGCAAGACGCAGATGCAAGTGAAGCTGAGTGCATATTTCAGGCTTCAGCCGCAGGAGTGTGCCACTGGAAACTGTGGCAAACGCCAGAGCTCACCACAGGCAAGCGAAGGATATAAACAGTGCCGAGTTGTGCTCTTGCACTCAGTGTGTTGTTTACCAGGTACGTGGTTACCTCATGGGTGTTGACACAGCCTGTGCATGCCCTGTGCTAAGACACAGTTGTTATGTAGTGAATATAAAAGTTTGCATCATTGTCCATGTCTTGTTTCTTGTATGGTTATCATTAAGTGATGAAATGTGAAATAAAATGGGCAGGCCTATGAATTGGGAACAAAACAAATCACAAAATAGAGCCATACAAGGAAATGAAAGTGAATTGACCAGTTGTTGAGGCAGTGTGGCAACATTGAATGGTTCGGGCGAGATACTGATTTCTCTGATTGGAGGAAAGCAGCTACACTGAATGAACTGTCAACTAGCAAGTAATTTTAATTGGCCTAAAGTTCGATTATTGTAGATATTAACAGATCATTCTGCTTGACATAAATTTTCTGTTTGCAAAGTGCATTATAGTATATCAAGTTATGCGTCTGATCTATAATATAATGAGGATAGTTTACAACTCACCACGAAGGCACATGTCAACCTTCAACAGGCTCACAAAAATATACTCGTACACATATAACTTGAGCTTTCGGCCATTAGCCTTCATCAGAAAAGACATCACTCACACAATCAATTACAACCATGATCTCTGGCTGCCACACTCTGAATGCATCTGAGGTCCTCAGTTGAAAACTACTTTGAGAAACTTTCTATCTACAGAAATAGTTGCAGAATGAGATGTATTCTGTTTACAGTATCTGCAATTATTATCCTTAAATGTCATCCATTTTAATAATGGAGCATGTAAACATATCCTTGTAGCTTGCTACCACCCCCTTTCTCCACCTAGCATATCTTTGTGAAAGAATCCCTAGATGACTTGTACTTTCAAGTCTCTCAACAATATTCCATTCATATTACTGATATACCCTTTACCTTTATGGGAAGGGATACTCAAGAAATCATTTGTATGGTATGTTTGATGAACCCAAACTATGGCAAAGTTTTGCATGCTTCTCAGGGATGTTTTCTGAGTATTTGTAATAAAAGACTCATAGTTTCAAGTGGCTGATTGCAGAGTAATGATGTCAGTGTGATTTATTCTGCTTGTTACCTCAATTAGAGTGACAAAGGCTCTAATATGATGATGTTAAAAAAGTCAGTGGAAATGTACCAACATTTTTTAAGACCTTTTTATGCCCTGTAAGTATAGAAACTCAGTATGGAACGGACTATACAAGTTGTTGGAACTTCCTGCCGCAATATTGAGTCATGCTGCCTCTATAGCCTCCCATAATTATTCTGAAAGTGTTGCTAGCACAGGGATATTGTGCACAAACTAACCTCTCAATTAAGCCCCATAAATATTTGGTGGAATTCATACCAGGCAATTTGCATGTCAAATCATTCTCTGGAATTCTCCTGAATGGTCTCAAACCAATCATGAACAATAGTGTCCTGGTGACATGACACTTTATTATCCACAATAATTCCATATTTGTTTTGGAACATAAAGTCCGTGAATGGTCTACAGTTTAGCAAATGTACCCATTATCAGTATACAATCAGTTCAGTTGGATCAGAAGACCCAGTGTATTCCTTATAAAAACAACCTACAGTATTATGGAGCCACCAGAAGCTTGCAAAGTGCCTTGTTGACAGTTTGGGTTCATGGCTTTGTGTGTTCTATGTCTCACTCTAACCCTACCATCTGTCTTAAAAACTGAAATCAGGACTCGCCTAGACAAGCCATGGTTTTCCAGTCCTACCACCCAACTAATATAGTGACAAACATTGGGGGGGGGGGGGGGGGGGTTATTGTGTTAAAAACACTTGATGTGTGTTGCTGTAGCCCATTAATGTCAAACTGTGCCTCATTGTCTTAATGGACATGTTTGTCTTACATCCCACTTTGATGTTTGTATTTAAATCATAAAACAATACTTGTTAGCACTGACAATTCTGTGCAACTGTCACTGTTCTCAGAAATTACATGCAGGCTGTTGGCTGCTGTGTTGTCTGTGGTGAGAGGTAATGCCTGAAATTTGCTATTCTTGACACACTCTTGACTCTGTGGATCCAAGAATATTGAATTCCCTAATGATTTCCAAAATGGAATGCCTCCAACTATCATTCTGTGTCCAGAATCTGCTAATTTCCATCCAGAAATATTGTCACATTAATTAGTGGAGTACAAAGACAGCTCTGCCTTTTATACCTTGTGTACATGACACTACCACCATCTGTATTTGTGCATGTTGCTATCCCATTACTTTTGTCTCCTCAGTGTATGCATTCATTCGAACATGGGGTGGTCTGGTTTCTCCTAAGTTTGATTATACAGCTGCAGAAGTCCCATACAATGATTATTCTCATGTATCATATGTTTCTATGGATGTACTCACTGTGACATAAACGTTCTCATGTAAATTATAGACTTGGATTCAAATTACGGTCATCACACAGTTCTAACTGAAGATGAGTGATATTTGTTAATGATTTTGTTTCTTATTGAAATTTGCTGATATTTAAGGCCAAACTGGTGGTGATATTGGGTTAAAAATGTTTGGTTACTGTCCACTAAAATGTATGGAACCCATCTTTCTAACATGTTAGAAACGTGAGTGCTGAATATTTATCAGAGTAAAATGTCAGCTATGAACAAATAAATGTGTTATGTCCTCCAAATAAAAATACATTAGTTTGAATAGTATATTTTCATGTAGGACCCATGTAACAGTCGCAGAAATTAGTAGCATCCAACTGTCAAAGAGAGTACAGAAAAAGAAGATATTTTTAAAGAGAAGGGGTCATATCTCATAAATGAATTCTAATGTATTTTATTATCTGTTTAATTTATGAGATAATGACTTATAGTAGTGTGTCAGGGTGGTTGTGAAAACACTAACTAAGAAAATTAATTTAACAACATTAAGTAAACATTGTCATTTATTTTTGTAATTATCACAGATATTTTCATATAAATAATATAAAAATATAAATAAATAACAATATAATGTGAAAGTACTTAATATAAATATTTTTGTATTATTTGTGATTTGAAAATACCATTTGCCAGTAAATAATCTACTGTATATTGGCAATACATACTACTACATTTAGTAGATAGTGTTGAACTGCACTAATAAGTCACAATTCTTTTCCATATTTGGAATCTTTAACTCCTCCACAAAGCTTCATTAATGATTGTCACTATTTTCATATAATTGGAGTGCTATAGTTTTCTTTCATGGAAAGTACATAGTTTTTACAATAAATATTGATAATAACTTATCATATGTTTTGTGAACTCATGGAGCAATCTAATTGCAAAACTTTGCATATATAAATAGGGCAAAATAAATTAAGTGGGAGTATCAAATTCACAGCCTTAAGTGTTTTAAGTACCACAGAATTAACAATAGTGCATGAACAGCACTTTCTCACAAGTCTTTTGTTACGTTTCTTCTTCAACTGTAATAAAACTACAGTGTTTTGTGACATTAATTTGCCTTACGAAAACCTCCAGAGCCTAATATTGTAGTCTGTGTTACAGCCTTCAGAAAATCCATTGACGACTCTGTAACTATTAGCAGCACTTGTATTGTAGACCTAATTGACCATTGTCTTTGCTGTCAATATTTGTGACTGTGTTGTCCAAAAATAATTTAGGGGCACTGGTGGGTCGGAAGGCCGCTGTGGTACTCTTCACTGGATACCAAAACTCAGATACCGAATGCACCACACCTGCACATCCTCCATATCATTGCAGCACATTGGATACACCATGGGGGACTTGGTCGAGGCTGCACAGAGCTGGCATAACCGTTCGACATCGGGCTGCAACAAGAAAAACAAACATGGATGTAGGCTTATTTTATCACCTGAGACAAAATTTTGCCGCTTGTTTTACTTCCTGTTGTTATGCATTTTATGTGAAATAGTATAGTTCTTAAATAGAAAGTACAGGTTGGAATGTCAATAATATGACGCTGAGCTGCAGAAAGGCACATACAAAAGACAATCACTTTCACATCACTTAAATAATAAATCATTGTCCAGAGACATATTTTGTCTCACTTTATATCAGAGATATTAAACTGAAGTAGAGGCACTGAATTAAAATTTGTGCCATGGCCGGGATTTGAACCAGGGATCACCTGCTTACTAGGCAGCAATATAATCCCTCTTTTTTCCTCCTTGTTCTTCAGGTAGATCAGTGCCTTAGGAATGTTTGTACATGTTCGTTCTGGGTTATTTTTTGAGTATTGGGCTTAGTTCTATTTTATTACAGAGGGTGTTGAGCCCTCTGAACAAGCACACTTGGCTACCATGCCTGATGCCATTAAGCCACCATCACTTAATGGATATGGCAACTGTATGGAATGTCTTAAGGCACGTCTCCCTCCACAACACAAACTTCAATCGTGCCTCTTGTTTTCCTATGTAAATATGTATCAGTGTTGCCGAAGCTCTCCAATAGCGGAATAGCAACCCAGCAATGAACGTTAATGGGATCGATCCATGGCACAAATTTTAATGCAATGCCTCTCCTTCAGTTTAATATAACTTACATTTTTGGTTACAGTCTTCATAATAAAGAGCATACATACATTCACACAGTAGCTCAGACACATCATGCACACGGCTGACATCTCCGGTTGGCTGCTGTGACTGGAGATAGTGATCATGTGTGCATGAGTTGTGCCTGAGTGGCTGTGTGAACATATCCATGCTATTTTTCCGATGGAGGCTGTGACTGAAAATGTAAGTTGTGTGAATGTGATTGTCTTTTCTATGTTCCTGTCCACAGCTCGGAAATTGTTTCTATGGTGGGTTGCTACTTATCCTCATATTATTTTATTATAATTGCAGATGGGGAACTGAACAGTCAAAAATTCCAGTCATTTGGCTGTACTTCCAAAACACAAATGCAGAATGTTAAGTGTTTTACTATAAACTGGTCTTTGCCTTCAAATAATTACAGACATTTTTGCCTGGGTAGTTCTACTATTTTATTGCATAGCAGGTATAACTATTTTGACTTTTTAAATTGCTTCACTGATTTTGATATGTATAAATACTCACCACAGTTTCGTGTCAGAAGATTTTCAATGGATGTCATTTGTATCTACCATTTTTATCTACAGCTATACTAAGATGTTTTTTTTTTAATTAGTTACCTATTACAGTTTAAAAAATTCCAGGAATAGTGTGGAGGCTGTTGATAGTAGCTGGTGGGATGCAGCACTATGTGAAATCAGGGTACAGTATAAGTGATGAACGACTGATAGTGACACAAATGAAGAAAAAAGAAAAAATGACGAAAAGGTGGAAGAGAAGGAAAGGAATAAGGATGGAAACGGAAGGGAAGGGACAATTCAGTTCCTAAGTCATAATGATGGTATTTAAGGAGTGTCCTGGCCAACCAATCTATCTCTTTTAAAAAGTAATTTATCATCTCTGAGGAGAATTTCCATCATTAATCAAGTATAAGTGATGAGTCAACTGGAATGATCAAACTGTGTTGACTTCAGTTGATGGATGTTCATGTACCAACTTGGGTTGAGCAATTGCCAAAACCCGAGCTGATCCAAGTCAGCCAGGCACGGCTCAGCCCACAGAACAGCTCGGCGTCGCAGGCGACACCTAGGAAGCGGCTGAGGTACTGTGCACTACTATAGCCCGAGATGGCTCTTTATGCACCGAGATGCCCACAGAACCAAATAATTCCCTGGCACTCATCAGAGTCGCTTCTAACTAGAGTTGGGCCGGCATGCAGCAGAGGCACACGGAAGCCAAGTTAGGCCAGCAGGTAGCATGGAGCAGTGCACTGCAGACTGTTGTGTTACAGGACCTGAATTACAATCATGGTTTTACTAATAAGCTCAGTTTCGAAAATTTTATAGCTTTTCTGTAAAATACCACATTTTTACGTTCTTTCAAAAGTCTTCAAATTTGTACTTAATTTATTCGGTGTTGAAAAGTGATACATTAACGAAACTTTATATTTGTGCACCCTGTGTTGTTAGATTACTACATACGAAGTTTGACGTTGATCATATGTTTGACACAGCCTTTTTTTTATGATAGCCATAAGATTTACTGACAGAATATGACAAAACTCCGTCCCACCCAGGCGTCGAGAACTGAATGGGTACCGACCGGTCGCCGTACCATCCTCGGCCCAAATGCGTCACTAGACGCAGTATAGAGGGGACGTGGTCAGCATCCAGCACTCTGGGCCAGGCCGGAACCACTAGTTCTCAATCAAACAGCTCCTCAATTGGCTTCACAAGAGCTGAGTGCACCCTGCTTGCCAATAGCGTTCGGCAGACCTGGACAGTTATCTATCCAAGCCCGAAAGTACTTAACTTCGGTGATCCAACGGGAACCATTGTATCCAATGCAGCAAGGCCGTTGGCAGAGTCGTACAAGATGAACCAAATTTAATTCCTTCCAGCAAAATATTTCCCGAGGTATAACAGCTCAAATTGGCGAGAAATACTCACTCGCTCTGCTCAAAGCCGTGCAAGAAGTCAATTAAGTGACCACATCTCGTCCATTATTGTTTCAACGAATGTCACTCTTTACCATGCGCGAATTTCACATAAAATTGCATCGAAATCTGTAATGGTCTCGAGCAGGGAGGCGTAATTGAGTTTAAATAGAATGATCCTTGTGTTCCAGTTCCACCAATATTTCCCAAAAAAAAAAAAAAAAAAAAAAAAAAAATTATCTTCCATTTTTCTTTCTAATTGGGGCTAGGCGACTCAGGTAGGATCAGGTTACGCAGTATTTCAATGTGTTTAACCTGGGTCGCAGAATGGAAGATATAAAATGCAAAATAGCAATGGGAAGAAAAGCGTTTTTGAAAAAGATAAATTTGCTAACATCGAATATTAATTTAAGTGTAAGGAAGTCCTTTCTGAAGGCATTTGTGTGGAGTGTTACCTTATAAGGGAGTTAAACATGGACAATGAAGGTTCAGACAGGAAGAGGATTGAGGCTTTTGTAATGTGGAGCTACAGAAGGATGCTGAAGATTAGGTGGGTAGATCATATAACTAATGAGGAGGTACTGAACATAATTGGGGAGAAAAAGAATTTCTGGCATACGTTAACTAAAAGAAGGGACATTAGGGAATCGTAAATTTAGCATTGAAGAGAAGTGTATGGGGGAAAAATCGCAGAGGGAAAGCTAGAGACGAATAACATCCCATTTACATGGGTTTCCAAAACCGGATTTTGTAAACCGATTTCCCAAATCCGCTTGTGGTTGGTCATGTAAACACTCCAAAAGCCAAATCATCTTCTTTAAAGCGGTTTTCCAGTTCCACAATCGATTTTCGTGCCCATGTAAACGCAACCGCTTTTGAAGCGTGCTTGCCTTATAAGAATGTGTTTTCTTGTTAAGAATTTCGGCGGCACATATGGACAGAGTGACCTTTTCTAAAGTGAATTAAACGTATAAATATTAGAGTGATCACGAATCTGTGTATTTAAAAAAAAAAAAATAAAATAAAATAAAAAAAAAAAAAAATAAAAAAAAAAATAAAAAAAAAATATTAACGATTGTGCTGACTAAATCAGAAACTGAATTAACTGTTTTTCAGCCTTCATATTGAGTGAGCTAGGAAATCCCATACAGACTGTAAACACGACAGCGAAAACCGGTTTACGAAAATCGGTTTTTGTTTTCTGGAAGATGTGTTGCATTTAAGTGTAGTGCGATTAACTTGACGATTTTGCTGGTGCTGCCACAAGCGGCGAATATCGGCACTAGTTGAAAGTTATCTGCAGGGCCCACAGTGTGCATGGCAGCACAATATTATAATATAAAAGAAGAAAAAATAATAATAAAATATATCACGTCACAATAATACAGAAATGTTCAACATAACAGAATGTGGAATGTAGCATTTCTTTTACATCTGTATAAAACTAGTAGGCAGGATAGTACTAAATATTATTAAAACTTTTGTATTGCAGCCATAACACCTGAAGATGACTATTAAGTTGAAATAAGCTTATAGTGTAACTAACGAATTAAAAATATACAGTGTTGAAATTATATATTTGTTATTATTAGTTGAAAGTTATTCTTTTATTTACAAGTGCTGCCAACTGTACAATGGTCCTTGACACGAAAGATTACTGTACACATTGTGAGTAACGGCTCCAGCACTGCAGCAAGCTGCCTTCCCCTCACCCTTCACTCCCCGCAGCAGCCATAATGGAGCTCCCAGCAGCCATCGCACAAATCGTCAAGTTATCGTGGCCGAACATAGTAAGCAGATTCAGATATGTGCGGGTTGCCGTTCTTATGAGGAGATGAAGAGGCCTGCTCAGGATAGAGTAGGGTGGATAGCTGCATCAAACCAGTCTCCGGACTGAAGACAACAACAACTCGGGTTGAGGTAAAATCCGAGTGCGCCCACCTCTTAATAGCGAGCAGATGCGCGATTGTTTGGTTGGGGATGCGCTGCCTGAGCGACCCATATTCGCTGAAACCGGATCCTCGCGGTATCGCTGAGCGGTGGGTGCGTGATGTCCGCAAATAGGCAGCAGATAGCGCGCGGACTTTGGCGGAGTCGCTGAGGTCGCAGTATCTGCCGCGCTGTTGACAGCGCCGCCTGGGAATTCCTGAGCGCAGATAAACGCGGCCTCCTCTGCCCGCAGACCACTCTGTTAACCTCGGCGGCGCCCGTAAAAATAGTTACGGAAGGGAATCTTAACGATGTAAACATTCGCCGAGACTCAACACTCGCTAGTTTTTTTTATTCAGTTTTTTTGTTTGGCTTTTCACATTGTGATGCGTTATTTATATTCACCGAGTGCCATCTGTCCCAGGTCCCTTTCAGCGCGTAACAAGAGGCTGCAGAGTTGCAAAGTCTGTGCCCTACTCATGTCTCTATATGTCCACCTCTCTCTGTATTACGGCTGAGCACAAAGTTCGCTATCCTGCTGCATAAAGTTAATGTCATCAGTGATGGCTGGTGCTTAAGATGAATGTGGGTTCACTTCTTTCACTGCCAACCCTGATGAAAGTGTTGCCACCTCCCCCTTCCCCCCTCGCTGAGCGCGTCGATGTTTCTTCGCCCAAAGAGACAATATGGCGCATGTCTGCGATTGGCGCCGGGTGAGAGCTGACGACATAGTAATTCTATCAGAGACAGCAAAGGACCTGGAAGAGCAATTAAATGTAATGGACAGTGTCTTGAAGATATAAGATGAACATTAACAAGAGTAAAGCAAGGGTAATGGAATTTAGTGTCAGAAAATCAGGCGATGCTGAAGTAATTAGATTAGGTAATGAGACACTAAAGGTAGTGGATGAGTTTTGTTATTTGGGTAGCAAGATAACTTCTTATGGCCGAAGTAAGGAAGATATAAAATGCAGAATGGCTATGGGAAGGAAAGCGTTTCTGAAGAAGCGAAATTTGTTGACATCCAATATTAGTTTAAATGTTAGGAAGTCCTTTCTGAAAGCATTTGTCTGGAGTGTAGCGTCGTATGAGAGTGAAACGTGGACGATAAGGAGTTCAGACAAAAAATGATACAAGCTTTTGAAATGTGAAGTTACAGACAAATGATGATTAGATGGGTAGATCACGTAACTAATGAGGAGGTGCTCAACAGAATTGATAAAAATGCGAGTTTCTGGCATATCCTGACTAAGAGAAGGGATAGGTTGGTGGGACACACTCTGAGACATCAAGGAATCGTTAACTTAGTGCCAGAAGGAAATGTGTGGGGTAAAAATCGCAGAGGGAGACCAAAGGACGAATACGGTAAGCTGATTGAAAAGGATGTATGTTGCCGTTCGTCTTCTCAGATTGAAGAGGCTTGCACAGGACAGGATAGCATGGAGAGCTGTATCAAACCAGTCTGCGGAGTGAAGACCACAATAACAACAACTCCTTCAACAAGCCTTTCAGTGTAACAGTTGGAAGCAGGGAGCAGTGAGAGAAAACAGTTCGACATCGTATGGGGTACGCTGTTGGTTCACTGAAGGGTCGAAATCAGACCATGGCGTTGGGACCGGGGTATACAGGGTGCGACCAACACTGGAGGGCGTCATTTCTCTAAGGAAACTGGTCTCAGTATTCCAGACCGAAATTACTGTCACCGGGACGTGAGTGGAGGAAAATTTGCTTAGGTGCCACAAGCACTGTAGCATCTACATTTATTCAGACAGCTCACTTGCAACTCCTGCAACAATAGCTAAGATTATTGCAGAATGCCACAGGACTCTGGTTGAGCTAGAGGAAAGCAATAGGGTAAATCTATTGTGGGTCTCTGGCCACTCGGGGATCGGTGGCAATGAGCAAGCCGATGGATTGCCCAGGATGGGAGTAGAGACTCCATTTAATGGACCGGAATCTGTCCTATCAATCACCAAGGCGATGATCAAACTGAAGCTACGTAACTGGCTCAGAAGACAGAACGTAGAATATGGGAGCAAGGTCATGGTTAGGTGATGGTGCCAAAGCCATGTTGTAAATAAAGCTCTGCAATCTTGGGCTTGAACAGTGGACTGATGACAAGCTATGAAAACTTCAGAAAACACCTATGTATAAATGGGTATAACGGACGAAATCGTGCTTTTAATTCAATACTAAGAACCGAAAGAAAAATCAGTAAAAGTGTCCCCATGCCTTTGTCTTACGTTTGTTTGGGTTACTTACTAACAGCTGTATTTCTTTATAACAACTGGACACAAGTGATAACCTTGCGGATCTAGCACCATGTTAGGGACTTCTTCCTCGCGCATGGATGTGTATGCTGTCCTTGGATAGTTAAGTAGTTTTACGTCCACGGAATGATGAAAAACACAGTAGTTTGGTCACACATAGTTACAAACATTTGAACATATGTTATATGGCATTTTTATTGCAACTCGTCCGCATTACCAGCTCCTAAAACACTCTGTATACTTCGACACCATTTGTCAAATCTCCATGAATACTGAAGGATGTGTGTAATTTTTCAGTGACCGGATTTGGTGAGGGGGGGGGGATAGATAAACGGAGAGGCGGCCAGAGAGATGATGAGGGAAAGGAGATGGACGGGAAAGAAGGATACTGACAGAGGTTCACAGATTTGTGACTGGCTGGAAGACTTCCTAAGTAATAGAACACAGTACGTTGTTCTCGACGGCGAGTGTACCGTCAGGCGTGCCCCAGGGGAGTGTAATAGGACCGCTATTATTTTCTATCTATATAAATGATCTGATGGACAGAGTAACTTGTAATTTGCGGCTGTTTGCTGATGATGCCGTGGTGTACGGGAGGGTGTCATCTTTAACTGACTGTAATAGCATACAGGATGACTTAACAAAATTTCTAGTTGGTGCGAAGAATGGCAGCTAGCTCTCAATGTAGAAAAATGTAAGGTGATGCGCATGAGTAGGAAAAACAATCCTATAATGTTCGAATACAGCATTAGTAGTGAGCTTCTTGATGCTGTCGCGTCATTCAAATATCTAGGCGTAACATTGCAGAGCGATATGAAATGGAACGAACATGTAAGGACAGCTGTAAGTAAGGCGGACAGCCGACTTCGGTTTATTGGGAGAATTTTGGGAAGATGTACTTCACCTGTAAAGGAGACCGCGTATAAAACGCTTGTACGACCACGTCTTGAGTATTGCTCAAATGTTTGGGACCCGCAGCAGATCAGTTTAAAGGAAGACAAGGAAGCAGTTCAGAAGCGAGCAGCTAGGTTTGACCAACGCGAGAGTGTGACAGACATGCTTCGGGAACTCAAATGGGCATCGCTGGAGGAAAACGACGTTCTTTTCAAGAAATTTTGTGAGGAAATTTTGATTGCCAGAATTTGAAGCTGCCAACTACTTACATTTCGTGTAAAGATCACAAGGACAAGAGTAAGTAGGGCTCGTACAGAGACGTATAGTCATTCTCTTTTGTTCTATTTGGGAGTGGAATAGGAAAGGAAATGGCTAGTAGTAGTACAGTGTAGCCCCGCCACGCACCTTGTAGTGGATTGCGGAGTACGTATGGAGAGTTGTGGTACTGACCTTGCCGTTGCAGCCGTTGTCGGTGGGGCTGTAGGGCACGCTAGCCGGCCACAGCGCCCTCTTGGGAGCAGCCTGCACCGCCGCCGCCACCAGCAACACCACCGCGCACGCTGACAGCGCCGCCTGCAACAAACAACAACAACACGGCCCCTCAACAACACGGAACAACATCAGCTCTCACGGCTGCTGACGGTCTGCATAAAGATCCGACAGCGCTCTATGTCAGCTGAGTATCATTATATAAATACGCTAACACGAGAATTGTGGTACAGATCACTAACCTTTGTGCTGTACCGCCGATAGTAACACAAATGAAGAAACAGAAAAAAAGGGGACAAAAAGGACGAGCTTTCGGAACACAGTTCCTTCATCAGGTGGGAGAAAAGGGAAGAAGAAAGGATGGGAACGGAAGGGAAAGGTAGTTCACGACCTAGGTCATGAAGATGGTGTTTCGGGAGTGTGGACGTCAGAGATACTCTTTTTGAAGGGAGTGTGGACGTCAGAGATACTACATGTATGTACTGAGCCAAGCCAAAGAGGATAAGTATAACCAGAGTAAAGATCAAGTAGTACTGGCTTGGCTCAGTACATACATGTAGTATCTCTGACGTCCACACTCCCTTCAAAAAGAGTATCTCTGACGTCCACACTCCCGAAACACCACCTTCATAACCTAGGTCGTGAACTACCTTTCCCTTCCGTTCCCATTCTTTCTTCTTCCCTTCTCTCCCCCCTGATGAAGGAACTGTGTTCTGAAAGCTTGCCCTTTTTGTCCCCTTTTTTCTGTTTCTTCATTTGTGTTAGTATCGGCGGTACAGCACAAAGGTTAGTACTGGCCAGCCATTCTATCTCGTTTCAACAATATTTATCATCTCTGAGGAGAATTTTCATCATTAATCGAGTACATATTACTAATTTATTCGTACAAGAAGGCCAATCAAAGTTACATAATTCGAAAGATTGTCGTAGATTTCACGAATGTAAATATTACGTGTGCATTAAGGCATTAAAAGTGGTAAAAGGAAGTAGAAATTTTCCTATCTACAGCTTGGATCAAGTTCTACATTCTCCAACAATCAGCTCACTGATTGGCTATTCACGTCGACCAAGGACGCTGTAATGCAGCGCATGTTCAGTATTAAATAAGTGAATATCGAAACATGGAGTGCTTCCAACTCACTTTCTTGTGCCGTTCAAATGCTTCACTTTCGCAATGATTGAGAGTGGTTAAAGGAAATGGATGCTTTCATATGAATGCCGATATAAAGCATGCTGCGCCGGGAGAGGCATCTAGCAGTGTTCGGGTGGAACTACGAAGTCGAGAATGCCGATATAAATGATGATGCGCCGGGAGAGGCATGTAGCGGTGCACGGGTGGAACTACGAAGTCGACATGTTGTCAGCTCTGGAATTCTGAATATCGTAGTATCGAAATAACATTATTTCTTCGCGTTGTATAAATATACGAACACCGAAATTGTAGTTCCATTTCAAATATTAGGCTAATGAAAGTTATATAATTCGAAAATGTAATGAGAAGTATATACTTCCGTTTTTATTTGTTGTTATTGTGTCAGGCATTTTCCTTAACATGTAAAAGATACCGTTTCATACCTCCCAGTGCCGGTTAAATTTTACCAAATATCCCAGCGGCCTCCTATGATAATGTTGACAACAGATGCTGAATAATGAGAATCATGTGAGTGTTCATTTTAGCCAATCGCTTGACAATGCTGATGTTTTCTCATGGAATCTTTGCTTTACGAGGGCAATTATTTTTGCTGTGCGGACGAGGGTACATACAAGAACCTGTCAACCATAAAGCAGGAACAGCATTATTTGTTTACTTCACGGTCTGTACGATACACCAATCGAGTCATTCTATGTGGTTCGAACAAATGGGCAAAAATTTTCTATCAAGTTGTTGATGTTGCCAACATAATCACGCGAGGCCGCCGACATGATACGTAAAATTTTACCCCCAGTGACCATTGTAAACACAATTGGTCGATTTTCGACCACAGGCAATAAATACTAGTCTCTATAAAAATCCAACAGCGCTCCAATCTCCTTGCGTGACAAATGTCATTGGATGGTGGTATGCACAGAAACAGATGGTCGTACCAATAGAAATGAAAATTAGTACACTCTTTTAGAGTTATCCAATTCATTCAAGATTTGTTGTTGAAACAGTACATGAAATGATTACAGATAACAAACTGAAACGTACCGAGTGCTGGTCAGCGTTCCATCCACAAATCTGAAAGATGAGTGACCTCAGATGGGGGCAGTGAGTCTTGAAAAAATGCACTCTACGAGACAGCACACGACAGGTTTAGAACATAGCGCAGAGGGTCATCTTTTGCGTGTGGGCACAATCTGCTTTCATTCAGTGAAGACCGTGGTCCTCCCTTCCATCTTCCAAGAGATCGTGTGACAGCACTATTCGATTCGTGAACTTTTGATGCTGCAGCGTGAATGCAAGACAGTATAGAGACGTACGTGCCCATAGTGCCACTGCTAGTAGCCGGTTGCCAGCAGTTCATGTTGTCACCTCTTGGTCTGTGCTGCGTAGATGTCAAGAACATCATCTATGGGTCTTGGAAGGTTCACGCGACCACTGAAGCCAGCATCATCTCGCATCCCACCTCTCGGAAGGCTACTATTCGATCCCTTTCAGACTCGATCAGTTTGCTATAGGAAGTACGAGTGCTTCAGCGTGGCAATATGCTTGAATGCTTCAAAACACGTTGCGATCGCACTGAGGATAATGGTCAAATACACCAAACCCAACGAAGACCGGAGTCTACTGTTTTCACCTTAACAATAGAATGGCCAATACGAAGTTAAATATTATCTTTAACGGTCAGGTCCTTCATCAGCAAGACTACCCTAAATATTTATGATTAACTCAGAACGCTGTCCTATAAGAAACACATAGAAAACACTGCAGCAAAACTAAGATCACGTAATAACGCCATACAAAAGCTGGGTGGTACCTCATGTGGTGCAAGAGCTACAACTCTGCGATGCTCCTCCACAGGTCTGGTCTATTCTGCTGCCGGCCCCTTAAACGGCGGTAATTGACACGGACGCAGAGGATACCGTGCTCACGGGTGAGGTTCCTGTAGGGGGATGCTTGTCCACTGTTGGTCGAGCTGATCTCTACGGGATTATGAGAGTAACTCGGGCGTCCGATCCTTGGTTGTCGTGAGTGCACTCGTGCTTTCCCGATAATCCATTTGTAGTCCGGGGCCACGTTCCGGAGATAAATTGGTCCCAATCCCCCGGTTCTGACCAAGGTTTTCGGGAGGCTTTCCTTGGTTGTAAGGCGTATGCCGGAACTGGTGAGCCCCTCCCACTTATTCCCAATTGGGATACCCCCTTTGCCCCACTATCAGCTTGTCTGATAATTGGCTGAATAGAATCGCGACTCTTTATGGGCCGGATCTCAAACAGCCCACTCCACTCCTCGGAGTGGAGAATGAAAAGAATAAGTTTTTTTTTTTTTTTTTTTTTTTTTTTTTTTTTTTTTTTTTTTTTTTTTTTTTCAATAACAGGCTGCATCAAATCTACTCCTGTTCACTCGTTACCAAGTCTAGCTCACATTGAGCCTCCAGACCTTCGAAGGCAGAACGCCCTTCTCAAGGAATACGAAAAATTACAGAAAATCCCCGAACTTCCAATCCACTAAATGTGCCTGCTCTCCGAATGAGCCGTCCAAAATCTAGGCAACCATCCATCTTGTTGGCAGAATCACTGCAGGCAACTAGATTCAACATTAAAAGAAAGTGAACAGAAATGTGGAACAATGTTGCCTGTGAGAAATATCAGACCCTCCAAAGCCCTGACGCAAGACCAGCTGGAATGGAATTACCACGTCGTGCCTGGAAAACAATAGGATCCGCACAGGCCATGGCGTCTGTGCTGAAAACCTCCACCGTTGGGGAAAGACTTCATCCTCCCAGTATGACTGTGGAAACGAGCACCAAACAATCAACAAAATTGTTAGAAGCTGCTGCAGAAGAGCTTATCAAGCAAATCTACAAGATTTCTTTGACGTGACAGAGCCCTTGAATGGATAGAAGACCTAGATATTAATTTGTAGATTTAGTTGTTTACCTCTTTTATAGTTTGTAAAATTTTGCTGTTAATGTACTTTTTGTTGTAAATTTTGTAAAATCAAACAAATTCATGATTATTAGTTGCAGTTCATCTGTATTCCATATGCAAAATAAATAAATAATGTCAATAAAAGCCAAACAGAGACGATAATCGTACAATCTCACTGCGAGTTTAAAGATAATATTCTGCAACTCGCCGCATTGTAAGATTATAAAAATATAAGAAGTTGTGGAAATATGTAATATCGATGATGTGGAATGGAATGGAAATTTGGTTTGTTGCGAGTATTATGGAAGAGTACTGTTGAGAGCAGGTGGACGAACTCACAGCTCATGCTGCGCACCATTTCGCCTTAGCGAAAAATTGCAGGGCACGAGTTAATTACCATTTCTGTGAGCATCATTAAAATAATCACCACATTAAATGCCACATTAATATGTACAGCGTGTTTCACTAAGTGTGTTTGCCTCTGTAAGTTATAAAATAATAGGTGACGGGAAATTTTAATGTGGTAGGTCAACACAAGAAATGTTACACTTTCTGCGGAGCTATGAACATAGTTTATTGTATCATTTTCCACAGAGTTACAGAACAAAGATATAATTTTTTAAGTGGATCAATAGTTTTTTCTATCGTGCATTGGATTCGTTAAAACCAGCTGCGTCCAAATCAATTTAAACTACATTCCTATCACTGTTAGTTTGGGTGCTACAACCCTTTAAAGTTTCAGGGGCAGATACCACACGCTGTACATAATACATAGCTGTGTGGTGGGTGATGGATGTTATGGCGGTGGGAAGTTGATTTACATGGGATGTTCAAATGTGTGTCCATGTTCCTCAATGCCTAATGCAATGCGCCGTCGAAAGGATCTGCGGACGAGATGTAACATCGCCGGTATGACTTAGCGACATGCGTCCTCGATGCGCTGTTTTAGATCATCTGGGGATGTGGGCTCAGTGACATAAACACGATCCTTTAGATATCCCCACAAAAAGAAATCTACTGGTGTTAAATCGGGCGACCTTGCGGGCCATGAATGAGGACCATGGCGCCCCAACCATCTTCTGCAAACCTGTTGTTTAGTTCTTCCACAACAGCACGCGCAGAATGGGCTGGGTGACCACCGTGCTGCATCCACATACGGTCTCTCGTGTGTAGACATACATGTTCAAGGAGACCACCCAAACTGTCGGCTATAAAAGCACGATATAACTCACCTGTCAGTGTACCTGGGAAGTAGTGTGGACCGATGATTTCATCCCCAAGGATTCCACACCACAAGTTAATAGACCACCTACGTTGACGTTCGACTGGTCGTACCCACCGAGGATTGTCTGCGGCCCAGTAGTGCATGTTATGGCGATTCCTGCACCATAATTTGTGAACGTGGACTCATCAGAGAACATAACACTTTGTAAAGACTCCAGCGTGAAATTACGCATGACCCACTCACAGAATGTCACTCTTGCATGGAAATCGTTCCCATGCAGCTCTGTGACAGACGGTACGGGTGAAAACTGTGGCCTTTTACTATACGCCACACAGATGTGAGACTGACACCAGCGACTGCAGCAACAGCTCGTAAGCTGACATGAGGATTGTGGTGTAATGCAGCTAAAACAATCACCTCCGATTCCTCACTTCTTGCAAGTCTTCGTCTATTATTACGACGCGTTACCAAGCTGCCTGTTTCCCGAAGTCGTTGTTCGGCACGTAAGAACGTAATGGCTGCCGGGGATCTTCGCCTAAGATATCTCATGGCATACGCCGTGGCTGCTTCAGTGGCATCGTGTCGGCACTCCCCGATATCAGCAACGTGTCAACGTACTCGTTGTTCGTGTATGCCATCGTCATCCGATGTCAGTAACTGTGGTATATTGAGCCCCGGTTGTTGGTGTGGCTCCAACTGTCGGGTATACGGCCGTGTGCGGCGACAGTCGGCAGTCTAACAGCGCATCGAGGAAGCTTCTCGCTCCGTGACACCGGCGACGTTACAACTCGGCCGCACCACATTTAGAAGGCGCATTGCATTATGCGCAGTGTTTGTGGTATCTGCCCCTGAAACTTTGAAGGGTTGTATCTCCCTAACTAACAGTGATAGGAATGTAGTTTAAATTGATTTGGACACAGATGGTTTCAACAAATCCAATGCACAACAGAAAAAAACTATTGTTCCATTTAAAAAATTATATCTTTGTACTGTAACTCTTTGGAAAATGATACAATAAACTATGTTCATAGCTCCGCAGAAAGTGTAACATTTCTTGTGTTGACCTACCGCATTAAAATTTCCCGTCACCTATTATTTTATACGTTACAGAGGCAAACACACTTAGTGAAATACCCCGTATGTATATATTACAAGATGAAATAATAACAGTAATAATATGAGTACATACAATACATCATTCAGTTCTATTCCAAAATTCGTCCATGGAGTAGAAGGAGTCAGCCACTAGTAAATATTTAAGGCTCTGTTACACTAATTATTGATTGTAGCCAAATTTTTTATGGTTGCTCGTAAATTATTTAAAATGTGTGTTCCTGAGTAGTGGACCCATTTGTGAACTGAAGTAAGTGCTTTTAAATCATTGTGTAGAACGTTTTTGTTCCTAGTATTGTATGTATGAAATGAGCTGTTTGTTGGAAAAAGTGATCTATTATTTAAGACAAATTTCATTGAGGAATAAATATACTGAGAGGCAGTTTGTTAGAGTAAACACAAGTGAACACTAACCCCCTCTGCATGAACTTTCTGTTTATACCACTATCCCGGTTGCTGTAACGTTGTTGTCTCCACTCCGTAGAACCGACAGAAAGACGTCGAACCATTTTAATTCATTCTGTCGATGGCAATACTTCAGAGCCTAGATATATCAGCTGGTTCCCTAATTGTTTTGGCCAGTGTATCTGATTCTTCATGCCAAAACCGTTTTAACGGTAAGGTTCGCGCATACTTCAGCGAGTCATCCTGCTGTCTGCCCAGGTCTCCGTGATCCATTAATTTCTGTTTATGGTGACAACGAGAGCGACAGGCAGAATTTACTGGTAGGTGACGCTGAACCCGTTGGCTGCCATGGCTCAAATCCTGATCATTGCTGCAGAAGAAACGAAAATACAAGTCCTGTGAATGTGAAATTCCTATCTCTAGTTTCTCGAGAAGTCCTTTTTTCCCCTCCTTTTTCTGTTCGTGTGTGTTTTGGAGGAAGCAAATGGTGATGTTTGAGGGGAAGACTTGCCGTGTTTGTGGTGCTCCGACTTTGCACTCTTGCCTTCGGTCTGCAGCTACCGCCTGGCAAGCTCGCTGGTGCTGGGGCTGGTCTACCTTGAGGCGCTTCAGCTGAGTGCCTGTTTAATACTTCCCTCTCTGCATACTTTCTGAAAAAAGGTCTACTATTGGAAACTACTTTGTTCATTCAGAAAATATTCTACGTCCATAACCGTTTACTTTCATTTACCCTTACTCCAGTATCAGACTGTGCCATCGACACAACCGATTGATCCCAAGGAGTGGTGGCCGAGGGGACTGAGGCGCTTCAGTCACGGTCTGCACGGCCACTACGGTCGGGGGTTCGAATCCCCCTCGGGCATGGATATTTGTGCCGTCCTAGTTCGTAAGTAGTTCATAAGTAGTTTGTAAGTTTAGGGACTGATGACCCCGTAGTTAAGTCCCATAAGCTATACAAACATTTGAACATTTTTTTTTGATAACACTAATTGTATCTATCTATATATATATATATATATATATATATATATGTGTGTGTGTGTGTGTGTGTGTGGTGTTTGTTCTTTCTGACGTGACCGAGAGAACAGACACCACATATACATAACTTATACAATATGCCGATGACGGGCAATGATCCTTTCTTCAGTGCGGAGGCACTCTTAGGCCCTTACTCTTACGGAAACTACGAGTTTGAGTCCTAGTGGGCAGGGTAGAGAATTTGTATCTAACGGGAGGCGTACTGATCGCTGTGTCCCCAGAAGATTCGGGTTCGAGTTCCAGCTGGGTACACATCTTTAACTTTAGCCATTCGTAGTTAATCAAGATGATCCTGACGTCCTTCCAGAAGGATGGTGTTTTATTTTTAAAACATTTAAAGTAAATTGTTTTCTTTTGACACAAAATACTTTCTCGAACGTCAGATTGTCATTTGAATGTCGATCATTGACATCCATATACTAACAATCATTGTTTTAGCACTTTATTCGCTTTAGTCACCTTTGAAGATAGGGAATGAGAAGCAACGCATGAGTTAACTCTTGATTTGGAGTGTGTAAGCACTTATACACCAATTTTATTTTCATTATTCAGTAACATATGGATGGCTTTACAATTAAAATGTCATATACAATATGTAATATTAGTGTTTTCGATTTTAATTCGTTCCAGAAGGATGGCCTATTATGCCGAGACTAAGGGAGCAATTCGTGTAAAATCAATCTTGCAACATTTCAACGATCTGTTACAGGTGTAATAAACTATCTTTTAAACCAGAAGTAACCGAAAAACAGGAACATTTGGGTTAATGTCATACATTCCATGAATATGAAACACTACTTTGTCATTTGAACTACAGAATAGTCTACATTCAAACCATCGTATGGTGTGTGGTGAAAAATACCTCGTGCAAGTCATTTTCTTCCCCTTCTACTCGCCGAGCGATGTGGCGCAATGGTAACACACTGGAGTCTTATCTGGGGGTACGGCGGTTCAAACGTGCCGCCGGGCATCCTAATTTAGCTGATTTCCCTGATTTCCCAAAATGCTCACGGCAAATGCTGGGATGGTTCCGTTTATAGGACATGGTCAACTTCCTTTCTCATTTCAGACAAACACTATGCGAGCGTGTGATCCGTCTCTAATGAACATGATGTCGACGGGACGTTAAGCCATAAACTTCCCTCCTTCCTTTCTCTTTTACCCTCAAACAGAACAAGGGAAATACGACTGTATTTGCCTCGTTACGAGCCCTAATTTAGCTTATCTTGATACGAAATTAAAGTTAGTGGCAGCAGAATTGTTTTGCAGGCAGCTTCTAACGCTGCCGCGGGAGATTAGCCGTGCGCACTGGGGCGCCGTGCTGCTGCCGCACCGCCGTTCGCCGTCGAGGGTTCGAGTCCCTCTTCGGACATGGGTGTTTGTGTTAGGTTAGTTTACCTTAGTCTAAGTAGTTTGTAAGCTACGGACTAATGACCAGGCAGTTGAGTCCGACGAATTTACAAGCATTTGAACATTTTTCTAACGCCGCTCTTCTAAATTTCCTCAACAGAGTTCCTCGTAAGCAACATCAAGCGAGGTTGGGCAGTGGTTGGCACACAGGACTCGCCTTCTGAAGGATGGCGGTAATCTAGAGTTAGATTTTCTATGATTTCCCTATATCGCTTCGGGCAAATGCCGCCGGCCGCGGTGGCCGAGGGGACTAAGGCGCTCCAGTCGCAGTCTGCACGGCCACTACGGTCGGGGATTCGAATCCCCCCTCGGGCATGGATATTTGTGCCGTCCTAGTTCGTAAGTAGTTCATAAGTAGTTTGTAAGTTTAGGGACTGATGATCCCGTAGTTAAGTCCCATAGACTATACAAATATTTGAACATTTGATTTTGAACAGGCAAATGCCGGGATTATTCCTACGAAAAGACACGTCCGATTTACCTCTCCACCCTTATCAAAACAAGCCGAGCTTGTACTCCGCCCCTAATGATCTCGGTGTCGACGAGACGTTGAACCGTAATCTACTTTCCGTCCTTCTTATGTAATACAACCCACCACGTTGTCCTCGACTGTTTACTAGAGGCAACGATATCTTGATAACTGCTCCAGGTAGGTGTCATACGATCGCTATTCTGTTCTATATAAATGATAGACAACGTGACTAGCAATCCGCGGCTCTTCGCTAAAGATGCTGAGGCGTATGAGAAAGTGTTGTCCTTGAGTGTCGTAGTAGGTCACAAGAGTACAAATTTTGTAGTTGATGTGATGAATGTTAGCGAGCTCTGTAAGTAGAAAAATTTGAGGTGATACAGATAAGTGAAAAAAACAATTCCATGATGTTCTAGTACAGTGTTAGTTAATATGTTTGTAAACCTATCGGACCAAACTGCGTGGTCATCAGTCTGTTGCTTACAAACTACTTAAACCTAGGTAAACTAAACTAAGGACAACACACACACCCATTCCCCAGGGAGGACTCGAACCTCCACGGCGAGCAACCGCGCGCTCCGCAGCGAGACGCTTTAGACCGCTCGGCTACTCCACCGCGGCACAGCATTAGTAGAGAGCTGCTTGACACAGTCGAGTCAATAAATATCTAGGCGTAATGCTGCACAGCGATATGAAATGGAACGAGCATATAAGGACAGCTGTGGGCAGGCGAATGGTCGACTTCGGTTTATTGGGACAATTTCAGCAAGATGTGATTCATCTGTAAAGGAGATTAGGTGTAGAAGAAAAGTACGATCCCTTCTTGAGTATAGCTAACGTGTTTAGGATTGTTACCAGGCAGATCTTTTTCTATAACCCTCCTTTCGTTATTTTTAGGTTGTATTTTAATATATCAGTCTCATCATTCTCGATTAATGTCCTTGAAATTGATAGAACTTTTTATTCTAACATGGCCTATACTCGGTCTATATTTTTTCTTATTTTGAAATATATGTGAAGCCAGTTATCTGAAAAAAAAAGGTGACGACGAGATAAGTAGAGATGATTTAAAATTAAGGTTGCCAATTGCAAGAAGGTATTTCTGAAAAAAAGAGAAATATACTGATACTCAACATAAATTTAAGTATTAATAAATGTCTGGAGCACAGTGCTGTCATGAAGTGAAACTCGAACAATAAATAGTTAAGATAGAAACTTTTGGACTGTGATGCTACAGAAGAGAGTGGGTGGATAAATCGCATTACTTAGGTTTAGTAGGAGTTACTACTCCAATTGGATACAAAAGAATGGCAGAACTAGATTAAAAAAGGTTTAATAAAAACGAGGCATCAATGGTAATGGTGGCAAGTATAGGGAATCAAACTACAGAGTGAAACCAAGGTTTGACCGCAGTAAGCAGGTTCAAATAAATGGAGATCGCTTGATTAGTATTTTGTCATCGGGTCTTACGTAATTTTCTTTCAATACATATCAGCCATCCGTATACCATTCGAAATCACATAGCAGCGTTGTGTCATTCCACAATTATGTAAGATACGATGATCAAGTAGTAGAACACGGACATTAAAAAAACAAAAAAAAAATTAAAGCTATTTTGGTTCCGCGTATATTCAAAATTTATAATAAATCCAGGAACGGCACGCGAGACACTTGCATTGTGGTCGTAATAGGACACCCCCTTGAGATGAGACTGCTTATGTAGCGGAAAGAGCATTTAGTAATGTGGTACAATGAAAAAGAAAAAGCCTGTCATGAACTTGACACTGATTTGGAGAGTCTAGACTCGTATCCGAGGCCAAGAGCATTTTTTCCTCGGCTTATCCCTCGTCACCGTGACGTCATGCTGTCAGAACAGCTGCCGACGGGCTAAAAATAGCGGCTGGTCGCTCCAGCTGATGAGCCGCTAATCTTGGGACGGCTGGGGGTTATCCTGACGCTCAGCCGCGGGGCGGAACGCACTTCCTAGCCCTAATCTGCGCTGTGTCACTCTTACGTGAGCGCCGCGTAACGCACCGCCTGCTGTCATCAACTGGCGTGACTTTACGTAATGGCGGGCTATCTCCAGGCAGCGCCAAAATTATGTAACTTTGGTTGCCTTAGTGACAGAGGCAGAGTGGCAATATGTGGAATGATGCAATCCCCAACGTAGACCACGCGGGTATGAACGAAATGCCCACAGGTCTGTTAAGTAAGGAATCACAACGTGAATCTTAAAGCTTTCAAAATACCCCCACCTTCCTTGACGCGAGTTAAACAACGGAATTTTTCCCACCTAAGTTTACGTTCCTCCGGATCAATGTATATCAGAACAACATTGTATTTATTAATACACTAGCGAACCAAGTAATGCTTCTCAGCTCCAATCTCCTCCTACCTCTCCCTGTTCATCACCTCCTCCTATTCCCCTGCAAATCTCCTCTTCTCCCCTCTCTCAGGCCCTCTTTAACCTCTTCACTTTGACCTTGAACCGGAATTGTATTTCCTGCAGTATACACATGGAGACCAATATCTAAAAAAAAAAAAAAAAAAAAAAAAAAAATAATAATAATAATAATAATAATAATAAAAATAAAAAAAAATAAAAAATTAGATGATAATAATAGTAATAAATTGTAGCTAATATTTGTATGCCACTGCACCATGATAAAGTAGAATGTGCTAGAACTGTTCCTAACCTCCGCAAGAAATCCAAAATGTAAAGAACATTGCTTATACAGAAATTAATGTATATCTCAGGCCACTGAAGTACCATACAGCATAAGCGGTTTCTATTCAATATTTCAGTAGCAATGACACAAAAATAATACGTTGTACTTCAGGTAATGAGCTCTTAAATTGAATTTTATTATTAAACGTAAATTATTAATATATTGTCGAAGTATATGAGTCAGTTAATTACATACGGAAGTTTCTGTTTGTTGCTACGGTATTCATTCAGAATATGTCAATGGCTACTACGTAATTGGTAAGGAAAGAAGATCTATTGCGTCTCTCATGGGTCAAATTTTTGTTTATTGTTACACAAACAATTTTCAAATAATTCCCAAAAGGTTGTATTTTTCATAGTAACTTAAGTAAGTTACGTCCCACGGATCTTTGGTGGCAAAAAATCTCAAGGTCTTCGTGTCGATCGAGAAATCTTCCCTACTCACCCCTATGCAGCAACCTCAAAATTTTTTATTGTGCTTATTATCTGGTGCTTTATTTCAAACAGATTGGCTGCCATGCTTGATCTCTCGTTTGAGTCTTTTCTCTCAAGCGCAATGTGTTCGACAAACTTATTTTCTAGCTTCCTTCCCGTCTGTCCCACGTAACATGTCCCACAGTCCGGGCATGTTTTATACTTTGATTTATGAATGTATTGGACTCCATACCATTATTATCAAATTGCCTTCTACAGTTTTACGTCCATAAGTAATATTAAAACAAGCTGCCCATTTCATTATATATTTAGTAACCTGTAACTAAATATGTTCGTGGCAGTCATGGGTATACCTGTAGATTACCACAGACATTGAGCCGAACGTCTCAAGTTTGACTTTTTAATTTCCTCTACAGCAAATATATTATTTGGGATTTTTTAAAGAAATTGTACGATGACAAAATTCACTGATTTCAGCTCATATGATAAGTGATGGAATATGTAGATCTTATGTAAATAATGAACTTTACCTATCTAGTTTACATAATAGTATTGTAAACTGATTTTAGGATGTAGTGTTTATGTCTGAGCAAATCATATGTAAATATTTTTGCAGTTATTCAAACAAAAACTTGTACAAATATGAGCATAGATAATTATGTACATAAGTTTCCATTATATGGATAAATTTTGTAAATCTATATTTTGAAAGAATATCAGAAATTATTTTTGACTATAGTATCCTAAATGTAAAAACCAGTGACTTCATTGCGAAATGAAGACGACACTTCATCATGTCTTCGACTTAATGTGTGCACAATCTTTGACATTATTGTCAGCAGACTGTTGCATATCATTTTGTACTTTACGTCTAATGCATCTTGTACAGCTGACTTGAAGTATTATGAGAAAAATGTAGTTATTTCAACACACCTATCGAGAATGCTACCATTGTGTTATTTGGTGCTATGCATGTGTACTTTTTTGTTAGTATTATAAGACAAATGTAATGCTGTTTTATGTAAGAGATGCTGTCCACAAATTCTTTTAAGATGCTTGATGGAGGTTTGTACTTATATTTAAAATTATGATGCATTGGTGAAGACGTTTTGTTATGATTTATGCAGTCCGTTTGTATAGACCATAAGTTGATGCCTAGTTGCATCGAAATCGGTCATCAATCTAATAAATAGCGATACCGGCTGAAATCAATTATAAACTTATTTCAGATCGTCCCATACAAAAATAATTATTATTAATAAAATATTACGCATCCGAGGAACACAGTACGAATTAATTAAAGCTGTTACAGTTATTACAAACGAAGCTGTGACTGAGAATAGAAGCCTCTTAAAAATGAATGGGTAAATTCGTTTTAATCATTTGTGAACAAGGTTTGAAGAAAAGCATTCCAGCTCCTGGTTCTGTGAAGATATAGTTTCAATTATAGTATTTCGGGTAATTTTCATTTGCGAACATGTAGGATTATAAAGCCAGCTATAAATACAACTTTCCTGTTTTCTGTTAAAACCAATTGCGACGAAGAATATGATAACTATACAGTGTAAATGCATTTTATGAAAAACCACCGCTGTAAAATTAGAGATGAAACGTCCTAGTAGATTAAAATAGTGTGTCGGAACAGGGGTTCGAACCTGGGAACTTTACCTTTCAGGAGCATG
This sequence comes from Locusta migratoria, assembly GCA_026315105.1. Classification (NCBI taxonomy): domain Eukaryota; kingdom Metazoa; phylum Arthropoda; class Insecta; order Orthoptera; family Acrididae; genus Locusta; species Locusta migratoria. Next base: position 494,936,660 of record CM048745.1, on the reverse strand, counting down.
CGCTGTACCGTCCAATCCCAAATACAGTCTGCATCGATACACAATTGAAACTGCTCTGTTTCCAAAAAGACATTTCAAAAAAAGTCTGCCTCAGCTAATGAAGCTACGTACCTACTAGCGGCCTGGTGGCTTAAACATACTGATCCTTTCCTAAACTTAAGGGGTTATACGAAAATAACGTATTAGTCTATTTTTATATGAAAACGTCAGTCAAGTTTGCAGCAATTATACAATTTATTTTTAAAGGTGACCTGTTTCGATCTTACATAAGACCATCATCAGACCGATTCGTCTCAAGTTGGTGCCGAGACAAATCAGTCTGTCGATGGTCTTATGTAAGATCGAAATAGGTCACGTTTAATAATAAGGGGGATAATTTCTGCGAACTTGACAGATTTTTTCATATGAAAACATTTTATCGGTTCGTTGTGATTCCTAAAGAAAAAAATGTTTGCCGCGGTGGAGAGGCCAAGCGGTCTAAGGCGCCTCGCTGCGGAGCGCGCGTTTGCTCGCCGTCGGAGGTTCGAGTGCTCCCTGGGGCATGGGTGTGTGTGTGTGTGTGTGTGTGTTTGTGCTTAAGTTACTTTACCTTAGTTTAAGTAGTTTGTAAGCTACGAACTGATGACCACGCAGTTTGGTCCGATAGATTTACAAAAATTTGAAAATAAATACATAAATAAGTAAATAAATAAAATAATATATATATATATATATATATATATATATATATATATATATATATATATATATATATATATATATTTTTTTTTTTTTTTTTTATTTTTTTTTTTTTTTTTTGCTGACTCATGTATTATTTTATCTATGCGTTCATTTTTGTTGACCAAATCCTTAGATTCTAAAAATGAGTTTCCAGCTTACACCAGAATTATTCATGGGCAAAGCGCAGAAATAAGCTTTGCATGGTTGTACACGTAATTGTATTTCGCATGTGGCCTTGTGTTGTAGACAGAAGAAAAAAGTCTGCAGTCTCTTACTCGACAGATAAAGCAGAAAATAAGTTCTTTTTACTGTCTGATGAGTAAGGATAGACACAGGTATCTGTGACAATGACGAATATTTTTAGTAAATTAGTATGTTTGACTTGGAGGAATGTAAAGAATACAGTTACTTCAACGCGGAAGTAAATAGATGAAATCTAGCATTTCGTACACGTATTTTTCTATGACACCTAAATTAATTCTTTTCAGTTACATCTTACTTTATCTTTCATGCTGACTCAAAAATTAAATTAATTTCTAAATGCGGAATATGGACTAGTGACGTTTCGGCTTATATTTCCGATTTGAATTATATTCTACTTAAATCAAACGTCCATTTAGACATAAAAGAAACCTGATGGAATGTTAACATTATTATATAAATTCTTCAAGCCCATGCCGCATTTTAAAGCTTATTTGAATGAATACGAGCTCTAGCTAGTGCACTATATGATATCAGTAAGTATTTAAAAATGGTGAAGAAATTATCCGAACGATGACTGTTAGACATACTTTATAGTGTGTTGCATAGACGATATTTAGATGAGTAAATAAATGAATAGACTATTTGTTAACTATCAGGATCACAAGTACCAAGAATTTGGCAGTTATCGATTTTAAACTGCTTATGTGAAAAAAAAGAAGAAGAACAAATACAATTATGACCTGTATTTGTAGACACATTTTAAAGAAGACGGTTTGTTAAAGAAACTGTAACCAATAACAGCAAACGATATTACACTTGAGATCCTGGCACATTATCAATATTCTGTTGAACTGGACCAATGTGCTTTTCTAAGCACAATTGTTTTGTGTTCCAAAATCCTACAAACTGCTCATTAGACGCTTTTGTTAGCTCACCGTTTACTTTACATGGAAGTAAATTCAGGTAATAAAAGATTACATTTTGTACACTTTTTTTCTTTGATATCTAAAATAATTCATTTCTGGTCCATTTTAAAACATACTCTTTCATGCTGAGTCAAACATTAAACTAATTTCGAAATGTTGAATATGTATATTTTCAGCTTATATTTGCGATTACAATTATATTAAGCTTAAAGCGAAAGAGCATTTGAACATTAAAGAAAACTTACGAAATAGTTACACTATCATATAAATTCTCGAAGCCAGTACCACAGTAAAAACATCTAAAAACAGAAAAAAATTGGTAAGACACTAGACTTGCATGTTTCAAATACACATCCTGCCATCCAGATTAAGCTTTTCCTTAATTGTCTAACTCACTCCAGGAAACTTCATTGATGGTTCCTTTGATAGGGCACAGCCAATTCCCTTTTTTATCCTTAAACCAACAATCCGAGAATGAGATTTGTCTCTACTGGCTACACTGCCGACAGGATGTTATACCTTAATTTACCTCCTCTCGTTCCGATTAAAAATAACGATAAAAGAATAAAAAATCTTGAAGAGCACTGTGTCTATCTTAAAATGTATTAAAATTGAGGTGTTTGTGCCTATATTTCACTCTGCAGACAAAACTATACATCGCAAACGAATGGTGTTTGTAGGTTGTAGTAGGTATCTGTTTCCCATTGTGCACTATGGTGCTAGAGGTTTGATAAAGATAACAGGGTGCTAGATATGGGAGTTGAAAGCTACCGACTTATATTCTATGTCTGGGTGTCAATATTTTTCTCTTCAGCAAAAACTACACAATGAAGACGAACGATCTCTCTGCGTTGTTGTTGTTCAAAGTCTCCCATTGTACACCATCGCAGTTATGTGTTGAAAGCTATAAGAGGCTGGAAGATATAATGGTTGAAATTCGTCAGCTTATATAAAATTCGGACTGAAGACCAGTGGTGACTTTTGACACTACAATAGCAAAGTTGAAATTTGATGTACATTCTTCAGTTGTTTTTCTGCGACAAACGTATGAATAAAGAAAAATAATTGCATATTGTAGTTTGAAAAGTAAAACTTCCAAGAAAGATGCCAAAGCGTAAGAAAGAAATTTCGCGTTCTCGATCCGTTTCTAAAACACAGAACACGACGATGAAAAGTTAATCTACAGACGATAGAAGTTTGTAGTTGTTTATCTTACACTGTAGGCATCAGCGATTTTTCGATCTTCCCAACCTAAAGGGGTTAAATAGCGGATGAACTATTTTTTAAGCAAGAGATACAAAACTTCGGATTTAGATTTTTTATTGTAAGTTTAAAAACAATTGTTTTGATAGTTTTGGAAATTCAACTATTAAGCGGGTGAAATGAGGGAAAATCTTTTAAGGGAGCTAGTATCACTATTTCGATGCTAGAAATGCGAAAATTTGGATTTGGAATAATGGTTAGAATTAGAAAGAATGTGTTTCGGGATGTTTTGAATACTGCCATCAATGTTGCAATAGGAGATGGCAAGTTGTCCAAAATACTTGATTAGTAAAGCAGTTTTAAAGCTAAATCAATGAAAATTTATATTTAGAAGTAGAAAAAACCAATGCACACTATTCGGTCTACGCATGCGAAGCAGCAGGAAAAAAGCTAGTCAGTAAATATTTGAAACTATTTAAGAAAGTGTCTGAACGATTATTTTTAATTGATACTCTATGCTGTGTTGCATAGATAGTATTTAGATGTGTAAATAAATCAACAGAATATTTTTTTACCTATGAATATCACAAATGCCATGTATTTCACAATCATCTGAGTTGAATTGTTTGCAAAGAAATGTAAATAAATAAAAAAATTCAAAAATAAAAAATATTACCCTTTAAATTTTAATCTGTAGTGTAATCATATTTTACACCATTTGGTTTCTTAAATAAACTGAAACCAATAACAGAAAACAATTTTATACAAGAGAACGTGGGACATAATCAATATTCTGTTCCAGCTGAAAGTGATCACGTAATACCTTCTTACACCAAAATATATTTTTTTGTGACAAACAAATCCTACAAACGCCTCATCAGACTTTTATTTTAACAGTGAATTGTCCGTTTTACCTCCAACAATGTACGCCGTTTACTTTTTACCACGCACTATATAAACAAACACATTTTTCTATTAATCCATTTAGTGTGGGAAAAAGTGTTCATAAACGTGAAAGATTCCTGGCGTACTTGCGTCCGTTCCCACAGCACTGCGCAGGCACGTGAAGGTACTGTGGTGAAGCGCGGCGCCAGTGCTTACCTGCGTGTACCGCGTCGCTCGCTTCATCGTGTGCGATGTGCTTGCGGTGGTTTCTGCGCCGCGTACGGCGTCGTCCTCAGGATAGCGGAGTGAACGCCGTGCAGCGGCGGCGGCGGCGTTTTATAGGCTGCGGCAGCCCGAGCGCGGACCAATCGCGACGCGCCTATCCCCACCACGCCAGCCGCGAGCACGTGCTCGGGAGCGCACACCCCAGGGTGTGCAGCGGCATGCGGCCCTGGTATGCTCGCTGCCTTCCGTCACGTACTCCACAGCTGCGCTCGTAACGTTTGCAAGTTTGAAGGACCCAAAAGGTAGTCGCTTACTGTTTACACCTCTCCTTTCATTCCCAACTAACCCATGAGGAGCACTGCTCACACCTTAGTGTACATTGTGATACACGTTTGCCGTCCTCTCACGGAACGTGGAAACGCACGTGGAGCGAGTGGTGAGGACGCAGCGCAGAATTACACGTTCCACTGTGAAGCAGGACAGAATGATTCTGTCGTGTTTCAGGGCTTTCGCAAATGAGATAGCTGCAGCATCTTATGTTTCAAACTAAAGCACAACAGTATAAAAAAAATTAATTATTTAGAAGAATCATATTACATGGTAAACATTTTTCCACTATTTGGTATTTGGACGCTGTGACTAATGTTTCATGTAAATACGTCACTTGGGCGAGTGTCTGGCAGCTGGTCAACGCAAGATGGCGTCCACTCCACTGGTCGACCTGATATTGTGGGGTGATTCTATTCACACTTCGGTAAAATCAGACGTGACGTCATTATGACGTATCCCCACTATCGACGTCCAGAAGACCGGCGCATCGACTTCTGCGATCGCTCGTTTTGGGCGCAAACAGTACAAACAGTCATTGATTGTCTGCCTTGGCCTAAGCTTGCTTGCCTGAGTGTACCTATTTACGATTGCCATTATGACCGCCACTTTTCAGTCAGTAATGAAGGAAAAGCTGAAAGATTTCAGCGTTGACGATGCTGGCCAATTTCGTGGTTACACCAAAAACTAATCCCATATGAGATTATGGAAAAATATGATTGCTTCTTTATTTTGATATCACATATGAAAAAAAATTATATTGCAAAAAGACATTTGGTTAGACATTTCTGCAGGTCCGTATGCGCCTCCCAGTTGAATTTATCAACAGGCTCCAATTCCAACAATTTAACACTAACAGCTTCTGTCTGTTTGTTGTCATATTTTAACATATAGGCCTACTGGTGGGACAACATGCTTAATTCGACATTCTTTCTGAACTGCATACTTTTTTCCTTCGTAGTTTAGTGACAAAACTAGGCCTTACTTAATATTGGTATCACGTTTTGGAAAGCACTGACGGAAATTTCAGTAAATGTAAATTGAAAATTATGTCAGAAATAATGCAGTACCGAGCCTTAGAGAACGACAAACTTCACACATTTTCAAAGAAAAGAACTAGCATGTTGCAGCAACTTGGCGGTAGATTAGTACCCAGTATTACGAAATGTGTTACCTGATGTTCGCAGAGCCTCTGTAACAAATGACTGTATTAATATCCAGCTCATTTGATTTATAGTTTCATCGAAAACATACATATACCTACGGCGACTATATGTTGTTTTTGTATGTCGCATATTTTGACATGTCCAAGTACACATTGTCGCTTCATAGTCTGGTAACCGTATTTTGTCCTCTTAGTTTAGCGTAGACTCCGTACTACAATGCAACTCGGTAGCATGTTTCGCGTAGAGAAAAAGTTTCCATTAGCTTTGAACACAACTTTCACAAATGAGCCACGATGACATCAGATTTGGCTGAATAACGTTTCAGAGCTCACAGTGTAGGTCCTTTTTCGGAAAGTTTATAGCTTCTTACTTTCAAAAAAAAGAAAGCAAAGTAATAGCTTCCGAAACTGTAATGGATATACCAACTGAGGATATTATCCGCTAGTCCTTTAATTCGTCTGCTACAATTGCAACCGCAGTTTTGCGTCTAGAACGACCACATAATTCGATCATGGCTCCAGTCGTCTTAGATAGTGAGGATACGTCATAATGACGTCACGTCTGATTTTACCAAAGTGTAAATAGAATCACCCGATATTGTGAAGGCACGGAATAAATGACGTTCCTTCGAAGCAGACTATGACCAGAGAAGTTTTTTTAGTTTGTTGTAGAGCAAAGAGTTGAATATGGTATAATCTTACGAAGTTTTTTTGTCTAGAAAGAATTCGTGTAATGCACTAAAAATACTATATGTGAGTTATATGTATAGATATCAGCCACATTCATTTAATGGAAAGGAAGGCGCGATTGTATGACTGATTTCGGAGTGCGGGAATTTATAGCACGTGAGTAAAATAATACTGTAGCTATACACACGGTATTGATGGGTCTTAATTTTTTGCATAAGTTGGTTTCCATCTAAATGGTAATTTTTACGAGTTTATTACTCATACTTATGTGTTGATAGTGATCTTGTCATGAAGGGAAGAGTTTTTCTAACGAAAATGGAGAACTTGTAGTTTGCTGTTTAATTAGATTCAGCCTGATGGGAAAATTAAACACAGCTGTTATTTTTTGGTGGGATATTTAAAGTAAATATAGAATAATCGTACTTAGCAGGCAGTCGTAATTTTTAAGAGGAGAGACGAAGAGAGGTTTGTGGTGATAAAGGATATTGTCGGACTCTGCGGGAGATCTGAGGTATCCGGGAGTGTGACTGGGGTCCACTCTTTTATTGTGATTGGTGTTGGTATAGTAGAGACTGACCTGAGCTATGTACCTTTTAATTTTGAAGGTAGAGATGGCAAATGTCCCACAGGCGTGGTAATATCTTGTGCAGAAGGTTGCTTAATAAAATTACCGTGTGTTCGCTACTCTAAAAGAATTTCTTTGAAGGTGAAGTTGGCATGAAACAATTGAGGTGGCTGTAAAAGAAGAGTTACTAAATTCAATTCTTACCCTAGGCTGTTTCTCGTATTGGCATGACTCTTAGTTAAAAGGGGAATTAATAATATCTGGAGAGATAGGTTAGCAGCTAACACCTGAAATGCGGCCTCACTTTATTTTTATATGAAGCTATTCATAGAGGTGACAGCCAAGTGGTGGTAGCAACAGTAGATTTTATTTTTAAATTTTTTTAATTCAAGAGATAGTTTTTGGGGAGTATAATTATCTGATCTGACGAGTCTGCCATAAATAATTTTGTTGATTGAGTTACTGATTGAGTATATAAATAAATAGGACCCACGAGTCCTGGATTAAAAAAAAAAAACAAATTTGACTAACATTTTCATTAGTAGTTTGTGGTAAATTTTGAATCACGACCGCTCATGATATAGCAAATAACATCAGCGATCGTATAATCTCAAGGCTGAGAGACTTAAATTTGCGGCAGTTATCGCGATCGATTACTTTCAATCGATAGTGATAGCTTCCGATATATTTCATATTTACTCTGAATTGGAGAAAGTAATTTACCAGAGATTATTTTTCATCACGAGTGGGAAAGTGTTATTGAGATTTCAGAGTTGCAGCGAAAGGTGTACTCACATTTAATAACTTTTTGTTGTTGTTTTTATTTTTTTCATATGATTAAGCATATGGTCAACTGCCAAATGCTGTGTTTATTCAAACTGTGAGATCTTTGGCCAGCTTACTTACAGGAACTTACTGATAGCAGACGCAGTCAGATTTTTTCGTTAACGTTGTTGTATCCAAGTGTCCTAGTAAATTATATCTCTGCGGTTACTCATTCTGATTAAGGGAGTGGCGACCACAGGGCTACAAATTACAGACTGGAGTATTACTGAGGGCACCAGACAAAGCCGTCAGTAAAAGTTACCGGGTGTAGATATTATAGTAACAGTGATTTTATACCTGGTAATAAAAACAATATTGTATATCATCTTCTCCCGCCGAGCAGAGATATTATAACAGTTCTCGACTGGTATCGCCAAGTATAATTAAAGTATAGTTAGTCACGATAGCTGTACTTCACGATAGGCTGACCGACCTGTTTCAACTGCTCCGTAAAGAGTAAATCTGATTAGCTGCGGTAATGAAGGAGTTGTAGATGTTGTAAAATCCTTTATTTTTCTCTTTACGTTGACGCGTTTCGGGCCCAGCCCATCATCGGAGCGCCTGGTGACAAAGTACAGGATACGGTATATATAGGTAAAAATTGTTACAAAGACAAAGACCAAAATTTAAAAAAATAAAATAAATAAATAAATAAATAAAGCAATCTCCGGAAATTACAATTATAAGGTACATACCTCTCCTGAATGGAGAACGGAAAAAGATGCTTGTAAAAACTCATAATACATTAACGGTCAACATCAGCTGTACTTTAACATAACTTGCTAGCTGGATGGATCACATGCAAATACCACTGAATGGAAAGTATACTATTGAGCAACTTAGGCGTAGCATAGACGCCCTCTATGTATGGCCACAGAAGTTACCATAATTTACAAGGATAAAAAGAACTCAACAGCGAGTTAGTTAAAAACATTTCAATAATGGAAAATAGTTGTCAAACAATGAAACAACATATTTAGAACCTATACTTCATTTTTTATTTTTTTTTTTATTTTTTTTTTTTAGGATGCATCTTTTTCCGTTCTCCATTCACGAGAGGTTTGTACCTTATAATTATTGTAATTGCCAGAGGTTTTTTTTTTTTGGGTCTTTGTAACTATTTTTACGTATATATACTGTATCCTGTACTTTGTCACTCCGATGATGGGCTGGGCCCGAAACGCGTCAGCGTAAACAGAAAAATAAAGGATTTTACAACATCTACAACTCCTTCATTACCCCAGCCAATCAGACTTTTTAGAATCTTTTGTGTTGTCATATTAATAATGGCTGCCTACCTCTACCAGGACCGATTTGCAATATGCAATGAAGGATCTGGCATGCTAGATTTCTGCTTCGCGGAATGGAACGTGACCAATGATAAGTGACTTGGTTTTTACGTGAAAAGCATAATTTTCGAGCAGCCATATTGCAATCGGAATTCCGTTGTTGTTGTTGTTGTTGGTTTTAAGGGGACTAAACAGCTAGGTCATCAGTCCCCGGAATTCCGTATTTCGTGCCTTCTTTCGTTGTAATGTACGATGTATGAATATAATCTTTTGTAAAGCGTTAGAAAATGAAGGAACTTTTGAAAACGCTTCATTTTAGATATGATTTGTTACAATAAATTACCGGAAATTACATTTTCATATCTTCAAAGTATATCGTATTTAACGTGTGTCAGTTTTGTAATTTGTATAGGCCCGTTGGGTTAGCCGTGTGCTCTAACGCACCGCTTTTCGAGACGGGGAGGCATACAGGTCACAGATCGAATCCGCCCGGCGGATTAACGAAAGGGGTCGGAGTGTCGGCCAGCCTGGATGCGGTTTTTAGGCTGTTTTCCACATCCCCGTAGATGAATACCGGGTTGGTAACCAAGTGCCGCCTCAGCTAGATTCGCAAACATTTCGTAACACTTTACACTTTCACACATATAACAACCAACATTTGGAGTACACATTTCCGCCTGGAAGGCATCAGGTGGCGGCAGGAAGGTCATACGATCACCCTGTAAATGTTAATAGACGCCAAATCCGAATTTAACAAGGCCAACCCTGCATGTGCAGGAACACGGCTAAAGAGAAAGTGTTATAATTTGTATTCCTATGCTACGATATAACACCATTCTATCAAAGGAGCGCCTTTATAATGTTTTGTCATAGATAAATATTAGAACATGTTTTAAGTGCAGTGTATATCATAAAACAGGGAAGGCAAAAACTGCACAAATAGTGTAGTTCGTAGCGTCGCAGGCTGCGGTGCAGATATTACATCCGAAATATTTTAATTTTAATTTAATTTAATTTTTGTTTTTGTTTTTGTTTCCTTAACGTTTCTGCTTCTTTCTTGCTAATTTAAGTATAATACCCGATATTCGTTGTCATTTCTTTTTAAGACAACGTATTAGCGTGGTGATTAGCATGACAAGCAGTGGAGCAAAGGAAACGTGAATAACAGGTTTTCATCTACACTGTCCCAGATATTTTAACGATTTGGTTTAATTACGGTTTATATAACTTATTTGTTAATTTAATGCCGGCCGCGGTGGCCGAGGAGACTGAGGCGCTCCAGTCACGGTCTGCACGGCCAGTACGGTCGGGGGTTCGAATCCCCCCTCGGGCATGGATATTTGTGCCGTCCTTAGTTGTAAGTAGTTCATAAATAGTTTGTAAATTTAGGGACTGATGACTCCGTAGTTAAGTCCCATAGACTCTACAAACATGTTTACATTTGTTAATTTAATACAATTATAATATCCGGTATTCAACGTTATTTATTAGAAACAAGAACTAACCCTGTCCGCGAGAGAATTTATTGAGTTTTTCGTGCTAGGGCACAAAAACCAATAGATTTCAAGACAGTACCCTACATCACTCGATTTTCCCCACGGTGTTCGAATTAAGTTGCAGTTCAGTACAGTTTGGGAACAGTTCAGTTTCACAGTGCACAGAGAACATGGCTAGCACATGGTTATGAAGCAGGAATAGTGTTTGTGTACAATACTAAGAGCTGAAACGACCTGTATGTATAAATGTATGTCGAGGTGAAGCGTTGTTCCGTGTGTATGAACAAGTAAAATGTATTGGGCAGAACCCATTGTCTCTGAAGGAATGCCAAGGTAAACATTTGAATATGCAGAATATGTACAATGTGGAAAACGAGAATGTAAGAGAGCAAGACAAGTGGAACTGGTTTGATGACGTCTTTCACCAATGACAATTTTTAAATGATTTTTTGCCACAAGTGATTTGGTCGTACAGTTTTTTTTATCATTATCAACTGCTGTCAGATAATTTTAGCGTCTTTGTCTTTCTTGAAATATATATAATTTCGGGAAGGGTATTGCATCCTACGTGAAAATATAAGAAAGCTACAGTATCCAAGGTTTTCTTTATTTATTTTTTATTTTCGACGTTCGCTAACAGAGATACTGTTTAATTTTGTGCACATCCATCTTTCTAAACACATTGGCCTACACGTCAGCTCGCAACGGGCGCTGGGAAGCGCTGCGGTCACAAATCATAATGGGCAGCACGTTGTGTTCCATGGGATGTAGCAGGTCGTTTCAGAGCGTGCTCTAGCTACACTAGGTAGACAGCACGTCTGGCCTGCGACACGTCCCGTGTGAGGGCGGCTTTAGGAGAAGACGTTCATGGAACTGAATGAGAATTTCACTATCAATATAGCTATATTTTATTTATTAGTAGAACTCATCAGGTGATTTTCAAATCAGGAGGTGCAAAATATTTTCCGAAAACACATGATTTAGAATCTGAGGACATTGTTATGCACTTTCAGCATCTGGTCAGCGTTGGAAACATAAACGCAATGATGATTCAGTTACAATAAAACTTCTTTTTACAAACATAGATGTGTCCCACTTACATAATTTGACAAATTTTATATTTTTGCCAGTCTAAGTTGCACAGAACTAAGTTTTTTTTCAATTTTTGATTATCAGTTAGGGTCATTTTAGTTCCTTTTTAAATCAACCAAGTGAAGTTCAGTGTATCGACATTGGCCACATGGTTCTTTTTTTGTGGGGTGACAGGCTTCTATGTGCCTGTCAACCCCTCCCCCTTCTATAAAAATAAATAAATAATAAACATAAAATAAAAAAATGAAAAAAATAATAAAAAAAGATAATAATAATAATAATGTGGCCAACGATGACAATGGAGGATTTAACTTGGTTGATTTCAAAATGCACTAAAATGTCCGAAACCTGTAATCAAAAATAAAATAAAAACTTTTTTGTTCACTTTCGACTGGTATTTATAGGAAAGTGGTCATCCAGCATGATTGAAATATGTATTTACATAATTATTGTTTGTTGCTTCCATAGTTGACTATATTCTCTCAACTAATTATTTTCCTGCCGTTAAACTTTTTGTATGGCAAACCTTTCCCACATTTTGCGATTTTAAAACACAAAGAGAAGCTTCAGCATTGACTTTCAAATCATCCCGTATAGAAACTACATCATATTCCTGGTCAAACACGAACTGTAAGATTATGCGTAACGTAAATCATTGGTTTGTCATAGAATCTAAATCTTTTTGGATTCTACGTGAAACACAACTACCAGTTTCATGCCAACTTTCGAAATATTTCCACATGTTTCGTCTTCTGATCGTTTCTTATCTTTACTGAATAATGAAAAAGAGCATTTCAACTTTGCTTTTGAAGGTCCCCATTCACAAGCGACAGATCGCTGATGTGCATTTTCTAAATATTTACACTAGTTTATTGATATTTTGCAGATCGTTTTAAAAGAAATTTCCAGATATTTCAGATGATAAAAAAACTCCTTTCATATACAAAATAAATTTCATCGGTTGCACCTGTCCCCTCTGCTACTTCGTTCAAATCATGGACAATAAGTTCCGACGTTTCAGTGATGAAACTACATCCGAAAGGCCTGAAAAATAATTAAATATGTGACGTGTGTTTCCTGCACACCTACTTTTTGAAACAATACTTCAGTACAATGCACAACAATACAGCGCATTACCTTCAGGATAAATCTAGAAGGCTGTGATATATTCACCTTGGTTGTGTAGATTATCTGTGAATCGATTCCATAACTTAGGTTATAAATCATAAAAAAACCAGCGGCTTTGTTTATGTAGAAGCAAGTTTTGTTTGCCTTTTGCTAGTGACGGAAAGTGACACAAGTCTTCGATTCTTTCATTATTCAGTAATGCCATAGTCACAAAGATACTCAATAGACATATGGAGGATGAAAGTAGTAAAGAGAATTGACTTTAAGGTACGCAGTTTCACTCAAGATGTCTTCAGACCAGCTGATAGAAGCCTCGTAGGAAAAGAGGACCCTGAGTGCCAATCTGCGGCCTAATGAAGAAGTGACATAAAAAAACCACGTTCAACTACAAATTGCGTTTCCTATTAACTCTGTTTTTCTGTTTTTAAATTATTATAACTTCTTCTCAGAATCTAAAAAGTCTAAAATTATAAAATTTTGTGCACTTATTTCTATAAATCTTACAAACGTTGTGTCAAGAGTAAATTTTGAAATTCTGGGTGTAAAATGAGATATGTGGCATCTGTCGTCGGGATTTTGTATTAATAGAAGAATAATTAAAAAATATTGACATTCTCCTATTGGTGACATTAAGGAAAAACACGCTTCAAGAGAGAAGCTTCCTACATGTAAATTGATTAAACAAAGTTTTTAATTTTTTATTTTTTAAAGAAATCTATTGAGTAGTTTCTGAGGAAAAGGTACTTATTTTAGTTTTAAAAATGAAACTTTTAAATTCTTAAAGAGTTAACTATGTATAATCTAAGAAACTTTACAATACATGTGTTAATATCATGCAAAGCATTGTAAGAAGATTCATAACCAAATCTGCAAAAGTGTGTGTGGCACCTAGTTCAATAGTGTGTTTTTCTTGAATATACCTGCACAAAATCAGTTTAGACTAATGAACCTCTTAGATAATATAAAAGTGAGTCAACATCACATTACAGGCAATTTTTAACCAAGGGCAACCCACCTAAAATATTTATACATAGTTTTTTCATAACTTTCAAACAATAAAATGTAGATATTGCAATAACTTACTTAACTAAAACATGTATACGTAATTTTGTTGTAACTTTCATACAGTAAAATGTAGAAGTTAGAAAAACTGAAGTGATGACTGCTTGAAAGGCCGTATGTTATTGAATGTATTGCAGTCTCGCACAACCGGTTTCACAGCAATTGTAGTAGCACATTCTGTTGAATCTCTGAATATGAGTACCAATGATAATAATGTAGCGAAGAATTGCACTCAAAATAATTTATTGTAAATATTGCGAACAAATTCAGTAAAAATAATTGTCTCGGCATGTGAATTTCAGTTCACCTCTCTACTACAGTTTGAATGTGAAATTTCATTTTTATGAGCCAGTACAAGTTGGGTACTAATTACACTGCTGTTACATGTGGTTTTGAAAATTTATTGTTAACAAGGCGTGATCTTCAGATGTCTCCATATTACCCTCAGTAAGTGAGATGATAAAAATAGCTTAAAAAAGCCGTAATAGCTTAAAAACCGGCACCTTTGGTATGTAATTTGTAATTGGATGCGCAACTCATGTTTATTCCACTTAAATACGTGGCTGTATAATGAAACTGCTGCTCTAACTTCGTGACATCCACCATAAGCGCTAAACAAAACAAAGCAAAACAAAAATTATTTGCAAACGCTATAAAATTCAAAATTTAAACTTATTGACTGCCGCTGATGTGGTAGGAAGAGAAAGTTCCTTCATGGCATCGTAAATAGTTTCCAAGATAATGATGTGTAGAGTAACATCTCGTTACTGATTCACAAAAAAGTAAATTTCACATTCAATCTGTAATACAGACGTAATCTGCAATTCATATTCTGAGCCACTTAACAAATTTACATGTAAATTATTCTGACTATATATGTTCGCTATATTAAGGCGAATATTATTATATTGTAATTGTCCGATACATTAAAACAATGGTATTTTTGTACATAAGGAGATGTAAAATCAATGTGCAACCGGTTGTGCGAATCTACAAAACGTCTATAAAATATAGCTACAACGGATGAACGGCCTTTAAATGCGTACGTCCATCACTTTAACTTCAGTTATATTAACATCTTTATTTTACTTTTTGAAATTTCCGAAAAAGATCTTCAACGTCTTATTGTCTGCGACTGCAAGAGAAAAGTAAGTGAACGCATTTTTAAACAAATTTTCTTTCTGCTGTTCCATCTATTGCGTAGTGAATTGCCGATCTTGTCTGAAGTTCTAGACGATTGCGTTCTAGGGAATTTCTCTTTGTCATGAACGAGACGCATCCAGAAAGTAAGGTTGCCTATTTTTAAATAGAAAAAAAGACACGCCGAACATTTTTTCGGAGGTTCACTGAACAAGAGACCACATAGGACCCGCCGCCACTGAATAAACATCTTCCCAAATGCCATAAACAATTAGAAATCTTAATTCCTTTTTCATATATATTAAGGCGTTCCTTTTTTGAGAATCTATTTCTGCCATAAATAATTACAAATTTCAGCTAGGGATAGCAATCATTCTATTATATTAAATACAACCACGTTTTCCTTCTGTCTCTCCCTTATACATTTTATAACTCGAGGAGCAACTGAATGTATCGTCATGCGGTTTAGAATTCGGGAGTAAATTTGGGCTATATTTAATGTCAACACTAATATGTGAAACAACTACGAGTAAAATAAGAATAGCTTCTGCACTTCAGTCAGCTCTGATGCCTAAACTATAAGAGCTAGGCTAGTGTACTTAGTATAGAATTGCAGACCTCACAAAGATCTAACTTTTACGAGTGAAACACATTTACCATTTTCCTCTTCTAAAGCGCTGGCGCGAGATAGCTTCAGACTACAGTGATTTTAGGGACATCTGTAAAAGTTAGGCATATGATCTCGCGGCCTTATTTTTTTTATTTTTTTTTTTTTATTTATATATTTTTTTTTTTTTTTAAACGTCCTGAGATCGATAATTCTGGACTATGTACTTTGGCGCAGGCTTCATAGTTTACGCTACAGACGTCACGAAAGTGCCGAAGTGATAGACCATTCTACGTTATTATTCTTCTTTCAATTATTTCACATTTTCTTATTGTCATTTAAGATAGCCTACGTTGATTCCCGAATCAACAAATTAAATCAAACCGCATCACGATACGTTCTGCAGTTCTCGAGTCAAAGAACTTTAAAAATTACCCGTGTAAAGCCGGGGCGGGCCAGCTAGTTAGTAATAAAATAAATTAAAAGTATTAAGTCATAATTATTTAATACCGAAAATTGTATCCCAAATTTAAAAATCGAAATTGGTCACAAAGTACACGGTGAGTGGGTAACAGAATATGTGCTCGTTGGCGGGCAAGCTCGCTGGAAGTTACGATATAAAGTTCCACCCCTCTATTTTTTCTAAATTTGTGGGAAAACCAGGGAAGTTATAAAAAGTTGTTTAAAAAAAAAAAGAAGCGTTTACTTATTTTTCTACAACTTTCTCGCAGATGAAAATTTCTTGACTAAAACAAAAAAAGTAATAGTTTCAATTATTATTTTTATAAAAACACAAATTGTATTATACTTGCTAAGAACACTGTTGCATTCCTTCAGTATTCAGCTGCCTGCGTGAAACATTTCGTGTTTTTTTTTTTTTTTTTTTTTTTTTTTTTTTTTTAAACCTAAGAGTTTCAAATAACAATGTAATTAAGGCAAGCAATATTGAAAAACTTCGCATTTATTGGCCCAACTCCGTTTCTACACCCATACAAGATGATGCCGTGCTTCACTACCTATACATTAATGTACTCGGTATAGCCTATGTTATTCTGAGTTCGCTGGTTACAACCTGGAATTAAATTCAGGACTGCAAAATGTTTCTGATGGAGTTCAGTCACTGATCACATAACATTTAGCTATCGACAGATAGTTTTGCATTGCCACCATTAACTCTTGGCGGCCTTTTCCGACACTGCTCCAAATACATGATATATTAACAGTGTTTGTAAAGTGGCCTGTCATGTTTCTGTGTTGCCTGTAGCTGTGCGGTAGCGTACTGCCTATGTGGGAACACTGCGTCATGTGACAAACGCCAACCGGCAAGTAATTGTAATCAGACTGTAGGATTAAGGAATAGAGTGAAAAGGACCAATATTTAATATAAAATTTATCAAGTATCAGAAGACTTTCTCCCAACAAAGGATCAATCTGTTCGCGCTTTGCAATAAAACGATGATGTTGTTGTTATGGTCTTCAGTCCGGAGACTGGTTTGATGCAGCTCTCTACTCTGTCCTGAGCAAGCATTTTCATCTCCTTTTTGCTCTTGTTAATGTTAATTTTATACGCTCTCTTCAACACACTGTCCATTCCATTCAACTGCTCTTCCAGATCCTTTGCTGTCTCTGACAGAATTACAATGTCATCAGCAAAACGCAATGATTTTATTTCTTCCCCCTGAACTTTAATCCCTATTCCAAATTTTTCCTTGCTTTATTTCACCGCCTGCTCGATGTACAAATTGAATAACATCGGAGAAAGGCTACAACCCTGTCTTACTCCCTTCCCAACAGATGCGTCCATTCCATGCCCTTCGAGTCTAATAACTGCGGTCTGGCTTTTGTACATGTTGTAAATAACTCTCCTTTCCCTGTATTTTACCCCTGCTGACTTCAGAATTTGAAAGAATGTATTCCAGTCAACATTTGCAAATGCTTTCTCCAAATCTACAAAAGCTAAAAATGTAGGTTTGCCTTTCCTTAATCTATCTTCTAAGATAAGACGTAAAGTGAGTATTGCCTCCCGGGTTCCTATGTTCCTCCTGAATCCAAACGGATCTTCCCCGAGGTCAGCTTCTCCTGTAGATAATTCGTGTTAAAATTTTGCAACAATGACTTATCAAACTGATGGTTCTGTAATTTTCACACCTGTGTGCACCTGATTTCTTTGGAATGGGGATTATTACATTTTTCTTAAAGTCTGAGGGTATTTCGCCTGTCTCATATATCCTACACATCAGTTCAAATGGTTTTGTCATGGCTGGCTCTCCCAAAGACTTTAGTAGCTCTGAGGGTATGTCTACTACTCCTGGGGCCTTGTTCCGACCTAGGTCTTTCAGGGCTCTGTCAACTTCATCTCTCAGTATAGTATCTCCTATTTCATCTTGATCTACTTCCTCTTCCCTTCCTACAACATCGTCTCTAACTTCATTTCCTTTGTAGAGCTGCTATATGTACTCTTTCCACCTTTCAGCTTTCCCTTCTTTGCTGAGAACTGGTTTCCCATCTGAGTTCTTGATATTCATAGAGTTGCTTTTATTGTCCCCAAATGTCTCTTTTATTTTCCTGTAGGCGGTATCTACTTTTCCCCTTCTTATACATTCTTCTACAGATTTGCATTTGGCTTCTAGCCACTCCTGCTTATCCATTTTGCATTTGCTGTCAGTTTTCATTTTTAGTCGTCTGTACTCCATTTTGCCTGTTTCATTTACTGCATTTTTATATTTTCTCCTTTCGTCAATTAAATTTAGTATTTTCTGTGATATCCAAGGATTCTTTGTAGGTCTTGTCTTCCTACCTACTTTGTCCTCTGATGCCTTCACTATTTCATCTCTCAATGCTACCCATTCCTCTTCTACTGTTTTATTTCCCCCTGTTTCCGTCAATTGTTGCCTAAAGCTCCATCTGAAATTCTTAAGAACTTCAGGTTCCTTTAATTTATCCAGGTCCCATCTCCTTATTTTCCTACCTTTTTGTATTTTCTTCAGTTTCAGCCTACAGTTCATAACCAACAAGCTATGGTCAGAGTCTATATCTGCCCCTGGGTATTTCCTTACTCTTTAGAACCTGGTTCCGAAATCTATGTCTTACCATTATAAAATCTATCTGGTATCTCCCGGTGTCTCCTGGTCTCTTCCACGTGTACAACCTTCTTTTGTGATTTTTAAACCAGGTGTTTGTTATAACTAAATTATGTTCTGTGCAAAATTCTACCAGGCGGCTTCCTCTTTCATTCCTTTTGCTCAGACCATATTCAGCTACTATTTTACCTTCCCTTCCTTGTCCTACTACCGAATTCCAGTCTCCCATAACAATTAAGTTTTCCTCTCCCTTAATTCTCTGAATAATTTCCATTAGCTCCTTATATATTTCTTCTATTTCCTCATCATCGGCAGGGCTAGTTGGCATGTAAACCTGTACTACTGTTACCGGTGTTGGCTTCGTATCCATCTTGACAATGATAATGCGATCACTGTGCTGGTCATAGTAGTTTACCCGCAGTCCTATTTTCTTATTCATTATCAGCCCTACTCCTGTGAAAGCCCCAACTGATTTTGTATTTATAATCCTGTACTCACCTGACCAGAAATCCTGTTCATCCTGCCACCGAACTTCACTAATCCCCTAATCCCCACTATATCTAACCTCAACCTATGTCCTGCTGTAGCTAAAATGTCAAATGTAAGTATAAGTTCTTGTCCGAAACGATGTATCTTCATAAAGCTGTCAAATGTAAGTAAAAGTTATTGTCCGAAACGATGTATCTTCATAAAGTTTTTGATACAAAAAGTGAAACGTGCCAAAATAAGCAAAGAAATGTCGTTAACTATTTAAGACACAAAGTGAAATCAGTAACATTATCTTCAATGTTTGTTGGTATTCGTAGACATAAGATTGCTTAATTGTGTCACAGACGTTCGCTTCGTTGTTGTACTACCCCATACTTATGCAGCAGCGCTGCTCATTAGTTCTTTGGTGCACTAGAGCGCTTCTCTCACTTGTTTGCAGTACTGTTCAATCCATACTTCAAACATAACCTACATCTAAATTTCCCTGATTCCACTTTTATGAAACGAAGTTGCTCCATGCAAATCCGTGAAGTAGTTTAGGAGATTATGTATTTCTAACAGATGAACAGACAGTTACGAAAACACTTAAGATTGCGATTATCTTTTTTCTGTGATCTCATTTTGATGAAATCATGCCTATATGTTCCCCCAATCTTAGCTCAAATTTCCTGTGAAAACTGTATGAAAATGTGTCAGTAGTTTTTTTTTAATACGTTTGCGAAACGTGTTAGAAATATACATATCTTCAGAAATGTGATGTAGCTTACATCATGCATCAGTGATATTCGCTATTTTAAATATGTATTTCATGATCATTTATATCTCTGGACAATGGGCTGCGGCACGGAAAGCTGAAATATAGGCTAATAAGTAATAAGTATTTACGTAATGAAGTAGAAATATCACTGAAAACAATTATTATTCTTACTGTTGGTTCTCTTTCCGTTAGATGAGCTATTGTCGCTCCAAGCGTGAGACATAAACTTCCACAGCAGTTGAACATATATTTTAAACGATGATATCAGAATGTAAATATATGTATTAAACACGCCGAGGATTGTATCAGTTTTATATTCATTGCATTGAATCATATTTCGTAGAACGTAGCAACCAAGAAAACGATTTTCAGAAATATGGTTAATTTGCAAAGTCAAAGAATAAGTAGTATTTTCGAAGGGCAATAATCCGATCGCTGCCCCGAACATCACACGAACACCCGCAGAGCTGTTAGTTCTTTGCTGCATTACGCCGTTCTTTCCAAGCATGAAATACACCTAAAATTTCAAATTATGATATCTTTTACTTTCCTGGTCTGATTTTGATGAAATGAAGCCTATACGTTGCTCCATGATATTCTCTGTTTATCTGTGATACCCCCATGAATGTTAATTTAGTAGTTTTGGAGATTACTCTCTACAAATAGACACATGCTATTGCTTTCAGAGAAATGTATAAATTGTGACATCTTACTTTTCTGATCCGATTTTGAGAAATGAAGCGTTTCTGTAATCGCAAGATGACCTCATGTTTCCTGTGAAAACCCCCTGGAAATTCGTCTATTAGTTTTGGAGATGAAAGAGAAACATAGACATGACGGTTGTCGATGAACAACGTTAAAATGGGATATTCTTCTTTTCGTGATCCGATTTTTATGAAAATAAGTCTATATGTTGTCCCAAGGTACGCTGAAGTTACCTGTGAAAACCCCAGGCCATTCGTGAAGTAGTTTTGGAGAAGTGGTTTCTAACAGATGAACACACAGACACGACGGTCTATGAAAACAATTCGTGATTCTATTTTGATGAAGTCATGCCTAGATTCTGAACCAATCTTCGCTAATGTTTCCTGTGAAAACCGCATGAAAATTCGTCCAGTAGTTTTGAAGATTGAAGCGAACAGCGACAGGCCTACATTTACAGATTTATTATTAGTATAGATATGTTGTAGAATTGTAAAATTTTGCAGGAATACAAAGACTTGTATAAGTGCTGTATGTCGGTAAAATCTGTTGCGAATATGGTTAGCAGTAAAGAAGTAATAGATTAAAACGAGATGGGGCGTTTTTCCATGAACGTTAATCTTTACGTCCTTATATCTCATGAACTACGTGTCGTACTGTGATACAATTTCGAACGTACATTCAGCTGTAAGTGTGTATTCTGTCAGCAAAATTTCCTGCGACTACAATTGGTAGTGTAGAAATTATAAATTGTAACCTTATACCGATTGGCATAGTTTTGCTCATCATGAACAGCAGAAGAGTAGTAAGCGAGAAACTTTTTTCCTTTCATTATTTTGATGTGGTTGTCTGCGAGAAAAAGTTTAATAAAGGTTTGAAATTATGTTTAAAGTTTGTTGCAAGTCGCCAAGTACTGTCATTCTCATGTAGTGTATTTATAAAGTCTCATCGCATTATGTAGCAGTTTTTTGCGATTCCTATTGTTCATGACATTATATCTCCTGAACCATGTGTCGTTCGTGGTTCATTCTCCTACAGCAGTTGTTACCTCACCTTCGAAATATGTATACCAAATTTGGTTGTAATCGGTTCAGTGGCTTAGGAGAAAAGTGCAACATTGTCGTTTGACGCAGCAGTTTCTAACGCACCTCATTGTTTATGACGTCGTATCTTCTTACGTATGTGTCGTAGGTGATTCTTACCCCTACAGCGATTGTTGCTTGATATTAAGGAACATGTGTACCAAGTTTGGTTGGAATCGGTCCAGTAGTTTAGGAGGAGATGTGGGACATACATACATACATACAGCCTATTTTATAAGATGTGAGATTGTTTCACAAGTGCTGAGAACATGCTCAGATGCAATGTTTCTTACGACTAAATTCCGTTGCGCCTTAAATGTTTTCTTAGCCACCTTTCTAAGATAACTTTAATTGTGGTGGCTTGCTTATTAATGCCTGTGTATTATAACGTGTGAGCTGCTATGTATATTGACCACTGTAGTATTCCTGTTATTGAAGTAATTTGAAACGAGTCTGTTCTCAGTTTGGGCCAGGGAACAAGGCTTTGTAGCAGGGAGTAACGAGTAGTTCACACGAACCTTATTTACTAATTTTAGTGACAAATCAAGGCTCTTGTTACGTACAGTGGTCGATTTTTACCGTTGAATTTAATTCAACGCACTGTAACAATTAATAAATTTCGAAATGTTTCTTTAATTATTTCGGTAATGCACTGTTCTACACATACTCAAAGTTTGGATTTATTGGCTGTTTCATTATATGCGTTGCAGTTTCGCAAACGTTAGTGTATTTTGGCAGGCGGAGATCAGCCTTGGCAACGCATTTAGCGTGCTTCGCATTTTATTCTAACTCAAATTCCCTGTAATATATTTCATTTGGATATGTTCAAAATGTTCAAATGTCTCTAAATCTATCGGACCAAACTGCGTGGTCATCAGTCCGTAGCTTACAAACTACTTAAACCTAGGTAAACTAACCTACAGACACACACACACACACACACACACACCCATGCCCCAGGGAGGACTCGAACCTCCACGGCGAGCAACCGCGCGCTCCGCAGCGAGGTGCTTTAGACCGCTCGGCTACTCCACCGCGTCTATTTGGATATAAGGCCACATTTTTGCCCGTAACGCTACAGTAGTAAATTATAGTAATCGCTAAATACTGGCAAAATATTCAGTTTTATAATGAAACTTTTACTCGTATGTCTATATTCATACGTGCGTATTAGGCAGTTGGCGCGTCAGTCACGGTCTGCACGGCCACTACGGTCGGGGGTGCGAATCCCCCTCGGGCATGGATGTTTGTGCCGTCGTTAGTGTAAGCTAGTTCATAAGTAGTTTGTAAGTTTAGGGACTGATGACCCCGTAGTTAGGTCCCATAAGCTATACAAACATTTGAATTTGAATTTAGGCAGTTGGCTGTCTGTGGGATTCGATTCTTTCTTTTTCTCAGTTTCCCAGGAAGTTGAAAGCGTCATCAGATGACCGTTGATCTCTAGATATCACAAGGTCGCTGTTGTTTTTTCCGTGTGGGACTCTGGACTTCCCCAGAATTTCGTCTTCAAAAGCGAAATAGCCGCCCACGGGATATCGTGGGAGTATTTCGTAATCACAGAAACGTAAAATACTCGTCTTAAAAACTATCGACGACATCGTTGCACGAGGGACACATAACTTCGCCACTTCCGGTTAATATACTACAGGCTTATTGAATAACAACGATACAAACGTAATGATGAATTATTCTTTACCAGCTGAAACTTCGGCGTTAGCTGGGTATTTAATTGGGATTTTCTATTTTTCTCTCTTCCTTCTTTGCCCGTTTCCTCATCCGCATCTAACTCGCCTTCTCCACCTCCTCCTCCTTCCATCCCCAGTGTCTCTTCCATCTCCTTTTCCCCTGTTTCAGAAATAATTAGTGGTACATGTAATTCGTCTTCAAAAACAAAATAGCCGCCCTCGGTATATCGTGGGAGTATTTCGTCATCACAGATGTTATGGGAGACTGGAATTCGGTAGTAGAACAAGGAAGGGAAGGGAAGATAGTAGGTGAATATGGTCTGGGCAAAAGGAATGAAAGAGGAAGACGCCTGGTAGAATTTTGCACGGAACATAATTTAGTTATAACGAACACCTGGTTTAAGAATCACAAAAGAAGGTTGTACACGTGGAAGAGACCAGGAGACACCGGGAGATACCAGATAGATTTCATAATAGTGAGACATAGACTTCGGAACCATAACTTGTTGGTTATGAACTGTAGGCTGAAACTGAAGAAACTGCAGAAAGGTTGGAAAATAAGGAGATGGGACCTGGATAAATTGAAGGAACCTGAAGTTCTTAAGAATTTCAGAGGGAGCTTTAGGCAACAATTGACAGAAACGGGGGGAAAACAGTAGAGGAGGAATGGGTAGCATTGAGAGATGAAATAGTGAAGGCAGCAGAGGACAAAATACGTAGGAAGGCAAGACCTACAAAAAATCCTTGGATATCACAGGAGATACTAAATTTAATCGATGAAAGGAGAAAATATAAAAATGCAGTAAATGAAACAGGAAAACAGGCAAAATGGAGTACAGACGACTAAGAAACGAGATTGACAGGAAGTGCAAAATGGCTAAGCAGGAGTGGCTAGAAGGCAAATGCAAGGATGTAGAAGAATGTATAAATAGGGAAAAAATAGATACAGCATACAGGAAAATAAAAGAAACATTTGGAGATAAGAAAAACAGCTCTATGAATATCAAGGACTCTGATGGAAAACTAGTTCTCAGCAAAGAAGGGAAAGCTGAAAGGTGGAAAGAACACAGCGGCAATATTGTAGAAAGGAGAGAAGAAATAGATGAGGAAATGAGAGATACTATACTGAGAGATGAATTTGACAGAGCACTGAAAGATCTAAGTCGAAACAAGGCCCCTAGAGTAGATGATATTCCCTCAGAGCTACTGAAATCTGTGGGAGAACCAGCAATGACAAAATTGTTTCACCTGGTGTGTCAGTTGTATGAGACAGGTGAAGTACCCTCAGACTTTAAGAAAAATGTTCCAAAGAAAGCGGGTGCAGTCAGGTGTGAAAACTACAGAATCAGTTTAATAAGTCATGATTGCAAAATATTAATACGAATTTTTTACAGAAGGATGGAAAAGCTGGTAGAAGCCGACCTTGGGGAAGATCAGTATGGTTTCAGGAGAAATGTAGGAACTCGGAAGGCAATACTCACTTTACGGCTTATCCTAGAAGATAGATTAAGAAAAGGGAAACCTACATATCTAGCTTTTATGGATTTGGAGAAGGCTTTTGAAAATGTTGATTGGAATAAACTTTTTCAAGTTCTGAAGCAAGCAGGAGTAAAATATAGGGAGCGCAAGGTTATTTACAATTTGTACAAAAACCAGACAGCGGTTGTCAGAGTTGAAGGGCATGAAAGGGATGCAATGGTTGGAAAGGGAGTAAGACCGGGTTGTAGCCTTTCTCCAATGATGTTCAATTTGTACATTGAGCAAGCTATAAAGGAAAGCAAGGAGAAATTTGGTGAAGGAATTAAAGTTCAGGGGAAAGAATTAAAAACATTGCGTTTTGCCGACAACATAGTAATTCTGTCAGATACAGCAAAGGACCTGGAAGAGCAATTGAACGGAATGGACAGTGTGCTGAAAGGTGCATATAAGATGAACATTAACAAGTGCAAAACTAGGGTAATGGAGTGCAGTCTAAGAAAATCAGGTGATGCTGAAGGAATTAGATTGGGAAACGAAGCAATAAAGGAGGTAGATGAGTTTTGTTACTTGGGCAGTAAAATAACAAATTATGGTCGAAGTACAGAGGATATAAAATGTAGAATGGCAATGGGTAGAAAAGCGTTCTTGAAAAAGAAGAATTTGTTAACATCGAATATTGATTTAAGCCTAAGGAAGTCCGTTCTGAAGGCATTCGTATGGAGTGTTGCCTTGTATCGGAGTGAAACATGGACGATAAACAGTGCGGACAGGAAGGGGATTGAGGCTTTTGAAATGTGGTGCTACAGAAGAATGCTGAATATTAGGTGGGTGGATCGCGTAACTAATGAGGAGGTACTGAACAGAATTGGGGAGAAAAGAAATTTGTGGCATACCTTGACTAAAAGAAGGGATCGATTGGTAGTAGCCATTCTTAGACATCAAGGAATTGTAACTTTAGCGTTGGAGAGAAGTGTGTGGGGTAAAAACCGCATAGGAAGACCAAGAGATGGATACAGTAAGCAGATTTAAACAGATGTAGGTTGCCGTTCTTATGTGGAGATGAAGAGGCTTGCTCAGGATAGGGTATTGTGGAGAGCCGCATGAAACCAATCTACGGACTAAAGACCCAAACAACAACACATGTAATTCCCAGTAAAATGTCTTACATTATATAATTATTCCAATCTTCCACTAGTTCGTTTCCTCCTTTGCCCCCCTCTCTGCTTACCTTCTGTTGCCTCCCCTCTATATCTGTTCACTTTCTCCTCATCCTTGTCCATCTCCCCCCTCCCCCAATCTCTGTTCAACTGTTCCACACTCTGTCTCCTTCAATCCCCTCCTTTCCCCTCTCTATCTCCTATTCACCATTATCTATGAAAAATTACATATACTTTCCAACTAGAAATTATATAGTTGCAAATTTAACCACGATAGTCAAACGAAATATATCGTCCCTAATCATATAGTTCACAACCTAGCAGATGTACACTACTGGCCATTAAAATTGCTACAGAAAGAAGAAATGCAGATGATAAACGAGTATTCATTGGACAAATATATTATATTAGATCTGACATGTGAATACATTTTCACGCAATTTGAGTGCATAGATCCTGAGAAATCAGTACCCAGAACTACCACCTCTAGCCTTGATACGCCTGGGCATTGAGTCAAACAGAACTTGAAGGGCGTGTACAAGTACAGATGCCCATGCAGCTTCAACACGATACCACAGTTCATCAAGAGTAGTGACTGGCGTATTGCGACGAGTCAGATGCTCAGCTGCTATTGACCAGACGTTTTCAATTGGTGATAGATCTGGAGAATGTGCTGGCCAGGACAGCAGTCGAACATTTTCCGTATTCAGAAAGACCTGTACAGGACGTGAAATATGCGGTCGTGCATTATCCTGTGAAATGTAGGGTTTCGCAGGGATCGAATGAAGGGTAGAGCCACGGGTCGTAACACATCTGACATGTAACGGCCACTGTTCAAAGTGCCGTCGATGCGAACAAGTGGTGATCAAGACGTGTAAGCAATGGCACCTCATACCATCACGTCGGATGATGAATACACGTTTCCAATGTGCGTTCACCGTGATGTCGACAAACACGGATGCGACCATCATGATGCTGTAAACAGAACCTGGATTCTTCCGGAAAAATGACGTTTTGCCATTCGTGCACCCAGGTTCGTCGTTGTGTACACCAGCGCAGGCCCTCCTGTCGATGATGCAGCGTCAAGCGTAACCCCAGCCATGGTATCCGAGCTAATAGTCCATGCTGCTGCAAACGTCGTCGAACTGTACGTGCAGATGGTTGTTGTCTTGCAATCGTCCCCATCTGCTGACTCAGGGATCGAGACGTCGCTGCACGATCCGTTACAGTCATGCGTATAAGATGTCTGTCATCTAGACTGCTAGTGATACGAAGCCGTTTGGATCCAGCACGGCTCTCCATATTTCCCTGATGAACGCAAGGATTCCATATTCTGCTAACAGTCACTGGATACCGACCAACGCGAGCAGCAAGGTCGCGATACGATAAACCACAATCGCGATAGGCGGAAAACGTGATGGTACGCATTTCTCCTCCTTAAACGAAGCATCACAAACAACGTTTCACCAGGCAACGCTCGTCAACTGCTGTTTTCACCCCTGGTATGAGAAATCGGTTGAAAATTTCCGTCGTGTCAGCACGTTGTAGATGTCGCCACCGGCGCCAACCTTGTGTGAATGCTCTGAAAAGCTGATCATTTGCACATCACAGCATCTTCTTCCTGTCGGTTAAATTTCGATTCTGTAACACGTTATCTTCATGGTGTAGCAATATTAATGGCCAGGAGTG
This sequence comes from Locusta migratoria, assembly GCA_026315105.1. Taxonomy (NCBI): domain Eukaryota; kingdom Metazoa; phylum Arthropoda; class Insecta; order Orthoptera; family Acrididae; genus Locusta; species Locusta migratoria. Next base: position 494,908,991 of record CM048745.1, on the reverse strand, counting down.
TATGCTAAAAAGGCCGCGTAGGATTATGCTGTTCTTCAGAAACCAATATCTGTGAGTCTATTGATCGTAGAGATAAGGGTGTTATGGATACAGCTTGGCTTAGAGATCATTCGCACACCTATCGGGAGAATGGGCACACTGTAGCTATCCTGCATTATAGGTTCAGAATTCAAACATCACATACGTTCACGGCCCAGACGAGCAGACACACCATTGGGATTGGTTGCGGCCCGTCATAACAATTACTGTCACTGTATTTTTTGCAGCTTGTTTAGACCGTGTACTTGCATTAGGGTTAATAGAAGACAGAGAAGATCCGACAGAGAGCAGCACGCTTCATTAGGGGCTTATTGACTAAGCGTGGAAGCGGAGGATTAAGAATCTCCAGTGGCAGACCCGCAAGAGAGGCGTTCTGTACCGCGGTACGTACGCGCTTTTCTCAAAGTTCCAAGACCAAACGTTTCATGATCAGTCAACCAAAATATTGCTTCCTCGTACTGCTCGTACGTATGTCTCGGGAAGCGACCACAAGGATAAGACCCAGAGAGATTAGGGCCCATAAGGACGCGTAGAAGCATTTTTCCCGCGAAACATAGCGACTGGAAGAGAAGAAACTGACAGTGGTAAGCAAAAGTATCCTTCGCCGCACACCGTGGTTTACGGAGTATGGATGTAGATGGAGATGTGGATGCCTCACAACGTACTATTGAGAAGAGATCTCCACCCCTGGTACTCTTACGGATGCATGGACAGCTTTGTAGGATGCTCGGTGTGTTTCCTCCAACACTACTTCAGACAGTAGTCGAATCCATGACACCTCGTATGCTTACGAGGTCTCTACGCGGTATTAGGCAGGTATATCAGATTTTGACACCCCAGTGTGTTATTTGTGTTATTTTTGCCTGTCGTATGAGGTTTGGTGTACCATTTCCAGGACCGGCCCGAACAAATTAGGCGCCCTAGACGATTTATTTTAATGGCGCCCCATTTAATAAAATTGCAATAAAACATCAATCTAAAATACGCATTGCACCTTGTTTTATTCAAATACATTATCATAACATATATATTACATAAACATATTTCCCCATTAAAATGAGATACATTATACAAGTCGCCAGAACCGACATGTGGTTCGGATTCGACGTTAAACTATAGGTTCCCTTTCACCAGTTGGATAACTGGGGGCCGGCCGCGGTGGCCGAGGGGACTGAGGCGCTTCAGTCACGGTCACGGTCTGCACGGCCACTACGGTCGGGGGTTCGAATCCCCCCTCGGGCATGGATATTTGTGCCGTCCTAGTTCGTAAGTAGTTCCTAAGTAGTTTGTAGGTTTAGGGACTGATGACCCCGTAGTTAAGTCCCATAAGCTTTACAAACATTTGAACATTTGATAACTGGGGTAGGTTAGGGATACGCAAGTCGCTGAAGTGGCGTCCAATCCAAGGACGTGCACTAGGCCACTGAGCCACAAGAAATTATTATTATACACTTTTATACAATAATTTTACTTTTTCATCGTTTTTATATTTTGTCTTTTAAAAAGGTTTTGGTTGATAGTTTACAATAATTGATACAATTATAAAATTCATTACACTTAGAGTAACACAAATTTGATTTTTCTTCTCTTGGCTTCTGTAAAATCTGAGACGATGTCCTTTAAATCAATTATGTGTGCTGTTTCTCGTTGAACTGACAAAGTTGCCAACCCTACAAGTCTTTCTTGGGTCATTGAGGATCGCAGATATGTCTTACACTTTTTAATTTCGAGAATCTGCGTTCATCACTGTCTACAGACACAGGAAAAGTAAGCAATACTCTTAGTACAGTAACATTGGGCACAATGTCTATAAGCCCATTTTTACAAACGTAACTCAGAACGTCCTGTGGTCCTGAGTTCGTGGATACTCTTCTGCCAGTATCACCATCTTCGATCTCGGGATGGTTAGTTGCAAATTGCTACTCGTCTATTCATTAAACGCTTACTAGCAAAATTCTGAAGGGTCAAAGAGCATGCATGTAACATTGACTTGCGTCCTGTCTCTTGCCTGTTGCTTTGTCTGTGTATAGTAACGGGAATTCATCACTCTTGGAACCGCAGGGCAACAGCAAAGTATACCGCAAGGCGAGCGCACCACAAATTTGCCGCCCTAGACAATTGCCTAGTTTGCCTATATGGACGGGCCGGCCCTGACCATTCCCCAGTTTTGCAACGTAACAGGTCTTACTATTTACATTTCTTGACACGTACGACTTTATATACGGAGAGTGGACAATCGTTACCATTCTTTCACACCGACGTATAACAATGCACCAACTCAAGAACTGTTTGCCTTTTCTTACGTGGACAATTTCAAAGACAGAAGTGTTGGTTGCATCAGATTGTTTATAATGATTGTGATAAAAAATTGCGAGTTGAAATTATGTTTTTCTGTCATTGGTGTTGAGTTCATAGATATCACGTATTAATGGCATGTTGTTGTCGTTGTGGTCTTCAGTCCGCAGACTGGTTTGATGCAGCTCTCCACGCTACCCTGACCTGTGCAAGTCTCTTCATCTGAGAATACGTTCGGCAACCTACATCCTTTTGAAACTGCTTACTACATTCGTCCCTCGGTCTAACTCTACGATTTTTACCCCACACGCTTCCTCCTAATGCTAAGTTGACGATTCCTTAATGTCTCAGGATGTGTCCCACCAATCTATCCCTTCTCTTAGTCAGGATATGCCAGAAACTCCTTTTCGCCCCGATTCGGTTAAGCACCTCCTCATTAGTTAGTTGTTCTACCCATCTAATTTTCATCATTCGTCTGTAGCACCACAGTTCAAAAGGTTTAATCATCTTTTTGTCTGGATTCCTTTTCGTCCATATTTCACTCCCAATACAATGCTACACTCTAGACAAATGCTTTCAGAAAGAACTATCTAACATTTAAATTAATATTGGATGTTAACAAGTTTCGCTTCTTTAGAAATGCTTTTCTTCCCATAGCCATTCTGCATTTTATATCTTCTTTACTTCGTCCATCAGAAGTTATCTTGCTACCCAAATAACAAAATTCATCTACTACTTTTATTGTCACATTACCTGATCTAACTCCTTCAGGATTGCCTGATTTTCCGACATTTCATTCCATTACCTTCTGTTTTACTCTTTTTAATGTTTATCTTCTATCTTCCTTTGAAGACAATGTCCATTCCATTCAATTGCTCTTCCAGCTCTTTTGCGGTCTCTGACAGAATTATTATGTCATCGGCAAACCGCAATGTTTTTATTTCTTCTCCCTGTTCTTTAATGCCCTCTCCAAATTTCTCCTTCCATTCCTTCACTGCCTGTTGAATGTACAGATGACGCAATTTTCCTCTGAAGTCTTGAAAATAGAGTGTTACGTTTATGAAACTGGTGCATAGGTGTAATTTTTCGTTTACGATTGTGAGATTACGACAATATAGGTGAAAGCGTCGAAACATAGGATATTACTTTGTTGTATAAGGGAGGGGAATGGCGCAAGGTTATGGCTGTGCGTGCAGTGTACAGTACAGGCTTAGGGCAGGGCACGTGCAGATAGGAGTGGTCGCGATCCCGTTACGTCACGCCACATCACGCCGACACGGCGTGGCAGGCGCCGGCCATGGCGCTGTCAGCACAGCGGAAGTCTGCGCTGCCTAGTAACAACCACTGACCCACCCGGAACATTCCACCACCCGCTACGCTACCAATAATTTTTCGAAATACATTGATATTTGCTCCAGACAGAGAATCCATATGCCGGCCGCGGTGGCCAAGGGGACTGAGGCGCTCCAGTCACGGTCTGCACGGCCACTACGATCGGGGGTTCGACTCCCCCCTCGGGCATGGATATTTGTGCCGTCCCAGTTCGTAAGTAGTTCATAAGTAATTTGTAAGTTTAGGGACTGATGTGCTCCAGACAGAGAATCCATATGCCGGCCGCGGTGGCCAAGGGGACTGAGGCGCTCCAGTCACGGTCTGCACGGCCACTACGATCGGGGGTTCGACTCCCCCCTCGGGCATAGATATTTGTGCCGTCCCAGTTCGTAAGTAGTTCATAAGTAATTTGTAAGTTTAGGGACTGATGACCCCGTAGTTAAGTCCCATAAACTATACAAACATTTGAATTTGGAATCCATATTTTGCAATATTAAAATTAGAGCCCGACCGAAACATGATTTGCCGGCCGCGGTGGCCGAGGGGACTAAGGCGCTCCAGTCACGGTCCGCACGGCCACTACGGTCGGGGGTTCGAATCCCCCCTCGGGCATGGATATTTGTGCCGTCTTAGTTCGTAAGTATTTCATATGTAGTTTGTAAGTTTAGGGACTGATGACCCCGTAGTTAAGTCCCATAGACTGTACAAACATTTGATTTATTTTTGAAACATGATTTTTGGTCGATACCGAAACTTGCGTAATTAAGTTAAAATTTCTGGATTTTTACGTTACACCACAAAGAAATAGTTCTGCAACATTCTTCAAGATCTCCTCTCTGTACTACGCCCTCTTGAGTATCCGTGAGCCTAATCAGATGTCCGTTGAAGATGACATGGAAGGCGAAGAGAGAAATCGACGGTATTTTTATCAAAAAACTTTCAAATTGGATTCTTTTCACCTCGTTGTGACATTTTCTATCTAATAAAGAAAAATAAAGGAAGTTAGACCATTAAGTCAACTGTGTACAGCGAAGTCTCGATATTTGTTGTTGTTGTACTCTTCAGTCCGCAGACTGGTTTGAGGCAGCTCTCCAAGCTACCCTGTCCTTTGCAAGTCTCTTCATCTGAGAATACGTTCGGCAACCTACATCCTTTTGAATCTGCTTACTGTATTCGCCCCTCGGTCTCCCTCTACGATTGTTACTCCACACAGTTCCTTCTAATGCCAAGTTGGGCCGGCCGCGGTGGCCGAGGGGACTAAGGCGCTCCAGTCACGGTCTGCGCGGCCACTACGGTCGGGGGTTCGAATCCCCCCTCGGGCATGGATATTTGTGCCGTCCTAGTTCGTAAGTAGTTCATAAGTAGTTTGTAAGTTTAGGAACTGATGACCCCGTAGTTAAGTCCCATAGACTATACAAACATTTGAACATTTTAACAATGCCAAGTTGACAATTCCTTGATGTCTCAGAATGTGTCCTACCAATCTATCCCTTCTCTTAGTCAGGATATGCCAGAAACTCCCTTTCTCCCCATTTCTGTTAAGCACCTCCTCATTAGTCATGTGATCTACCCATCTAATCTTCATCATTCGTCTGTAGCACCACATTTCAAAAGCTTCTATAATCTTCTTGTCTGAACTCCTTATCGTCCACATTTCACTGCCATACATGCTACACTCCAGACAAATGCTTTCAGAAAGGACTTCCTAACATTTAAATTAATATTGGATGTTAACAAGTTTCGCTTCTTTACAAACGCTTTTCTACCCATAGCCATTCTGAATTTTATATCTTCTTTACTTCGTCCATCAGAAGTTATCTTGCTACCCAAAAAACAAAATTCATCTACTACTTCCATATTTAGAGTATTGGAATTACGAGTGTACCATAAATACGAGCGTCATAAAACAAAACAACTACGGGATATTCTATCTCCACAGAAAATGGCACTCCACAATTATATCGCTACGTAGTGAAAAAACCTTAAAACCTTTTTTGAAAACTTCTTTTTCTTTTTTTTTTTTTTAAGTCAAATTTTTTACTACTGTATTCTTTTCAAGGTCGATTTTCTTCTTTTTCACACCTAATTTCTTTGGTTTCTTTTGATTCCGGCCCCGTCCACCGAGAATTAACGAGACTTCTATATAGCAAACGTTCAAATGTTTGTAGAGCTTATTGGACTTAACTACGGGGTCATCAGTCCCTAAACTTACAAACTACTTATGAACAAGCTAATACCAATGACGGCACAAATATCCAACCCCGAGAGAGGATTCGAACCCCCGACAGTAGCGGCCGTGCAGACTGTGACTGGTGCGCCGCAGAACGCTCGGCCACCGTGGCCGGCTTTATAGCTACCACAAATTCCACAGTGCTGCATACCTTCCTGCAGAAAGATAGTCTTTAGTCTTTAGGTACACCACAAACATGCCAAATACATACTGCGAAATGTTAGAGCCTCAACATGACTACCACAAAACAAAATACGCAGAATCATTTGTTTCCTTTCATAAGTAGCCTTTATGATTTTGTTCTTGGGAGCTTTAGCTTTATGTTGCCATCTTCACTTCCGTTTTTTTCAATCGACAAATAACTATACATACTCCCTTTTTGGCATTACTGAATACATAGCACCTTCAGTCAGTGCTGTAGAAAATATTTCAAAAAAATAAAGCCACAGTTTCGACTAACAGTATGATTTTTGTCCGTATGAATTTACTAAACTGAACAGGAAAAGGTGTGCACCACATGATCAATCGTTTCCTAAAACCTATTAGTTATTAAAAAATAGCTCCTCGCTTTCAAGGAATCTCATTAATAAAACGTTACAGCGAAACAAGATGATAACCCGTTCCATTACTACAATACTGATTACGTTAAATTGTTACTAACATAGCATATCACTATAAGGTACGATTGCGTTGTATTATGCTTAACAACAAAATAGCCGCTATTTTTACGAGGGAGGAGACATTCCTAACACACACACACACACACACACACACACACACACACACACACATATATATATATATATATATATATATATATATATTATGGATCACATAACCCAAAACCCCCGTTTTATTTTGTGAATGGCTCCAGATATTGAAACAAGGTTTTTGGCAAATGATAGTGCCCTAATGAGTATGTACTTCAGTATGTGATGACGAGTCGTAGATGTTGTATCGATTGGAATTCTGAAGTAAGTATTTTTTTTATTAATTTAATTTAATGTCATTCAAAAAACTTAAGGGGTATGCACCGAGGAACAAAAATCGACGTCGGCCGATATTTCGGCAGGAGACCACCCTGCCATTTTCAAAGCAATACTGGAGCGAGGAAGCAATGTGCAACGCCGTTTAAAACCTAGCTTTTAAATGACGACAGGAAAGACAACACACACCGAGCAAGCAAGCAAACAGCGTCATAACACGACCAAAGATGATATGTAAGCAATAACCTCCATCCCTATTCATAAGGTGATCCTCTAGTTTTATTTCAATCGCTTCCTTGATAACACAGCACAATAGCTGATAGTGAATGCCGAATTTTTCGTTCTGTTATATTCAATAGGGTGGCCTGTGATGTTTATGTTCAATATATCGGTCCTCAATAGTACTAATTGTTTGACAAATATATGACACGTTAATAGCTGCATGGGATACAATAGACAATCGCCCTGCGCATATTAATATCTTCCTTTACTGACCCTAACAGCGCCTTAATTCTAGATGGTGGTCGAAACATTTTTCAAATAATATTTACGCAAGATACGGCCAATCTTATTAGAGATGCTGCCAACGTATGGCAGAAATGCCATTGACTTTGCTGTAGCCTCTCTGCTACCATCACTAACCTGCTGCACATTTGGTTGGTAGCGCAACGCTCTTTTGGTTTGCCCTTTACTATAACCATTCTGGAGAAATTGACATCCAGATAGGACAGCTCAGTTGAAAAACTGTCCGGGTCTGAATGACGAGAGCCCTGTTCCCTAAGATACGAAGAACCCCGCCGGCCGCGGTGGCCGAGGTGACTGAGGCGCTCCAGTCACGGTCAGCACGGCCACTACGGTCGGGGGTTCGAATCCCCCCTCGGGCATGGATATTTGTGCCGTCCTAGTTCGTAAGTACTTCATAAGTAGTTTGTAAGTTTAGGGACTGATGACCCCGTAGTTAAGTCTCGTAAGCTTAACAGACATTTGATTTTTTGAAGAACCCCTTCACGCTGAGCTGGGTGGTACAAATCAGTGAGAGTTGGCTTCCTATAAACAGCATATCCCAGCGTACCATTTACCTTCTTCCTGGCCAACAAGTCAAAGAAGGGAAGGCAACCATTCTTTTACACCTCCATGGTGAAATGGATGTTGGGGTGGATTTAATTTAGATGTTCCAAAAAATTATTTAAGTTCTCACTACCATGAGGCCATAAAACAAAAGTATCGTCTATATATCTGAAAAGCAAGCAGCTTTCAACGCATCTAACTCCAATGCACGTTCTTTAAAGTTCTCCATGAATAAATTATCAATGATAAGTGACAAGGGGCTTCCCACCGCAACTCCATCTGTCTTTTCCTAGAACTGTTCATCGAATAAGAAGTAAGTGGAAGTCAAAACATGACGAAATAAATTTGTCAATTCAGTACCAATCCTAACGTCAATTAACTACAGCGAATCAAACAGAGGAATGCGAGTGAAGAGAGAAACCACATCAAAACGGACTAAAATATCAGAGTCGTTCAAATTTGAATTCGTACACTGCACATTGATTCCTCGCTGCAGAATTGCCTCGAGAATGGCAGGATCGTCTCCTACCGAAAAATCGGCCGATGTCGATTTTTGTACCTGGCTGCATATATTTAAGCCTTTTGAATAATCCGTGTACGCCCGGAAAAATTAAGCAATTTAATTTTATTTTCAATGGAACCGTACACTTTTCGTAACTGCTAATTATAGCTCTCTTATTTATTTAATCGTGTGAAAAACCTACATACTTTCGGCATTATATAAAAAAAAGAAAACAAGGTAGTAAAAGTACAAAATAAAATAAAAATCCAGACTTTGGTACTGTAAGCATTATCATTATAGCTGACACAAATGTAATGAAATGTGCTGCGACCAGTATGCGGACACCTCACATGCCTCCCTGGTAGCGTCAATCACATTTTGGGCAGAGCACCTAGTTGGACAACGTTTGCATTCGAGACTAAGGGCGTAGTGGAGTGGCCGAGCGGTCTAAGGCGCCTCGCTGCGGAGCGCGCGGTTGATCGCCGTCTGAGGTTCGAGTCCTCCTTGGGGCATGGTTGTGTGTAACTAAGGTTAGTTTACCTAAGTTTAAGTAGTTTATAAGCTACGGACTGATGACCACGCAGTTTGGCCCGATAGATTTACAAACATTTGAAGATTTTTTTTTAGAGAATATGACTCACTGTCTGTTCTTTGCCACATTCACATACAGCCGAGTCGCAGGGAAATCCCCATCTTCTCATGTTGATCTTCGTCCTTCCAACTCCTGAACGCAGTCTGTTAAGCGTCTTCCAGGTTGATCAGCTTTCCTTGTGGCCTGGGGAGAGGCTTTCTGAGGGCACCATCCATCCTGCGAGGTGGCTAGATCTAGAACGCCATGAGTTCACTCTGCAGTTTGATGGTTCTTGATTGAGGCTTTCTGTTGAATGAAGAAAGCTTTTCCTTGACTTGAGCCTCTGGAGTGCTGATTGGTATTCATATAGAATATGGCTCTCTGAAAGAAAATTATAGTGATATACCGCTTGTTAACGAATTTCGAAAAATGAGATAAAATTGGGAAGCAGTGTGACTGATGTTTGCTATTGACGTGTAAACATAGCTTTACTAAGTCCCATATGATTTGCCAGAATGTAACAAATGTGATAAGTTTACACCCAAAAATCACAGCTGATCCTCCATATCTGTTATATAGGAAATAAGGTTTAATCTTAATTACGTAGACGTATCTGGCTGCATAGTGACTAGGACACCCAGCGTGACAGCTCTGCATGGCGGGCCGGCCGCGGTGGCCGAGGGGACTGAGGCGCTTCAGTCACGGTCTGCACGGCCACTACGGTCGGGGGTTCGAATCCCCCCTCGGGCATTGATATTTGTGCCGTCCTTAGTCTTAGGTAGTTGATAAGTAGTTTGTAAGCTTAGGGACTGATGACCCCGTAGTTTAGTCCCATAAGTTCTACAAACAATTGAATTTGAATTTCTGCATGGCGGCGTCTTAATGGCTGTAGGCGGCCGCGGCCAACACCACGTAGAGACAAGGCCTGACAACTGGCTGTGCTACGTCGCACCGACCAGGTCGCGACCGCCAGCTTTCTGGCAGTGGGCGTGCCCCAGCGGTCAGCCATTCAGCTGTCGGCTGCGGCCTGCTCACTGTGACGTAACACAGCCAGTTGTGAGGCCTCGTCTCTACGTGGTGTTTCTCCAGCAGCTTGCTTTCAAATTTAGGAGATTTTTCCGAAAAAGTTTCATCGTCAGTTTTACCCAGCGCAAAATCACTGTAGGGTAGGTGGGGGTAAGTGTACGCACTGGGGTAAGTGTACGCAGTCTAAAATCTTGGCTCCAAACAGCTATGTTTGTAGCTGTATGGCATTAGTAACTCGACAGCGGTGTCAAACGGGGAAGCACGGACTCTGAGCGTCAGTCAGGCAGTGTTCGTGGCACCATGAGGTACGTTCTACATCTAAATCTACATACATACTCCGCAATTCACCGTAAGGTGCGTGGCGGAGGGTACACTGTACCACTACTAGGCATTTCCTTTCCTATTCCACTCCCAAATTGAACGAGGAAAAAAAGAATGCCTATATGCCTCCGTACGAGCCCTAATTTCTCTTATCTTGTCTTTGTGATCTTTACGCGAAATGTAAGTAGGCGACAGCAAGATCGTACTACACTCAGCTTCAAATTCCGGCCCTCTAAATTTACTTAACAGAAATTCACGAAAAGAACGTCGTCTTTCTTCCAGCGATTCCCAATTGAGTTGCCGGGGCATTTCCGTGACACTCGCGCATTGGTCGAACCTACCGGTAACAAATCTAGCTGCTCGCCTCTGAACCGCCTCTATGTCTTCCTTCAAACCGATCTGCTGCGGGTCCCAAATACTTGAGCAATACTCAAGACGTGATCGTACAAGCGTTTTATACGCGGTCTCCTTTACAGGTGAAGTACATCTTCCCAAAATTCTCCCAATAAACCGAAGTCGGCTGTCTGCCTTACTCACAACTGTCCTTACATGCTCGTTCCATTTCAAATCGCTCTGCAATGTTACGCCTAGATATTTGAACGACGTGACCGCATCAAGAAGCTCACTACTGATGCTGTATTCGAACATTATGGGATTGTTTTTTCTACTCATGCGCATCACCTTACATTTTTCTACATTGAGAGCTAGCTGCCATTCTTCGCACCAACTAGAAATTTTGTCTAAGTCAACCTGTATGCTATTACAGTCAGTTACAGACGACACCCTCCCATACACCACAGCATCATCAGCAAACAGCCGCAAATTACAACTTACTCTGTCCATCAGATCATTTATATAGATAGAAAATAATAGCGGTCCTATCACACGCCCCTGGGGCACGCCTGACGATACACTCGTCTCTGATGAACACTCGCCGTCGAGAACAACGTACTGCGTTCTATTACTTAGGAAGTCTTCCATCCAGTCACAAATCTGTGAACCTATTCCATAAGCACGTATCTTCGTTAGCAGTCTGCAGTGTGGCACCGAGTCGAACGCCTTTTTGAAGTCGAGAAAAACACAATCCGCCTGTTGCCCTTCGTCCATGGCTCGCAAGATGTCATGTGAGAAAAGGGCAAGCTGAGTTTCACATGAACGATGTTTTCTAAACCCGTGCTGATTCATGGAAAGAAGCTTTTCCGTTTCAAGGAAATTTACTATATTCGAACTGAGAATATGCTCCAAAATTCTACATGAAACCGATGTCAACGATATTGGCCTGTAATTGTATGGGTCAGTTCTCTTTCCTTTCTTATACACGGGAGTCAACTGCGCTTTTTTCCAATCACTAGGAACTTTGCGCTGAATTAAAGATTCGCTATAAATGCAAGCTAAGTAGGGGGCCAATGCCGCAGAATAGTCTTTGTAAAACCGAACTGGTATACCATCCGGACCAGCAGACTTTTTCGTATTTAGCTCTCTCAGCTGCTTCTCTACACCGGAAATACCTATTGCTATGTCCCCCATTTCGGAATTAGTACGTTGATCAAATGATGGTATATTTGTGCGGTCCTCCTGCGTGAAAGATTTCTTAAAGGTTAAATTTAGAACTTCAGCTTTCCGTTTGCTTTCTTCTATTACTGCCCCGGAATGATCAACTAGTGACTGGACAGTGGGCTTTGACCCGCTTATCGATTTTACTTAGGACCAGAATTTTTTCGGGTTCTCGGAAAGATCTTTTGCTAAGGTATGGCTGTGATAATTATTGTATGCTTCACGCATCGATCTTTTTATAGACGCACGAATCTCTACTAACTTTTGCCTGTCATCATTTGCGTGTTCTTTTTTGAATCGAGAGTGCAACAGCCTTTGCTTTCTCAGCAGCTTTCTAACATTATTATTATACCACGTGGATCTTTTCCATCCTTAATCGTCTTTACTGGCACATATTTCTCTAACCCTTCATTAACAATGCATTTAAATTTAGTCCACAATTCCTCTACATCCATAGTCCCAGAATTAAACGATGCCCATTCATTTTCTAAGTGCTATCGCAACATTAGCTTGTCGGCTTTTCCCAACAAAAACACGCTCCTAGCCTTCTTGACTGGTTTATGAACTTTGGTCACCATCGACGCTGTGACGATATCATGATCACTAATTCCTGTCTCTACACAGACATTGTTAATAAGGTCAGGCCTGTTTGTGGCTATAAGGTCTAGAATATTTCCATTGCGCGTGGGTTGCCGGTTTAACTGCTCAAGACAGTTTTCGGAGAATGTGTCCAAAAGTAGCTCGCAAGCATTCTTCAGCATTCTCACTGTAGTTTTTAGGTAACTTCGTTCCCACTTTTTTGCGTGATCTTTAAATTTCTTGTTCCGTGTTAATCTCATATTGGAGCCCTATGATGTTATTGTTCAGTAGAAAGTGTAATTAACCCAAAGCGAATACTCATAACTTTGTAGAAATTAAAGATGTAGGAAGTCGCAAAATGGGGCAAGTGTACGCTGCTCTCAAGGGGCAACTGTACGCATTCACGCAAGTGCATACACTTGCCCCTTGATCAGCAGTCTTTACCCTCTACTACTCCACGGCCCTTCATGCCTTGTAACGGACATTGCTTTATTATTGTTTGTTTTTAATTCCAAGTAGACTTATAATTTTCTTTTTCTCCAATAGGAATTACGCCAGAAAAACCGAAAAGAAACCCCTGACTGATGAAAACTGTTCGACAACTTCTTAGCAACAATTATTCTATCAGAAAAGCAGCAAGAACTGTTGGATTCATGCATCAGCTTTGAGAAAACGACTTAAAATGGGTAAAGGTTCTAATTAGTTTGGGAGGTTTATGAAAGTTTTCACTCCTGAGCAGGAAAAATAAATTGTGGAACACTGCAAAGATGACCTGAGCAGCTACAGTGCCTTATTAGATTGATAATTTTGTAAGATGTTCTGTATCATTTGCTTAAGTTTTTCTAGAAAAGTTTGTTTTTCTCTTGGTGTATTATTTCATATTTGCTTATAAATGCTGTACTTTCAATGTCTATTATATAATAAAAGTTGATACCTGTAAAACATTATATCATCAACTTCACAAAATTAGACATTATTTCTGATATTTTTCTCTCGATGGGGCATGGGGCAAGTGTACATGTGTGAGTACATTTGCCCCACTCAATGGGGCAAGTGTACTCACTACCACTTCCTTCGAAACTTATAATTTATTCATAAACTGAAAAACATGTCATCATTTTGAGAAATCCATTTAGTAACCAAGAACACGCTTTAATTACAGTAAAATTTTCATATCTCTAGGTTCCTTTAGATTCTCCCTACAGGCCCTCATGCAAATTTTGCGTACACTTACCCCCACCTACCCTATTGTCTTTACAAGAGCTACTGAATACATGTATGAAAAGTAAACGGTTCCGTTATAGATAACAATACTTGCTCAGTATTTCGATGAATACAGCAGTTACGCCTCTTTATCAGATACAAAAGCGCGTGCCTTTTAGGAAACTATAGTTTGCCGAAAACCTCGTTTCGATATCTGGAGTCGTTGACGGAATGAAAGTGGTGTTACGTCTTACGTGACTCGCGCTGATTATGGCATCCAGTGTTGATATATTTTTTTTTTTTTTCGAAACCCTTCCGAAGTTTTATTTTATTTTTTCAGTGTGGGCACTCTTATGATTTGTTTCCAATCCAGTGAGATGGTACCGCTGCTAATATGTTTTGAAATGCTATTATCAATGTTGTGGCTCCATTTTTCATCATTAGTAGTTTATTACATCTTTCCGATTTTCTATTTTTCAAGTGTTTTACTGTCTCACTTACTTCTTATAGCGTTATTTCGATATCTTTGTTATCTGTCGCATTTCAACACTATGATCAATTACCAAAAGTTTATCTCTTCGTGCATTTCTTCTTGCTCAGGACGTCAGAATTTACAAGTGTTAAAAATGAGAAATTCTTTGTTATATCACTATTGGATTGCTGGTTCGGACTAACGAAACTTGTTTTAGACACTGGGATCTGGCTATCTTCGGTGCGCACTTTTACTCTTTATTTCAGGGCCGCATCGGTAAACTTGCATTTCATCACTAGTGATAGCATAGTCCAAAGCATCGCCTTGCCTGTTGACAGATTTCCGTATTTTGAATGCTGAGCTCCGACACCATCCTGTAACAGTATCTTCACAACCTCAATTGTTTTTTACTGTATATTTCTTGACCAGTTCGCTGTTAAGCAGTCATCCAACAAATTTGACGTACACTTTACAGACAATTGAAAAATGAATCAGGTATTTCTACTCTCCAGAGTCTTTTCTAACCTTTTTCATCAGTCATTTGTAAGTAATAACCTAATTCTTTAAATGACACACTGAGAATGCGTGGTGGCAAAGTCTAATGTATACAAAGTAGTGCTGAATAATACGTCTTGAATACGTATGTACGCATGTATTTAGGAGCATATGGTTTGTTAGAAAAAACCCACATAGAAAGATCTACATCTCTTAAGATCTAAGATCTTGTTGTTAATTTAAATACTCAGATTACATTATTAACACTTAGCATTTAAGTAACACATGGCTTACATTCCAAAGCTCTACTAAGGAACTTAGTCATAGTCAAATGTACAATCTAAGAACGTATCTTAACACTATTTACAACGTGATCGCCACTACAATAAGCTTTTTCTAAAGATCACACCATTTTTTTCAAGTTAGTTATGTACAGCATCCTTTGTTATGGTTTGTTGCCGAACTGTGAAAAAAGTATTGATTAATCTAATTCGTAGAATGATCATTTTCTGATTCCAGCTCTTCATTCCTGTGCTTACTTCCTAATATATGATAAGGATGTTTGTTTCTGCCTTGAGCAAACACAATTTTTGTTTTTTATTCGCCCAAGCATGTTTTGGAGAAGTTTCTCAATCATCAAGAGGATTATTTTTTATTATTGCATCTTAAAACCATATCTCGTGTTTCTTGTGGCTACCTGATATCTGTAGATCAGCATTCAATGCCATCCCATATGTCATTTCTGGTGGTTTTCTTGAATTCATATTTCAGTCAATTTGTAGCACTGTGTTTCTTGATATCCATTTCACTGCTATGGTTTACAAGAAACACGAAATGTGGTTTTAAGATGCAATAAGAAGATCCCACTTATAAGAAGTACTCCACTACCAAATATTAAGAACCCGATACCATTAAACTCAATTGAAACGTTCGATACCAGTAACTTGTAACATTTTAGCTTGTGAAACACGTTTTGACAGTAATACAATTACATAACCATCATTGTTTTCGGGGTCGTCACGAAGTATTAAGACAACATATTCACATACAATATGTATGTTAGTACATTACTAACGGTATTTTAACACTTTGTAGAAATGGAAATCTTCCGTTGATATCTTGTAAAAGGTAATATATCCTTGTAAACCTGTTATCTTACATATTTTGTAATCTGGTCTGTTTGAAAACAATTTATCATATTTTAGAGTATTTGAACTTTATGTTATTTTTCAGAAAGCACCACAGAATCCAAAACAGATGTTGTCATGAATTATTGAAAGACGCCTTTCACTTCTTTGTTTGTTTATAAAAATAACTGTCATTGTCATTCTGTTTAAATGATCCTAAAGGATATATCTGTTAATTTCAAGTCAAAATTAAATTTTTAGTTCGTACACCAAAGATAAAATTTACGATTTTTGTGTTTCTATAAAACCAGATTGCACTTAGCCTCTTGGTCAGTTGACGTCTGGACGAGCTGCTAGGAGCATGTATTTTTTTGCAAACATAGTATCCAAAGAACTTGAGGTCGCGGAGACTATGTACTTGAGAGTGTAAGAGCCAAAATGACGGAATGTTGGTGTCTTTTGTTTCATGAATTTATTTTTAAAAAAGTGAATAAATTTATAAATTGTTACTATTACTTAATTTCATTTGTATGCTTAAACACTGGACCTCTGCCTTTGAGGGAATCAACGAGACCAACTGAACTCAGAAGTTTTCATCGAGATACTTCAGAGATATTGTGTATTCCGCTACCATATGTACTCAACGTGCCATCTTTGTCGTATTACGACACACGTGAGCACAGAATTCATCGAGCTTAAATGTTATGAGTAGGACTACCACTGATGACGGAGAAACTTCTCCCAAACACGATGGGTGAATAAAAAACAAAAATTGTGTTTGTTCAAGGCAGAAACAATCATCCTTACCGGAGCCCGTGGGATGTTTAACAGATTCCTGTTTCTTATGCCAAGAGAACCAATTTCACGTATACGAGCATTCTCACTGCTGTGGTTCGTTACTAGACTAGAGATGTGATCGGGTGGCCTACAGGTCGCGTTTCGGTTGCTTCACCTATAATCAGCAACAACCCTCAGAGTATGTGACGGGGGGTACTTTCTGCTCCAGTATCACCTTCAACTTTTCCTGATACAGTAGCGTTTTGTTCGCGAGATGAATGACGGCTAGTAAGCCTGCACGTGGGCCCTAATTTTATCCTCGTGATGTCTGTGAGAAATATACGAGGGAGGAAGCAGGATATTGGTTGTTTCAGGAACTCCGACAGTTGCCCATACCGTGTAGCAGAACGCTTCTTTTGCAACGTCTGCCTCTGTAGCTCGCCGATCATCTCCGTGACGTATCGCGCTTACTAAATGAACCTCTAACGAAGCGCGCTGCTCTTCTTTGGAACTTCTCTACTAACCCCATTTGTCACAGATCCCACACTGATGAAAAATGTTCAAGTATTGTGTACAGTGCCTGACGAGATCCGGGCGGAGATGTGATCAAAAATCTTTTATAAAAAGTTCGTCCACATGGAAGGATTTTGCGCTGGTAAGGGTACCATTCAAGAACGCTCTGGACATTTTGTGACCATTCACCCTACTGTCCAGCCTATGTATACAGCAACTATTACCTCGGAGAAGATTCTATTCCCGCTCACTTAAGGAATCTAAATTAATGTCCATCTCTTCCGAAAAATTACAATATTGAGCCTGAACCACCTCCTTATTCATCCGTTTAATACTTTGTATTTTACTGAGATTTTTTCATCCTCTTTAATCCTCGTAATATTCAAGGAGGAGGGGAGGTTTCTTATAAGAATCTTCAAAAAATATTGTAACTTATCGAGGTACATTATGTTTTAAGTTCCTAAAATAATTATTTATTTATATATAGCGAATAGTCCAGAGTGCGATAATTTATTTTTCGACTAGTTTCGTCTTTTTTTAGACCATCTTCAGGAATTTGGCTCCACAACTTCAATGGAGCCAAATTCCTGAAGATGGTTTAAAAAAAAGACTGAAACTAGTCGAAAAATAAATTATCGCACTCTGGACTGTTCTCTCTATATAAATTTGGATAAGAGTGCTGTTGCCCAAAAAGTGAAACAAAAATGTTTCCAAAAATATGTGATTATTTATTGTTCTTAGTGAAGTCTTCTATCAGATTTCAAAGATGTTACTTTTCCAGTTAAACGGAAGCAAAAAAATGTAACTTTAATAGTAAATGCGGCCTTCACAATATATATCATAGTCAATATTTTTATGTACAGAACTGTATTTATGCATCAATATCTCTTTAAAAAGTGCATATTGAGTAAAAATCAGCAAAAATTAGCGCAAATTGTTTTTTTCAATTTAATGCACATTATTGCATTTGAGTTGCTATTCCTAAGAGTGTGCTAAAAAATACTTTCAGGTACTAGATCCTACTTGAAGTATTTCTTATGATAAATGAACAACAGTTAATAATTTTTTTATATTTTTCATGCACATTATTGCATTTGAGTTGCTATTCCTAAGAGTGCGCTAAAAATTACTTTCAGGTACTAGATCCTACTTAAAGTACTTCTTATGATAAATGAACAACAGTTAATAAATTTTTATATTTTTCATTGTTTTTAAGGTGGGCATGAAGTACACCCCTATCCCTCTGATACAACGTGCCACGAAAAATACATTGGTATTGCGAGGATTAATACTCACTGTTGCCATAAAGTGATAAATATTTAGCTTACGACAACTGATTGATCGTAGCTCAGAAACAGCGCCAAAGTTTACCTAACGAAAAAGCTATAAATGTTTTGACAACTATGAAATAAGACCCGTCTAACGATTGAAGATATTTTCACATTAAGGAACTAGGCAACAGTGTTCTGCAAATATTTGCATCATTGAGGTGGCGAAAATTCTACACGTCCTTTCCGCATACTTGGCCTCCACAGAATTTTATCAGGCGGCACAGTAATCGCTCATTCACGAATACTGGGGAACTGTCAAGCACAAGGAAAGTTGTAGGGTATTACCCGCCAGACAGTGTCTGCGCGACCTGAGATCTTACGTAACTCTAACGTTATCTGTCCCACGAAACACCGTTGTTGACTTCCCCGATTTTTTATCCCGGAAACTTTGACCGAAAGTGATGTCACGCTTCTACCAATGTCTGTTGCCGAAGCTCCGAAAGTAATCTTTTGTTTTCAACATGTTGTGTATTTGTCTCTCATTGAAATCACGAAGTTTCAGCAGCGAATTATAGCTTCTTCGTTAATAGCTGTCCTCAAGTTTAGATGTGACTATGGAAAGCAAGTGGTCTTAGTCCTGTCAAGTGTAAGCCAAGTCTTTCACCATCACCACGGGACTTCTATTTATCTCACAGTCAGCGAAACACTCGACTTTCTTCGGAAATCAACAGTTCGCACCGGAAACATATTTGTAATAAACAGAACTTTCAGCTTGACGGTAGTAATATAAAATATTTATTTAAAAATATAAGTATCGATTTAGTTCATTGAATAACCATCCTCAGTGCAGATTCAAGTCCTGGGGACTCATGTACACCACATTATTGTTTTTAAACTGTTGTTGTTGTTCTGGTGGTCATCAATCCACAGACTGGCTTGATGCAGCTCTCCATGCTACCCTGTCCTGTGCAAGCCTTTTAATTTCCATATGAGAAAGGCAACCTACATCAATCTGCTTTCTGTATTCATCTCTCTGTCTCCCTCTACGATTTTTACCCTATACAGCCGCGGCGGAGCGGCCGAGCGCATTGAGGCCGTTCCCCGTCGAGGGTTCGAATCCCGCCTCGGGCATGGATGTTTGTGTTGTCTTTAGTATAAGGTAGTTCATAAGTAATTCGTAAGTTTAGGGACTGATGACCCCACAGTTAAGTCCCTTAAGCTTCACAAACATTTGAACATTTGGTGTAAGTACACACCCGGTCAACGTTGGGAACTAACAAATAACAGGTCGTAAACGTACACATACAAATTTTCAGAGGTTCATGGACGTAATATGTGGATAAGATTATAAACGCCCTGGTGTGAAACACGTCTCACACTCATACAATGCTACACACCCGACAAATGCTCTCAGAAATGATTTCCTAACATTTAAATAATTAACATTGGATGTCAACAAAATACGCTTCTTCAAAAACGCTTTTCGCCCCATAGCCATTCTGTATTTTTTTATCTTCTTTATTTCGCCATCAGAAGTTATTTTGCTACCCAAACAACAAAACTCATCTCCCACTTTTATTGCCTCGTTACCTAATTTAATTCTTTCAACATCACCTGATTTTGTACACTACATTCAATTACCCTTGTTTTACTCTTGTTAATATTCATCTTATACCTTGCTTTCAAGGCAATGACCATTCCGTTCATTTGCTCTTCCAGGTTCTTTGCGTCTCTGAAAGAATTACTATGTCATCGGCAAACCGCAAAGTTTTTATTTATTTTTTTTTTTTTTTTTTTTTTTTTTTTTTTGTAAAATCTATGGGACTTAATTACGGGGTCATCAGTCCCTAAACTTACAAACTACTTATGAACTACTTACGAACTAGGACGGCACAAATATCCATGCCCGAGGGGGGATTCGAACCCCCGACCGTAGTGGCCGTGTAGACCGTGACTGGAGCGCCTTAGTCTCCTCGGTCACCGCGGCCGGCTTTTATTTCTTTTCCCTGAACTTTAATTCCTTCTCCAAATTTTTCCTTGCATTCCTTCACAGCTTGCTCAATGTACAGATTAAATAACATTGGGGAAAGGCTGCAACCCTGTCTTACTCCCTTCACAAGCAATGAGCCCCTTCCATGCCCTTCCACTCTGGTTTTTGTTCAGGATAACGCTTGGCTCCCTATATTTCAACCCTGATGTTTCAGGATTTGAAAAAGTATATTACAGTCAACATATTCAAAAGCTTTCTC
The DNA here is from genome assembly GCA_026315105.1 of Locusta migratoria. Classification (NCBI taxonomy): domain Eukaryota; kingdom Metazoa; phylum Arthropoda; class Insecta; order Orthoptera; family Acrididae; genus Locusta; species Locusta migratoria. Next base: position 494,888,381 of record CM048745.1, on the reverse strand, counting down.
CAGATATACAACATAGGTTTGTCTTTTCTTAACCCATCTTCTAAGACAAGTCGTAATGTGAGTATTGCCTCCCGTGTTCCGGCATTTCTAAATCCAAACTTATCTTCCCCGAGGTGGGATTTCACCAGTTTCTCTATTCGTCTGTAAATAATTCATGTTATTATTTTGCAACCATGACTTATTAAACTAATCGTTCTGTAATCTTCAAATTTATCTGTACTTGTTTTCTTTGGAATTGGAAGTATTATATTTTTCTTGGAGTCGGAGGGTATTTCCCCTATCTCATATATCTTGCATACCAGGTGGAACAATTTCTTCATGACTGGCTCTCTTAACGATATCAGCAGCTCAGACGGAATATCATCTACCCCAAGGACCTCGTTTCAACTCAAATCGTTCAGTGCTCTGTCGAATTCTACTTGGAGTATAAATTCTCCTACATCATCATCCTCCACTTCCTCATTTCCTAGAGTACTGCCTTCAGGTTCATTTCCCTTGAGTAGGCCCTCTGTATATTCTTTCCATCTTCCCCTTCTTTGCTTAATACTGAGATCTTGATATTCATACCACCGGTTTTTTTGTCTCTAAATGTCTCTTTTATTTTCCTGTAGGCGGTATCTATCTTTCCCTTAATTATACATTCTTCTATCGTCTTACATTTCTCCTATAGCCACTCCTTAGCGGTAGGTGGATCAAAACAAAATGTCCAGACACTCTGTGACGAAAACGGCATTGAAACAGAGGATGAAACTCTAAAGGCTGAATTACTAAATGTATTTTTCCAAAGATGTTTCACAGAGGAAGATTGCACTGTAGTTCCTTCTCTAGATTGACGCACAGATTACAAAATGGCAGATATCGAAATAATTGACAGAGGGATAGAAAAACAATTAACATCGCTCAAAATAGGAAAGGCCGTAGGACCTGATGGGATACCAGTTCGTTTTTACACAGAGTACGCGAAGGAACTTGCCTTCCTTCTTGTAGTGGTGTACCGTACGTAGGTCTCTAGAAGAGCGTAGCGTTCCAAAGTATTGGAAAATGGCGTAGGTCATATGTGCAGGACTATAGGCCTATATCTCTAAGGTCGGTCAGTTGCAGAATTTTGGAACATTTATTATGTTCGAGTATAATGACATTTCTGGAGATTAGAAATCTGCTCTGTAGGAATCACCATGGGTTTCGAAAAAGGCGATCGTGTGGAACCCAGCTCGCGCTATTCGTCAACGGGACTCAGAGGACCATAGACAAGGATTCTGAGGTAGATGCTGTGTTTCTTGACTTCATCAAGGCGTTTGATACAGTTCCCCACAGACGTTTAATGAACAAAGTAAGAGCATATAGTCTATCACACCAATTGTGCGATTGGATTGAGGAGTTCCTAGATAACAGAATGCAGCATATCATTATCAATGGAGAGAAGTCTCCCGAAGTAAGTGATGTCACGTGTGCCGTTAACGATATATGTAAATGACCTTTCGGATAACATCGGAAGTTCACTGAGGCTTTTTGCTGATGATGCTGTAGTATATAGAGAGGTTGTAACAATGGAAAATTGTATTGAAATGCAGGAGGATCTGCGTAGAATTGACGCATGGTACAGGGAATGGCAACTGAATCTCAATGTATACAAGTGTAATGTGCTGCGAATACATAGAAAGAAAGATCCTGTATCATTTAGCTACACTATAGCAGGTCAGCAACTGGAAGCAGTTAATTCCATAAATTATCTGGGAGTAGGCATTAAGAGTGATTTAAAATGGAACAACCATATAAAATCAATCGTCGGTAAAGCAGATGCCAGACTTATATTCATTGGAAGACCATGCAGTCCGAAAACAAAGGAAGTAGGTTACAGTACACTTGTTCGCCCACCGCTTGAAAACGGCTCACCGGCGTGGGATCCGTACCAGGAGGGATTGATAGAGGAAGTAGAGAAGATCCAACGGAGAGAAGCGCGCTTCGTTATAGGATCATTTGGTAATCGAGAAAGCGTTACGGAGATGATCTATAAACTCCAGTGGAAGACTCTGCAGGAGAGACGCTCTGTCGCTCGTTACGGGCCTTTGTCGAAGTTCCGAGAACATATTTTTACCGAGGAGTCTAGCAGTATATTGCTCCCTACTAAGTATATTTCGCGAAGAGATCATGAAGATAAAATCAGAGGGTTTAGAGCCCACACAGAGGCATAGCGACAATCTTTCTTTCCGTTAACAATACGTGACTGCAATAGGAGGGAGAACCGATAGTGGCACTCAAGGTACCCTCCACCACACACCGTCGGGTGGCTTGCGGAGTATGGATGTAGATGTAGATGTAGCCACTCGTGCTTAGCCAGCTGTACTTCCTGTCAACAACATTTATCAGTCGTTTGTACTTCCTTCTCCCTGCTTCACTTGCGACATTTTTATATTTTCTCATCAATGAAGTTCAGTATTTCGTGTATTATCCAGGGATTCCTATTTAGCCTTGTCCTTTTGCCAATATGGTCATGCGCACCTTTACTCCTCTATCTCTCAAGGCTACCCATTCTTCTTCTATTGTACCACTATCCCAAATGCTCTCTTGCCTAATGCTCTCTATGTCAATATTGGTGGTGAAGTTATAAAATTTTATTTACGGCTTTGGTCAATAAATAACTTCAGACCAGTATCAATACACTGCCTCGACAAAATATCTCTGGATTGCACACAAATATGAGAGAATTTTATGTGAATAACCTTCAACATCAAATATCAAGCTCAGCACAAACTTCAGTGAGTGTATTACCACCTGAATTTTACTTTCGGTAATGGTACCCCAGTTGTACCAGGATTATTTCTGATAACACTAATTAATAAGCCACTCCCATAACTCATGTAGTCGTTTGTTGATAGCAACGATCGATGTTTATTTAATATTATTAATCAGCTGTTCTTTACTTTTATCAATATATCTCGTAGTAGTCTCGATCGATTCTTAAAGAAATCGATTGCGTCGACTACCGAAACACAAAAAAAGAATATTTCAAAGATACGTTTGCTATCGATACCTGTCTTATTGATAACAGCCGTAAATATCATTTCTTTACATCTACAGACAGAACACGTAGATAATTAAGTTTAAGTAGCCTTTTTTCGGTTGTTTATTGTCATCTTTTTTATATGTACATTAACAATGATTTTACGATATGTTTGTTTGAGTGGACGAGCTCTCCTACAGATTAATGAAGCTAAACCCCTCTAATTAACTTTTGACACCGTCCAAAAGAATAAAAAATAAATTCTACGTTGTTTCCACCACTTTTCAGTCACCTATTAAAATAGGAATAATCAATTAAGAATAAAACAGCAGTTAATGAGACCGTATTCAGGTGTAAACTTCGACACAACAAAGAAATATCTTTCACTTATACCCCCATTTGTCTAAGTGTCTCCCCACTTTTTAACTTGAAGTAGCCATGGGAAAGTTTGAAAAGAGGCCCAAACCTTCCATGCTGTTGCAATTTGTCACTTGTCACTCTAAATACGTTAAACTGTTTAATAAATAAAGTTTTACTTTTCAACTGAACACACAGTATTTCAGTTACTTTTGTATACAACTTAATCTGCCATGAAGGTTTATAAATAATACGGTGTCTCTTTCTAATTTTCTAACTTACCTACCTGATTAAGGGATAGAACATTGTCCGTAGAATGCTTGTTTCGGTTTTCTTGATGACAACATCATCCGGAGATCAGAATGTGGGAGTATTTTAACCGAGAAGACGCCATCATCATACATTCATACAATAGAGCTACATGTCCTCGGAAAAAGAACGACTGTAGTTTCCTCTTGCTTTCAGTCGTCAACAGTACCTGCATGGCAAAGCGAACTTAGGTATTGTTACAAGGCCAGCTCAGTCAATCATCCAGACTGTTGCCCCTGTAACTACTGAAAAGGCTGCTGCCCCTCTTCAGGAACCACACGTTTGTCTGGCCTCTCCACAGATACCCCTCCGCTGTGGTTGCACCTACGGTACGGCTATCTGTATCGTTGAGGCACGCAAGCCACCCCACCTCGGCAATGTCTGTGATTTATGAGGGTGGTTTTTAAACTGCTAACATACATCAAACGATATTTAACGCGTGAATTATATGTAATTTTATGTATTTTAATTGTTAAATTTTTTAGGCGTACAAACTGCAGTGAAGTCGTTCATCCAATGAACGAAATCGGTATGCTATATTTTTAAATAAATATTTTGTATTGTAACTACCAAGCTGAAATTTGTGTTATTATTACAATATCGTGGGGGTTTGAGCACACGACCAATAATAGAGTCTTCATAGGACTCTGTAATTGTTTTACCATTACGTTTATGTATCACGTGTTTTATGCATTATGTACTAATTGGAATTGAGACATATTTTCAGTCGATTTGCTGAAACTGCAAGCACCTCCCCTCTTTTCGTCAAACATAAAAACAGTCTACCGCGCGGTTCGTGTCATTTTAGGCAAAAGTTTTGAAAAGTCGACAATCAGTTGTAAACTTTCTTTGACCTGTTTGTCATTAGAGACGTGATGGTTGGCCCTAATGGCTCGTAAAGAAATTTTGCATGTAACTTTCTCACACATAAGTAGTTTGGATTTATCCTTTTAATATCTAATTTTATTAACCTGAAGATGCAACTTTAAGTTGTGAAACCGGTAGTGCGGGTCTCTTCGACTCCAATAAGAAAACAGCTCAAGTGAACCAAGGATTTTCATTCAGACAACTTCAGTTTTAACACCTAATTTTAACTGTGTGAAAATGTCTTAATTATGTATATAGCTAAGAGATCAGGTGTGTTTTTTCACATAAATGAACTGACTGCTCGAAACATTTTGTAGATAATACGTTTATTCCAATTTTGGGCGATATTTTATGCGTACCCCCAGATTTAAACAAATATTTTCGCCGAGAGTACGAGTGTAAATTGAAATCAGCGCCTACTATGATTCGGGTAATTGTTTGAAAGAAGACATAAGTTCTCTCCTAACCTGTCCGCAATTGTATCGTCTAAGTCGGCTCTCAGGTATGATCTTTAGTAGGTCAGAGGAACAGATTGACAGATATTTCCTGCAATAAGCCGCAGTAGAAACTACAAGCAGGTAATCCCTTTGCCAACTACCAGTGCAGCCTGAAACCAGCACGTTCGCTTTCAGCTCCGGGATGCGCGTCGCGTTCCATCGGAGGTTCCCAAGCCTGAGGTAGGCAGCCATCAGCGTTATTACTTTCGCTCAGGCAAACACGGCCCTGTCGCATCGCACGATTAATGTCGTTAGCCAGCGACCTACATACCGTGCCGCAGCGGCTCTGTCCTAATTCTGACGAACAGGCTGTGCCTTCATTTTTAGTACGTCCTGTCTGACGGATCCGAAAGAGTAGTACCACAGTCTAATATTAATATATACAGTCACGACACTCACTACTGTGAAAGCTGTTACCACCTGACATTTGAAGCGACACTAGCGCTCCAAGCGGTCGTAAAACCGGCTGTCCCTTAACGCCGTACACGACGCATTAATAATGCCCGCTTGTAATTACTTTTCTGTGTGGTTTGCTAAATGTTGTTGTTGTGGTCTTCAGTCCGGAGACTCGTTTGATGCAGCTCTCCACAATACCCTAACAAGAGCAAGCCTCTTCATCTCCACATAAGAACGGCAACCTACATCTGTCTGAATCTGCTTACTGTATCCATCTCTTGGTCTTCCTCTGCGATTTTTACCCCCACACACTTCCCTCCAACGCTAAATTTACAATTCCTTGATGTCTAAGAATGTGTCCTACCAATCTATCCCTTCTTTTAGTCAAGGTATGCCAGAAATTTCTTTTCTCCCCAATTCTGTTCAGTACCTCCTCATTAGTTACGCGATCCACCCACCTAATCTTCAGCATTCTTCTGTAGCACCATATTTCAAAAACCTCAATCCTCTTCCTGTCCGCACTGTTTATCGTCCATGTTTCACTCCCATACAAGGCAACACTCCATACAAATGCCTTCAGAAAGGACTTAAGGATTTAAATCAATATTCGATGTTAACAAACTTCTCTTTATCAAGAACCCTTTTCTACCCATTGCCATTCTGCATTTTATATCCTCTGTATTGCGACCATCATTTGTTATTTTACTGCCCAAGTAACAAAACTTATCTACCTCCTTTATTGCTTCGTTACCTAATCTAATTCCTTCAGCATCACCTGATTTTCTTAGGCTGCACTCCATTACCCTAGTTTTGCTCTTGTTAATGTTCGTCTTATATGCACCTTTCAGCACACTGTCCATTCCGTTCAATTGCTCTTCCAGGTCCTTTGCTGTATCTGACAGAAGTACTATGTCGTCGGCAAAACGCAATGTTTTTAATTCTTCATCCTGAACTTTAATTCCTTCTCCAAATTTCTCCTTGCTTTCCTTTATAGCTTGCTCAATGTATAAATTGAATAACAATGGAGAAAGACTACAACCCATTCTTACTCCCTTACCAACCACTGCATCCCTTTCATGCCCTTCAACTCTGACAACCGCTGTCTGCTTTTTGTACAAGTTGTAAATAACCAAATTAGGTTTGCTAAATATTGCATATATTCTTGCATTCCAAGCTTTATTTAGGTATCTTTACACATGACTGACTATAAAAGAAACGTAAACCGAACAAAAACTCGTTGTGATCTGACACAAACTGCAATATATTACTTCTTTAGAAATTGCTTGCAGCTTACCTAGCTGGTAGTGATAGATAAACATAGTAATTTGTGCAGACAAGTCTATAATTGAACTTACAAGGGACAGTTAAATGTGAATAAATGTAAATTTAGCAAAATCTCGTAAATAAACTGACGCTAACTGCAACATATGTATGACGAAATTCTGACATTGCATCTTACTTTGGTGGTAAACACTGTATTTCGCAGACGAGAAGCATGTAATTAGCCTTCCTGGTGTTAAAAGGTGCGAAATAAGGTCCCCCCCCCCCCTGATTTTTCTTATGAGAACTCCCACTGGCAATGAAACTTTCGTTTAATATAAATTTCCTACGAGGCTATTTCAGTTATATGGCCGGCCGCGGTGGCCGAGGGTACTGAGGCGTTCCAGTCATGGTCTGCACGGCCACTACGGTCGGGGGTTCGAATCCCCCTCGGGCATGGATATTTGTGCCGTCCTTAGTATTAGCTAGTTCACAAGTAGTTTGTAAGTTTAGGGACTGATAACCCCGTAGTTAAGTCCCATAAGCTATACAAACATTTGAACATTTTTTTTTCAATTATATGTTATTTTAAGATCATACATCGATTACACGACAGTTTAAATGTCATATAATATGGATGATCCTCAGTCATTATCACAGTCAGGGAAATAGGTTTATGTGTTATACTGTGGTTTCCATTATATAAAGCAAAAAACATATTTAACCTTTCAATCATTAATAACGGCCACACTGAACACTTCTTTTCCTTACATTTGCCTGAGTAGTAAATTATTTTCGAATGCCCACACAGATATGCTCAGCAGTAACAACAACCAACACAGCCGGCCGCGGTGGCCGAGGGGACTGAGGCGCTCCAGTCACGGTCTGCACGGCCACTACGGTCGGGGGTTCGAATCCCCCCTCGGGCATGGATATTTGTGCCGTCCTAGTTCGTAAGTAGTTCATAAGTAGTTTGTAAGTTTAGGGACTGATAACCCCGTAGTTAAGTCCCATAAGCTTAACAAACATTTGAACATTTGAAACAACCAACACACGTCTCGTATACGATATAGAACAACGTGGCTTTACGTCCGCAAGGAGCGCTGCAGTCGCCTAGTATAACAAAAACCAGCGGTAGTGTCGCGACTGTATATATTAGACTGTGGTAGTACGCAGAAACTTAAATTACTACACTCTACGGACAAAATATGTGTAGTTCTGACTGGGGTACCACTACACATCTTACCATTGAACGCCAATGTAATGTTCCTCCCTCCCTCACAAAAAAATGAGGTGACAATTCATGGGATAGCGACAAGCAAAGATACAGGTGCCGGTAGTATCGTTCGGAAATTCAGTATTACGAGTTAAAAGCGTCAAGCGTGTACCGAGAATAAGGTATTTGAGGCATCTCACAACGAGCAAATAGATGCCGACTGCCTGCATTTAATGAACGAGCGCAGCGGCGTTTGCTGTCACTGCTAACAGACAAGCAACGTCGCGTGAAATAACTGCAGAAACCAACGTGGGACGTAACACCAACGTATCCCTTACGACAACGCGGCGCAATTAACCCCCTTTATGGTTGAATTTGCAAAAATACCGAAACACGTAGTTTTTAAATTCTAACCAACAATACAAATATCAATTTTTGCAGCTCTAGCTTCAAAATTGTCTGAATAGCAACGTGTTTTCAAAACGAATTTTTCATCCCCTATTTTACCCTGTTAGTTTTGAATTTCCAAAAATACTGAATCTAGTGTTTTTTTAATCCTGACCAATATCCGAAGTTTCGTATTTGTAGCTTAAAAATTTGAGTTAACAGCAACATATTTTTTAAAATCAATTTTTTACGTCTCCTTATTTTACCCCCTTACTTGTTAAATTTCAAAAAATTCCGAAACACGTGTCTTTTAAATTAGAACCTGAATTAAGATACAAAATTTTGTAGTAATAGCTTCAAAATTGTCAAAATAGCAACGTATTTTCAAAACACGTTTCATCCCATATTTCACCCCCTTATGGGCGGAATATCGAAAAATGGCTTCTTAAATGACGCCTATAGAGTAAGATCAACACCCTCTATAAATTTCAAGTTTCTATCTTCAGTGGTTTGGGCTGGCCGATGATGAGTCAGTCAGTCAGTCAGGCTCTCGAGACATCGTCTTTTATATATAGAGATTGAGAAGAATGGAGAGTTTATAAAAATCTACTTCATGTATTTCTATTAATTTTGTGGTTGATGCAACACATAACAGAGTATTAATAAACTCCCTAGCTTTGTTTACACTAATATTTTTGACGTGGCGCTTTAAAGTGGTATTCCAACGTCATCATATTTTTCGTCACATTTAAAGAGGGAGGGCAGTAATCACTTTCCGTGTTATTAGGAATAGATGTATATATAATTAAAGAACAGGTTCTAATCTCGGCTGAGCCCCAAATATTTTGCGCTCACCCAGTACATCATTAATCATAAGATTCTACTCCAGTGATTGCGTGTGCAGAGAAAATAATAATAATAAAAAAGAGAGACTGGTTTCATTGCCCATTCATTTGCGTTACATGCACTTTCATTATATTTGTCTTTTTTGCCCTACATATTTCTTGTTATTATTATGTGTCCTTCTTCAATTGGCCCATGTTTTTAACAGACTATGTTATATATTTACATTACTCTTGTACAACAAGCATTAAGCATTAAGATTAGTTCTATACAGAATTACAGACTAAAGTGTTTGTTTTATAATGTGCTGGTATACGAAAATAATTGTCTGTATTTACTTTTCACACTATTTTAGGCACGGAGAACGCAGTTATTTCTGGAAAATGGCCGTGGCTGTTGTTCCCTTAACGAAAAAAATGTTCAATAGCTCGTATCCAAAGACTACAGTAGAGCACACGTTTTGTCTGCTGACCACAGATTTAAGAAATAATGAGCAGAAGGCTCGGTCTAAATGTTCTTTGCTTGCGCGGATACTCCTCCTGACTTATACAAGTTAGATGTGTACTGCAATACTGGCCTCTCCCTTCCTTCTCTAGACTCCTTTCTTTCTCTCTCTCTGTTCAATTCTCTCCTCTGCCCCTCTAATCCTCCACCAAACTGTTTCCATCCATCTGCTAGTACTCTCTGCCCACCACCTCCTACCCCTCCCTATTCTTTCATCATCTACCGCACCTTTGTCGACCTCATCGTGTCGTCTTCATCGTTATCGATGTCTTCGCCCCTTTTTCTGATCACCCATGCCCATCCAGACATGTAGTACTGCACAACAATCGGATACTACCTGCTGAACATGCCTCTTCTCCCCTCTCACTGTCCATTACACCTTGCTCCTTAACAGTTACTCCCATTCCCTCTTCCTTTCGCAAAATGTCCCTTTCGCGCTCCCATACCTCTTGAAAGTCATTCCCCGCCCTACATATAACCTCGGCAGTGTATGGTGATACTACCCGCAAAACGTTTGTCGTGCAGTGCAGCCTACATGTTGGACTTGAAATGCTCTGTAGCAAGGTGTATAGAAGACAGGTCTGGACACCAATATTGCTTATGGAGCCGCCATTTTGGTTCTAAAGCTGACGACGCTGCACAGTATCGCTAGAAGAGGAAACAGTCGCTTTCTCCAATTATTATTATTCTGTAGCCAGTTTGAGTCAGAAATTATATTCTTTCGTTTTGTAGTAATTCAATAGGTCTATATTTCTCAGTCTTATCAGGAGAGGTCACAAGATGATTCTTACAGATATGACCGAAACAGTGAGAGAAGAACCGTCTAGATGAACGTTTTAAGTTACTGAAAATGTGGCTTGTGTGGGCCATACGAAAAGAAAAACCCCCATGAAAGAATTCTGATTTCAGAATTCAAGAAGTATAAGCACGTTTGGGTGACGAGTGAAGTATTCTTTGCACTAAAGCATTCTTCGGAAAAAATCTATAGCCGAAAAATGCTTTCATAACGCGTGAGTTGTGTTTATTAACGATGATCACCCAAAATAAAGGTAATGTAACTTTCGCAGATAGCTGATAGATATTTTTTGTAAATACTGTTTTCTGTGAGCACTTCACCAAATATTAAAAATGGTTTGGCTACATTAATTACCACAATCAAAGTAATATAAACTAAAACTAATACACGGAATTTGCACAAATAAATTTCAGTTTCGTAATTTTTTAGTTGAAGCAATGACTTTCTCGAACTTCTTCCAATCTCTTACCTTTTCCAACTTAATTCCAGTTAAAACACTAGGATCTGCCCTACGTTTGTCTGACACAGCTCCAGTATCTCAAAATTTCTTCCATTTACGTAATGTCGAATCACTGGAAACGCACAAACCAGGACAATTTCCTGTGAGTGCAAGCCGATATTTCATTTAAGATTCTGTTCTCGGATAATTCAACACAAGAAACTTTCATTGATACTTCGTCTATACGATACCCAATGGAAACTTTACCATATGAAAACACTTAAAGCCTTATGTTACAGAGATACGTTATGGAGAAAGCAGAAATTTTTAATGGAAATGCTACTTTTTCCTCACAATTGTGTTTGCATCGTTAGTCATAACAAATATACGTTACAGTGAGAATGGATATAGCTACATTCTCTCTAATATTACATCCACTGCTTTATGCAACTAACACTTTCTAGTGACAAACATTATCCGAATACAGCCTGCTGCAGCCGTCTTAGAACCAAAATGGCCGCCACCGCAAAGGATCACGGTAGCGTGACCAGACCTCTCCTATACAGACCTTGCTCTGTAGTCCCGGCGGCTGATCTGCATAGCAGGTTGCCTATTCTACAGGGGCTGAATGTGTATTTACGCGTTTCTCTGGTTCTCTGGTTCTCTGCTCTTCTGATTCCGTGGATCAATCGGTATGCATACCACACTTGGATAAAACCAATAAAGGTGTTTGAGAGGACACATTGGGCATACATACATCCACATATTAACTCTGCTTTATATACAATATTATCATTTTCTCTGCAGTTTCGCTTGCAAATGTGTTACATCTCTTCTCCTAGCACTCTCATTTCACTCATTTCTCTTCCCCTCTCTCTATCTACCCTGCCTCCATCTCACAGTGCACCTCCCACTACTCCTTCTCTTCCTCCATCAACATCTCTCCTTTCCCCCATTTCTCTGGACAGCTCATTCTCCCAACGACTATCCAGCCCTTCTCTGCTCATCTCTTTACAGCCACTCGCGAAGGTCCTGCAAAACTGATTAATGCAGCAAACTAGCAGTACCCCAAGAAATAGAAAAAAAAAAAAAAAACTTTCCGCACAGGGCACACTCCAGATCATGAGCTCTAAAACCTTTTCCATTCCCATGAAATGTAGGCTGCCACACAAAGCAGATCCATAAGGCAGGCCAGTACTATCGCTGTAGTAAATACATCTGATGCTTGGTAGGCTATATAATATCTGACCGTCACATATGATGCTCGTGGACAGTGGTTGTACAGTGTAGCATTATGTTTGTGTTGCTATGGATGAAGGGAAAAGAGTGGGTGAAGCCTGGTGCCAATACATATCCTACTTCACGCCAACATCACTAACACGATCGCCGAACTGAACGACCCCACAAAACATAGATCAACATCAACAGTGACCCGTGACCTCATACAATGAAATAAAGTTGGAGTTTTACACAGAACACTGGTGAGAATGTAAAGATCGGAATTGCGCACCATCACCTCACCTGTCATCGTTGACCAAACACCAGGTATGAAAATTTCTCATAGAACCAGCTCACCTTCAATTCGACCACCAACAAATAGACGTACTTTAGCGAAATCAACTACAGAGGCAAGGCTGGAAAATGAAAACAGCCCAATAGATATTCGCGGTAAGCGTGACAGAAAATATATATACTGATGCAGTAATAGCCCAGTACAAATTAGACACATCGATCGGTAATAGCAAATCCAAAACTTTGCAAGCGGTGATCATGATGTGCATGGCTGACAGGATCAAAAACCATGGAAAAATTTAAGAAGGGCAAGGCACAATGAATGCCTGTAACAGCTGATACGGAGATCATGTCCCTGTATTCTGCCAATGGGGTTGTGATAGTAACCTTTATTTGGAAGGCATCTTCAGTGGCAATGTTTCGTGTATGCTGGTTTACATGTAGTGTTGATTGGTGACTTTAAGTTGTTTTGTGTCCAATTATATTCGCTTTGAGTTTTTGTTTTTAGCACTTTACCACTAGTTCCACTAGGCACATGCCATTTTGTTAGTGTTGTGATGACATTTTGTTTGTCTTGTGATGTTCAAAACAAACAAAATGGCATGTGTCTAGTGGAGCTAGTGGTAAAGTGCTAAAAACAAAAACGCCAAGGGCGGTACTACAGTTATTCTGAGCAAGAAACAATATATCAAAATAATATTCAACAAACAGTTGTGGATCCTAAAGCCGTACAGCCGCTTGTACTAAGTAAATTAAAGAGTGCTTAGAAAACTGTGATAATATCGTCAATCCTGACATTCTACCGAGGCTTAATGAACCCAAAAGCCTCACCCCTACGTGCTCAGTTAAAAACTCAAAAACAAAATCTTGGAATTCGTTCCATTGTTAATAGTACTGATAAACCGGGAGAACCTGCTTCGAAGTTTTTGCTACATTTTCTACGTAATTTCTTCGTTCACGAAGAAAAATATTCCATTTCAAATAGTACTAAGCCATTCCATTGCTTCTAAATAAGAATTTCCCCTCTGACTGTCTTGTGTTATCTCTTGACATTAAAAATCTCTATATTTCGGTAAAAGATACTATTGCGATTGTTGAACAGAATATCCGTAGTCAAGGTCTTGTGACAGATGAAGAGACTACCGCGGTTTTATCGCTTCTTAGTTTGCTCACTTCATACAACTATTTTTCCTTTACCAATCAGTTCTTCGAACAGAATGACGGGTTGGGCCGGCCGCGGTGGCCGAGGAGACTGAGGCGCTCCAGTCGCGGTCTGCACGGCCACTACGGTCGGGGGTTCGAATCCCCCCTCGGGCATGGATATTTGTGCCGTCCTTAGTATTAGCTAGTTCATAAGTAGTTTGTAAGTTTAGGGACTGATGACCCCGTAGTTAAGTCCCATAAGCTTAACAAGCATTTGAACATTTTGACGGGTTGGCTATGGGGAGCTGTCTTGCTGGTTTCTTAGCTGATATTTTTGTGAGCTCTTTTGAGCAAAATTATTTTAAAAGTACTTCACCGTTGCGTGATAACATAGTTATGCACTATATGTTAACGACATATTCGTGGTTTTCAACGGGAGTGATACCGATATTCCAACATTACTACTTAGATCTACAGCTGGAACTTCAAGACAACGCCATTCTCTTTGACATACTTCGTAAGCCAATAGCCGGTAGTGCTATTATTCACGCCTCTTCAAACCACGCACATCAGAATAGAACGAGATTCTTGCGATCAATGATTGATCGCCTCTGCAGTGTTCTTTGAGCACATTGTCCATTAATAAAGAGCTTAAAAACCTGAAGTTCATTGCTGCTACGAATGGATATAATCCACGGGTTGTCGGCAGTATGTATACAAAGAAGTTATCACTTAGTGAGAACACTTCACAACAAAATGGGTTGCAGTCTCCTCAGAGGTATGTAAAGCTTCCGTTTGTGGGTAAGTTGTCTTATCAACTGGTAAGCCTATTTAGAAACGTGGAAGTCCGGGTAGCTTCTTCGTCGCAAAATATAATTCAGAATTCGCTGATGCATAATTAGCATCCTCAAAAAGATCTATACGCCTCTTCGGGTGTTTACGAAGTACAATGTAAGGAATGCCGAAAGTTCTATATTGCTCAAATGGACAGGATGATTAAAACGAGGTACAGGGAACATTTGCTTACAGGAAAGGAACAAATAAAATAGCATTCCGTCTTCGCCGAGCATTTAAAGGTCACAGGGCACCAGGTACCCTTACTAGAAGACTTCTGAACCTTACATTGTGCCAGGAAAGGTTAAAAAATTGCTTTGTTGCAGGAACTTGAAATTGTTAAATATACGTAGACCTCTGAAGAACGGGTGCCCAACGATTTTTAAATTACCTGTTTCGGGTACTTGGTGTCCTTCTTCAGACATATGTTGGTATCCTTCTGTATACACGCCCGACACTGTATATGTACACTGTGTCGTGAAAATTTTTCTTGAAAAATTTGGGTCCATTTACAAGAAAGATTGGGAACCACAGCTTAGTGCGAAAATGTCTTTAATAATGCTTCTGATTTCTTTTATTCATCACTAATAATGGTTCCCTTGTTTGATTAGATTCCTTTTTTTTCCTTTTAAACAATATCTGCTCCTCTCTTTATCACGAGTTTGCCAATCATTCTTGCACCTTGCCATTGATAGCTAAGATAAAAAAGAATTCGTTTGCATTAAATGACACTCAATAGGTAAGATGAACAACTTTTTTTTTTTTTTTTTTTTTTTTTTTTTTGAGTAAAGATGATTATTGTTGAAAACAAATTTAAAAGGTTGGAAGTTACTTTTGAAGCTTACCTTCTCATAGCATAGAATTGCGCTGCTGCTTATTATTATTATTATTTTGTGGTCATTGTTTTCTTACAGAGAGGACTCATCTGCATTTCTGGCAGAACGGATGCAAATATTATCAGTAGTTGACAATACTCCGTCAATTTGTATTGCAACTCATTGTTTGCAAGTCATATACTTCACATTAATATTCCAACGAACCAGTTGTGTGTATTTGTAATTACTCTGCTGCGCAGGGCCGAACTTTAGAATATTTCTTATTTTGTAAACAATAAGGATTTTTACTGTGATCGCGTGTCATTGAACATTTTGATTACGTGCGCGAGGTAGATCTCACTCTTTAACGTAACACTCATTATCAGTGAATCAATATTCTTTCATGGTGTATATTTCCATACAATTTACTGCAACAAATTGTCAGTCAAACGCAATTGGAAACGTTTCCAGATTACAGTCTACTACTTTTCACATGTTGAGAAAAGGAAAGAAACGATTTGATTGCAGTTCGATTTTGCATTACACACTTTCAACATCTAGACTGACTGGGCCTCGATATCTACTCAGGTTTACGGCCTTAAATGATGCTAAAGGTAACTCCTCCTCTACTTCCCCATTTCTTAGTACTGTCAGCCAATGAATCTAACACTGCTAATGTTAGTCATTATATTCTTACAGTATCAACCTGACTTTTCTACCGGGTACAAAGAATAAAGAAAAATGTACTATCAATGTCCTATTAGTATCATGGCATTACATGGTCAAAATCATCCAATTTTGTATTCAGATGTAAGTAACTGGATTAAAACGGCACAATATTTTTGAATAATTGTAACTGAAAGCGTTTATATACAGTTGCTAATCCGTGATCCTGTTAAAGGAAGAATAAAATAATGAAAAATAAAAGATGAACTCCAGTGACGTTAATGGTTGATGCTATCTTTAGACGAGGAGCTGCGTGCTTCTATTCACATCGATTACGTCGCTGAAATCATCGCAGAACATTAATAATTCGGATAGTTGGGATAAACAGTTGCGACAAGAGGACACTCGAGTTTTTAGGAATGCTGACCTGCACGCAAGGGAGTAAACCGAGGAGACCTTGTGCAAACAGCGAGGAAAGCAGATAATGCTGTGGCCTGTCTCATTGCCCCCACAACTATCGGATAAGAAAGTGCTTCGCAGGAGCAATGGGCGTCTTGAGCAACCGTGTCTCATCGCAGAATATCGGTCGATATCCTGTTTACAGGCGAGAGCAATGACTTTCCGGAATGTTCTGGAACTCTTGTTGACAGTCTCTTCTATAGTGGTCCGTTATATTCGAAGTCAGGTACGAATAAAAGTTACACCTCTATGGACCAGATTAGCGGATTTGTAACGCCTCCAACGAACTATTTGATCTGTATGAGAAGAAGCATCTTCTCACAGTTGGCAAACGTAACAGAATTCACTTTATTGAAACACTTGACCATTGAATTATTTATGTTTGTTAGGACTGAACATAAAAACAGTAAGCTATTACTTTCTAAGAAACGTTACTCAGTATAAATCATTGTGAGGTATATATGAACAAACAATTATTCAAATTTTTGTGAATCTATGGGACGTAATTACTGCGTTTATCAGTCCGTAGGCTTACAAGCTACTTAAACTAATCTAACACACACACACACACACACACACACATGACCGAGGGTGGACTCTGAACCTTCGATGGCGAGCAACCGCGCACTCCGGATCAGTTGGTAGTCCTGCACAAGGCCAGAAGTGTGGTGTCAGTGATATCGGAAAAGATAAGTAGTTTAGGTAGAAATAAAACGTAGTGTAACACTGTTAATTAGCTAAAACATTTATTAGTGTGTTCTTCAAGCTTACCATTAAAGGTTTTTCTTTTATTCATGTATTTATCCAATATACACTAACAGTTCGGTTTCTTTATATACGTCCTTGTTAGGCCTAAATTTCGAGTGCGCATATTTAGGGTTTCTCCGTAATTCTAGGTGTATTTAACCCTGTTCACCACTTGAATACGTTTATTAGTGTCTCCTCAAGCTCACCATTAAGGTTTTTTCGCGTATTGTCTTAGTAATCACGAAAAGTTGTTTGTGCATATTCATAGGCCAAATTCGCTGGTGTGCAGATTTAGCGTTATATCGCAATTTTAAGTACATTTACCAACAGTTTACCCATAGTTTAGTATCCTAAACATATCTATTGTTTTTTTGTATCTGTAATTAATATATATAGTCGATATCACATAAGTAAATCTAGTAACAATCATGAATGCAACGTGTCTGAGCCAGGGCCGGCGCAAGGCACGTGCGAAACGTGCGGCCGCACGGGGCGGCACTTTCCGAGGGGGAGGGGCGGCAAATCTGCCCCTTCTCTCTTTTTTTAGGACAAACTCAACATTCATGCCCAAGAGGGGATTCGAACCAAACCTCGGAGGGAGCGGCTTCGGGAACTGTGGCATGGCGCCAGACTACCTGCCGGCCGCTCCTGTTGAACAAGGGGATGGAGAAGGGCTAATTTCTTGCTCGCCACTGTGGCAGCGCCGTCGTGTGTACGAAGAGGAGGAATCGACTGGCGTACATGCCAGTGTTTTTATGAGTGGAGCGCTGCCGGCCTGTTACGCGCCGTGCGTTTATTCACAACTAATTTTGCAGAATACGAAATCTAGTTTATCTAATTTGGAAATTCGAATGCAATGTTATATACTACGGTTACATATTAAGCCTGAAGCAATTTGGTTAAGCCCTTCAATGGCAGTTTCCGAGTGTTTCATTCTTCCCGCATTATGGAAAAAAAAAAAAAAAAAAAAAAGATTGAACATTACTACAGTCAAACATGTTCGACGCCTAAAATGACTAGAAACATGCCGCGGCGGATAAGCCACGCATACTGGAGCGCTTTTGTGGTACGCGCGGCCGTCCGCCGTCGTGGGTTCGAATCTCCCCTCGGTCATGAATGTTTCTGTCGTCTTTAGTATAAGGTAATTCATAAGTAGTTTGTAAGTTTAGGGACTGATGACTCAGTAGTTAAGTCCCTTATGCTTTACAAACAGCCGGCGGCGGTGGCCGAGGGGACTGAGGCGCTCCATCCACGGTCTGCACGGCCACTACGGTCGGGGGTTCGAATTCCCCCTCGGGCATGGATATTTGTGCCGTCCTTAGGATTAGATAGTTCATAGGTAGTTGGTAAGTTTAGGGACTGATGACCCCGTAGTTAAGTCCCATAAGCTGTAGAAACATTTGAACATTTTTTCT
The DNA here is from genome assembly GCA_026315105.1 of Locusta migratoria. Lineage (NCBI taxonomy): Eukaryota > Metazoa > Arthropoda > Insecta > Orthoptera > Acrididae > Locusta > Locusta migratoria. The sequence goes on along the minus strand of CM048745.1, from coordinate 494,869,918 downwards.
TTACAAACATTTGAACATTTTTTGCTAGAACTATTCAGAATGGGTAAATACGCTGTGAGTAGTTACAAGGGATAAGCCTGGCATACGTCGTGTTTCAACGTATTTTTGGAAGTTTTTGCTATCCGTTTCTGAGTGATAGTCTGACGTTTTGGTTTTTGAGCCATGAAACACCTTCTCCGCCTGCGTGAACAACAAGTAAACTCTGACCGGCACTTTTGTTTGACAATACTACTCGCACACACCATCACTTTGCCAACATTTATTTACTGTATAATGCTTGTGAATCCATATTTCATCTAAGTATACTACTGGTCGCTTTGATTCTGGCGAAAACCTGCGAAAGTATGGTTTTTTTAACAACAATGCCCTTTCGTCCGCACAAAACAAAACGTTTAAGTTTGACACCTTCTAAAACAAATACCCATAGATAGAACTTTGCTTCTAAGGGTTTCCTTACTAGCTTTGAAGCTGATTTCTGTTTGAAAAAGTTGTGCAGTTTTCGCAAAGTTCGTATTTCCTTCTATTGTTCGTAATGCCTTAGAATATCATCTGTCACATAGTTACTGTGAGCTTCTTGCTTCTTTCGCTTGTTTAACCGTAGCCTCGCTGTACCTCGTCACGTGACCTAGTTCCTGCACTGCCACATCACCACTTTGCCTTTCCAGGCGATAGGTATTGTTGCGTTCACTACAACGAAAACTACAGAATTCGTTTCGGTAGTTGGCCGAGGGAGTCAAGAATGGTCAGTAGCAGTTTCATTGCGTTTCACAAGAACAGATGAATTGGTGCGTCCGAATTTCTTGTAACTTGGGATGTAATAGGTTAGTGCTTTTCATATAACGTAAAATTTGTATTGCGCATGCATGTTACTCATAAGTTAGAATTTTCTCCTTCAAGATTGCAGAATAGGAAAATTTATTTTTCTTATGATCTGTTACTTCAAAAATTGGCAAGTCGGTAAATAAGCACGCGTTCATCCAATAGCTAGAATGAAGATAAAGTGAAGAAAAGTAAAGTGACACGTCAATGACTAATTTGTTGCCCCTTATTCCATAATCACACACGAAACAAATGACACATGGAAATTACGACAGATGTCGAGTGTCAGTTCTTTGAAATGAACAACTGCAGTGCAGTGAGTTAATATATTTCGAGTAGCATTAGTACCCATCGATGCCTGGCTGTGTATTTATTGAATTATTATGTTACTCCATCTTCTTATCATTCCTCTCTCCATTGTCTTCCGCCCCTACTCTTTGACCGTTTCACCTGGGTGTGTAGTGAAATTCGGCCTGAAATTCAAATTCACGCAGTTCAATTCTTATGACTTCAACTCCTGAACAGCGTATCCTTCAATAATATTTCACACATATTTGAACATTTTTGTAAATTCACAAGGATTATTAAAATTAGCTACATTTCTTCAATCAGGTTTGATTCCATTTTTGAGTTGGTTCCCAGCGACTGTTTTGTACAAATCCGTAGAGAATGGCACCTATCAGTCACAATTTTTGTTTTTATTTTCCAGATCTACAAGGATTTCGGGTACAGTGTGGCTATTCTCAATGTTTTATGTTTACATCTATATCGTCATCCTGAACGTAACTGTCAACATGACGGTTTAGATGGAAGCACGTATTAAAAGCTTTGAGACTGGCCATTCAGTGGCTGAAACCTGGAGGTAGATCTGAAAAGTTAAAAAAAAAAAATGCGATTTATTGCCGACATTTCATACAGATTTGTTTAAATAAAATTCCACAAACTTCTGAAAAAATAAATAAAAACGGATTTGGGGAGGGGGCGGCAATTTAGCAGCTCGCACGTGGCGGCACTCAGGCTTGCGCCGACCCTGGTCTGAGCTGCAGTAGGTTTGTTCGTGCTGGGATTCTGTGCAGCTGTTGTGACAAGTGGTTTCATTGGGAGGGGGGGGGGGGGTGAAGCGGTGTGGGAAAGGTGGAAGCAACTGAGTCTCTTCCTTTGTTTTGCAAAGTGTGTTCAAGGGTCAGAAAAATACTTGAACAGAAAGGAAAGATTAGAGCCCTTCAGCTGAACTGGATAGTGCTAGGGAGGAACTTACGAGGTTAAAGGGGGGAGAAGGTTGAGCAGGGTTGGGCCACAGAGAGAGTATAGTTGCTGACAGCTTCACAATTGGTACATCTAACAGATTTGCCTTGCTACCACAGTTAAGTGAAGAAGAGCCTCGTTTAGAAGTAGGTGCAGTTAAGAAACAGCAGACTTTCACTAGGAAAGTTTGTGACGTGGGGGGAAGTCGTACTTAGACTATTACGAGGCGCATTAGTCGTCAGTGGCGCGGTGGTCTAACGGTAAGACGTCTGCCTAGTAAGCATGGAGGTCCGGGTTCGATTGCCAGCCGCATCACAAATTTTAATTCATTGCTTTACGTTTATCTTTCATATCTTAATTAAAAGAATCTTCACATATTCCCTCATGTAAAGCAACGTGATTGATGATGTCATGGATAACACGGTACACGGCATAATGTCGTCAAACATGACGTTTCTCATGTCGTATAATCAGTAGGGATGCCAAGGCTTTAGTTTGTGGAAGGGGTAGAGGGGAGGGGGCGCTGAATGTCTTCATGCAGCCGTAGTCGTAGTGGTTCTTCAAAATTTGGCCCTGATAGCATAAGTAGCTTAAACGTTCCAGCAGATCTTTAATGTGTTTCTTCCAATTCAATCCCTCATTATTACAAAGACCTAAAAATATTGAATATTCTACCTTAACTACAGATGTTCAAATTCTAAATTTATTAATGGTGACATGCCATTTACTGTGTGATACTGTATATCCTGGGTTTTATCAAAGTTTAATGAGAGTCAAATTGTAGAGAACCACTTATTATTTTTCTGAATGATATCATTTACAATTTCATCAGTTAATTCCTATTTGTCACACGTAATAGCTATAGTTGCATCGTCAGCATCTTCGTGAATCTTAATATATATTAAGAACAGTAAAGAACCTAAGACCTAACCTCGTGGGACTCCATTTTTGATAACTCCCCAGTTAGAGGAATTAATTGTTTCTTCTGTATCATGTGATTTACTTATTTCAACTTTCTGCATTTAATATTTCATCAGTGATGGTATATGTAGCAATTTTGTTGAAATGGTTTTTGAAAACCAGATTCACGCTTAGTTAAAACTTTATTTTTTCTAATATGTGAAGCTACTCGAGAATACATAACTTTTTCAAAAATTCTGGTTAAAGCTGTCAGAAGTGAGATGGTGTGGTAGTTCTTGACATCAGACGTATTCCCTTTTTTATGCAAAGGTTTCACGATAGCATATTTCAGTCTATCTGGGAAAATACCCTGCTTTAAAGAGCTATTACAGATATAACTAAGAATCCTCTTATCTCTTTGGACCAAGCTTTTAATACCCCTGCTGGAAATGCCATCAATTCCATGTGATCTTTTGCTCTTGAGAGAGTTTATTATTTTCCTAATTTCTGAAGGAGAGGTGGGTGGAATTTCAGTTGTATCAAATTGTGTAGGTATGGCCTTTTCCTTTAATTGCCTTGCTCCATCTAATGAACATTTAGATCCTATTTCCTCTACAACATTTAAAAGGTTATCATTAAAAATGTTTTCAACTTCTGACTTTTTGTTAATAAAGTTTCCATTTGTTTTGATGGTAATACCCTCTTCCTATGCACTTGGTTGGCGTGTCTCCCTTTTGATAATATTCTAAATTGTTTTAACTTTATTAGCCATGGAACTAATCTCAGACAGTATGCACATGCTTCTGGATATTTAATAACTTTTCTTAATGTAGCAAAGTAGTTTTTATAATATTTTATTGTTTCTGGGTTATTACTCTTTCTTGCAGATAGATATAGTTCCCTTTTTTTATTAAAAGATATTTTTATTCCTATAGTAAGCTATGATTTATTGCAAGGTTTTTTACAATTGTATTTAAGTAATTTCTTGGGGAAACAGTTTTCAAATACCCTTACAAATGTATCACCAAATAAGCTATATTTTAAATTGGCATCCTTACAAACTTCATCCCATTCTAACTGCTGTAGACTTTCTTTGAAATTTCTAGTTGTTAGGTCATTAATCGAGTGCACAACTCTGGAGGACTGTTTCAAATTACTGAATGGAGCTATGTCATATACTGTTACTAGCTGTGCACCAGGATCAGAAAGACCATTTCCAACAAGACAAGCATCTACGTTTTTAAACTTATCTTGGTCTATAAAAAAGTTATCTATCAATGTACTGCAATCCTTTACTACCCGAGTAGGAAAATGAATAACGGATGTCAGACTGTACGAGCCAAGTAAGACTTCCAGTTTGTGATATTACAGATACAGGTGAAGCTGATTGTTTTCATGTGAATGGTGGTTTTTGCCAGGCTGTTGGGTTCCCCAGCCGGCCGGCTACCAGTTTGCATCTAGTGAATAGGTTACAGCAGGTAGTCAGGTTTTTCATAATGTGGTAGGAAACCGGAAGCAACGCTCTTGAATGAGCGAGCGCGGCTAACCCAGAATGCAACTGAAATACAATATAGCCACACACATTATTCTAAAAATACATATAAAATCAGGGGATCATACGGCAAAAGTAATTATATGAATGCATTCAGGAGACTTGGGAAAATCAAACGCCGTAATTACAATTTAAATATCACTTACAGATAAAAAGCCGATAAATTAAGACTTATATTTACAATTATTGATACGTAGTGGTTATCAGTAACAGTAAGAGGCAAATGGGCAGCATTGTACCACGCTACCTATCTAAAAAGACGTTCCACGTTATTTCCGTATTCTTTCAATAAACTTTGTTTTACTCTCTTGTTCTGCTTTTCGTTGTGTCAGAACATAGATCTCACCACGAAACACAAAACATGAACCCAGCAAAGCGCATTACATTTATATATGTATTTTATTATATTTAATATTATTCTTAGTAACGTTCGTTTTATGTTGTAGAATGCCACTTAAATATTTCATGGCTGACTAAAAATGGTAGATATGCGGCAGATAATTTGTACATAAACTATTATAAGTATTTGTGGACAAGAACTGAATATATTTGTATAAAAAGCCATGATAATTTAAATATTAAATGTGTAACTATATTTCGACAGCGGCAGTATATTTGAACAGTGAGACGCCATGCTTAATGGCTATTTGAGCAAAGAGCTTCAGACTCAACCGTTTTTAGTATTGTTAAATATATATTTGTTTGTTAAATGTAAACAATACTTGTAGGGAGGGGGTCAAAGCATTTAATTCTGTGATATTCAAATTTATAATACTTTGGAAGGGAAATTGTATTTTAAAGATAAGGCGTTAGGATGCGCGGAAGGATACAATTTTGGGAGCAGGGAGAGCACACTTTTCGATCGCTTGGGAGGGGACTCGTTATTTGGACGTGGTGGTGAAAGGTTGTGACGCTGGGCGGTCTGAAGCCGCGTTACGAACTTGTGATTTGAAGAGATAGGCATGTGTGGACTTAGAAAATTTACGGGACTGTGACTGCAGAACTTACTCTCTGCTTGAAAAGTGATAAACTATGCGTGGTAGTAGGTGCTGTGGAACTATGATAACTCAGCAGTCGTGTACTCGTGAGATAACAAACTGTGTTTTATAACAAATACTTTATCACGGATTAATTTGGAACTGCAAAGTTCGATGGACTACTCTAACTTACGAGTGATAATTTGGAACTTTTACTCTCGAGTGCGTGTGATACTTATTGTGCGTCTCATGAACAATAGTTGGGGAAATATTTAGTTATTTACCGATGTATAAAGTAAGACCACCTACGCGTTTCATGTCTAATAAGAGTAATAAACTACAATAATAAAGAATTATTTCGTGAGTGAATCATTTCTTTATCTTAGAATCCATTTGTTGGTTATTCAGAAGTATAATTTATGTTTGTTTAAATATTTCACGTCATAATATGCAGGTCTGACACGTTCCACATCATTACGAAATGTCGTATACATGATCTAAGGAACAAGTATTAATCTAATCTAACGGTAAGACGTCTGCCTAGTAAGCATGGTGGTCCGGGTTAGATTCCCGGCCGCATCACAAATTTTAATTCATTGCTTCACATATTCGAGACGAAAAACCGTCTCATGGTTTCTCAATTTATATTTAAATAGATATTTATATATTTTATTTAAATTGTTTTGTAGCTAACGATGAGAAGCTACTTCTTTTACAACTTCGCCTGCGGCAACGGCAGTGTGTGTGTGTGTGTGTGTGTGTGTGTGTGTGTGTGCACTGTGATAGTGATAGGAGTATTTTTTTTTGTTCTTCTTTATTTAATTACAAATTTGGTGAACATACAATAAAGGGCCAAACAATATGGTACAACCTAGTATTCTTTAGATTCCCCGCGAGCATGCGGAAGTGCCTCAAGGCGACATCGACTCGACTAATGTCTGAAGAAGAGGGAACTGACTCCGTTCATCCGTATAAGAACATGAGATCTCTTCTTAGCAGCACATTACAAGGCATCTCGGATATGCTCAATGATGTTCATGTCTGGGGAATTTCGTGACCAGCGGAGGTGTCGAAACTTTATTCCTATATCCACCTTGTAGCAATTCTGGGCGAATGGAGTTTCGCATTGTCCTACCAGATTCACCCAAGTGCATCGGAATGCACAACGGGCACGACTGGATGCAGGTGATCAGCCAGGATTCGTACGTACGTCATTTGTCAGAGTCGTATGTAGAAAGAAGTACCAGGGGGCCCACAACATTCCAACTGCGCACAACCCACGCCATTACAGAGCCCGAACAGACCCATGCTGACATACAGGGTCCATGGCTTCACGAGGTTGTCTCCATCCGCTCGATACAGCATTGGAAACGAGACTCGTCAGAGCAGACAGCAACAGTATACGACTGAGGCTTGGCTCCCAGCGCCCACGTCGATACTGTCAAGGAAAGTACTTGGGCTCGAACAAACACATATACACCAAAATCGTATGAGAGATAATGTAAAGATCCCTTGTTGCACTAGTGATACGCCCGCATCTGCAACACTCTGCAGTCGTCCGTTAGAGGCCTCTGCGTGTGCCATGCCGCATTGCACTTTGACCTGTCGGTTCGCCAGTAGGGACGGTGCAGTGTGCCTCCGAAGTTGCGTTTTGTGATGTTATTTGTGTGGTGAAGCGTCAGATGGGGGCGGCGATTGCTAATCAATCCTGCTAATGTATTGTGATTAGTTGAGATGAAGTTACGAAGAACCCTTCTTCGTAAAGATGGTATTAGTGTAGAAGATGAATCAGTTGCATGCTTTCTCGTATCTGTTATGGTATAGAAATATGAGCATTAGATAGATACTGTTGTTACAAACTCATAATAATGACAATAGGGTTGATAATGACGAACAACTCATTGCAAGCGGTAGTGCTACGGCAATTGCTGGAAGAGGCGATGGAAGCAGTGGCAGTAATACCAACAGTCTTTCTAGAAGAAGGTTAAAATTGCAACTATCATCACGGCTCTTAATGGCAATACGCTAGAGAACATGTACGATGATTATTACATAAGTTATAGTTAAGATATCTGCATTTCGTATGGCGTCTAAAAGTACATCTACAGTGCTATCTAGAGCATGGGTACAGAGCTTTTCATAAAAACGACACCCACCAGCACATTGAGGTGTACGTAGAGATCCTGTAACCAAACGTCCATACAGATATGTTTGTTCGGGCCCATGTACTCTCCTTGTGAGTACAGCGGTGTCCTCTGTTTACGTATCTCTGTCTTTGCATACGGATCCTATACCATTTTCTTTGGATCTGCAGTATATATTAGAATGAATCACAATTGAAGGGATACACGACAAGAAGGGGCTCATTCATAATTTCTCTAAATTTTCGACATGACTACAAAGTGGCGCTTTCAATGTGTACTTTGTCTACTCTTATGCTAAGAAAAGTGTTTACTTGCAGAAATATTCGGGCCAGGAGGAATAAAACGAAGAAAATGGATAACATGACAGTGAAATATATATATGAACCATTCAGATTAAAAAACGTACATATACATATTTACGTAGGATTCAAAACAAACAATCTGTTTTCGTTCTACTAATTTATGTTTATTTACGAACTAGTTTTCGGCTTATTGGGCCATCTTCAGGTCAAAATTTGACAGGCGTCGATAAAACACTACTTCTTATGTTGCAAACATGTTAAATAAAAATACAACACACAAAAACTTTAGTCCTTTGCTTATGACAGTAGTTGAATTGTCAAATTGATCTTTAGCCATGTAGGTTTGTACTGTGTGATAAATGCCTTCTAATTTGTAATTGTACACACTGAAACACATTACATATTTCATAATATCATTAGAAGCTTCATATGTTGAGATCGTCATCTTTAGTGTTCTTTTTTACATGTTGTACATATGATATAACTGACCATTTTAATATTTTTTCTTCTAATTTAGAATAAAACAAAGAAACACGTTACATACTTCATATTACTCCATTATATGCTACGGTACTATTATTGTGGTTGTGAATTACATTGAGATCAACTTTGGCGTGCATTAGACACGTTTTATGCATTTTTTTACCTTACTTACTGGATAACTTTAATGCAATCTGCTTATTTAAATACCATAACATATAATTTCTTATATTTACTGCTTGGTAATAAAGTCTATAAGGTTGAGGATGTAATAAAGGGGGCTGTTACAGTTATATGTAGGAATTTGAAAACTTAATAATGGGGATGTGTTCAGCTGTAATTTCTCACATAGAACAACTATAGACTGGGATTATTAGCTAAATGTTTATTTCCAGTGCTTCCAGCAGCTTTAGTTTCCTACTTTTGTTGGATATATGTAGCACTTGTGTGTGGACGAGGTAGATGTGTCATTCTTTCAGTAGGTGATGTGTATGTGTTGACAGAGTGCTCGCCCTTTGCATATTCTGAAGAGGGCGAATTTCTATGAAAGCTTTGTTTTCAATGCTCTGCAAGTAGACGATTCCGATTCCGAAGAAGACCTTTGATAGTGATCGAAATTTCTGTGTGGCCAAATGCATCAATTACTAACAAAATGCGAGAGAACTCATTTTAATATTTCCCTATAGGATTATTTTAGCACTGATAACCGAGGTTACATTGTTTCAAATGAGGTATCAAAATAATTGCATCCACAGTTTGAAAGTTGTGATTTTCGAAAAACACGTGGAAAACAGATGTTCGGCTTTCCCGTTCATGGTCATTTAGGCTAGTCTTGAATGTTTTAAATGTTTGATAGCATCATGGAGGAGAGCGGAATGTTATAGAGAATCAAAGTGAAAAGTGTTCGTCGTTACACGTTAAGTGACGCAGTTTATGGACACCACATTGAACATTTATTCCACAGCAGTACCGGTAACATTATTTCAATTTAGTTTGTAAAGCTATGGGGCCAAACTGAAGTGGTCATCGCTCCTTAGACTTACAAACTACGTAAACTAACTTATGCTAAGGACAACACACACACCACACACACCCATGCTGCCCGAGGGCCGACCGCGGTGGCCGAGGGGACTGCGGCACGCCAGTCACGATCTGCACGGCCACTACGGTCGGGGGTTCGAATCCCCCCTCGGGCATGGATATTTGTGCCGTCCTTATTATTAGCTAGTTCATAAGTAGTTTGTAAGTTTAGGGACTGATGACCCCGTAGTTAAGTCCCATAAGCTCTACAAACATTTGAACATTTTGATTTGAGCTGCCCGAGGTAGGACTCGAACCTCCGACGGGGAGTAGCATGGCACTCAGCAGCGCACTTAGAGCGCACGGCCATTCCCACGCGGCTTACAGTATTTGGTTGAACTTCACTGTCAATAAACGTTTCCCAGAATATAGATTTCTGGTGTTTTATTTAGCCAGAAAAGGAATAGAATGTGTATATTTTACATTTCCGTTTTTGTTCTGAATTTCATCATGTAAAATCACACAAATTTTTAAACAGTCTTCCCCTTGCGAGTTGGTGTTTAGAACTGACCCGCTGTTTATCTTTGTCTGTCTCCCACAGATAGTTAAGCTTTGTTGTTGGTATGTTGCTGGCTTTCCGATAGCAATTGTTTTTGGCCTATTTCATGTCATTTTTGATTGACGTGGTGGGTATACATTTTCATGACCTTGGTGCTTAGACCTTTACCTTCCACCCTCCCAACCTCCCCCTCCCCCCACACCCAAAGAGCCTTTAAAATGTAATAACAGCCTGCACATGTAAATTTGGGTGTAGAAGCAATCAATAAAAAGCAGGGAATGATCCGTAGCGCATGAGCACTGTCGCCACTCGGCCACGTGTTGGGCACGAGGCGCTGGGCTGCCCTTCGAGCTGCCAGCCATGCTGCGCACAGCGCCTGACTCAACCGGAAGCCCTTGACCGGCAGTTCGTTACGTCACACTGTTCTCGTCTTTCGCAGTATCACAGTGTTTAGTGTACAAATATGTTTATTGAGGCAACTATATCGCGTAAGTCTCTAAATAAAGAAGTCAAATGATCTAACTATAGTCGAAGCTGTTTTTTGGAAAAAGAAAATATCTTTGAACAGGAAATGAAGAAGGAAGGTCAGGGCTTATCGTCCAGTCGACATCGTCGTCATTAGAGATGGAGCACATGGTCTGTTAGGTTATGTCGGAGATGAGGAAGGAAATTTTAACCTTCAAAGCAACTCTTCCGGCATTTGCCTGGAGTGATATACGGAATCACAAAAACCTGAATCATGATGGCATGAATTTGGGTTTGAGCCAACGCCCTTCTTTCCCTGAGACGGAAAAGCTTCTTTTGAAACAGCACGGATTTAGGAAATATCGTTCATGTGAAACTCAATTTGCCCTTTTTTTTTTTTTTTTTTTTTTTTTTTTTTTTTTTTTTTTTTTTTTTTTTTTTCAAATGACATCTGCGAGCCATGGATGAAGGGCAACAGGCGGATTGTGTTTTTCTCGACTTCAAAAAGGTGTTTAACTCGGTGCCACACTGCAGACTGCTAACGAAGATACGAGCTTATGGAATAGGTTCACAGATTTGTGACTGGCTGGAAGACTTCCTGAGCGCAGTACGTTGTTCTCGACGGCGAGTGTTCATCAGAGACGAGTGTATCGTCAGGCGTGCCCCAGGGGAGTGTGATAGGACCGCTATTATTTTCTATCTATACAAATGATCTGATGAACAGAGTAACTTGTAATTTGCAGCTGTTTGCTGATGATGGTGTGGTGTATGGGAGGGTGTCGTCTTTAACTGACTGTAATAGCATACAGGATGACTTAGACAAAATTTCTAGTTGGCGCGAAGAATGGCAGCTAGATCTCAATGTAGAAAAGTGTAAGGTGATGCGCATGAGTAGGAAAACCAATCCCATAATGTTCGAATACAGCATTAGTAGTGATCTTCTTGATGCAGTCGCATCGTTCAAATATCTTGGCGTAATATTGCAGAGCGATATGAAATGAAGCGAACATTTAAGGACAGTTGTGAGTAAGGCGGACAGCCGACTTCGGTTTATTGGGAGAATTTTGGGAAGATGTAAATCTGTAAAGGAGAACGCGTATAAAACTCTTGTACGACCACGTTTTGAGTATTGCTCAAGTGTTTGGGACCCACAGCAGAGCGGTTTAAAGGAAGACATAGAAGCAGTTCAGAGGCGAGAAGGTAGGTTCGTGACTGGTAGGTTCGACCATTGCGCGAGTGTCACGTAAATGCTCCAGGAACTCACCTCGGGATCACTGGAGAAAAGACGTTCTTTCCTTGAATTTCTGTTCAGGAGATTTAGAGGGCCGGAATTTGAAGCTGAGTGTAGTACGATCTTGCTGCCGCCTACTTATATTTCGCGGAGGGATCACAAAGGCAAGATTAGAGAGATTAGGGTTCGTACGGAGACATATAGGCATTCCTCGTTCTATTTGGAAGTGGAATAGGAAAGGAAGTGCCTAGTAGCGGTACAGTGTACCCGCCGTCACGTACCTTACGGTGGATTGCGGAGTATGTATGTAGATGTAGATGATTATAGCAGTTTTGTCCAATAGGTTTACATACGTTTAAACATTAGATTTTTGTGAAAATATGAACATACTTTATTGCGTTACTTTCAAAAGAGTTACACCAAATATAAACAATTTCTTAAATGCAACAATAGTTTTTTTTTTCTCTGTCATGTTTATCTTTGGAGCTACGACCATTCAAAGTTTCAGGGTTTGAGAGGCGGATACCACACTCTATACATAGTACGAGATTGTGTGGTGATGGATGTTCTGGTGGTGTTATGTTCCTTTAAATTACGTCTTCAAATGTATATCTATGTTCCTGAATGTACGACGTACTGCGTCTTCTAAGGGATCTGCGGACGAGATGTAACGACGCCGGTGACACGGAGCGACAAGCTCCCTAATGCTCCGTTTTGGATCATCTGGCGCTGTGGACTCAGAGACAGAAACGAGATTGAAACTTCCTGGCAGAAAAAACTGCGTGCCGGATCAGGATTCGAACCCAGAATTTGTCTATACACACGTGTGCAAGGAAAGCACCCAAAGTGTCGTCTTTAACAGCTTCATACAATGTCTCACCTGACAGTCTGCTTGTGAATTAGTATGGATTCTACAAGGATTCTACACCGCGCAATAATAGACCATCGTTGGTGTTCGAGGTTTTAATGTGCTCCATTCGCTCATATGGGTCCAGTGGAGGTCGTGCAAGGTATCACGATGGTCAAGAAGTATCGTACACTGGTTGGAGACCACCTACAGCCTATTTTCCCAACAGCAGTAGCAGTGGGAATACACCTTGACACAAGACCACGAGTGTCTGAGGAACAGAGAGATGCAGTTCATGTGCTGCTTCCACAGGTCGCCAGAACTGAACCCCCATCGAACACATCTGCGATGTGATAGAACCTGGCGTCCGAGCAGATCGTCACCTTCACGGAATTTTCGGAAGTTACGTGACTTTCTCTACAATGGAAAACCTGGTAGAAGCTGACCTCGGGGAAGATCAGTTTGGATTCAGGAGGAACGTAGGAACCCGGGAGGCAATACTCACTTAGAAGATAGATTAAAGAAAGGCAAACCTACATTTTTAGCTTTTGACAATGTTGACTGGAATACACTCTTTCAAATTCAGCAGGGGTAAAATACAGGAAAAGGAGAGTTATTTACAACTTGTACAAAAGCCAGAGTGCAGTTATTAGACTCGAAAGGCATGAAAGGGAAGCAGTAGTTGTGAAGGGAGTAAGACAGGGTTGTAGCCTTTCTCCGATGTTATTCAATTTTTACATCGAGCAGGCGGTGAAGGAAAGCAAGGAAAAAGTTTGGAATAGGGATTAAAGTTCAGAGTGAAGAAATAAAAACATAGCGTTTTGCTGGTGAAATTGTAATTCTGTCAGAGACAGCAAAGGACCTGGAAGAGCAGTTGAATGGAATGGACAGTATGTTGAAGAGAGCGTATAAAATGAACATTAACAAGAGCAAAACAAGGATAATGGAATGCAGTCTTAGAAAATCTGGCGATGCTTAAGGAATTAGATTAGTTAACGAAACAATGAAGGTGGTAGATGAGTTTTGTTACTTGGGTAGTAAAATAACATATGACGATCGCAGTACAGAGGATATAAAATGCAGAATGGCATTATTGAAAAAGAGAAATTTGCTAACATCGAATATTAATTTCAGCATAAGGAAGTCTTTTCTGAAGGCATTTGTGTGGAGTGTTGCCTTGAACGGGAATGAAACATGGATGATGAACAGTGCGGACAGGAAGAGTCTTTTGAAATGTGGTGCTACAGAAGAATGCTGAAGATTAGGTGGGTAGATCGCATAACTAATGAAGAGGCACTGAATTAGTGAGAAAAGGAATTTTTGGCATACCTTGACTAAAAGAAGGGATCGCTTGGTAGGACACATTATTAGACATCGAGGAATCGTAAATTTAGCATTGGAGGGAAGTGTGTGGGGTAAAAATCGCTGAGGGAGACCAAGAGACGCATACAGTAAGCAGATTCAAATGGATGAGCTACCATTCTTATAAGGAGATGAAAAGACTTGCTCAGGATAGAGCGGAGATCTGCATCAAACCAGTCTCCGCAATGAAGACCATAACAACAACAACACGTGACTTGTGTGCGTAGCTGTCGTGACAGCTCCCTCCAACGACATACCAAGGCCGCATTGGTTCGATACACATTCAAATATTTGTGTCACCGCTTCACCACATTCGCAATCCCTCCTCTTGAAGCAGTTGTAACACGTTGGACTCATCCGGAAAATCTGTAAATTTAAAGCAAATTGATGTATAAGGATTATTGTGAGCGCTGATTACGATGTTCAAAATTCAAAATAGCAAATCCAATACGGCCGACCTTTTCATTCAAAATTGTCTGGAATTTCATTTAAGTCAGTTTGTAATAATCTTTGAGGTCGCTGATTACGAATTCTGTAATATAATTTCAAAATTAAAAGTTGCAAATCACGATTATCATATTACAATCACAAAATAAATAACGATTTGCTTATCTTTTGTTTTTGTATTGAAATTTGTTGAAGTAGTAATTATTGATAGTAACACCCCCCCCCCCCACACACACACACACACATATATATATATATATATATATATATATATATATATATATATATATATATATATATATATATATATATAAGACTAGCTAAATTCCCGCTACTTCGCACGTGTAGACTGGATAGTCTGCATTGGTTGTTTCTACTTCTAAATATAAATTTTCAAAGATTTAGCATTAAAAATGGTTTCCTAATCAAGTATTTTGATAAAACTTGCGACCTCCTATTGCACCATCGATGGCATAATTCAAAACATCCTGAAACACATTTTAAAAAATTCTAACTATAGTTCCCAATCCACATTTTCGCATTTCTATCATCAAAATAATGTTAGTAGCACCTTTAAAATATTTTCCCTTATTTCACCTGCTTAGTGGTTGAATTTCCAAAATTATCAAAACACGTGTTTTTAAAATTCTAATCCAAAATCTAAACCCGAGGTTTTGTATTCTTGCTTCAAAATTGCAATGTATTAAAAAAAAAAAAGTAATTTCCTATTTAACCCCTTAGAGATGAGAATATCGAAAAATCATTGATGCCTACAGTGGAAGATAAACAACGTCTACAAATTTGAAATTTCTATCGTCTGTAGATTCACTTTTCAACACCGTTTTCTGTCTTTTAGAAACGGATCGAGAACAAGAAATTTCTTTCATACACTATAGCATCATTCTTGGTAGTTTTACTTCTCAAAATGCAATATGCACTTATTTTTCTTTATTTGCACGCTTGTTGCAGAAAAATACAACTGAAGAATGTGCATTACTTTTCGATGTATATAACATCTTTGCTATTGTAGTGTCAAAAGACATCACTGGTCTTCAGTTCGAATTTTATATAAGCTGACAACCTTCAACCACTATATCTTCCACCTTCTTATAGCTATCGTCACGGAATAGCCATAGTGTACAACGGGAGACTTTGCACTACAACAACACAGATAGATGGTTCGTCTCCATTGTGTAGTTTTTGCTGGAGAGCAAAATATGGACACCCACACATATAAAGTAGTAACTTTGAACTCCCATATCTTTCACCCACTTATCGTTATGGGAGACTGATACTTACTACCACATACAAACATTATTCGTTTGAGATGTGTAGTTTTGGCTGCATAGTGAAATATTGGCACAAACAACTCAATTTTTGTATATATTAAGATATATATAGGAAAACACAGTAAAAACTCCCTCACTGTCACTAGCCCCAGATCCTTTTTTTTCGAATCTCAAAACGCTTTTTGTCTTCCGGTTACCACGACTGCCCTTTTTTTTACTTTCAGGTTTATATCCAAGGTGAAGCAAATATTCTAAGCAACGAATCCCGAGTGTAAGGTTGCAACTCCGCAATGAAAATCACAATCATTAATCAATGTTTTTACAAATTTCAGATAATTAAATATTATTGGCATTGCTGCTCACGGGTAGCATCGCATAAATGATGTAGTGTTAGATGTAGCGTTATAGTCCTTTGCATCAATCATTGTGAAAATCATTTCCAATTTTTTAAATTTCTTTTCTATTCCAAACGGTAGAGATGTAGATTTATAATATTTAATATATTTGTTCCATTTGAAGTAGACTCTATATTTTCATGTAAATACTGTAGTCTTACAGGTGTACAAAAATGAGGCACTGAAGCTGCAGGATTTCTTCCATATCACCAATTCTTTTTGTAATTAATTATCTGTGGGTACTAGTTGTAGTGGCGCGAATGAAGTTATCAAAATGACACCGTCCGAATCACTTGCATCAGTAAGCGTCGTTTGTGCTCACTGTGTCCCAAAGTACCAACAAAAATGCATTTAACTACGAACATCGCATATCTGATGGTTTTTCGAGATATTTTTTGGTACTGCCTTTCTAAACATGTAAAATATTCAGTCTGATGTGTGATTCAAAAGAGCTTTTACACTGGCTTAAGCATGGGGTCTTAGTTACGTGTATGTCTGATGGATAGCTACTATTTCGTCAGCAGGTGAGTTTTCATTGGGTTCCTAATAAGCATATCCTCAAATTTAGATAATTTTCCTTAAACTACATTGCACAATACCCGCTGAAGTGCAGCAGTCTTGATCGGGCAGATACTACACGTATCAACATACCAACTCGCTTACATATTTGTATCATAACCTTCATTAGAACTGTTAGTTACACAAATGATAAAGTTTTAATTCTATATTAAAATAATACATTGGTATATGCATTACAGTGATGGTAGTGGTCGATCCTAGCCAATCAAGTCAGTGTGCTCGGACTAGTTTATTTTTCGCCTCAAAAGTACAGTGGCAGAAAGGTGCAGATTTTTCTTTCGTATTCTATTACAAAACATCATAAGCTATATGCCACTTAGCCTCAGAAGATGTCTTCCGCAACTGAAGACGAAACGTTAGGGGAGAGTTTTATCCATCGACCACGGTCTACCAGCCCGGAAATTTTAAGTGAAATTGACGCCGACCGTGAAAGGCTACATTGTATGAATATATGACACATGTTGGAAATTCCTAAATAACTTTTTTTACTAATTTTTGATGAACAATTTTGAAAGTATACCCGACATGTAGACACATATTTAACGTTGATTTACAACATAAAGAAGTACAAATTAATGGTTATATGTGCAAATAGCTACCATCCTCAGTACCCTCCGTGAAACAGAAATGAAGTGTGACCCTCTAGTAAAAAGTTACACGCACTTTCAGCAGTGCAGCACGACGTTAACGCTATACCGAGGCCAGTAACTTTCATTTGTGGTAGCGTCTCAGGTATCATAGGCAACAAACTTTCCTGTTAGTGTAACATGCACCAAGACCTCTGCTACGAGAGTCTATGGTAGCCAGCGTGACTGTCGTATTTTTCGATCTTTGGCCACCTTTTATTTAGAGCCAGCCCATTGTGAGGCTGTTTTAATCCGTCTCCGTCCTTCTAGGTTTAGGTTTTCGGTGGTTTTTCCTGAATCACTTCAGCGAAATGCCGGTATGGTTTGTCTGAAAGGGCGTACACCTCCGTATAATTGCCAGCGTGGTAGGTTGCCACACAGGAGGCTCAGGTTCAATTTCCGGTCCGGTCGGAGATTTTCTCCACTCGGGGCTGAGTGTTGTCCTCATCATCATTTCATCATCATCATCATCATCATCGACGCCCAAGACGCTCCAGTCGTCTCAGCTAAGGACTTGCACCAGGCAGGCCGAACACGATCCCAGCTGGCGTCTAACGGACAAAAATGCCGTACGGATAGGGCACGGCCGATTCCTTTCCTCATCCTTACCAAAACAATCCGAACGTGAGCTACGCCTCTAATGACCACGCTGCTGACGGGACGTTAAATCCTTTCTTTTTATTGAAGCAAAGAGCCAAGATCGCTTTTTATTTTGCATTTTTTATCAAGAGTACCGGTTTCGGCAGTTTAACTGGCATCTTCGGATCTTAGATTTCATATGTTGACAAGTCAACAATTAAGTTGGCGAGTAAATGTGTTTTTAAAAGCTTTTAATAATTATGTTGTGTAGAATGAAATCTGAGATCCGAAGATGGCAGTTAAACTGCCGAAACGGTTGTTGTTGTTGTGATCTTGAGTCCGCAGACTGGTTTGATGCAACTCTCCACGCTAACCTGTCCTGTGCAAGTCTCTTCATCTGAGAATACTTTCGGCAACCTACATCCCTTTTAAACTGCTTACTGTATTCGTCCCTCGGTCTCCCTCTACGATTTTTACCCCACACACTTCCTTCTAATGCTAAGTTGACGATTCCTTGATGTCTCAGGATGTGTCTCACCAACCTATCCCTTCTATTACAATACGTCAGAAATTTCTTTTCTCCCCAGTTCTGTTGAGCACCTCTTCATTAGTTACGTGATCTACCCATCTAAGTTTCATCATTCGTCTGTAGCACCACATTTCAAAAGCTTCTATCATCTTTTTGTCTGAACTCCTTATTGTCCACGCCTCACTTCCATACAATGCTACACTCCAGACAAATGCCTTCAGAAACTAATATTGGATGTCAACAAGTTTCGCTTCTTCAGAAACGCTTTTCTTCCCATAGCCATTCTGCATTTTATATCTTCTTTACTTCGACCATGAGAAGTTATCTTGCTACCCAAGTAACAAAACTCGTCTACTACTTAAATTGTCTCATTACCTAATTTAATTCCTTCAGCATCGCCTGATTTTCTGACGCTACATTCCATTTCTCTTGTTTTACTCTTGTTGATGTTCATCTTATAATTTCTTTTCAAGACAAGGATCTGCATCGAATTGACGCATGGTGCAGGGAATGGCAATTAAAGCACAATGTAGACAAGTGTAATGTGCTGCGAATACACAGAAAGAAAGATCCTTTATTATTTAGCTACACTATAGCAGGTCAGCAACTGGAAGAAGTTGATTCCTTAAATTATCTGGGAGTAGTCATTAGGAGGCATTTAAAATGGAACGACCATATAAAATCAATCGTCGATAAAGCAGATGCCAGACTTAGATTCATTGGGAGAATTCTAAGGAAATGCAGTCCGAAAACAAAGGAAGTAGGTTACAGTACACTTGTTCGCCCACAGCTTGAAAACTGCTCACCGGTGTGGGATCCGTACCAGGTGGGATTGAAAGAGGAAGTGGAGAAGATCCAACGGAGAGCAGCGCTCTTCGTTACAGGATTATTTGGTAATCGTGAAAGTGTTACGGAGATTATCGCTAAACTCCAGTGGAAGACTGCAGGAGAGAAGCTCTGTCGCTCGGTACGGGCGTTTGTCGAAGTTTCGAGAACATACCTTTACTGAGGAGTCTAGCAGTGTATTGCTCCCTCCTTCGTAAATCTCGCGAAGAGATCGTGAGGATAACATCAGAGAGATTAGAGCCCACACAGAGGCATACCGACAATCCTTCTTTCCGCGAACAATACGTGACTGGAATAGGAGGGAAAATCGATGATGGTACTTAAGGTACACTCCGCCACACACCGTCGGGTGGCTTGCGGAGTATGGTTGTAGATGTAGATATCCATTCCATTCAATTGATCTTCTAGATCCTTTACAGTGTCTGACAAAATTACTATGTAATCGGCAAACCTCAAAGTTCAAAAATGTTCAAATGTTTGTAGATCTATCGGACCAAACTGCGTGGTCATCAGTCCGTAGCTTACAAACTACTTAAACCTAGGTAAACTAACCTACGGACAAACACACACACCCATGCCCCAGGGAGGACTCGAACCTCCACGGCGAGCAACCGCGCGCTCCGCAGCGAGATGCTTTAGACCGCTCGGCTACTCCACCGCGGCAAACCTCAAAGCTTTTTTTTCTTCTCCCTGCACTTTAATTCCCTCTCCAAATTTCTCCTTGCATTCCTTCACTGCTTGCTCAATGTACAGATTGAACACCAATGGCGAAAGGCTACATCCCTGTCTTACTTCCTTCCCAACCTGTGCGTCCCTTTCATGTCCTTCACTCTAATAACCGCTGGCTGGTTTTTGTATAGCTTAAATATAACTCTTCGCTCCCTATATTTTACCCCTGCTACCTTCAGAAATTGAAACAGTGTATTTCAGTCGGCATTGTCAAAAGCTTTCTCCAAATATACAAACGCTAAAAACGTACGTTTGCCTTTCCTTAGCCTATCGTCTAAATTAAGTCGTGATGTGAGTATTGCGTCCAGGTAATATTAATAAAAATACAGAATAAAAAGCAATCTTGGCTCTAGTCTTCAATAAATTGATTAACAGATCGCCTCCAAACATGACAAACCTTTACGTAATCTTTCTTTCCTTTATTTCGACGGGACTCAAGCCATAATGTCCCGTTTTCTTCTTCTTTGCGGGCGAGTGACGTATTGGAGAACTGCGCACGAGTCCACGGCCATGCCGAGTGCTGCAGCGTAACTTGCGGCGGCCGTGGCGGCGTTGGAGACGCGGAAGCGGCGGCCGGCCTGAGGGTTCGAGGCCGGCGCGTCGTGTTTTGGCGTCTGAGGTCACACAAGACGCAGGCGGCCAGCTCCCCGGCTGTTTGGCGGCCGTTTCGAAACGCAGCGGCCGGCCGGCTTCTGGACAGCCGTAAACACGGCGCGGCAGCAGCAGCAGCAGGTTGTTGACTCGCAAGTGGGCCGCGCGTCACAGCACGGCGCTCCACTGCGGAGACACCCCGTGTGGCGAGCGCGGCCTCGACCGCGAGGCCCCCTCTTTGCTAATAGCCGTACTCCACTGACCTACTGCCGCAGTCCTCTTCACTCGTTTCCCTTTACTATTACACCAGATGTAATCGTTTACAGACAATAACATTAAGCAGAGAAGGCTTTCACGACTGGCTGGAATAATTGCTGTTGAATCTTCCCGGTCACATGGTCGTGGTCGAAGAAACATATCTGCTCCTGATGTTTCGTCCAGAGCTGCGCTGGACATCTTCAGAGGTGCTACTCGTAGCGGTGAGTCGGCAAGACTCACCGCTACCAGTAGCACCTCTGAAGATGTCCAGCGCAGCTCTGGACGAAACATCAGGAGCACATATGTTTCATCGACCACGACCATATGACCCGGAAGATTCAACAGCAATTAATAACATTAAGATTGTATTTTCCTGGCATCTACATCTACTCTGCAAATCTCATTTAAGTTCCTACCAGGGGGTTCACCGAAGCACCTTATACCATTCATCTACCATTCCATTCTCAACAGAGCGCGGAAAGAAAGAACATCTGAATCTCTCCGTGCGAGCTCTGGTTTCTCGTATCTTATTCTGATGATCATTTCTACCTATGTAGGTGGGAGTCAATAATATATTTTCGCACTCGGAGGAGAATCTTGGCGATTGGAGTTTCGTAAGTAGCCCACGTCGCAGCGATAAGCGCCATTGTTGTAATGATTCCCATCCCAGATCCTCCATCATTTCCGTGACGCTGTCTCCCCTGTATCGTGACAATACGAAACGAGCTGGCCTCGTCTCTTTCGATGTCCTCCGTCAAACCCACCTGATAAGGATCCCACACTGGGCAGCAATATTCCAAAACAGGACGGACAAACCTAGTGTATGAAGTTTCTTTAGTAATTCTACTGCATGTTCTAAGGGTTCCGCCAATAAAACGCAGTCTCTGGTTCGCCTTTCCCACGACATTATTTACGAGTTCTTTCCAGTTTAAGTCTGAAGTAATAGTAATTCCTTGGTATTTTATGGAGTTTACGGCCATCACATTCGATTCATTTATCATGGAAACAAAGTTTAACGGACTTACTTTCCTACTCACGTAGACGACTTCACACTTCTCATTCTGTAGAGTCAATTGCCAATTGTTACACCGTACTGATAACTTATTTAACCCTTTCAGACCTGATTTTTTTTCTCTGGCCGGCCGCGGTGTCCGAGGGGACTGAGGCGCTCCAGTCACGGTTTGCACGGCCACTACGGTCGGGGGTTCGAATCACCCCTCGGGCATAGATATTTGTGCCGTCCTTAGTATAACGTAGTTGATAAGTAGTTTGTAAGTTTAGGGACAGATGACCCCGTAGTTAAGTCCAATAAGCTTAACAAACATATGAACATATATTTTTTCTCTGTCAAGGAAGCTATTTTTAATGCTGTAATACTCTTAACTTAAATTTTCAACGATTTTAGAAGCAAGATATATGCAATTAATGCACCCATTTTCATTCTACAACACTGCGTATACTGAAAAACAAGGCTTTTTTTAAGAACTAAATTAATTAATTTTCTAGTACCAACCGTTGTACTATATAAACTGAACGTTCAATAACTACATCGCAAAATAACAACTACTACTTTCAGTTATACAGTGGAATACAAGTAACCCACAATTTCGGTGTTCTTTGAAGTTCGCAAACTGCTGCGCAGTGCAACACTCGCTTCTTAATATTTTTATAGTGATCTTCTGCAGATGGCAGTAATTGTGCATGATGAAATGATTGGACACTCAGGTGTCGTATACCTGTTCTTTCCATTGAGAAAAAACACTTCTGAACTATCTTAGACACCGTAGAAGTAATGTACACATTTGTAGCCAAAGGGTCCGAAAGGATTAAATCGTCCTGTAGTTGGATTTGATCTTCACTTGACTTTACTAGACGGTAAATAACGGCGTCATCTGAGAGCTGCTTATATTTTCTCCCAAATCGTTTATGTAAATAAGGAACAGCAGAGGACCAAAAACATTACCCCGTGGGACACCGGATATCGCCTCTCTTTTAGTCGATGCCTTACCATCGATTACAAAAACCGTGTCCTCTGTGTCAGGAAATCCCCTATTCAGATATTCGATAACCACGTAATTTTATTAAAAGCCGTTTGTGAGGCAGATTAAAACTGGGTAAAATAACGGGATTCCAAACCGCAACATTCGCGGTCTACCGACCGGGCTACTGTGCACGCCTCAAGGCCCGTCCTCACATTCTGCCAGTCAGGATTTGGGTTTTTGGGGCTGAATGTCTTCGTGCCGCAAAAACTGGATAATTGTATCTGATTTTTAAAACAATAAATAAAAGACGTAAGAATAATAGTCCCCGGGAAGGGGAGGATGCAGGTACTGCTGGCTAGCGCTACTGCTCGTCTCCTAAACTTATGGCACAGAAATCCCCTAGCGGCCTAGACTGAAGCTAAGTACACAATATCCGTTCTTGCAGGTAGCGGGTGGAACAGCTGTGAGGTATCAAAGACGTAGCTGGTTGTGGTGCTGTGAAACGAGAATATCTTCGATGCAGACCTCGAACAGTTGGCGGTCAACAAGTCCAACAAGGTACGCAGGAGAATTTCTGAGACGTTTAGAACGTAAGAAACGAAGTACTGGCAGACTGCCTGAGAGGCGTGCACAGATAGCTCAGTATGCCTGTGCGGTGATTCAGAAAGTCAGTGAAGCGTTAAATGCTCTAATAAAAGAAACTTATGTTGTCTCACATGTTGTCTGGGAGGTGATTGTATTTTTCAACTATTTAGATACCACATATAAAGTCTTGATCGAAATTTATTTTTTATTCAAGATTAGTAGTTTCAACTCATTTCTAAGCGATCTTTAGATCATACCTGTTGGTCATTCGGTAAATATCTGCCAAAAGGCAGTATACTAATCTAAATATACATTTACGGTTTGTATTTACCAACAAAAAGTTGTCGTTGTTGTGATCTTCAGTCCGCAGTCCGCCCTACTCTGTCCTGTGCAAGTCGCTTCATCTGAGAATACGTTCGGCAACCCACATCCTTTTGAATCTGCTTACTGTATTTATCCGTCGGCCTCCCTCTAAGATTTTTACCCCACATACTTCCTTCTAATGCTAAGTTGATAATTCATGTCTCAAAATGTGTCCTGCCAATCTATCCCTTTTCTTAGTTAGGATGGGCCAGAAACTCCATTTCTCCTCAATTCGGTTCAGCACCCCCTCATTAGTCACGTGACCTACCCATCTAATCTTCATCATTCGTCTGTACCACCACATTTCAAAATTTTCTATCATGTTTTTGTCTGAACTCCTTATCGTCAACGTTTCACTCCCGTGTAATGCTACACTCCAGACAAATGCTTTCAGAAAGGACTTCCTAACATTTAAATTAATATTGGATGTTAACGAATTTCGCTTCTCTAGAAACGCTTTTCTTCCCATAGCCATACTGCATTTTACATATTCTTTACTTCGGCCATCAGAAGTTATCTTGCTACCCAAATAATAAAACTCATCTACTACTTTGTCTCATTACCCAATCTAATTCCTTCAGCATCGCCTGATTTTCTGATATTACATTCCATTACCTTCGTTTTACTCTTGTTAATTTTCATCTTATATCTTTCTTTCAATTGCTCTTCCAGATCCTTTTCAGTCTGTGACAAAATTACTATTTCATCGGAAAATAGCAAAGTTTTTATTTCTTCTCCCTGAACTTTAATTTTCTCTCCAAATTCCTCCATGCATTCCTCCACTCTTGCTCAATGTACAGATGGCACAACATGGGGAACGGCTACACCTCTGTCTTACTCTCTTCCCAACCTCTGTGTCCCTTTCTTGCCCTTAGAGTCTAATAACCGCTGTCTGGTTTTTGTATAGGTTGAATATAAATCTTCGCTCCCAATATTGTACCCCTGCTATCTTCAGAATTTGTAAGAGTGTATTCCAGACGACACTGTCAAGAGCTTTCTCCAAAGCTGTACCATTTTGAAGGTGAACACAGATTGCCTGTTGTATACGATAAAACCTTTTTTGTGCTGCTCAATAAAAAATAAAACCAAGTATTTCGACAGGGCAGCGAGAGAGGAGTCTGGTGCTGAGGCCTCACGCAGGAGGCGATGGAGGCCGGCAAGTGGCGAGTAGGGGGCAGCCAGGATCGCGAGTCGCGAAGAGCTCCGGCGGGACTAAGGCTGAGATGGCGGCAGCTGCGGAGCCAAAGGTATTGGCTCATCCTCCTCCTGGTCCCGAGGTGGCGCGGAGGTGACGGCCAGGGACGGGCGGCGGCATCGGTGCTAGAGCAACATCCATCACCGAAGGTGGACGAGCTGTAACAGGTTCATTGAAGCTATGAGACGGGAAAAATTTTATATATACACGTGGCGTCTGTTCCGAAAGAACAGACGTCACGTCTGATCCTGCAGTTGTTATTAATTAACATTCACAGAATATATGACATCAACTGCGATTGGGCAAAGCTGAAAATGTGTACCCAGTCGGGATTCTAACCCGGGTCCCCTGCTTTCTAGGCAGGTGCGCTGACCCCTACACCACTGGGGACACAGTGATCACCGCACCTGCAAGGACTACCTAAGCACGCCTCCCGTCAGATACACATTCTCAGCTTCGCCTTGCCCACAGTACTCAAACTCGAAGTTATGAAACTAATTCCCGTAAGAGTAAGGGCTTCAAACTTGCCCACCCCTCCCCACTAAGGGAGCAATTGTGGCTCTGCAGTGATTGGTATGGTTTGCACTGCCAGGGAATGGAGTGGGGCGGCAATGAGGTATCGAGGGCGTAGCTGGTTGTGGTGTCGGAAAACAAGGCAATCTTCGGTGCGGATCTCACAGGGCCGCTGTATCACGACTGGAAGCCGGCTAGCACTTGGGATGAAGTTGCGACTCGTACTAAGGTGCCAGCATTGAATCTGGAGGTGCTGGAAAGGGGTGACTGATGTGCGGAAGGAAAGACCAGGTGAAACAGTGTGTGGGACTTGTCGCCAATGTAAGTAGACCGATACGAGCTTAAAAAGATATATACGTCTTCATCGACTGAGTGGTCCACAGACTGTCATTTGAGTTTTAAAGGTGTGAACCAGGCGTTCTTCCTCGACATTGTATTGGGGTCGGAAGGGTGCAGTGAAATGTATCCCATTACCGGCCGAGAACCAGGCGAATTCCTGACTACAGAAATGAGATCCACTGTCAGATATCAAGGTAACAGCAAGACCCTTTATGGAAAAGAGCGATGCCGGTGACTTCAGTAGTGATGGAGGAGCACCGGACGAAGAAGAGAAAGTGGGAAAATGCATAGATGACGAGCATGTTATTATGTGAGAAAGGGACCAGCAAATTCTATGTTCTATATGGCAATCCGCCCTGGCCCGAGGCATATAGTATTGGCACGGCTTTAGTAGATGTTGAGCACACATCTGGCACCGCCGAACTATCTCCTTGACTGTTGCGGTGAAACACTAGCAAAGACATGCAGGCAGGCAAGGGCCTTCATGTGTGCAATGATCGTGTCCCTGGTGGAGAATCTGCAGGAAGGTGGATTGGAGAGAGCTGGGAATCACTACTCAGGGTTTGATTCCACTCAGAGGATGACATCATCCATTACTGAGAGTTGATGATGGACAGAATCATAGAAGCAGAGATCCACCTACGACTTACTGGGTGATATTGCGGGCCAACCAAGCAGGATATTGGAGTGGATGGTATGAAGGAGGGGCTAGTCTGAGGTGGTGGCGGTCACTTTCTCAGATGTAAGAGGAAAAGCATGGAATGCCTCTCGTATGTCTTCATCTACTTGGAAGATGAGGATGTCCGAGGCAACGAAGGAAGGATTGACCAGTAACAACATCCAGGATTCACATGACTGGAAGTGAAGTGAAAATGCGTGGGAAAATGAAATTGGGAAACAAACAGGACCCAGCATTTTAAGCGTTGGGATATCTTCGTAGGTAGCCGAGTGCAAGGAGAAAAAATTATTTGGAGAATGCAAGGAAGTGCCATACAAGAAAGTGAGTACTTCAACTGGGTGTCTGTCAGGGATTTGGAGATATAGGCGATGGGACGCTCGCAGCCATCCGATAGTCGATGGGAAAGAACTGCACAGATGCATCCCTGGCCAGCAGGACAGGAAGAGGTACGGTGTACAGCATCAAGCAGCATGCAAAGATGAAGTGCTGTTGAAGAGTCCGGAATGCTGACTCGCAGGTTGCAGACCAGCGGAACAGGATGTTCTTTTTGCATAGCTGGTACTCCAGGTAGGCGATCTGGACAGCCGAGAGGATGAACTTCCTATAGAAGGAGCTTACAGAAAAAGTCGTCGGTATGGGGAAGGAGGTAGTTCTCCGTCAGTAGCTGAGAGTTTAAAGTAGCTTCGCAGAGGTGCAGGCTGTTAATAAATTTAACTCGATTTACACAAACAATGTTACAACAATACCATATTTGAGGAACACTACCCATGAAATTCCTATTCCATAAAAAACGCAATCTCAAAAATAAACTATTACAATAAATACTTTTAATAGAAGGGGGTCCCTAGCATGAATCGTGAGACCACAAGCTAACAGCAAGATCGTTCCCGATCGTTACTGTTACCATCGATTCAGCCTAACAATGCGAAGTTGTGCCATAGAAACATGCCAAGTATTTCATGAAAAACTTTACCTTATCAAAACTTCAAAAGATCGTTTCTCCAACGTCATGTATACCTTTCGTCTCCATGTCTTAAACAAACAGCTTGGCTCAGCATTCAAGTCTCAAAATCCCTCGGCTATCCCGCCGGAACGACAACTGCACACAACCACGGTCCCCACGCTTCTGCAATCTAATCCGCGCGCCTAGTAAAGTCTACACTCTCAATAATCACAACCTTACTTCCGGCAACAATACTATCACCGACTCCAATATAGATAGTACTTCCATCGAAAAATAAGCCTGCAACCAAAGGTAAATGACCCATGAGTACGAAGTCTTTTACGGCGACACTTCTGTATAAAACTCTCTCGGACTTCTTGCCGTGTCAATTCTTGATAAAATTTCAAGCTTTCGAAGATATCTTCTTCGTTAGGAGCCGCTGACAGTCAGCAACATGCATCAGCTCCACCAAAGAGACTGCCTACGTCACACTTGTGCGTCTTCTACTAGAGTACTGTTGCTCAGTGTGGGGCCCTCACCAGGTGGGACTGAAGGAAGACATTGAGAAGGTTCAGAGAAGGGCAGCTCGTTTTGTTCTATCACGTTACAGGGGGGAAAGCGTCACGGAAATGGTGCACGATTTGAGGTGGAAAACATTAAAAGAACGACGTTATTCGTTGCGGCGAGATGTGTTTGCGAAATTTCATCACCGACTTTTACTTCTGAATGTGAAAATATTTTGCCAGCACCAACCTAATAGGGAGACATGACCATCCAAATAAAATAAGAGAAATAAGATCGAAAACGGAACGATTTAGGTGTTGTTTCTTCCCACGCGCTATTAGAGAATGGAACGGTAGAGAAAGTTTATGAATGTGGTTAATGAACTCTCTGCCAGCCACTTAAATGTGATTTGCAGAGTATCTGTGTAGATGTAGATGAGTGACTGTAGGATGATTGAAAATTATGTAGACAAACATTTTGGGTGGTGTGAGGAATGTCAGAAAATGCACAAAAGTCAGATTGCAGATTAGTAGAAAAAAGAATCCCGCAGTGTTCGAGTACAGTATTAGAAATGTGCTGCTGCCACAGTCTCGTCAATTAAATATTTAGGCGTAACATTGGAGAGCGATATGAAATGGAATGCATTTAACGACGGTGGTGGGAAAGGGAAATGGTCAAATTTAGTTTGTTTAGAGAATTTTCGGAAAATATAGTACTTATTTAAAGGATTCAGCGTATAAAACACTAATGTGGTCCGGTCTTGAATACCGCTCGAGTATTTGGGACACAGATGCAATTGAGAGGTGCCCTGCCAGATTGGTAGGTTCTATGAACACGCCAGTGTTACGAACCTGGTTCAGGAACTCGTATGGGAATCCCTGGTGGGAAGACGAAGTTCTTTCCGAGGTACACTACTGAGGAATTTTAGAAGGCCGGTATGTGAAGATAACCGAAGATTAATACGACTTACACCAATTTATTTCATTTGAGAGTAATAAAGATAAGGGAAATTAGGTCTCGAGCAGGAGCACAAAGACCGCCTGTTTCCTACCGCGCTCTATTTGGGTGTGGTACATGAAAGTAAATGCGTAGTAGTGGTATGAGATAAAATCTATCACGTACCGTATGGCGGCTTGCGGGGTATTTATTTATATCTATATATAGATGTAGAGCATCTATATGTTGTTAACACGTTGCATCAGCCACGGAAACAGAAAGAAGCACGCGATTCCTCTGTCCGTATGAACGGATCGAAGGCCACTGTGTCGCTGTTTACGTTCTCTGCAGATAATTCTTCAATATTTTTGTCCGTTTCTTAACGATTATTCGCATTACCCCGGATCGATAACGAGGATAGTTTTAGCACGCGCCGAAGTAAACATAAACGCAGTCCAATACATGACAATCGCTGGAAACTTCCTCTCACTGCTCTTGTCCTCATGTTATCTGCTAATTCCTTCAGTCATTCTGTAACATTCAGATTCTGTCTGCATGTCTAAAGGTCAGTATTTGTTTCGCAACCCAGTTATGAAAAATTGTGTACTTGACAATAGAAATTCTTCGTTTAGTACTGATTTTTCTTCGTCATTCTAAAGGGACAGAGATCAATGATAAAATACATAATATACGAGGATTGGAACTTAAATAGTGGCAACTATTCACAACCGATACGTTAAATGTTTACACCTGTTACTGTCCTTCAAAGTAGTCACCAACGTTGTGTAGAAATCGTTTCCAGCCTAGTATACCGTTAGCAGGGCTGTTCTGTTGATGTTTCGAATGGAGCGGTCTACTGCCTATCGAATCTCTGGAACAGTTCTGAAGTTAATGCCACAAAGTAGTTCCTTCATCTTCGGAGTGGGAGTGCCAATAAATGCCAATGACACTGTAATTTTTCCGACAGAGTAATAACGAATTGCTCCGAATATGGTCTAGATGTGAATCTTCAGCAAACAAAAAGAGAAACTACTATCTAATCGAACATGTACATAGGTAAACACGTAGCGCAGTAGACAGGGCACAGCTCTTGCAGAAGCTTCGGTACGCAGTGAAAACAACATATGGCAAGAAAAATCTGTCACGGAATGCCATATTGCGACACTACACAGCAACTGTAAGATATGCTGCACTGTATACGTCAGAAACGATCACAGTCGTTAAGAGAGCTTGTATACAGTTGGAAAAGGAGGAGCGGAAAATTTTAAGAGACATATGGGGCACTAAAAATGGGGATATCTGGATACACAGAACACGAGAGGAACTGTATGAAAATTTTGAACCTATATCGTGCAAGATACGGAACAGGAGGTTACGATTTGTTGGGCACATCATGAGGATGAACGATGAGAGGTTGACTAAGATGATATAGAATGCAACATGTCATACGGCTAACAACTGGATGAAGGAAGTCAGAGATGACTGGAAGACTGTAGGAATAAAAGAAAGGAATCTGCAGTCACTGGTGCAGGACAGGGAGAAGCATAAACGGTTGGTGGACGGTCACAGGTGGCCGGACACCAAAATCAAAGTCATTGTAACAGGAGAAGAAAGAAACAGAAGAAGCTAGAGAATGAAGAGGTAGTGGGAAGAAAGAAGATGTCCTAAACAGGCCACAAGTAATCCTGAAGGGCCTTAACGAAGCAGAAACACACAGTGGAACAATCATAAATGACCAGTTGGTCCTTCTGACGAGGTAGACTAATTAGGAAAGCCAGAGCAGTTTTCAACGAATAAAATCATGGTTTAACAATTAACACGACGTCCAGCTGTTTCAGCGTGAAGAGAAACAAATGTATTAATCCATTGTAAGGTATCCACCGCCACGCACAGTACGGTGGCTTGCGAAAGGTAGCTCATGTATTAATCAAGGTATAACATCTCTGTTCCAAATTTCATTCTTATTCGTCCAGTCATTTCAGCGTGAAGGCGTAAGAAACGAATTAGCTTACATATATATATATATATATATATATATATATATATATATATATATATATATATATTTGTGTGTATGTCCTCTATTTGTTCATAGACCATTCATTCGATTTCAATGAAACTTTATGGAACTGTTCACCGTACGCCCAAGAAGGTTCGTGACCCAAAAACAAAAGAGCACGACACATAGCTCAGGAGATATGGTGTCATAAAGAATGAGAAGCCACCGTGTGAGAATACCCAGATTTATGCGGCAATGATTTGAAAATGGGAGTAGTTAGGCACCTGCAACAAAGTTTGCGTGTAATTTCGGACGTTTATGAAGCGTATTGTAATTGACCCCCTCCCCCTTCCCACACACAGACAAACAAAATGCAACGAAAAGAAATCTACTGCTCACAACAGTTTCGCTGTGGATACCGTAAAACATTCGCATCACGCATGGCATTGTATCAAATAAAGTTAGCATTTCAGATTTGCATGTTACTATTTATTTTTGTTTGCAAGTCTCCCTTAATTCTCTTGCATCCAAAATTAAGCAATCTGTTTTCTTAATCTCTATCAATATAAAAGCGAAAGGACACTCATTCACTCACTCACTCACTGACTAAACACGAAATCTCGAAAACTACTTCACATATGAAGCTTAAATTTGGCAGGAATGTACTTTTATAGGTAGAAAAAGTCAGCTAAGGAAGTATTTTGTGTTAGGTGCCTGGCGAAGCATACTTCTTCCACAGACTCACGGCATCTACAGTTTCATTCCGATCTTCACCAAATTTCGGTGCTTGACCTTCAAAACAAGAGGAAGGTCACCGTCTACTTTAAGTTTCATACGGTGCCTGGGGGAGAGAACTTTGCGACATAAAAATAGATCCTTAAAAACCTTGGTCGTGCCATAACTTTGAGAACGGCTCAACCGATTACATAGATCCTGTTTTGTTGTTTTCGTTATTCTCAGAACAAGAGTTGTACGAAATAAAACTGGAATATTTGAGAACAACAAAGTGCGTTTTACTATAGTTTTGTTCCGATATTGCTGAAATTTTGGACACCCTACATTTAAAACGAGAGGAATGCCACTGTATAATATTTCGTTCGGCGCATGGTGGAGGTTATTTAACCTACGGAATATTACAAAATGCATAGTTTTGATCCATCCTATGAATTTTTGCACACATGACCTTTAAACCAAGAGGAAGATCACTGGGTACATAAATGTTTGTATGGTACCTTGCAAAAAACTTTGCAGGGAGGGGGAAAGGTGGAAACAAACAGAGAGAGGGGAGAGAAGGAGGTGGTTGCAGAGAGAAGGGGGAAGGGGAGGTGGACTACGAGAGTGTGGGATAAATAAACACCCGGGCAACGCCAGGTTTACAGATAGTTGTAAATTAACCTTCGCCATGCACCATACGAATTTTAGTACGCCTATAACCTTCGAGTGAGTGCTAGAAATGAGTTGACAAGGTTGTATCGCAATCCGATGTACGGTATGGCCGTTCATAAAATACGAACTAAAAGACAAACAAACAAACATTAATTTTTCTGTATTAGATTCGTCTTTCATTTCAGTATTGATGAGTAATTGCCTATTATCCATATTTTAATACACTGAAGAGCTAAAGAATGTAGTATAGGCATGCGTATGCAAATATCGAGTTATGTATACACCAGAGGAACAGCGCTCCGGTTAGCAACGCCTATATAAGACAACACGTGTCTGGGGCAGGCATTAGTTGGGTTACCGCTGCTACAATGGCAGGTTGTGGGTTTGAACGCGGTGTTAGAGTCAGCACACGGGGAGATGGGACACAGAATGTACGAGGTAGCGATGATATGGGAATTTCCCGTAAGAACATTTCACGAGTGCACAATCATATCGGGAATCCGGTAAAACATCCAGAGTGTGCACAGCGGCGATGAACGCTACAGTGACAACACAGAGGAGGGGAAAACAGAAGTAGAGAAAGTGGTTGCCTTAATTAAAAGATTACAGTAGGATACCGTGGCTGGCGTATCACAAGGACAATAAAGGTTTAACACATACACACACACACACACTGCAAGTCACATTGAAGTGCGTGGCAGAGGGTTCATCGAACCACTTTTATGGTATTTCTCCGTAGTTCCATTCTCTAATAGCTCGTGGCGAAAAATAAACACCTAAATCTTTGTTTTCGATCTGATTTCTCTTGTTTTAGTAATATGATCATGTCTCCCTTTGTAGGTGGGTGCTAAGAAAATATGTCCGCATTCGGAAGAGAAAGTTGGTAGAGAAATTTCGCAAATAGATCTCGGCGTAACGAGTAACGCCTTTTTTTAAACGATTTTCACCACAACTCGTGCATCATTTCCGTGGAACTCTCTTTCATACATCGCGGTAATACAAAACGAGCTGCCCTTCCCTGAACTTTCTCTAAATCGATCGTCAGTCCCACCAAGTGTGGATCCCACAATTCGCTGCAATACGTACTTCAAAATAGGACGCACAAGTGTGGTCTAGGCAGTTTCATTAGTGGAACTGTTCCATCTTCTAAGTTTCCTGCCAATAAGCGTAGTCTTTGTTTCGGCTTCCCTACAATATTTTCTATGTGTTCCTTCCAGTTTGTGTTGTTCGTAATTGTTACTCCTAGGTATGTAATTGAATTTACGGCCTCAAGGTTTGACTGATTTATCGCGTAACTGAAGTTTAACGGATTTCTTTTTGTGGTCATATGGATGACCTCACACTTATCGTTATTAAAGTTCAACTGCCAATTTTTGCACCATGCAGATATCGTATCTAAATCATTTTGCAGTTGCTTTTGATCTTCTGGTAACTTTACTCACAGATAAATCATCCGCGAACAGTCTAAGAAAGCTACTAAGATTGTCTCATAAATCATTTATAAAACTAAGGAACAGTAGGGGCCCTATAACACTTCACTGTGAAACGACAGGTATCACTTCTGTTGCACTTGATGACTTACCGTCAATTACAAAGCAGGGTGTTCTTTCTGACAGGAAATAGCGAATCCAATTGCACAACTGTGGCTATATTCCAAAAGAACGCAATTCGATTAGTTGTTATCTGTAGTGACTCCCTGATCGGCTTGCAAGTCTTCGAGCAGTGTTTGCCTCACCATCCTTTGGTGTGGTTTCACCCTCGGCACGTGTGGCTGTTTAGTGGTCTTCATTTGGACCCTGGGTCACATTGGCATACCAGGGAACAAATTCTTCAATCAGATGGCCAAAGAGGCCACTACGTCACGGCCTCTGGATATTGGTATCCGTTTGGAGTTGAACCGTAAGGTCCTGGGGTTCTGAATGGTGTGGTTATAACGCCTGAACAAGCTCCGTGAGGTCAGTGTACAGCCACGTGGAAGTCCTGAGGGCTAGTCGGGACTCGCCTACATATTGGCCATACCTGGTTAACAGAGGGGCACCTTCGATGTCGTGAAGACCTGTCCAAGTGTCAGTGGCGGACTGTCACTGTGGTGGACTGTCACCTTTTAGCCCCCTTGCGGCAGTCTTTCAATCTGCCTGCTGCACTCTCTATAATATACTTGATGCCTCCATGGCTGCTTTACATTTTATCCCCGCAGGTGGTTTTCATCACTGCTTTTAGTGGAGGGTACCTTACGTAGCCTCATCTATCAGTTTTAAGCTATCCCCATGTTTGTATTGTCTATCTGCTATCTGTATGGAGGTTTTGCTTAGTATCTATGTAGATACAAATGAGTATCTATGGAGATCTAGAACAAATGATTTCCCGGAGCAGGCTCTGAGCTGTCCAAGAGCACGATAAAGGTGGGCGGCTTCCCAATAAAACCACGACTCCCCCGAGGCAGGGAACGGTGTTAGACGTGGAAACTGTATCATACCAAATGCTAGCATCTCCTAGGGAACCGAGGGTATAATTTCTGCATCATGGATCTCGCGAATGAGATTTACTGAGGAAACTAAATCTTTCGAGTCGTTGGACTAATCCATACAAAGCCGCAATCACAAAATGCACCAAATAGGGGTTTGGAAAGGGCAGTAGAGAATTGGAGGGATGGGAAGGGACTCTATCGATAAAAGAGGGAACAAAACTGGACCGCCATCGTGAGGCCCAACTTGGGCCGTTGAGGAGGGGAATGGAGTGCAGAGGCTGGAAAAAGTCTGTGATTCAGGTGATGTGGCGAGGCATGAACACGTGCAATGTATGAAGCACCTAGCTGTTGTTGGCGGAGCCACAGCGGTGGGAGCCCCAGCTTCAACAACAAGGATTGCCGTTGGACTCGTGCGGGAAGCATCCGTCGCTAATCACACACCACTACTAAGAATTAGGTCAACGACCAAAAATGCAGAAGGTGCTGCCAAATTGTACATCAAGCTGCCGCAGTCAAGGCGTGATTGGATTAAAGACAGGCAGAAGAGTGTCAGCGAAACACAAATATCGCCAGCATTGCAATTGAAACTGAACGATACCTGCTGCTTGTTAGAATGGCCAGTTCTCGTTAAGGATCGCTAAGTAATAGACTACTGCCGTTAACGTACCCTGAGGGGAGCAGAAGATGCTACTTATTAAAATTATCAAGAAAACTGTAGTTCGGTGTTCATTAAATACACTGATGGCCATTAAAATTGCTACATCAAGAAGAAAGACAGATGATAAACGGTTATTCATTGGACGAATATATTATACTCGAACTGACATGTGATTACATTTTCACGCAATTTGGGTGCATAGATCCTCAGAAACCAGTACCCAGAACAACCACCTGTGGCCGTAATAACGGCTTTGATACGCCTGGGCATTGACTCAAACAGAGCTTCGATGGCGTGTACAGCTTCAATACGATACCACAGTTCATCAACAGTAGTGACTGTCGTATTGTGACGAGCCAGTTGTTCGGCCACCATTGACC
The DNA here is from genome assembly GCA_026315105.1 of Locusta migratoria. Lineage (NCBI taxonomy): Eukaryota > Metazoa > Arthropoda > Insecta > Orthoptera > Acrididae > Locusta > Locusta migratoria. The sequence goes on along the minus strand of CM048745.1, from coordinate 494,834,218 downwards.
AGACGTTTTCCATTGTTGAGAGATCTGCAGAATGTGCTGCCCAGGACAGCAGTCGAACATTTTCCGTATCCAGAAAGGCCTATACAGGACTTGCAACACGCGGTCGTACCTCATCCTACTAAAATGTAGGATTTCGCAGGGATCGAATGAAGAGTGGAGCCACGCGTCGTAATACATCTCAAATGTAACGGCCCGTGTTCAAAGTGCCGTCGATGCGAACAAGAGGTGACCGAGACGTGTAACCGATGGCACCCCATACCATCACGCTGGGTGATATGCCAGTATGGCGATGACGAATACACGCCTCCAATGTGCGTTCTCCGCGATGTCGTCAAACACGAATGCGACCATCATAATGCTGCAAACATAACTGGATTCATCTGAAAAAATGACGTTTAGCCATTCGTGCACCCTGGTTCGTCGTTGCATACACTATCGCAGGTGCTCCTGTCTGTGATGCAACATCAAGAGTAACCTCAGCCATGGTCTCCGAGCTGCTGCAAACGTCGTCGAAATGTTCGTGCAAACGGTTGTTGTCCTGCAAACGTCCCCATCTGTTGACTCAGTAATCGAGACGTGGCTGCACGATCCGTTACAGCCAAGACGATAAGATGCCTGTCATCTCGACTGCTAGTGATACGAGGCCGTTGGGATCCAGCACGGTGTTCCGTATTGCCCTCCTAAACCGACCGATTCCATATTCTGCTAAAAGTCATTGAATCGCGACCAACGCGAGCAGCAGTGTCGCGATACGATAAACTGGAATCACGATAGGCTACAATCCGACCTTTATCAAAGTCGGAAACGGTATGCAGTTCTCCTCCTTCCACTAGGCATTATAACAACGTTTCACCAGGCAACGCCGGTCAACTGCTGTTTATGTATGAGAATTGGTTGGAAACTTTCCTCGTGCAGCACGTTGTAAGTGTCGCCACCGGCGCCAACCTTGTGTGAATGCTCTGAAAAGCTAATCATTTGCATATCACAGCATATTCTTTCTGTAGCACGTCATTTTCGTGGTGTAGCAATTTTAATGGCCAGGAGTGTTAAATAAGCAAGCTCTTAAGCAGGGAAATAATTTAAATACGAAAACTGCAACTTAAACGACTTACTGCACACTCCAGATGGGAGTAGTCAAAACAGAATGTGTCTAAAAGATTACTTTAATATTCACAAAATCAATTATAAAAAATGGTGTGAGTAGAAATGATTAATAAGAGGGATTTACGTAGCTTACGACAGAGAAAATGGAGGGGAGACCAACGTCTTAAATAATTGAAAACACATACCTCACCAGGTATTCAATTTTATAGCGAAAGGAAACTTCAAAATGGTCCAAATATTGCCCAGCTGCCAATGCTAGTGTGTCAAATGATGAGTTACTTTCAAGGGGATTAAAGGGAGGATTTAGGATACATTCACGCAAACATTCAGATATCAAGTAAATCAGGTATTCACCAAACGGGAACTTGGAAATGCAGAAGCGCCAAACAGCGATTCGATGGACGGAAGGGAATCGAGGGAAAGAGAAATACCCAATGGAAGGAATCACAGGAAGCTACAACAAACCATGGGGTCTGACCACGAAAAACATAGACAGAAATTTTATGTACCTATTGGGTGTGATGAAGTCTCAGGCAATTTTTTCATGTATTAAAACAGGGACCAGAGAACACACCATGATGCGAAATGTCAACAGGTGTGTGACTACCCAAGGATGTGTTCATAAGAGGGGGTGTAGTATTGGAGAAGGGTGTAATGAGGAAGGAACAGTGTGGGAATAAGGCAAGAGGAAGGATCATAGGATCCTACGGAACCGGCTATGGATTAACCTGTGGTATGCAGATGCTGATTAGTATGTACTTATTTCAAAATATGTAACTCACGTAATTTGGTAATCACTATTACACTTCCAGATAACCGTCAGTATTAGAACATACAATGTTACATGCTTCATCATAAGCACGATCTTCGAGTACAATTAATACACAATCCTTCTGTTAAGGAGAAGCTACATACAACCCGATTGAAACCGTACAACCTTCAAGTCCTAATGTTAGCAAAGAATGGTGAAGGGAGGAAGGGGCAACCAAATGGTCAAAGAAATGTGTTGGTGCCACTCGTCTAAAAACCCTTAAAATAATATATCACAGAGTGAATGTCATGTCATCATTCTACAAAAAGGACACGAAATATGGATTAAACTATTATGCATAGCTATAAAACGTATCACGGAAGTCGAGTGCAAAATATTCAAATGTTTGTAAATCTATTGGAGCAAACTGCGTGATCATCAGTCCGTAGCTTACAAACTACTTAAACCTAGGTAAACTAACCTAAGGACAAACACACACTTCCATGCCCCAGGGAGGACTCGAACCTCCACGGCGAGCAACCGCGCGCTTCGCAGCGAGACGCTTTAGAACGCTCGGCTACTTCACCTCGGCTAAAACATGTTAATTAAGGCAAAACATCTGATGTATTACAACAGGGACCAGAAACTCAACAGAATGCAAACTATCAACAAGTACAATCTCTGACAATAAAGTACGGTGAATAGTGCTGTAATATTAATGTAGATGATCTATGAACTACAGTTACCTTACTGTCCTTCGAAATAGTCACTTTCCAAAATTGTGCGCCTATGATCTCTGTGATATATGTCGTGGATACTTTGTATGAAGTCTTCCTTTGGAATGGTGTTCAAAAGCCTTGTAAAGTTTCGTTGGATGTCAGGAATATCGTCTAATCTCTTTCCTTTCTAAAACGAGTTCCAGTCGAGGGAACAGGAAGAAGTCTGGAGGACTGAGATTCGGCGAGTATGGTGGATGTTTAAGCAGCACGACAATGCTTACCCACACACAGCCAATATCGTCAAACAGTTCCTGCGAAAAGGGGGTGGTGCAACTTGAACAGCCACTACATTAACCGGATGTCAATCCTCCAGACTTCTTCCTATTCCCTCGACTCAACTCGCTTTAAAAGGAAAGAGATTTGACGATATTCTTATCATCCAACGAAATTTGACAAGGCTTTTGAACACTAACCCAAAGAAAGACTTCGTGCGAAGTTTCCATGACCTGTAGGTGACTATTTCGAAGGACATTAAGATAACTGTAATTCATAGTTCCTCTACATTAATGTTACAGGGGTATTCACCGAACTTTATTGACAGAGGTTGTATACTGGTGCACAAAAGAGACGGGTGGAGGGCTTAGTAGTCGGAAAGGGGGCAAGAAGGATCAGCATAAAAGATAAAATTTAATCCCTGAAGCGTGACACTGCTTTCTACCTGACAGCACCTGCAGCATGACACCTACTGCACAGGTCCCACCAGTGCTGTAAATGGGTTATCTAATGAGGTAGTAGAAAAAAAAAATCCTGAAAAATAGTGTTACGGGGGTAGGACGAAAGCGGGCAAACTTGACGCAGGAGAGGCACAAGACGTTTTAATTCCCACTGTCTATACTTTTAGAAAAAAATTCATAAAACTTTGTCAGCGTGACCCGAAAGAATTCAGGATTCACACTCATAGCAGTGAGAGTTCTAAACATAACAAAACAATTTTCATTTACAAGTGAAATTTCATAACTTTATCACTTACTATTGGCTGCGTTTGTCGCCATAGCTACACTTTTCTTCATAAGTAAGACAGATTCTTCAATGAGTTTTGCACGTCATACAAATCATACTCACAGGTGTATAAAACTCTAGAATTTTGCAAATATATTAAAAACTGTGGTAAAAATAAATTTTTTTAGCTACAAAATTTTTAGTTTTTTCTAAACATAAAATTTAAAATTTAACAGCTCATTCAGTTTTTCATAAATTTATAAATTATTGAGTTTCATACACCAGTAAGCGTTGTTCGTATGCTGTGTAAAACTCATCGAAAAATCTCTCTTACTTATGAAGAAAAGTGTACCTATAGCAACAAATGCAGCCGATAGTAAGTGGAAAAATAATGAAATTTCACACGAAAATAAAAATTATTTTGTTATGTTTTAGAACTCCCACTGCTACGAGTGTTAATCCTGAATCCTTCCCGATCATGGTGACAAGGTTTTATAAATTTATTTGTAAAAGTGTGGACAGTGGGAATTAAAATGTGCTGTCGAGCCTCTCCTGCTTCAAGGCGGCCCGCTTGACGTTCTACCCTCCTTAACACATAAAGGTATAAGGATTTAACAGGCTAAATCACTTTAGGCACAAAGAGTTTTAATCAAGCTAAAAAAATTAATTCATTACAAGATTTTTTTGACATTGAGAATGCTCAAAGCATGATACAGTACCCAATACATCAGTATCAATATTCACAGAACTTCATCTTCAATCAGCCCAACTGTTGCGCACAACTTTCGAAAATCAGCACGCATATAAAGACAAAAACGTTCGTAAAACTGTATTCCATGGAAATAATTTAAAGTAGACTCTGTCAAAATGAGTCTACATCCTTCAAATTGTAACGGCAGACCTGAAAAATGGTTTTGAAAAGCGCGGACGGCATATGAGGAGCAACTTTTCAAAACGCATTATGTCCACTGGTGGACAAAATTGAGTTTGATATGGGATTCGGTATTTTATTACCCGCTCCACACACTCTTGCAATCAGATTGTGTCAAAACGCATTTTAACACTTTCAAAAAGAGCGCTGAAAAGTATCAGATGCAACAAATAGCATTTCGCCCTCTAGTATGATTGAATCAAACCGCATTAAGTCCAATAGTTGCCTTTATTTTGTTTTATTAAGCTATGTTGACTGCAATGTAAGACTCGTGGACTAAAGCGAAACCATTTAATTGACCAACAATGATCAGTTAATATTCGTTTTCAGTATTACAGCATTGTTGTGTATAAACGTTTATCATTTGTGTCTGTCAGGAATTCAGGCGTAAAATCATTGTTGTGCTAAAATGGAGAGTATTATAGCGAGTTAATGTGTGACTGTTGGAGAGGAAATGAAACGTGGAATGAGAAAACGAATGAAGAAAAAGTAAAAAAAAAAAAAAAAAAACTTACAAACTACTTATGAACTACTTACGAACTAGGACGGCACAAATATCCATGCCCGAGGGGGGATTCGAACCCCCGACCGTAGTGGCCGTGCAGACCGTGACTGAAGTGCCTCAATCCCCTCGGCCACCGCGACCGGCAAAAAGTCAAAAAGGGCAGATTGTGCAACAGAACCCAACAAAACGCACTTTGTCCATCACTAAAGTGTTCATAGCTTGAAAGTATAAAAAGCGGTTTCCTTTTGTTAAACACATTTGGATCAAAAGCCCTACCTGAGCATGTGGTGTAAAATTCGGAATAATTAATCAAATATTTTTTGCGGTATACGTTTTTCGCTTCTCCTGAAAAATTTACTTTTGGGGACATAATGCGTTTTGAAAAGCAGCTCCTCATATGACGTCGCACACGATTGAGGGATTAAGAGAAGGGGAAAGGCATGAAAGCTACATAAAGAACCCTTCACTACATACCATGACGTGACACTCGAATTATAGGTGTAGGTATAGAGAGATTGGTGGTTCCCACGGACACACACTGTTTCTTATAAGTCGGCGTCCCCGGTACACGCGCGGACGCAGTCACGTGAACGACCCTGAGCAGAATATTTATTCCCAGACACACTCCACAGATAACACGACGGCGCATCACCGAGGGGGAAGGCGCGGCAACTACGACGTTGGCGTAACCCTCGCCTCTGGCCGTGTTGACGGCGGAGATCAAATCTCGCCTTCGGTTCTGGAATGCGACCCCTGGTGACACATGCGCCGTGTGAACTGCTGTCTGAAAGAACTGCGGCGATACCGCAGCCAACGGCGGTGTCAGCGCCTCTGCACTATCTCCATTGATGTTGCGACTCCTCTGTTTACAGTCCTAGTGGCGCCTGATTACCTTTTCCGTCTCGAATCTGTTAGGTAACACCCGTTTCGAGAACTCTGCTCCGGACAAAATGATAAATAGCTTACTGTCATACTGCAACAAGAAAGGGGAACTGTTATCAAGTTTTCCTTGAAGCGAAATATTTTGTTTTGTGTCCCAGCCTCGTTGCCGCTTTTGTGTCTCGTTTCCGTCGTAGGTGTCGGTGGCCGAGTAGAAAGAGACCGACACAGGAATAAAGGATGCACGCTTGTGCAGGTAGGAGGTGACCAGCCAGTGGGACAGCAGAAACTAGAAACACTAGAGTAAATTAGAAAGAGATATATATTTCTTAGAGACTTAGTAAGACTTAACTTTTACATAGCTCAGTTCTGCAGAATGCTGATAGATAGTTGAGCTAGAGGCCTGCCTAGTGCCTGTCCGACAGCCAAGTCTTCACTCGTGCCTATCTGATTCCGAAGTGTTAACTGGTTCCTATCTCAGTCCCAAGTGAACGATGTCGTTCAGTGGTGGCCACGAGCGGAGTTGTAGCAGAGGGTGCTCGTGGCTGACGTCGTAAGAACCCCGCGCCATGCGTGCATGGCGGCGCGCGGCGAAAGTAGGCGCACTTTAGATTTGTGCGACACCACATTTTGGTACGGTTTTCTTTATATGTTCAAATCCAATACAGTTGTAACTTCTGCGCATCGCTCTTCATAATAGGTTTCCTTTTCTATTCAGTACGAGGAGTGGTTTGATATAGCTCTTTGGGGTAGTCTGCCTGCATTAACAATTATAACCTACAAGATGCTATGCATCCCCTCCAAACTGACGATAATTTGCTGTCTAATGACGTGTTCTAACAAGGCGGGGATCAGAATGAATGAATGAATGAATGAATGTTACGCCTAAACCATTTTGACCCACTCTAGGTTACGGTAGTAACACTAAAAGTGGGCCTTTGCGATCGTCTTTTGAAAGCTCTAAATTTAAATGAAAATAACGGCTTAACTATTCATCTGACACAAAAATTGAATAACCCAATTTGTAGAGGAGAAAATTCTGTACAACTTTGTTCTCTTATGTTTTTTTTTCATACCTCGTAGTGTTTCAAAGATATTTGCAAAAATAACGGCGATTTTGGGATGTATGTCTGTCTGTCTGTAACGTGTTCCCTGTTTTTAAGGCGAACCGTTCAACCGATCAGCACCAAATCTTACAGACATGATTGTAGGCCGCCAGAGACCAGAACCTCCCTTTTTCAAATTTTTCGGACAAAAATACGGTAGTAAAACCAAAAACTGCCGTTTATAATATAATTGTAATTGCAAACGAACCGTTCATCTGACACGAAAATTGAATAACCTAATTGGTAGAGAAGAATATTCTCTACAACTTAGCTCCCTTATGTTTTTTTTTCATATCTCGTATCGTTTGAGACATATTTGCAAAAATAACGGATATTTGACTCCCTCCATTGAATTAACGAAAACCAGCCGTTCGGAGATGTCACGTGACATTCCTCGCGTATTTGATGATTTTCTTATTGTAACTTACACGTTGTCATTTCAAAGCAACGGCACACTAAGGAATTAACAAAAACACATCGTTCTTCGTACGATAAATGATAATCTAATGTCTACAAATGCCATATTAACATCAGTCAACAACGGCCATGCATAGTATGATATTAAAGAACTCTTGTTTTGATTTATAGCCGTAGCGTAGTGGGCAACGTGCTGGCGTATGATGCGAAAGGTCGGTGGTTCGAAACCCGCCACTACTTAATTGTTTTTCCGGAAAGGGTTTCAGACACTCTTAATAATTAAATAATTATTATTTAGATTATTATTTTGGACCAAAATGTTTGCAAAAACTTATAAAACTACAAATTTAAAGTGGGCCGTAAAACACGTCAGTGCGATTTTTTTCTCTTCTTTCGGACCATGAGTGCAATGAGCCCTTGATCGTCCAGGCAGACTGCTCATCTTGGTTCTTGTACTTGCTGTATGTTACCCAACTTTCTTCATAGCTTACTCCTATTTTCTCAGAATTTAGAACATCTCGAAGCATGAAACTTCCTGGCAGATTAAAATTGTGTGCCGGAACCGGGACTCGAACCTGGGACCTTTGCCTTTCGCGGGCAAGCGCACTACCGACTGTGCTCTCCCGACACGACTCACGATGCCGCCTCACAACTTTACTTCCGCCACTACCTCGCCTCCTACTTTCCAAACTTCACAGAAGTTCTCCTGCGAACCATGCAAGACTAGCACTCCTGGAAGAAAGGATATGGTGGAGACATGGCTTAGCCACAGCCTAAGGGATGTTTCCAGAATGAAACTTTCACTCTGCAGCGGAGTGTGCGCTGATATAAAACTTCCTGGCAGATTAAAATTGTGTGCCGGAACCGGGACTCGACTTGGGACCTTTGCCTTTCGCGTGCAAGCGCACTACCGACTGTGCTCTCCCGACACGATCTCGAAGCATTTTTTATTGTTGAAAGCATTGTATATGTCAACAAGTGCCGAGAAAGTGTCACACTTTTTCTTCCATCTTCCTTCCACTACCATGGACAATTTCAGGACAGTCTCTTCTTTGCCTTTATCTCTCCTAAAGCCCAACTGAACGCCATGTAACAAATCCTCTATTTTCCTCACCATTCGTCTGTATTCTTGGAAGCAAGAACTGTTAGGCTTACTGTGTGGTAGTTCTCACACTTGTCTCTCCTTGTTATATTCCGGATTGTGTGGATGAAATGTCACCGGTCTAACAGATTGCACAGACACAGCTGAATAGTCATTTGTTGCCACTTCCCCTAATGATAGGAGAAGAAAATACATAAAATGTTATCTATGCCTTCCTCCTTATTTCATTTCCAGTCTTCCAGAATTCTTTGAAATTCAGTTTCTATTACTGCATTCCGCATGTCTTCCATATAAACCCCAATCTTTCTTCTAGCACGTTCATACAAGTCTTCCCCCTCATTAACGTCTTCATGTACTCTTTCCATTTATCTGCCCTCTCCTCTTTTTTAACAGTGGAATTCCCATTGTATCTCTAGTGTTAACTCCCTTGCTTATAATTTCACTGAAAGTTGTTCTGAGTTTTCGGTATGCTGTGTTAATCCTACTGACGACCGTTTCCTTTTCGAGTTCTTCTCATTTGTCCAGCAGCAATTTCGCCTTGACTTTAATTACCGTGTCACAAACAATCAAAAACATTACTAGATTACATTACTACACAGGTACAAAACATTCCATGCATTAAACAATCACAGAATGAAACAAATTCATATTGACCTAGATTATATACACAAACATTGGATAAATTTTAACAGGTGGCTTCCTCTTTCATTCTCTTTCCACAATCTATATTTTCCCACTGGTTTTCCTTCCCTCCATTTTACCATTACAGAAGTTGCTCCCAGAAGTAAATACGAGGACGAATTCTGTAATATGAAAAGGGAGTGGAGGAAAACTAGTGGGAGAATATAGACTGGGGAAAGAGAATGAAAGAGGGAGCCGTCTGGTAGAATTTTGTACAGAACATATTTTAATCATAACAAAAAATGTTCATATGTTTGTAAATCTATCGGAGCAAACTGCGTGGTCATCAGTCCGTAGCTTACAAACTACTTAAACCTGGGTAAACTAACCTAAGGACAAACACACACACCCATGCCCCAGGGAGGACTCGAACCTCCACGGCGAGCAACCGCGCGCTCCGCAGCGAGGTGCTTTAGACCGCTCGGCTACTCCACTGCGGCTAATCATAACAAACCCTTCGTTTGATAAATATGAAAGTCGGTTTGTAACGTTTCTGCTATGATGCGCTCTCCTTACAAAGTCCATTACCAACATTACAGACGTAAACATTTTGCAACCGTAAATAAAACTTTACCATCGGACACGTAAAATATTACATTTTCGCACTCCGTTTAAAATACTATTAATACTATTAATGAGACACGTTTAATAAATAGTATGTTGATTTAAACATAACTTTGCCTGTCACTTTACGTAACTTTCAACTTTAATACTTTGGTAAATAATAACTACAAACACTAAAAATGCATTACGCATGGATATGGAATATTCTGATCCTATAAATAGCCATACTGACATAAAAACACTACATGATAAAACTATTGCACAACGATATTACATATTTACCTTGTGTTTAAATAAATTAGAACAGACCATGTTTTATATATCACTGGATCCCAAATTAAATACTTATTACAAATGTACCACTCATTTCATCTATCCGTTTGGTACTAAGAAACTATCGTCGAAATTAACGAAACTACTACGACTTTATACAAATCCGTATTTATAAAAAATTAGACAACAAATTGATATACACTAAAATTACGAGTCTCAATAATCATACACCTACACATTATTGTCCAAACATATATGGGGGCACTTCGAAATCACCAGTAGGAGTAAATTAATTTAAGATGATTCAAAACAAGACTTTTAGTTTGTGTATCACATTAAATACAAATTTCATGAAACATGTACACAAACTGAACTAAATAACTGTAATGTGAATGTAATATTTTAAGTTACACATTTTGACGTATTGACTGTATTACCATGTAGTTTATTTGAGAACTGCAAAACATTGTCATTCAACTTATTTGGCAGTACTGTTGTAGAGAAGCCATGTTTCGGCACACTGTATCTGGATGAGGGACTGTAAGCAACTCTGTAATCTGCTGCTGGATATTCAGACATTGTGCAATCAAATGTCTGTGTTTGTTTTTATTCAAATGGAAATAAAAAAACTGTTTTCCATAAGTAATTTCATCAAGTACTTCTGATTTTTCATTTACTGTGATTCTGAAACACGTATTGTGCCATTTAGTGGAGAGCAGACATTGTAACTACGCAATGTTCGTCCGCCAGAAGATAAGTAAAGAGTTTTTTTTATGTTACCCACCCACAGTGAAGTGTTATATATATATATATATATATATATATATATATATATATATATATATATATATATATATATATATATGGCTGTTAAAATGAAATAAGTCTTTGTCATTTAGAAGACTTCATTGAAACAGCTTAAACCACTGCGAAAAGGGGTGGTGCTGTTTCAGGTTGTATACGTGGAAGAGAACAGGAGACTGAAAGTACCAGATAGATTTCATAACGGTAAGACATAGATTTTTTAGAATCAGTTTTTGTACTGTAAGACTTATCCAGGGGCAGATATAGACTCTGACTCTATCTTATTGGTTATAAACTGTAAGGTTAATTGAAGAAACTGTAGAAAGGTAGGAAAATAAGGCGATGGGACCTGAATAAATTGAAAGAACCTGAGGTTCTTCAGAGTTTCAGAGGGAACTTTACGCAAAAATTGACGAAAACGGAGGGAAGTAAGAAATCTTAAGAGCGGCCCTACAGTTTCACTCTCCTGAGTGATCAAGGTCACCGCTGACCAAATGGCACACCAATTGCTACTAAATCTCATAACAACAAAACGATCCAGAGAAACGAAGTATGAGCGATATGAAGGCATGAATGATGGATGCACTTTGAACACTGTTCTCAGATGAAGAATTTAAAATAGCTATTCGTCAGATGAAAAGTAACAAAAACGCAGGATTGGGCGACATGAGACCGGAACCAATAAACTTTGGTTCTGTGTAAGTAAAATGACAATCCCAAAGATCTGGCGCAAGGCAAAAGTTATAGTATTGTTTAAACCATGTAAAGAGGCGATAAACCTCAAGAACTTCAGACCCGTATCACTCCTGTTCCATTTGCTTAAAGTTCTAAAGAGAATGATACTGTTTCGTATGTATACTGACAAAAAGATTTCTGAAAGTATTTGGACTTTTCCATCGATCACCTGGAATAGGTCTATATTGCGTTACCAATGGGTTATTCGCAGTTACCTTCCTTGTACCTGTGTTCGTCGTTCCAATATTTCTGATTGCTCTTTTCATTATCTTCACTCCAATTTATCTGCTTATTAGTCCTTACTGCAGTACACACACTTTTAGTGAACTTCGCCTCTTTATTACTTCAGTATCGCTCTTTCTCCTGCATAGGATCTTTCAAATGATTCTCTTAGAACTTCAATCTGCTCTTCATCATTACTAAATTGTAATCTGAGTCTTTATCTGTTCCTCATTTCTGTTTCTCTAGCTGATACTGATGTGATACATCTACATTCTCCCAGTGTCTCTTGCAATGCTTGAGAAGATTTTTCATTATTACCATCTGATATTCATTACAAAACTCAATTACTCTTGCTCCTCTGCATTAAATATGTATTGGCTGGATATGAAACAATAATACACAATCAGCACAGTGCATTGACATTTCTATTAAAAAGGATACTTTCACATACTGGGCAATATGATGGACCCTTTTGCCACATGTGTTTCAGCTTTCAATAGGTAGCGAGAGAGATGAAAATTTAGGACCAAGTACTGTATCCTGACTATCTTTAAGTTTCCACGATGTACAATACATAAAACAGAAACCAAAGGAGAATAACACCCACTGGAAAACCCGCATAACGCTCTTACTTCTTAAAAATAACGGAGTAGACGAATGGTTATTTTTCCATTCCTAGAAGTAAGATTTATTTATTGACACGTATATACCTACACCTATGGTATGCGCATTTTGGTTCGAAGAAGTAGACGTCGGCCATAAGGACATTGGTTTAAGAACATGTGTAAAGAAGTTAAAACGAAGGATATTGAGATCATGTGATACATGCCGGAAGCATAAAAATAGAAATTTCCAAGATGCACACCATACTACACGCAGCAGTCCTACGAAAGTTTGAGTTTAGTAACAATGTGCTTTTACAGTCCGCAGTCCAGGAGGTGTGCCATATATCTTTGTACTTTACAAGCTTCCTAGGGTTTTAATTGCGGACGGAGAAGTTAGTACTGCTTCCTCCCACAAGTCCCCTAAAACCTCCACATCCTTGCGGATGCTGTTGCGTAGCACTGTGCGCTTGTACCGCCCTACAGTACGCACGAGGTGCCGTAGTTGCTGTCCAAAACGTTATGGAAAGCATAGAGTTCTGACTAACCTGTTGTCTTCTATAGTTATGTCCCAGCGCAGAAGACAGCACACAAGACGTAGGTTCTTCTACAGCATACAAGTGAGGCTAAAATAAGTTCTGTATGATGGAAGCATAATAAGTGACTCGCGAGATTTTTAATTGTCAAGGATGCCATTTATTAAATAAATAATAAAAAAAGAGCAACTATTGTTAATATGATACGGCCTATGCTGCCCATAGTTCATGTTGAGACCTCGATTGTTAACACATTTACGCAAATCTTTACTCATGACCGGCGCGGTCCGGCGTGTATAGCGGTCAGCTCGAGACTGAAACTGCGGCGCGTTGCGAGAGGGCACCTGACGCTCTATTTCGCGCCAAAACAGGGCCGTCGCGCGCCTTCTGCAAAATCGCACTTCTCTTGTTACAATAAGAGAAGGCACCTTAAACTTTTTAAACTGTCAGAATCTAGCCTGTCCTTGAGAGATATTTATCATAAATTCTCAGCTCTGAATAATTAATATTTAGTATATAATAAACAAAAGTAATTTTAAAAGAAATCACGTGACGTGAAATGCAGCAGCCAATGCGAGGAGAGTACCAGTAACATAGGCGGGCTTTCCCACGGGAACCAGCACCTACTGTGCCATATGCTACTGCTCCCCACCCCACATTTCAACATATGCTGCACATCTGTCTTTCTTCCGCATTTTAAGATACGTACAATGTTAGCAAAGAAACGGCCAGCGGCCAGAAATATGAAGTGGCCACAGGCCAGGAATATCACACATCCCCTTCCTTCGGAGATTTCCAAACTTGGAATGTTCTGAAAGACAACAGACAATTTGGAAATAAGAACCCTCTAAATTTTGAAAAATAGTACCCATTATCTCTCAAGAACTTACATAAATCTTGACCATTACTTCGGAATCTCCCCATCTAAATCAAAAATGATTACACAAAAAGGTAAAAGCTTCCTAGGGTTTTATTTGCGGACGGAGAATTTAGTACTGCATCCTCCCACAATTCCCCTAAAACCTCCACATCCTTGCGGATGCTGTTGCGTAGCAGTGTGCGTTTGTTCCGCCCTACAGTACGCACGAGGTGCCGTTGTTGCTGTCCAAAACGTTATGGAAAGCATAAAATTCTGACTAACCTGTTGTCTTCTACGCTGAGCAGTCAAGTCCATGCTTGTTAATATCTTGTCTCCATGAAACTTCTGAAGAAGTTACTCATTTATTTTGGGCCTGACTTTAAATTTATACTTGTAGTCTTTCATGTGGGCTTCAGTGTGTATATTATTTTGTGTGCTTTCAGACCAATACTGCGTGAGAAATGCAGTGACAAATTCCTGGTATGTTTTACAGATGTTTATAGCTCCTGTTCCCCACGAAATTGCATCTTCAAACCTACACACAAGGATTTTCATCTTTTGTTGTTCTGTCATGTTATTAGGAATAACACCATCGAACTGCCTGATGAAAGCAACAGGATGTACACTACCTGTCTTTGAAAAATTGTGAAATTTGTATGCGTAAGTATTATTTGCAACATCAACTGTGTTACTTATAACTTCCTTACGTTCTTGTTCCACCCACGCTTCAAGTTTTCTCTCAAGTTCATTTTTATTGGTGCTAATATTTTCCACTAAATTACATGAATCGGGCAGCTCATTCAGTTTCTGCTCGATCTCTGTTAATTTACTGTGAAGTGCATTTGCATTACTTGTACATGATGTGCCTACCTGTGACACTTTACTGTCAATTAATGCTACATTTCTGTTCATTTTTTCGTTGTCTGATTGCTGTGACAGATATCCATCTTTACATGTTATACTAACGTTAGCCTGTTCCTTTCTCAAACACTCTACCTTATTTGTAACAGTATACAGCGTGTCACTATTAACTTGTAATCTTTCGTTAATTTTGCTTACTTCTGAGTCCACCCTGTGAACAACGTAATTTTTACAAATTCCCAAATCTAATTGTTTAAAACACTTTTCTGTTTTTTCTTTATTATTAATTACCCTGTTTTCTAAAATGTTCAAATGTTTGTTAAGCTTATGGGACTTAACTACGGGGTCATCAGTCCCTAAACTTACAAAATACTTACGAACTAACTTATACTAAGGACGGCACAAATATCCATGCCCGAGGGGGGATTCGAACCCCCGACCGCAGTGGCCGTGCAGACCGTGACTGGTGCGCCTCAATCCCCGCGGCCACCGCGGCCGGCTGTTTTCTAAGCCCTGGAATTTATTATTTACACCAGCCATTGGTGTACGTATTTCCTCTATCACACGGTCTAATCTTTCAATGTTTTGATCAAATTTTGCATTAATTTCGTTTGCCAACTTATTTATGCTTTGTTTTTGTTCTTCTTTGTTTTGATAAAAGCTTAGCAAGCATGTTTTGATTTAATTTAGCTATCATGACGCTAAGCATTGATATACTATTATTGTCAATACCAGTTTCCTTCTCCCCACTACTTTCTACTGGCAACGTATCAGCTGAAGCTGTGCTATGGCTTCTGTCACTTGATACCTCCATCTGCTCCTCTGTTATGCAGGCGCCAGAGACATTTTCTCTGACAGCTGCATCCACATCTACCACGTCAGTATGGTTAGGAGCGACAGATTGACCAACTTGTGTATCTCTCTGCACGCCACTTACAACATTTTGAACAGCACTTTGTTCTACGTTATGTGTGCTATTGATCTGATTAACATCCATATCCTGGATAATATTAGATTGCAATTCACTCATATTCGCTACAAAATATGGACTGGTATTGTCACCCTGCTTCTAAGGTTGTTGACCTGAATGATCATTGCCTCTATTTTGAACACATTCTCCGTCCCTACTTCTGAGATAATATCCGTTATCTCCCTGTTTTTCCATCTCTAATTTACTTTTTTTACGCTAGTGTTTAGTTTTAAAATTTTACTAACAGATATACACAATTAATTATAATTTACAGGAGTTGGCACTTACTCCCGTTTTTCCTCGCGTCGCGATGTGCAGTTGTTGCGACGTGAAGGCTAGTGGTTGTAGCTCCGCTAATAGATGGAGTCGTCGTCTGCCGCTGCTGGCGATGTTTACGGCTGTTCCTTTCAGGCGCCGCACCCCTCTTCTGTCTGCTATGGCGCTGAGCGCGGCTGTTCCGTCGACGTGCCCGGTGAAGTGTTGCGACGCCGCCGTTCTGTAGATCGTCGATTCTTGAAGTTACGTAATCCAAAGGACCGCGAACTCAACACTTGCACTTGCTTCACTCGCGTACATCAACTGGCTAACGGTCACTTTATTTGTAAAATTCTTAATTTCTAACAGTTCGCGAATCACTTCCACCGTTTATCACGTCACTGTATCTGTTTATTTCGTTCCGAAATGTTCATTACCCACAAGGGATGCCATGTACAAGCTTCCTAGGGTTTTAATTGCGGACGGAGAAGATAGTACTGCTTCCTACCACAACTCCCCTAAAACCTCCACATCCTTGCGGATGCTGTTGCGTAGCAGTGTGCGCTTGTACCGCCCTACAGTACGCACGAGGTGCCGTAGTTGCTGTCCAAAACGTTATGGAAATCATAGAGTTCTGACTAACCAGTTGTCTTCTATAGTTGTGTCCCCAGCGCAGAAGACAGCACACAGGTCGTATGTTCTTCTACAGCATACAAGTGAGGCTAAAATAAGTTCTGTATGATGGAAGCATAATAAGTGACTCGCGAGATTTTTAATTGTCAGGGATGCCATTTATTAAATAAATAATTAAAAAAATGAGCAACTATTGTTAATATGATACGGCCCATGCTGCCCATAGTTCATGTTGAGACCTCGACTGTTAACACATTTACGCAAATCTTTACACGCCGGTCCGGCGTGTATAGTGGTCAGCTCGAGACTGAAACTGCGGCGCGTTGCGAGAGGGCACCTGACGCTCTATTTCGCGCCAAAACAGGGCCGTCGCGCGCCTTCTGCAAAATCGCTCTTCTCTTGTTACAATAAGAGAAGGCACCTTAAACTTTTTAAACTGTCAGAATCTAGCCTGTCCTTGAGAGATATTTATCATAAATTCTCAGCTCTGAATAATTAATATTTAGTATATAATAAACTAAACTGCAGCAGCCAATGCGAGGAGAGTACCAGTAACATATGCGGGCTTTCCCATGGGAACCAGCACCTACTGTGCCATATGCTACTGCTCCCCACATTTCAACGTATGCTGCACATCTTTCTTCCGCATTTTACGTACAATGTTAGCAAAGAAACGGCCAGCGGCCAGAAATATGAAGTGGCCACAGGCCAGGAATATCACACATCCCCTTCCTGCAAGACCAATACCGTTCCCATAAAGGAAAAAAATTGGAATAGGGATTAAAGTTCAGGGGGAAGAAATAAAAACATTGCGTTTTGCTGATGACATGGTAATTCTGTCAGAGACAGCAAAGGACCTGGAAGAGCAGTTGAATGGAATGGACAGTGTGTTGAAGACAGCGTATAAAATGAACATTAACAAGAGCAAAACAAAAATAATGGAATGCGGTCTTAGAAAATCAGGTGATGCTGAAGGAATTAGATTAGGTAACGAAACAATGAAGGTGGGTAGTAAAATAACATGCGATTGTCGCAGTACAGAGGATATAAAATGCAGAATGGCAATGGGAAGAAAAGCATTTTTGAAAAAGAGAAATTTGCTAACATCGAATATTAATTTAAGTGTAAGGAAATCTTTCCTGGAGGCATTTGTGTGGAGTGTTGCTTTGTACGGGAGTGAAACACGGCCGATAAACAGTGCGGACAGGAAGGGGATAGAGGCTTTTGAAATGTGGTGCTACAGAAGAATGCTGAAGATTAGGTGGGTAGATCGCATAACTAATGAAGAGGTACTGAACAGAATTGGTGAGAAAAGGATTTTTTGGCATACCCTGACTAAAAGAAGGGATCGACTGGTAGGACACATTCTTAGACATCGAAGAATCGTAAAAATCGCAGAGGGAGACCAAGAGACGCGTACAGTAAGCAGATTCAAGTGGATGTGGGTTGTCGTTCTTATGAGGAGATGACAAGGCTTGCTCAGAATAGAGTAGGGTGGAGAGCTGCATCAAACCAGTCTCCGGACTGAAGACCATAACAACAACAACAATACAAGTGCAGTGCAGGGTAGCCTGAACAACAGGGGCCGAACAAACGCGTTTTGCTCATATCTGCACTCCTAATGCAGCTTGATGGCTAGAAGCCCCACAACGCAGATAATTCAGAAGTATCGTGTTTGTGTGCAAAATTTAGATCAAATTTATCCAGGGGTCTGAGAGGTCCAAAGACTCTGAAGTAAGACAACTGAGGTATTTTTGAATTTACATTATTTTTTTAATTTCTTGTCAGTTTCTGAATATGCTGTCACACTGTACATGGGATAGTTTGTTTCAGTGCGGTGGGGTGATTCCAGAAACAGTGCAAAACACTACAGATGTCATTATAGTTGGAGGGATGGGGGAGGAAATGAAGGAGGAAGATGAAGAGGAAAAAGGAAATATGGCAGCAATATAAGTTGTGCCGGAACCAACCTACCTACGCTAATGTTAGCTCTCCCATAATGTTTTAAATCTATTTTATTGAAATTCCAGCTTGTTTCTTCTGAATAGGATACACTATTATTTTCCCATTCTTTCCCAATCTGAAACTGTGCTTTTTTCCCTATGAATTCGTTGCCTAAGGGTCGTTAAAACTTAATCTTTTATTGGACATTAATCATAAAACACTTCAACATACCATTGATCTCGTTAACATTTTAGAGAAAATGTTCTGGAAACTGTAACATCTTTGTTAATTCACAGGCCACAGAAGGATGACCTTTGATCCAATTTGAGACGTAGGTCAGCCTCTCTTGGATTCCTGTCTTGCAGCTACCCATCAGTGTTACTCATTAGACAACTGTCCACAAACCATTTAAAATCATTAATCGCTTCTGTTCCGATTACTACACTATTCCGTAATGTTAAAAAGAACGTATCAGTCACTATATATTCCAGCAAGTGTTATCAGCACAGACATAAGTGCACTGCACTTTTTATCTACCGGTTAGCAAAAAAGTGTGCCAAGCATTTCGATATATTGTCCCAGAGTGAATTAAAAATAGTTCCCATCCCCGAGCTGACGAACGTTTGAAGCAGCATTCTTCTCGATGTAAGGGGGATCTCTAAATTCTCTCCCAAAATTTTCCCAGTTGGAATTCCCTGTAAACTACTGGCAGATATTCTGGTCTTCTTCTTGCTCGGTAGTTTATTACAACAACCAGCTGCTCCTTCAGGGGCAGAGCGTCGATCTGTACGTGGGTGTGTTCTTTCTTCGGTGATTTTACAGATAACCTAAAGCATTCGTTACCTTGTACGACCACTTACTTTTCAACATTCGTTGCCTGTAGCCCCACATCTCAAATGCTTCAATTCCGGTATTCCCTCTGTCCATGTTTCATACAGTTTTCCGAAATTTCTTCCATACATTAAGGCTCCACCCTGCATGAACCGCAAACACTGCCGAAGTAGGATGGCTTGCATGCCTAAAAGGTACAGACGTACCGAAAGTGCAACCACAGTGGAAGGGTACCTGTGGATATGACGAGCAAAAGTGTGATTCCTGAAAAGGGGGCAACAGTCTTTTCAATAGTTGTAGGGGGAAACGTCTGGCTGATTGTCTGGTTTGGCCTTGGAACATCAACTAAAGTGACTCTGCTGCGAGCGGCTAAAAGCAAAGGGAAACTATAGTCGTTACTTTTCTCTCATTACATATCCCGATGACATTGTATGAATATCTGATGATGGAGTCTTCTTGAGTAAAATATTCCGGAGGTAAAATAGTCTCCCTTTCGGATCTTCGGGCGGGGACTACTCGAGAATATGTCGTCTACAAGAAAAGTCAAATATGCATTCTAGGGATCGTAGCTGGGAATGTACTATCCATTAATCGGATAGGTAAGCTAGAAAATTTGAAAAGAGAAATGAATAGGTTAAAGGTAGATATGATGCGGATGGCATGATGAACCGTATATTTGGCCAGGTGAATGCAGGGTTATATAAAATTAGTCGTAGAACCAGGTCTAATAATGAATAAGAAAATAGGAATGTGGTGAATTTACTATCACAAGCATAGTGAACGCAGAACCATAGCAAATATAGACACAAAGCCAACATCAAACACAGCAGTACAAGTTTATATTATATGCCAAATAGCTCTGACGATGAGGGGATTGAAAAAAGTCAGATGAAATAAAAGAATTTACTCAGACAGTTAAGGGAGAGGTAAACTTGATTGTCATGGAGGACTGGAACTTGGTTGTAGGAAAAAGAAGATAAGGACAAATAGCAGGTGAATTTGGACGGAGGAAAAGGAATGAAAGAGGGGGTCGTCTGGTAGAATTTTGCGCAGAGCTCAATTTAATCATCACATACAATTGGTTTAAGCATCATGATTGTACACAGGAAAACGCCAGAAGGCACCAAACTGACTTTATAATGGTGAGACATAAATTTCGAAACCAGATTTTAAACTGTAACACACATCCAGTGTCGATCGCGGTGGCCGAGGGGACTAAGGCGCTCCAGTCACGGTCTGCACGGCCACTACGGTCGGGGGTTCGAATCCCCCCTCGGGCATGGATATTTGTGCCGTCCTAGTTCGTAAGTAGTTCATAAGTAGTTAAATCCCATAAGCTTTACAAACATTTGAACATTTTTTTTAATTTGGAGGCGCTGCACCTCAGATGTGCTCAGTCCGGCGAACAAGCTGGGAACCCCATTCGATCAATTCCCTCAGCGTCAGTCATGTTGGCCATCAGTGCATCTCTGTGGGGACGAGCGCTATCGTCCACCAGAAGGAACACATCTCCTATGGCACGAGCGTAGGGCACAACAAAAGATTTAAGGATCTCGTCTCTAAACCTCTGAGCAGTCAGAGCGCCATTCTGAAGTAACAGAGGTCCCTATGTCCACTATCAAGATATGAGGTTTCCTTCACATAAGAAGGATTGTTCTGAATTCTACGTTCTCTCCTGATGAGGGAACGCCGATTGTGTGGCTGCATATAAAACCTTGACTCATCTGTGAAGAGAGCTCGGCGTCATTCGTTATGATTCCAATTCTGATGTTCCTCCGCCTAGTTTCTGCGAGTTAAACGGTTTCTTGGTTTTAAATGCGACACACACTATAGGCCTCCGTGCGTAGAGGCCACATTCCGGAAGTCGATTTTGGATTATTTGTGTTGATATAGCTTGTTCTGTAGCTAGCTGGAGGGTACGTTGCAGTTTAGCCGAATTCAGCCTCCTGTCTCTGGCTGTTAACCGGAGATAACGGCCATCTCTTGCAGTGTTTCGCGTGGACGACATTAGCCTTGCCTGCTTTTGCCGGTTCCTGATTAAATCGCGTCCAATAGCAGCAGCCACCTCCCTTCGAGTCTCCCGCTTTCAACCTTCCTATTGCTCATTGTGTCACAGCATCGGGTAAGTTGCATTGGACTACCTGCGCACTACACTGTCTGAATCCAGCTGCTTGTGTAAGACGTTTGGTAGAGTAAACCCAATTCAACAGCAACCTCCTCTGCAACCACTTTCCATTTGTACCACTCAGTTGCCATTATGTTATTGTCTCCACTCCGCAGAACCGACAGAAAAACTCGAACCATTTTATTTCATTCTGCCGATGACGCTACTTCAGAATCTACATATATCAATTGATTCCCTAATAAAGACATTAAAGATAAAGGTGAAGCAATGAATTACAATTTGTGATGCGGCCGGGAATCGAACCGGACCTCCATACTTACTAGGCAGACGTCTCACTACTAGACCACCGCACCCTAGCGATTAAGGCGCCTCAGAATAGTCTAAGTACGACTTCCATCCAAGTCACAAACTTTAATTCAGCTTCTGTCTTCCAAAGATAATTGCCACTACTGCCAAGACTCCCCATGCAGCGGAATAGCACCTTGGCAGTAGACAAATTGGAACATTCTTGTCTTTAAGTCGGGCTCGGTGGTCTTGGGGTAAGGCGCTCGGCCGGAAACCAAAGTGTCGCGGGTTCGTAACCCGGGTGGACCTCAGATTTTTCAGTTTGCGCATTAAACCATCCTTCACCTCTCAACGATGTGAAGAGTCGCCAGAAACGACACGTGGTTCGAATTCCACGTTAAGCTGTAGGTCCCCTCTCCCCAGTTGGACAAATGGGGTAGGTCAGGGACACGCAAGTCGCCGCAGTGGCGTCCATTTGAAAGACTTGCACCAGGCCAATGAGCCACACGAAGTTATTATATTATCCCGCCTTAAACCTAGGGCTAAGGTGATATAAATATCAATGTAAATAGAAATTCACGAACGCTGAGACTGTTTCCGTCTCGAACATGTCAAGGACACTAAGGCCGGATCCATACGTTGGACCCAACGTTGGAGCCAACAGTGTTCGTCCAATGTGTGGATCGGCGAAATAGCGTTGACGCCAACGTTGGTTTGGCTCCGTTGCTTGTCGGTATTTCGACCAAACATGAAACGACGTTGGGCCAATATGGTACGTCGTACACACATTGGCGCCAACGTTTCATTCTGTCTTTTTCGTCTGCTCATCTCGTAACTGTTGTTTTCTTCGTTCGTTCTTTGTCGCCGTTTTAAAGTTTCGAAATGTCTTTGTAAATATTAGAACTGTATCAGAAAGTGATTCATTTGTGAAAGAAACCTCAAAAAACGAAATGCCACAGTAAAAATTAGGCGCGAACTGTGAAATTAAAAACTTTTTACACTTTCGACACACTCCATTACTGAATTTAATTTTCAAAATTAATAGTACTGTACTTAATATTTCCTGTCAAGTTTTTAAGTATTGTTTTGCAAACTTCAAGCACTACCAGTGATATCAATTACATGGTTATTTTAAAAGGCAAGTGTAGGCTTCTAAAACTGTCTCCTTTAGCAAGAAATCGAAGCATAATACCAAAATAATAGCATCCCTCCAAAACACCTGTCTTTTTTATTTTAATTTCAGTTATTTAAAGTAGCAGATCTAAGTTTCAATAATGTGTATCTTTTACTTGTAGCATATTTTAAAAATTAATGATGTCGTACCGTCATTAATGTCCGATAGGAAGTGATACAACACCCCATCATCTTTTACGTATGTTTCACATTTTGGTTTACAATTACAAAATGTAGTTATTCACACTCAAGAGCGTTAACGCATTGGCCGCGATTTGTGCGTCAGATATGTTTACGTTGGCTCTCGACGAATTCAACTTAATGTTGGCTCCAATGTGTGGGCGCTGTCGCAAAATATTGGCCAATGTTGGCGCCAACGTTGGTACCAATGTATGGACGCGGGGTAAAGATAAAGGTGAAGCAATGAATCAAAATTTGTGATGCGGCCGGGAAGTGGAAAGACGTCAGCCTAGTAAGCATGGAGGTCCGGGTTCGATTCCCGGCCGCATAACAAATTTTATTTCATTGCTTCACCTTTATCTTTAATGTTCGAGAAGAAAAACAGTCTCAGGGTTCGTGAATTTCTGTTTACATTGATCCCCAAAAAGTTTTGACCAGTGTATTATTAATGAATTTTAGGGACTGATTTGCATAAAAACGATTAAATTATAAATCAACTGTAGTTCGGTAATGATTTATAGGAGCAGATACATCTAACGCAGTAAAGAGCATTGACTGTGACTGAATGAAATAATTAATATTCGTTATTACTGCTATCATTTACTTTATTGCATTTGTTTAATTTAAAACATTGCAACGCGTTTCGACGAGAATGTCGTACTCATCATCAGGTGTTGTAAATACAGAAAAGTGCATATATTCCTAAATAAGGAACTATACTGATATTATTCTTTGTTGGGGTGGTATCGTATTTTTTTAATTTTTTTTATTTTTTATTTTATTTTATTTTTATTTATTTTATTTTAATTAATTTATTTTATTTTTTATTTTTTTTGAAGGGTGGGTGGAGGGGGGGGGGGGAGGAAAGTGGGACAGTGGATGGCCATACAATGATGTGCAGTGATATCTTCTGTTGTTCTTGCTGCTAGTTGTGATGTACACTGACACCTGAATGGGGTGCACAGAAGATTGCAGCAGATGTTGTGGTGTTGTTATCGCGTGATTCACTCTTATAATACTGTGCTGCTCACATACGTTTTTCCGGCTCGGTTCCTGTGTCTTTGGTGCATTGATCAAGCTGTCAAGCTGCTGCTTTATACAACACTATATACTAGTTCACCTTGGAACACAAATCTTTTGTACTTATTCCTATTTTGTGTATTTATCAAATTTAAGGAAACTCCACATCAGGAAGATTTATTCCACCTCTAGATGAACGAAGAGAGCTAAAAGTAGAGGTAAACCATTTTATACAAGGGTGTAATGTACGTTATGTTATGTTATGTTATGTTATAATCCCCATTCCAAAGAAAGCAGGTGCAGTCAGCTGTGAAAACTACAGAACCATCACTTTAATAAGTCATGGTTGCAAAATATTAACACGAATTATTTACAGAAGGATGGAAAAGTTGGTAGAAGCCGACCTCGGGGAAGATCAGTTTGGGTTCAGGAGATATGTAGGAACTTGGGAGGCAATACTCACTTTACGGCTTATCCTAGACGATAGATTAAGAAAAGGCAAACCTACATTTCTAGCTTTTGTAGACTTGGAGAAAGCTTTTGACAATGTTGATTCGAATAAACTCTTTCAAGTTCTGATGCAAGCAGGAGTAAAATATAGGGAGCGTAAGGTTATTTACAACTTGTTGCGGTTGTCAGAGTTGAAGGGCATGAAAGGGATGCAGTGGTTGGAAAGGGAGTAAAACATGGTTGTAGCCTTTGTCCAATGTTATTCAATTTGTACATTGAGCAAGCTATAAAGGAGAGCAAGGAGAAATTTGGTGAAGGAATTAAAGTTCAGGGGGAAAATTAAAAACATTGCGTTTTGCTGACGACATAGTAATTCTGTCAGAGATAGCAAAGGACCTGGAAGAGCAATTGAACGGAATGGACAGTGTGCTAAAAGGTGCATATAAGATGAACATTAACAAGAGCAAAACTAGGGTAATGGAGTGTAGTCTAAGAAAATCAGGTGATGCTGAAGGAATTAGATTAGTTAACGAAGCAATGAAGGAGGTAGATGAGTTTTGTTACTTGGGCAGTAAAATAACAAATGATGGCCGCAGTACAAAGGATATAAAATGCAGAATGGCAATGGGTAGAAAAGCGTTCTTGAAAAAGAGAAATTTGTTAACATCGGATATTGATTTAAGCCTAAGGAAGTCCTTTCTGAAGGCATTTGTATGGAGTGTTGCCTTGTATGGGAGTGAAACACGGACGATAAACAGTGCGGACAGGAAGAGGATTGAGGCTTTTGAAATGTGGTGCTGCAAAAGAATGCTGAAGATCGCGTAACTAATGAGGAGATGCTGAACAGAATTGGGAAGAAAAGAAATTTCTGGCATACTTTGACTAAAAGAAGGGATAGATTGGTAGGGCACTTTTTTAGACATCAAGGAATTGTGAATTTAGCGTTGGAGGGAAGTGTGTGGGGTAAAAACCGCAGAGGAAGACCAAGAGATGGATATATAGGAAGCAAATTCAGACAGATGTAGGTTGCCGTTCTTACGTGGAGATGAAGAGGCTTTCTCAGGATAGGGTATTGTGGAGAGCTGCATCAAACCAGTCTCCGGACTGAAGACCACAACAACAACAATGTACGTTGCAAACTGTGTTCAGTATGCGACTCGGATTTGCACTCCCTCGTAGATGAGCTGCTTTCCTATTGCGTCACGGAAGGTTGTGGAGGACAGGCTGCAGATACGGGCGCCTCTGTGTTTTCAAAACGTGCCGGTGACATCACGCTGGCTGGCCGCGCTCAGCCATTCTGTCGCGTACATTGGGCGTGGCCCGCGGAAATCTAACCGCGGCTACCTCCAAGGCGGCCATCTCTTGCTCTTCACGTCTCACTTATAAAAATCACTGTGCGGTCAGTAGTGAAATTCGGCATTGCGTATTATTTCCTTATCAGTAACTTCATAAATTATGCAGGTCGTCACCAATTTCTGAACGGATATACATTTATATATGCATGTGGCGTCTGTTCGGAAAGAACAGACGTCACATTCTGATCCTGCAGCTGTTATTATTTAATATTCATAGAATATATGACTTCAACTGCTATTGGGCAAAGCTGAAAATGTGTACCCAGCCGGGATTCGAACCCGGGTCTCCTGCTTTCTAGGCAGTTGCGCTGACCCCTACACCACTGGGGACACAGTGATCACCGCACCTGCAAGGACTACCCATGCACGCCTCCCGTCAGATACAAATTCCCAGCTTCGCCCTGCCCATAGTACTCAAACTCGTAGTTTAACTAATTCCCGTAAGAGTAAGGGCTTCAAACTTGCCCACTTTATCTAACGAACAAGGAAATTCCATAAATAGACTTGATATTCTGACAGTCTCTGAAACCTCTATTTAAGCGGTTAGGGCATATCTATTTTAATACCATTTTTGTGCTCTTAAAAATCGCCTTTTGAGGTTTCTCCAGAAGCGGAACGGACTCATGTGGCTGCGAAGTTGTTCCACCTATCTAAGCCTTTACTCCAAATGGAGATAACAGACTGACTGGACGACATTTCCTTGCAAACATATAAAAATAAATCCACTGACAAATTGTGGAATGAACATGTGCCGGTAAAATATGAAAATTGCAAAACATTAGGCATCTAATGTGCTGTTTGGCTCCACAAATATTTGTCAAATTTCATAAAAAAAACGAATTTGTTGAAGAATAAGTATCGCTCAAGATTAACGGCAACCCACTTTGAAGAGACTATTCAAAGAAGCTGCTCCGTATGTGAACCTAACTTTAAGAAACTGGCTGAAGACAGCAAATGTAATTTCTTGCATTGATTTTTTAACACAAATAACTACAGTTCATTGTATTTCGTAATTTTTAGTGAAAATTAATCAAAAAATAGTATGTTTGTTATATGACCTGTTACTGGATTTTTCAGTAGAAGTTTGACTATACATTTTATTTAATACTTTTTTTGAATGAAAATAAAAATAAATAGCAAATAATATAAGTTTTACTGGATTACTATACATTTTTATTTCACATCTTTTGTATTTCATATTAGTTTAAGACAAAATTAAAATAAAATATTGATAAAGAATATGTGGTTTTACTTCTGGACCTCGATAATAATTTTCAAAAGTATCCGGTCCCCATCCAAGATTACTTGCCGACCTCTGGCCTGTACAATTGTGAGACGGAGGCTGTAATTAGTCAAATTTTCATACTAACCTTGCGTTACTGTACCTAATTATTGAAATATATAACATTTTTCTTTGTAGATCTTTATTTATTTTGATTTCTGTGCCTTTGGGGACACATCAGGGGTGATGGGCTACTGGGATTGTTGTACATTCTATGTTTATATGAAAATTTCGGGATTTTAATGTTTAATGGCGCAGCTTGGCTGCTAAAAAGTGGTTTTACGCAGAGATGCTCTTCGGGGTCTCCCCCTCCCACCAACTTTCGCTCGCCTTCGGGGAAGGACGAGAGGGGCTGGCTTGACCTGTTTGGCGCCAACGCTACAGGTTGCGCAGTATGTGGAATGCTTTACCATGCTGGTCCGCGGTTTATGGTGGGCGATAGTGGGGATGCCTTTATAGCCATTCGGCCGTTTCGCAAGAGGAATTTGCCGAACAATAGCCGAGTGCTCTGGGCCCCGTGCGGTTTATGGAGACGTATTGCCCTTAGGCGTTATCTAAAAAAACTTCCTAGAAAGCAGCAGCGTTTGAACACAGTGTGACAAATGGTTAGGTTGAGAGGAAAGCTTTCTGCCTGTCTGGCGCCCCAGGGGTTTGGCTCCAGCGGCTGTATATATAGTACAACGTTAACTTTTTAGGTTGTGTGGCCGTAGCTAGGAGCAAGGTGAAATTCCTTGCAGAGCATTCACCCTGGGAACGGTGAAATCCGCGGGAAGCTTTGGTGGCGTGGGCGGAGCCACTTGACAGCCGCAGAGAACGCGTCCTGATTCGGCAAATTATTTTAGAATGATAGCTAAACAATTTGTCAACGGCGCTACGCCTTCCGATTGGTTTGACTATTAGCCGTTAGCAGATATTGATGCGTCTTTTCGCGCGTGGGTGTGGCCGCCGTCACTTGCCGTGAGCTGCGGCAGAGCGCGAGGAGGGACAGTCTCTCGTGTCTGAGCGTCCGAAGTGTACGGACCTCGCTAGTCTCCTGTTTGAGCGTCCGAAGTGTACGGACCTCGGAAGATAAGGAATACTCCGTTTAGATTCTCGGGGAGGACATCGTCTTAAACGGTCCTCTGGTTAGACTTGTGTGTGATTCCGAAGATTCGGACCTTGTAGAACTTGTGTTTACTTCGTGGACGTTACATTGTCCTGTGGTTACGCTGTGAGCGGCTACAGTTTAGTTCAGCTTTATTTTCGTTTTGCTAGAAGTCTCTATTTAAGCATTCACGCCTGTGCGAATCGGGCATTGTTTTTACAGATTTACTGATCGACGAAGTGGCCTTTGTGTCACCTATGCAAAATATTGATTAGTCTAGGCCACCTATGCAAAATATTGATTAGTCTACTAGCGTGATAGAATCGCACAGCATCTGCCTAGCGACGCCGACACCAGTGACGCTGTGTTAAGTTACATGTCGACCCTGCTTAACAGGTCGCAGCAATTACGGTCGGATAAAAATTTCAGCTCATCCGCTCCCACCGCCTGCTGCCTGCGAGCCTGAGACGCTGCCGTCAATGATCATCTGTGTGGGTAAGGTGACGCACTTGCTGGAGGGTTATATGAATCAGACTTGTTGGATTCGGTCCCTTTTTTTATTCTTTTGAGATCTGCCTATTTACTTTGGGGAGCTTAGTGCTAACGATAATTTCAACCACCTGTGTAGCCAATCTAATAGCATTCTGTTTTGCAAAACCTCCGCCCTTTGACTCAGCCAGTCATTTTTATGACTCAATATTTTAACATTTGTAAAAGATTGTTTGAACACCATTATTTGTCTTACATGATAGGAAATGTCATCTGATTTATTTTTTATGTTTAATTATAATAAATTTATCTTGAGCAGACCGTCTTTCATTGAAGAACGTTCCTTTGTCACTATTTTGGAGGGGAAACAGAATAGTTAAATTCCACAGTTTACCAATAATTTTTCAAGTACATTTTTTTTGTTTGGTACAACTAATACACTGTAATAGAGTAGGAATATTTATTACATGTTTGAATCTATGATCACATCATAGCTGATCAGTAACATTTTAATTTTCCATATTTTGGACAAATATGGTGGCGACCCAAGATAATTAATTGCTGTCCTAAATATTTATAAGTATATTAATTTAGAACTAACGACATAGTTCACACTTAGCAACTCCTGCCATAGAACAATCGACTTCGTTACACTTGGTGACCCTGCCAGGATTGTCGAATGTTAGGAGATTCTGTGATGTGGTCATACGTTGTTCAGTTGCAGGCAGGCCAAACCCCTTAGTTGTAGTTAGTTTTAAGAAATTTTCATGTGCGCAACGCGTCATCAAGTGTTCCTTTGCAGCTTTCATGTACTGTGGTTTCTGCACCACACAACGGCGTTGTTTTTACGGCGTTGACATTTACGGCGTGGTTTTGCTTGTGTCATTTGGTGGGCAAATATTTATGTACGTGTTTTTAACAGTTATTCGCGTTCGAAATTTATTATTGTCACCGACATTTTGATGTGTTTTAATCTCAAATACTCAGGCCAATACATTGTATGTCGGGTAGACACTTGCATGTAAAAGTAGGTAAGTTTGTGTATTAAAAAATTTATGATTACTAGGAGTAGAGCTAGGCTTTTAGAAATTAATGGTGTTTCAATAAACAGTGCCACAATGAGTGACACGGAACGCCATTCAGATGATTCTGACACTTCTAGTTGTCGTGAATCATGTAGAAAACGCGACTTGACTAAAGTGTCAAGAAAGACTTCCAGAGAAATATTAAATAGGCAGAGTTCAGTAAACAACTCAAGTGAGAGTGAGGTTGAAATTCCTCACAGTCACAATAAGAACAAAATGTATGCTCATAGTGATGAGGGAACGTTTTATACAAGAGCGCAAAGCCGCAAGCCAACAGGATCAAAGTCTTCAACGCCTGCTGGAAATTATGAGGATATTCAGCTGGGGGATTTGATGAGATATTTAATTCGTGATAAACAAGAAAGAAAGGAAGAAATACAAAAACTAGAAAGAGTTATAGATGCTAGTGTTAGTGAAAATGCCGACAAATTAGGGAGAGTTATCGATGCCCGTGTGGGTGAACTCAAAGAGGAATTATCGGTAGTCAGGCAAGAACTTGTTTCTATCGGTAAAACAGCGACTGAAGCAAAGCATACGGCAATAGAGGCAAAGAAAGACGCCAGAATTGCTCGCTACGAAGCAGCTGGTGCAAGAAAGACGGCCGAATTGGCCAAAAGAGTTGCAGTAAAGTCACGGGTTGACATCGCTAATGTCAAGAAAGTAGTTGCCACATTACGCGAACAAGGAAAGGAAATTCTGAAGCAGACAACAGAAAAAATCACAGAAAATTCAAAAGCGATCGCTGAGATTACAAATCAGCAGACAGAAACAGCGGAAATGAAAGAGGCACAAGCTTACATTTCTTCACAACAGAAGGAATTGAGTCGCGATATAAAAAGAACTCGCGGCGATGTAGAGAGAATTGCGACATTGTCGACAGCGACCACAAGTACGGGAAATGCGGGAGAAAGTGCGGATCGTGTACCACGCGAAATAGATAGACCCACAGAACCGCGACAGGACGAAAGGACTCATGTCTTCCGTCACCATCCGCCAATCATAGAGGAATCAAACACTCGGGGGGAAATTTCACACAATGTACATACACGATCCGAGGCAGATGATAATTGCTGTCGTCTACGTAGGACAGACTCCCAGCTACACGGATCAGCTGTTTCTGAGAGGTGTGCTCCAGCTGGCAATAATCAGCAGAGCATGAGAACGGAAGGACACGCGCAATACGGCGGTGGAGCCACAGCATATAAGCCATTCGATCTGAATCACTTTGAGAAGATCGTCTTTCATTTAAGAACGTTCCTTTGTCAGTATTTTGGAGGGGAAACAAAATAGTTAAATTCCACAGTTTACCAATAATTTTTCAAGTATATTTTTTTTGTTTGGTACAACTACTACACTGCAATAGAGTAGGAATATTTATTATATGTTTGAATCTATGATCACATCATAGCTGATCAGTAACACACACACACACACACACACACATATATATATATATATATATATATATATATATATATATATATATATATATATATTAATTTAGAACTAACATAGTTCACACTTAGCAACTCCTGCCATACAACAATCGACTTCGTTACAGAATATTTGTCACGCTGGCTACAGATGAGTTTGTAAATTCCAGGTGCATCAGTTGTTTTGGTCTGGTGGTTTTATGTTGTGAATAAGCCTTCTTCTTAGGTTGTTGCTAGTGCTGAAATTAATTTTTGCATCTGTGTTTCTGAATCGGTGGCGATGTGATCCACATGACGTACAAATGGTTAGAGTCATACGTCTGACATCCTGGAGGTACACTGTTTTATCAGCGTGAATGTAAGAGGATCTCCATCCCACTAACTATACTAAAGTTTGTGAAGTAAAGTGCGCCGTAAGACCTTGGGGAGCGTTAAAGGCGGCAACATGCACCTTCTGAAGCAGGGCAGTGTTAACATCCGCTGCATACATCACGTCGTCAAGTAATGTCGGCTTATGGCACGCAAGACTGGCAATGAGGCTCATCGTGGCTAAGCGATAAGTCTGAAACGCTGTCATTCAGTACGGGGAAAGCCCTCGAAGCTTCTTACGATGCTTCCATAGAAGGGATCACCACTGTGATTGGGGTGACGTAGACTTCATGGAGTAGGTTCCTCCACCCTCTTCGCCCCAAGAACATCCATCTGCGGCATCAACTTCTTCCTCACAACGAATGCCTCACCGAAGTTGGTTAATAGGACATGTTCAGTGGTGCGTACGGAGGTATCACCTGACCCTGGAATGGAGACAACTGTATCAAAAGGAGACGAGGAAATGTCCTTAGTTGGCTGCTGACTAGAGAAGATGTCTCTTCTTCTAGTGCCAGGACATTGGAGGACAGCGCATTATCGGGAACAGAGTCATCCTGGACGTTCGTGTGTTGTAGTCTGTCGTCAGATGAGTTACTGAGCTGTCTCTTCCGTTTCTTCGGCGACTGCTGCTTCCATTCATGCTGCTATGCGTCGGATGGTGTGTTCGTAGCCGTTAACAGTAGAGTAAGAGCGTGAATTATCGAATACCGTTTCGAATTTTGAAATTTAATCTACATACAAATAGTTATAACTGGTATTAAAATGTTCAAATGTTTGTTAAGCTTATGGGACTTAACTACGGGGTCATCAGTCCCTAAACTTACAAACTACTTATTAACTACCTTATACTAAGGACGGCACAAATATCCATGTCCGGGGGGGGGATTCGAACCCCCGACTGTAGTGGCCGTGCAGACTGTGACTGGAGCGCCTCAGTCCCCTCGGCCACCGCGGCCGGCAACTGGTACTACTTGTCGTATTACTCTGAAAATTGTCGGTATGCTTATGTAATGCACTGGTGCGTTATGGTACGGTAGTGTTCTAATTTTCTTTTGTGACCGGTGCAGTAGAGACAACTGTTCATAAGGAAGAAAAAAAATGTAGTATTGGAGAAGTTTCGATCTCGGAAACCTGTATTTCAGACTCTACGGCGCAACCACGTAGCCAACGTCTCGTCCGTCTATTACCTCCTTCGTAACAGTGTGTCCGTGAAAGCGTAGTAGTCGTGTTTTACCACCAATGTGCTTGCAATTGTCATCGCACGATGTGTTCAGCAGTAAGTTTCTGCTACTCCAGCTGAGAGGGCACATATGGAATTATATATCGTTACTGGGCACTATCGTATTTCACTGCAGGTCCTGTGTCAAGTTTTACCTGTAAAAGGTAGACTACACCATTTCCTTTCCAGTCTCTCTGTGTTGTTCACTGGCTACAGTAGGGCTCTGGCTTGCTTGTTGGAATCAAATTCATTATTTGTTGTTGAGGAAATAGCAGATAAAACTATACAAGTACCGATAATCAGATTTACGGATATTCGGGATTCTGTTGAGCATGATTACCCTCACCTCAGTAAAACAACGCTCACCATTTTGCTCCAGTATTTTACAAGATATTCGTGTGAAGGTGCATTTTCTATTATAGGAAATTAAAAAAAAGTTGAAGTGAAAGGAAATGAAAAAGAGTTGCTCCCACCTCTAACCTAATACAAGATAGATTTCTAATGTTCGTCAAGCCAAGATGTCGTTAAATTCACAAAGTATTAAAAATATTTATACTTGCTAAAAGTGTGTAATGTGTTATTAGAAATTTCTTTCAAATATCTCTTTAAATATTTGTTTAAAATCTCTTTTACAATGTGTTAATATTTAATTGGCAGATCATTTCGTACGCCTGAATCAGAAAAAGTCGATAAAAGGCAGACGGATTCGGCTGGCAGTCTCTTGCTTTGGGCTGTGATCGATATAAGCTGCTGGAAAATTTCAGCTGTGAACTACATTTAAGTAATTCTATACTTCCATGCGTAACATCTGCTTTCGTGAAGCATGAAGTGCTGTTTATTGGTGCCATCACTGTATGTTGCAGACGTAGCGTGCTTAGCAGCAGAACTCCGACTCACCCAGTGTGAAGAGGGCCGGCCTTGCTTCAGAATATTCAAATGTTTGTACAGCTAAGGGAGCAAACTGTGACAACATCGCTCTCTAGACTTACAAACTAATTATGCTATAACAACACACATACCCGTGCCCGAGAGAGGACTTGAAAATCCGACGGGGAGAGACGGCATAATCCGTTTCAAGGCGCCTTAGACCGCACGGCCATTCCCGCGCGGCTGAGTTGCTTCATTTAGTCCTCCCTACCACCACCCTCTCACTGACTTTAGAATCAATGTGATTTTTTAAAATATTTTTACTTTTTTAGGAAACATCCAGGTTCAGAATAACTGTGTGCACTAAGGCGCCCATCTGCGGTGCTCGCGGCCGTTCGCCGTCCGGAATTCGAGTCCTCCTTGGACATGTGTGTTTGTGTTGTCCTTAGCGTAAGTTACTTTAAGTTAGTGTAAGTAGTTTGTAAGCTTAGGGACTGATGACCACCGTAGTTAAGTCCATTAGATTTACAAACATTTGAACATTTTGAACATCTAACTTTCCTTTCATTCCGCATAGCCACAGCAACGCAAAACAAGGTATTTACTGATATACTGCACGCTGTATGGAACGCCTGTTTTTATCAGCATGACAAGTTACCCTCTCCTGTATCAGCAGTTTTCAATCAACGGCATGTGGCCAGGGCTTGTCAGGCGAGAACGCTATGGGGAACTTACGGTACGTGTTAGAGCATCGCTTTTATTCCAAGCTCCATCGTCATCACCAACACCTTCCCTGATTCCAGGAAGAATGGAGTGCCACTTCACCAGACAGATATTCAGAGTAATTATCTCCAAAAGGAAAAGGTGCCAAACCGCAGGATGATTAATCAATTCATTGACGACCGGTTTCGATGGGCTATGCCATCATCTTCTCGTCATATATTCTACAATGTGACCATTTTTTATTTAATTGAGGTCTCTTACAAGCAATAATAATATAACTTGTGTTTTTTATATTTTGACTAATTTCAATGTTTCACTTTCTGTTTAACTTCCATTAAAAAAATTTTTGGAATATATACGACCAGAAGAAATGGCATAGCCCATCGAAACTGGTCGTCAATAAGTTGATTAATCCTAAAAACACGCAATACACGAAATTAAAAGAGACATTTAATATTTCATATTTAAATTAACACAAAAATGGTATCGATCGCTACAATTGAGCACTAATACACCTCAAATGAAATCGACCTTACCAATATTTCCCCCTGCAAGAATATAAAATTAAGTTAAAAATAATCTATCACTGCCATTCAACTGTAATACACTTCAAATGAAAGCCACAATACGAACATTATCATTAAAAAACACGAACATCAATTGAGCTCTAAAACATTTCAAATTAAATCCACAATACTATTATTTGAAGCCTATAAAAACATACGGAATTTGGTATCGATCAGTAAAACTCAGTTGCAATTCACCTGAAATAAAACTGACGATAGCAATAATTCCACCCAACAACAACAGAAACATACGAAAACAGGTATCGACCAGTAAAACTGAGCTGTGATGTGTCTCAAATGAAACCCACGATACCAATAACGCCAGTTAATAAATACATAAAAATACGAAAACTAGTATCTATCGCTGAAACTGAGCTGTAGTAAACATAAAATAAAAACCACTTTCCATCACACAAAACAATAAACATATGAAAACTGACATGGATTACTAAAACTCAGAAGTAATGTACTTCAAATAAGACTCGCTAAACAAAAAATCGAATACACATTTGCCTACAATAAATACGACGAACTGATAACTGTATTTAGTCCTAATCAATATAAAATAGATCTAGTTACTTATCCATATAATTCTGAACTAAAAGTACGAAAAGGTAATATCGTAATTGTGTTGATTTCACAGAAAAACATGTAATGAGGGCAAACCATATTTTACGCAAGTAACAACTATGCCAAAATCATTAAAATTTAAAAAAAAATATCACATGAGGCAAACAGAACTAGTTTTATGCCACTCATGACAATTAATAGATTAGTTTATTACTTTAAAAACAATCTCGCGTGATACAAACATACCAATGTTTTACGCAGCTCACAACAATTAGTTTAAACATATATTTTTTATAGTCCTCAACAGCATTTTATTACGCAAACATTGCACCCTAATAAATATTACCTCTGCCATATTTACAATATTATCAGCGACCAGTAATAATCACAAATGGAATCGTCTAAGACAAAATAATGTAACATTTTAACGTAATTGGTCAAAGCTGACGGGTGGTATCGAACATTTAAAATGACCCGGGCTGAAACGTGGATTATAACAAAGGAGACCGCTTTTGAGATGTGGAGCTAGAGAAGATTGCTGTGTTTTCATTGGTTGGTAATGCAGTAAGTTAATGGTTTGTTTTGCACACTTCTTGGATGATGACGTTGTCCGTTTCGTTAGGCGTAATGCACACATACCATGGATAAAGAAGGTTGATCTCTACGCCTCCCGGACAATCATTTTCTGTCATCTTCCTTATGCCATGGTGAATAATTAGCAACTAATATTTTTCTTGTCATGATTGAAAATCCAGCTCTTTCAGCCGGGCCTTTACTAACTTGGGACCTCGCACACAAGAGGTCCCCTGTTACATACTCTGTCTCTTTGTCTGACGCCTTTTCTCATGAGAGCCTTTCCAGCGATCCAATTATATATGACAGCATGAATCGGTTTCCGATACATTTCTTGCCTTAATGTTGCCATCGTTCCTTATAACAAACCAAAACATTGCAGATTGAAAGCCATCCCAGCTCTACGAATCTATGCCTGACTCGCCGCGTGACGTTTTGACAGTGACGGCTCAAACATTTTATCGCTCGGCGTGGACCTTAACCGTGACCTAGAGGCCGGAGATAACCGGTGCAGGGCGGCAGCCAATCACGTGCCGCCACACTGCTGCTGGCGGCGCTAATTAATTCTGACAACATCTGGCGCAGCTGAGTCAAGGCAGCAGCTCTCCAAAATTTAAAGTGTAAGGTTAACACATCTACTCCGTGATGTGACCTGTCTGTCACACGGAAAGGGGAAAAGAAAACATCAGTTTTAAGAGGTTGCCAGATAATAAGAACACTTTTAAGAACAATTTGACATCATTTTTATGAACGCATTCAATATATTCAATTAAATCAACACTTTCAATCAGGCGACAGCATTCAAGTATTTGGGAAGTTGGCTTAAGGAAGATAAGAAATTGCCAAGACATCAAAGTGAGAACGGCTTTGACGAAAGAAGCGTTTCAGAAGCAAAGAAGACTCCAAACCAGCGGTTTAAACAAAAACAAAGAAACAAAAAAAGGAAGAGACTGGTTAAGTGTCTAATATGGAGTGTGGCCTTGTATGGAGCAGAAACGTGGACATTGAAAAGCAAGATGAGAAGAAAATTGAAGCTTGTGAAATGTGGATATGGCGTAGGATGGAGAAGATCAGCTGGATCGATAGTCAGAAATGAAGAAGTACTGAGTAGAGTTGCAGAGGAACGGTAGATGTCGCTGACGGAAAAGAACAGTCAACTAAACAGGCTAGCCCACAGTTTAAGACGAGATTGCCTTCAGGTAGAGGCAATTGAAGGTTGCGTTCCGGAAAAGAGAGGGAGGGTCGGAAGAAGGTACCAGACGCTGGATGACGTCAGCAAGCCACTAGGAGGGTACCAAAGAACGAAGATAACTGCAAAACACAGAGAAGCGTGGAGGGCTATGCAGTCTATCCCTGCCGCACGGCAGACAACCAAATGATGATGATCTATGAGCAAGTCACGCGGGAGTAGCCGAGCGGTCTGGAGCGCCATGTTACGGATAGCGCAGCCTCCCGCGTCGGAGGTTCAAATCCTCCCTCGGGCATGGATGTGTGTGTGTGTGTGTGTTGTCCTTCGGTCAATCTAACTTACTTTAGGTAATTTGTAAGACTAGGGACTGTTAACCAACGTAGTTTGGTCGCATAGAATTACAAACATTTGAATTTTTTATTTATTAATACCTGCTTCAAGTCAATAGACGATTTCTTCGGTTGATATTTGCGTGATTGTATCTCAAATAAACAATTTGAACGTAATGCTGCATAATCTTCTTGTGGTTTAAGTTCTTCCCTCTTCGTGTTTGCTTTCAAATTTGTTATATGGAAATATGGTTCTGCCGTGTGTTGGTACACATTTATATTTCGGAAAAGTTTCTCTATCTCCAGGGAGTTTTCAGTTTTATCTTTTAAGTGACTTCTAATAATTTTTGCATCTTCATACATAATAGTTTTTGAGATTATGGAATTTACATTGATAAAAGTATTTACATAAAATTTAAGAGGAAAATCATGTACCTTAATATTACGTGTTGTTACTCATGTGGCAGCTTGACATTTGCAGAGCTACAACTGTTGTCCTCCTCTATCTCATATGCAATAAATAATGGATTTTCTATTTTATATTACGTAATTTGGCTAAATTGAAATCTAATATGAAATTAATATTCTGTTTTTATTCTAAATTATTTTATAATGCGTCATTGCAGCAGTAATGTCATTCATACGTACACAGACAAAAATTTTCTTTCTGAAAATTGAGAATCACAGAATAAAATTGCGATTATTTGTCGGTATTGTTGTGGTCTTTAGTCCGAAGACTCTCCACTCTAACCTGAGCAAGCCTCTTCATCTCCTCATAATACCTGCGACCTACAACCATCTGAATCTGCTTCCTATATTCGTCTCTTGGTCTCCCTGTGCGATTTTTCTCCCATACACTTCCCACCATTGGTAATTTTACGATTCCTTGATGTCTAAGAATGAGTCCTACCAATTGATCACTTCTTTTAGTCAAGGTATGCCAAAAATTCCTTTTCTGCCCAATCCTGTTCACTACCTCTTCATTAGTTACGCTATCTACCCCATTACCTTCAGAATCCTTCTGTAGCACCACATTTCAAAAGCCTCTATCCCCTCCCTGTCTAAACTATTTATTGTCCAAGTATCACTCCTGTACAAAGCAACACTCCACACAAATACTTTCAGAAATGATTTTTTACCCTTAAATTAATATTCGACGTTAACAAAATACTCTTTTTCAAAAACTCTTTTCTTACCATTACCTGTCTGAATTTTATAGCCTCTGTATGCGACCGTCATGTATTATTTTACTACCCAAGTAACAAAACTCATCTACCACATTTATTGTTTCGTTACCTAATCTAATTCCTTCAGCATCGCCTGATTTTAGAAGACTACACTCCACTAACTTTGTTTTGTTGTTAATGTTCATCTTATACGCTACTTTCAACACACTATCCATTCTGTTCCATTGATTCTCGAGGTTCTTTGCTGTCCCTGACAGAATTACAATGTCATCAACAAAACGCAATATTTTTATTTCTTCGCCCTGAACTCTAATTACTTCTCCAAATTTCTCTTTGCTTTCCTTCACAGCTTGTTCAATGTACAAATTGAATAAAGGCTACAATCCTGTCTAACTCCCTTCCCAACCACTGCGTCACTTTCATGTCCTTCAAGTTCAAGTGTTTGTTAAGCTTATGGGACTTAACTACGGGGTCATCAGTCCCTAAACTTACAAACTACTTATGAACTACCTACAACTAAGGACGGCACAAATATCCATGCCCGAGGGGGGATTCGAACCCCCGACCGTAGTGGCCGTGCAGACCGTGACTGGAGCGCCTCAGTCTCCTCGGCCACCGCGGCCTTCATGCCCTTCAACTCTAATAACAGCTGTTTGGTTAATGTAAGAATTGTAAATAACCTTCCGTTCCCGCTAGTTTACCTCTGCTGTTATCAGAATTTGAAAGACTGTATTCCAATCAACATTGTCAAAAGCTTTCTCCAAATCTACAAAAGCTAGAAATTTAGGTTTGCTTTCCTTAATCTATCTTCTAAGTTAAGTCGTGGGGGGGGGGTTTCGAATCCCCACTCGGGCATGGATATTTGTGCCGTCCTTAGTGTTAGATAGTTCGTACGTAGTTTGTAAGTTTAGAGACTGATGACCCCGTAGTTAAGTCCCATAAGCTATACAAACATATGAACATTTGAAAATAAGTCGTAAGGTGAATATAGCCTCGCGTGTTCCAACATTTCTCTTGATCCCGCACTGATCTTCCCCGAGGTCAGCATCTGTGAGCCTCTCCAACCTTCTGTAAATAATTCGTGTTAAAATTTCGCAACCATGACTTATTAAACAGATGGTTCTGAAATTTTCACATCTGTCTAAAATACTGTAGTGCTATAATGAAAAATTACAGAGAAAGAAATAGAAAAATACAACAATATTTATATTCAGCAAAATTATGTAACATAACATTGAAAGTGGAATTTCAATTGC
Source organism: Locusta migratoria (assembly GCA_026315105.1). Classification (NCBI taxonomy): domain Eukaryota; kingdom Metazoa; phylum Arthropoda; class Insecta; order Orthoptera; family Acrididae; genus Locusta; species Locusta migratoria. The sequence goes on along the minus strand of CM048745.1, from coordinate 494,794,126 downwards.
AGATGACATACAGGAGAACAATAATCATTGCTGCATTGTTAATCTCAGGCAGCCATACGAATAACAACATGTAATATCAATGTAAGTTTATCCGGTTAAATTTTCTGTTAATGCCTTTACTAATGTAAATATTGTAGTCTCAAAAACTGCTTTGTATTATGACGCAAAACTCCTTTATATGTCACTTGAGGGATAATAAATAAAACCTACCGAAATATATTTCGGTATTACAAGTAAAACTGTGTTTGCTCAAGCTAGAACCATTATTGTATACTACACATAATTAATCATGAATATACAATGACAAAAATACGATCTTCCTAAAACTTACCTTCCCCCAGGTCGATGTTGGTGTCCTTTCTACGGGTTGCTGAGAAGCGAGGGGATTTATTAGGTTGGAGCTAAGTTCATAGAGTACAGCAGACTCAGATTTTGAACTCAACTGCATGCAAACGTCGTACGAATGACCCACAGTTAAGCAAATTTAGCAGTTATCGAGTACGTGGATAATTGTGGATTAATGCGTTTAAACGATCTTCATCAAACTGCGAAGGTATTCTTGAACGTACAAGGCGCTAATGACAGACCTTTCGTCCAATATCTTGTAATGTGCTGTCCCCATAAACCGTGCAAATACACTATTCCAAAATAAAGGTTAGTACACACTCTTAGAGTTTTCCGTTCACTCAGGACTTTTTGCTAAAAAGTGCATATGGATTACGAGGTACGTCCACAAAGTAAGTTCCGTTGGGTACAGATCAAGAAAAAGTATTTACTGTACAACCGTTACAAAGCTTCCGCAATTTTGTAGGTACTTTTCATAGCGTGCCACACGTTTTTGTATACCTTCGTCATAGAAGGTTGCCGCCTGTGTATTCAACTATGTGGTAACATGTTCTTTTAGCTGGTCATCATCATTGAATTGTTGACCACCGAGGACAGACAGGTGTAAGAAAAGATCAAAGTCGCTACATTTACATCTACATAGATACTCAGCAAAGCACATTTACGTGCCTGGCAGAGGGTTCATTAACCACTTTCATAACCTTTCTCTACCGTTCCATTCTCTAATAGCGCGCGGGAAGAAAGAACATCTAAATCGTTCCATTTTATTGGGATGATCATGTCTCCCTATGTAGGTGGGTGCTAGCAAAATATTTTCACATTCAGAAGTAAATTTCGTAAATAGATCTCGCCGCAATGAATAACTTTCTTTTAATGATTTCCACCTCAAATCGTGCAACATTTCCGAAACGCTTTCCCCCTTGTAACATGATAAAACGAACTGCCCTTCTCTGAACCTTTCTCACTGTCTTCCGTCAGTCTCACCTGGTGAGGGTCCCACAAGGGGCAACAGTACTCCAGGAGAGGACGCACAAGTGTGGTGTAGGCAGTCTCTTTGCTGGAGCTGGTGCATCTTCGAATCGTTCTGTCAATGAAACGTGATCTTTGGTTCACCTTCTCCGCAATATTTTCTATGTGTTCTCTCCAGTCTAAGTTGTTCGTAGTTGTAACTCCTAGATATTTGGTAGAATTTACAACCTTCAGGTTTGACTGATTTATCGTGTAATTGAAGTTCGGCGGATTTCTTTTAGTGGTCACACTTTTCATTATTTAGTGTTAATTGCCAATTTTCGCAGCACGTAGAAATTTGTCTAAATCGCATTGCAGTTGCTTTTGATCCTCTGTTGACTTCACGAACCGATAAACGACAACATCATCCGCGAACGGTCTGAGAGCTATTCAGATTGTCTCCTAAATCATTTACAAACACAAGGAAGAGTAGGGGGCCTATAACGCTATCACTTCTGTTTTACTCGATGACTTACCTTCAATTACTACGAACTGTGTCCTTTCTGATAAGAAATCGTGAATCCGATCCCACAATTGGGGCGATATTCCATAAGCACGCAATTTCATTAGAAGCCGAAATATGGCACGAGGTCCGGGCTGTACGGAGGACGATTAAACACGTCCCAGTGAAATTCGCACATTCACATTCGCCGTCTGAGGTCGAGTATTATCGTGCAGAAAAAACAACACTTTTTGACAGTAATCCTTGGAGCAATTTCTTAATGGTTTTGCAGTAACCATGTGAATTGATTTTTTGGCCTTGTGGTAAGAAATCAATCGTCAGAATGCCTTTTCTCAAATGTTCAAATGTTGGTATAACTTATGGGACTTAACTACAGGGTCATCAGTCCCTAAGCTTACAAACTACTTACGAACTAGTTAACACAAAGGACGGCACAAATATCCATGCCCGAGGGGGGATTCGAACCCCCGACCGTAGTGGCCGTGCAGACTGTGACTGAGACGCCTCAGTCCCCTCGGCCACCGCGGCCGGCTATGCCTTTTCTGTCTTCTTCATTGTAAACTGAAGTGCACTGCCCATCCGTTGTTTTTCTGTTGTTAAGTAAGAATTTTGGGTACCAAACGTGAGCAAGTTTTCGAAATTTCAGTTTTTAAGTAAGAATTTCGTGAATTGGTGATCCTGAGATTTGCGGAACTGCCGTATAAAGGGCACTAAGTGTAAACTTATGGTTGTGCTTAATCTTCTCTTCAATTGTGTAAACTACTTCATCAGTAATCACAGATGGACATCCACTTCATTCTTCATCGTACACTTGAGCAAGTCCTTCACTGGTCTGACAAAGCATATAATCACACATATCTTTTTGTCCGTAAACCGCACAGATTTGCCGATGAATTTCCTTTGGTTTATCTTTCTTTGAATCTAGAAAACGAAGCATAGATATGATTGCACACACGGCTGACATAAAGAAGCACTACAAAGCACACCTCGGTAGCTGCGATCTGAAAATGGCGTACATGTCTTCTCCTTAAGTCAGAGCAGCTGCCGCGCATGCTAGCAACTACAATCGTAGCACTGCCGCGGACAGAAATAGAAACGGAACTTACTTCGTTGACGACCGTCGTATATCAGATGATCACATTATTGGCCATTAAAACTGATACACCAAGAAGAAATGCAGATGATAAATGGGTATTCATTGGAAAAATATGTTATACTAGAACTGACATGCTATTACATTTTCACGCAATTTGGGTGCGTAGATCGTGAGAAATCAGTACCCAGAACAACCACCTCTGGCCGTAATAACGGCCTTGGTACGCCTGGACATTGCGCCAATCGGCTTTGATCGCCGGCTGTGGCAGCGCACCACTGGAGTAATTCAAATGTGTATATTTCTCTGCGCATGCGCGCGTCTGGCTGTGCTGTGACTCTTGTTCTGTCAGGCAACATCGTTAGCTGTACTCTCCTGCAGCGAACTATTTGGCAACATCGTTTCCGCGGTCAGGGCGCTCTTCCAGCCCAGTAGGCGGAGCCGGGGATCATCGTCTTTACGACTATAGTGAAACTTAAAAATGTGGGAATCATTAGACTACATACTGAATTGATACGTCTCAAAAAAACTCTTTGTCATATTAAGAACAGACCATAATAGAAGTTTATGTTTCTCTGATGTTTATATTCCACACATTTTCAGCGGAATAAGCTGCAAATATACATATATTCTTAAGTATTGGTTCTTGGCGAAGTTCTTCGTCATAGCACTGAATCATTTACTTTCGGCCTTTTCCACATTTATTTCCTCCTTGTGTATGTGTCTTGACATTTTACTAATGCTTAATTATAAACAAACATCACTCTTTCGGCGGCTTGCCCACCACTAGGAGCGCTAGTGTCTTTGCAACTGTCACTTGGTAACAACTTTCACAGCAGTGAGTGTCGCGACTGTGTTTGCTAGACTGCGGTGAAACTTCATCAGTTTCATGACGATTCCAAAACGCTATAGCATTGGCAAATAATATAATGCCGAGTTTCTTAGAAGTTGATGCTTCGAAGAACACATGATATTTTATTTCATTGGGTCTTATCTGCCATATTTTGCCATTTAGTTTTAATTTTAATTCCTGGTGCAAACAGAAATGACGTTTGTATACTTTAAAACTTTAAAACGCATTCCGTAAAATAAGAAGAATATTATGAAGAAACATTACAAAATCATAATTAATATGCGACAGATTCTTAAGCTTCCTTTCAAAATGAAGACTACATTCTACATATCCCTGCTTCTGGTGACGATTAATATTCACTAGGATATCATTTCCTCAGTCTAAGTGAGATCTAACACGAAGGTTGTATAGTGAAATCTTAGTTCAGTATAGCTTATGGTATGTTTTTCAGTGACTCTTGAGTTAATGGCCATTCAAGGAAAAAAATTAATTAAAAAAAATGGCAAATGCTGTCTCTAGTTAGTGATCAATAACTCTTACATCACTGATCAACTTTCGGATAACAATCATGAGCTATTATGAACCCGAGACATCTTTTAAAATGAGTCGCCGTCATCTATCAGCAATCTCGTCAAAACTGGATAAAGGAGCGATTAATATTGTAAAGATATAATCACTAACAAGGGAAGAACTCGGGCTCGAACAAACACAAATATACCAAAATCGTGTGGGAGATAATGTAGTGGTCCCTTATTGCACTAGTGATACTCTCGCATCTGCAAAACTCTACAGTCGTCCGTCAGAGGCCTCTGCGTGTGCCATGCCGCATTGCACTTTGACCTGCCGGTACGCCAGTAGGGACAGTGCGGTGTGCCTCCGAAGATGCGTTTTGTGACGTTATTTTTAAGCGTCAGATGGGTCGGCGAACGTTGATCAATCCTGCTAATGTATTGCGATTGGTTGAGATGAAATTCCGAGGAGCCCTTCTTAGTGAATACGGTCTTGGTGCAGAAGATGAATCATTAACATGTTTTCTGGTCAGTGGCGTATCTATGTCACTAAGGGCCTCGGGGCAAAACTGACATTCGGACCCTCTTTAAAACTGTATACCGATGCAAAACTATTTCCTTACCGTCCACTGGAAGACATAATAAGGTACACCTAAATACTACTACGTATATCATCACGTGTCACGCAGCAGATAGTATTTAATCGTACTCTCTAATATAATTGTGAGAGCTTTTTGTTATGTTTCTACGCAAAAATTACTAAGTGATTTGGATGAAATTTTGCAGAGGGCTAGAGACAGAGTTGGACCTGGGTAGGACATACAGATGAAAATGCCCCATAGGATATTTTTCGTCAGCGGTGACAGCAGGCGGACTTTTGTCAGTGCTGACAACTCACTCTCGCTGAACTACTGTGCTGTCAGATCATTTCGTTGATAGCTTAGTCAAAGAAGGAAAATAGGGAAAAAATTCGTATAGGATGGTTTCATCAAAAGTAAGTTGCCGGATTTTGTTAAATGAAACACTTTGGATTGAGCCCTCCCCGTAGCAGGCTTCTTGAAGTATATGTTAGTGTCTGGCCAAGAAAAAGTAATAAGTAAAATAACTAAGTCGATATCTTCGCTTATTATCGTGGCAGCGTCTTGATGCACAATTCACTATTGTGACAAAGTAATTATTACATGAAACGTCTGATCCGTGGATGTAATTAAACCTTTAAATGGCAGAATAAACAAATAGTGTGCGGGTAGAGACGTACCTTAAAAGATTGAGTGAAATGCTGAATTCTCACCATTACTTTAAAACACAGTGAAGTTGTTTGTTTTTCAGTCAGAAGAACTGAGTAGAATGCGGCGGAGGGTATAGTGTTAGTGAGAACGTAAATCGAAGAGCGAATAGTTCTTATGGTATGGGAAGGCGCCGTTCCCAGAAAAAAGACACAGAATGCCGAATCCATTTCTGCCTACCATTGCAAGGTAGTGTGTAGAAAGGTATGTAGATTGTGTTCGGTATTCCTTTCAGTATTAACGCATTTGTGGAAAATAAACATGCCTGTTGCCTATCGCAACCGATTTTATGGAAAATGCGCACTCTCCAGGTGTGTCTGCGCAGTACGTCATCTGTGATTTATGAGGAGCACCGTAAAAGGGTCGGTATAACCTTGTAAAACACCTTGTAATTTCCTTTTGCGACTAAATGGGGTAGACAGAGTGGGGGCTCGCTTTCTCGCTATTCGTTTTGCAGGCGCACAAAGAACGGCAATGCCTGACCATTCCAGCGGCCGACGTTTCTCGCAGCTTCTGCCCTCCAACCCCCCACCCCACTCCTTCCTGCTGTCACCTTTCACATCCCCAAAACAAAAATATTCAAATATTTGTAGAGCTTATAGGACGTAACTATGGGGTTATCAGTCCCTAAACTTACAAACTACTTATGAACTAGCTACAACTAAGGACGACACAAATATCCATGCCCGAGGGGGGATTCGAACCCCCGACCGTAGTGGCCGTGCAGACCGTGACTGAAGCGCCTCAGTTCCGTCGGCCACCGCGGCCGGCTCCCCACAACAAATCATATGCCCAATACTATTCTACTGTACTTAAATATGCTGTATACATTTAATATTTTGTCTTAGCCCATTCTGTTTAACAATAACTATATTAACATTTTGGCTGCCAAAGGTATACTTGGATTACCGACCCCCGGGGACATTTTTAATTATTTTTTTTTTCCATATTCTGCTTTAGTTTGCTTGAAGTAAGTTATTTAAGTACAAATAAGTTGAAAATATTGCAGTTTAGTACCTTAGTTTATGTTTTATTTATTTATTTATTTTTGTGAGTTACATATGACTCACATGGCGCCAGAGTAAAGTGCCAGGTGTGTCATTTGCTATGTCGCTAATAATTTTGGGTTGGTACTCCTGTAAGTCTTTCATTCCACAAAATTATTTGCGTACAGTTCCAATAATGTTTTTCTGCATTGTTACTACAGTCTTTATTCAGTGTTGTTTGCTCCGTAACAGTGATATTGTAGCAGGAGAAAGTGTCTCGTAGAAGTTATGTAGATGAATAAAGGCATGTACAGAAGCTCTTAGAAGAAGTTATGGACATAAGTGAAGAAGATGAAGATACTACTGAAATGGAAAAATAAGAGGAATGTGTTGATGCTGAGTACTGTTCATGAAGAGGACGAAGCTGAAGTTCAAACCAAGAGGGGAACAAAGAAAAAACCAGCAATGATAACTGACTACAATCAGTCATTTATACATCTCTCTCAGCAAATTAAGTCCTACATTGTCTAAGGCGGGGTGTGAAATGGTACAGGAAGTTTGCAATTGAACTGTTGACAGGGTCAGCACTGGTAAATGCTCTTGTGATTTACCGATACATCAACAATAAGATCATCTCAATCACAGAATTCAAAGAGGAAGTGACTTTGAGACTACCCCATACAGAAGATGCCGATGCCCCTGAGAAATCTCTCACCGTAGCCACCGAGCTGCCTGCAGATTGTGCTCTTGTGAACATGGGAGCATTAAGTCATAGGTGTAAAAATGAAGAATGAATTTGGACGAGAGCAAGCTCTCAAATGGAAATGTAAGAAATTGTGACTCAAATTTTTGCGAAGAGTGTTTCTTCATGAAGCATAGTGCATACAGGTGTTAGAGATACAAAGTGGAATTACTCAATTTTTCAGCCTGTTTCTTGTTGTTGTAATTAGAGTTAGATAATGTAATTAAAACTGTATGTGATATACAACCTACTGTATAAAATAATATGTTACACCAAATAATAAATTATAAAAACAAGGAAACTCCAATACGAGTATGACTGGCCCATGTGAATTATATATAATTCACAATTTCAAGTGTCAATAACTGCTCTTGAGCTCTTGAAAACTGGAGGCCACGAACATGATTTGTCACTGGGGCCACAACGTACTGTAACACCAAGTCACAGCACGCTACTGTGAGTAACAACTGCACCACGGAGCTTTAAATGGAAAAAAATGTCCTTGAGTTGTATTTACTTCACGTGGACCGAAGAGAAGACTTCCTGTGACTTATATTTAACTCATGTGGCAGTCAATGTGTTAAAACATTGTTTTCTAAAAGTTGGGAATTTTTCTATTTCTTGTAACACGAGTACGATTAGTCCTTGAAAAAAAATCATAATTTTTGCGCCTCACTGTGTATCACGAACTTAATGAGTGGCGTTTTTCAAGTCGTGGGGATTTCGTTCGTGTCTCCTCACGCACCAAAGTTAGAATGAAAGAATACCTACTGGAATAATACAATGCTTCAAACTGTTAGATTGCAGATGTTGGCAAAGATATGATTTCTGATCGGTAATTATCGGTAAGCGTTTTCGTGACTGAAGTACATTATAGTAATAATATGGGTACACAATTAAAAAGTAGTCAGTTTAACACTTATTTTACAATTTTTTCCTGGCTTTGGGTTTTGCAAAAATCATCAATAAGGTCTGTTAAATCTAGACTTGATACAGTCTTGTTTTCGATTGCTATGAGTGCCAAATGTCCGAGTCAAACTTGAGCCATACTGTACCTCAGATGCGTTTTGATAACTTAATTTGCTGACAACCTTTCGGCTGCTGCAGAAGAATAAAACTGCGGTAAATACTTCCGTAACCTTACATTCTAATAATGCATATTTTGTTATAATTTCCTTACATAATTGGCGAACTTTCCATGTTGGGGTCAATTTCGGCAGGAGAAATTAAAAGTCGAAATTCCTTCATTCAACTAATATACGGTATAACGTCTATTATCCGAAGTAATTTGGGGGACATGGATACTCATAAAACCGGTTTATTCGGATATTCGAACTGTACACTTCTATTTTTCCAATAAGACGTACTGTAGAGTAAAGTATTTATAATGTATTTGGAGGAGCGCGATCCTTCACATTGCGCCGAGCCCTCACGCCGCAACACTTGGAAGACGCAGCTGTTGTTGTGAGCAGCTCTGATGCTGCCGCTACTTCTGCCGACTGAAGTGTGCCGATTGTTGGACACATTGACTGGCAGCTTCGCCTGTCAGCAGCGCCACATAGTGGCATCTTGTGAAGGCCCGATTAGAAGCATTGTTCCGCCAGCCGGTGGCCCAGTGTGGCTACTGTGGGGAACTTGTTTTGAGGGGAAGGGGATATGATGGACGATAGGGTGGGAGAGTAAAAGAAAAAACATTTTCGTCACTCGCGAAGGCCGAGGGGCCCCTGGAGCTCGGGGGCCCCGGGGCACTGCCCCGCCTAGCCCTATGATAGCTACGCCACTGCCTCTGGTATCTATTATAGTGCAGAAATATGAGCATACATGAGAAACACTATAATAGATACCAGGTAACATGCGAATGATTCATCTTCTACACCAATACCATCTTCACGAAGAAGGTTTCTTCGTAACATCACCTCAACCAGTCACACTATATTAGCAGGATTGATTACCAATCGCCGACCCATCCAACACTTCACCACACAAATAAGTCACAAAACTTCAGAGACACACTGCACCGTCCCTACTGGCGTACCGGCAGGTCAAAGTGCAATGCGGCATGGAACACACAGAGGCTTGTAAAGGACGACTGCAGAGTTTTGCAGATGCGGGAGTATCACTAGTGAAATAAGGGACCTTTACATTACCTATCATACGATTTTGGTGTATTTCAGTTTATTCGAGCCTCAGTACTTTCTTTGTAAGAGCAGAGAATTTCCACTAGTAGCTTAGAATTGACCTTCGCTAGGCAGTTGAAACTAGTTTATTATACACGAGTGACAGTTATCGTTTTGCTTCGGTTGTACTCCGTTACGGGTCTCCTAGAGGTCGTGGAAAAATGAGGCTGGCGGAGTCTGCGGCAGACTGTCGAGACACGAGGTATGCGTGAAGCAAGCGCCGTGTAGCCTACGTCAGCGACCCGCGGACGATTCGATGACACGGTCGAAACTGGATGCTATTGGCGTGATATCTGAAATGAAATGTCTTAATCCAGACACCTACTTTTTTTTGTAAATTAGCCAGGTACTGCCAGAGCATCAATTATAACAAAACAGTCATTTGGAGGTAGAAGCTGTTGTGCTCTGTGTTTAATTAAGCAAAAAGTTCTTTTGCTCTCTATTTCTTATTGCTATTAGCCAGACACGTTTCACAACAGTTGCAGCATCTCTCCATACACACACAAACACACACAGAAGCAAGAAATATTATGCCTAAAGATAAAAATTAGATAAAGTAAGAATCTAAGACTCGGTGTAAAATATTATTGTACACAAGTAACATAGAAGGTAATCCTGTATGTCAAAAATGAAACGGCAGGTAGAGGGGACCGAAATAAACAGATTTCGTATAGGAATTTGGGGACGATAATGACATAACAGTGCTAGCGTTACAGAAATATGAAAGAAAAGAAACTGAAAAGGAAAGTAGAGACAAAAAATTTATTTATTGATAGTTTACAAGAGGTGCTCGAAAGAGCGGCCACCAACAGCGATACAAGATTCACAACGACAGTGCATGGATCGGCGTAAATTTGAAAAGACGTCAGGCTTGTTGACCACATGTTCAGCAGCAACATACGCGCTGGCAACTAGATCTTCAGAGAGGACGTGACTCTCATTCACCAGGCTTTTATGTTGTGAATAAGGCGGAGAGCCGACTTCGGTTTATTGCGAGAATTTTGGGACGATGCACTCCATCTGTAAAGGATACCGCGTATAAAACGCTTGTACGACAACGTCTTGAGTATTACTCAAGTGTTTGGGACCCACAGCTGATCAATTTAAAGGAAGACATAGAGGCGGTTCAGAGTCGAGCAGCTAGGTTTGTTACTGGTAGGTTCGACCAATGCGCGAGTGTCACGTAAATGCTCCGGCAACTCAATTGGGGATCGCTGGAGGAAAGACGACGTTCTTTTGGTTAATTTCTGTTGAGGAAATTTAGAAGGCCGGAATTTGAAGCTGAGTGTGGTACGATCTTGCTGTCGCCTACTTACATTTCGCGTAGTGATCACAAAGATAAGAGAAATTAGGGCTCGTACCGAGGCATATAAGCATTCCTTTTTTCCTCGTTCTATTTGGGAGTGGAATAGGAAAGGAAATACCTAGTAGTGGTACAGTGTAACCTCCGCCACGCACCGTACTGTGGATTGCGGAGTATGTATGTAGATGTAGACGTAGATGACTAAAGGAAGAAATCGACGGGTGAACTGGGTGTCCAGGGAACTGGTGCGCCTCGTGCCATCCACTGCTGGACGTAGACAGCGTCCAGGTGATTCCTGACGTTTCGACTGAAGTTCACTGGGGTTCAAATGTTCAAATGTTTGTATAGTCTATGGGACTTAACTACGGGGTCATCAGTCCCTCAACTTACAAACTACTTACGAACTAGGACGGCACAAATATCCATGCCCAAAGGGGGATTCGAACCCCCGACCGTAGTGGCCGTGCAGACCGTGACTGGAGCGCCTTAGTCCCCTCGGTCACCGCGGCCGGCTCACTGGGGTTCAATCGCGCTGTAACCACATTCGTCTGCGGACAGCTAGCGGACCATCGTCCAGAATTTCAGGTAAGACCTACTGTAGGAATATTTTGCAGGAAATGATGAATCCAGTAAGCAGTCCCCTCTACCGGTTCAAGGCGTCATTACCGACCATCCATTTCTATGCAAAATCTGCTTTTGGGACTACCCTGTAGTTGCAGCTGAAAAAACGTGGAAAGAGTAGCAACTCCAAACAAAATATCCGCACGGGAAGGGCCATGTCGGGGACTACGAGGCCACTCCCGACGGCCGTTCGAGTCCTTCCACGGACGAAAAAAAAAAAGTTCAAATGTATGTAAATCTCTGTTGAATCTTCCGGATTATGTGGTCGTGGTCGAAGAAACATATCTGCTCCTGACGTTTCGTCCAGAACTGCGCTGGACATCCTCAGAGGTGCTGCTGGTAGCGGTGAGTCTTGCCGAGTCGGCAAGTAGCACCTCTGAGGATGTCCAGCGCAGTTCTGGACGAAACGTCAGGACCAGATATGTTTCTTCGACCACGACCACATAACCCGGAAGATTCAACAGCGATTATTTCAGCCGGTCATGAAAGCCTTCACTGCATGTATGTAAATCTATCGGACCAAACTGCGTGGTCATCAATCCGTAGCTTACAAACTACTTTAAACCTAGGTAAACTAACCTAAGGACAAACACACACACCCATGCCCCAGGGAGGACTCGAACCTCCACGGCGAGCAACCCCGCGCTCCGCAGCGAGACGCTTTAGACCGCTCGGCTACTCCACCGCGGCAATGTTCCACGGACGTCCGCGTGCACACGTTATCCCTAGATTAGTTAAAGTTGATTTAAATAGTTTGTAAGCCTAGGGACTGATGACCACAGTACTTTGGTTCCATACATTTACAAATATTTGAACAACCAAAAGTAAATAAATAAAATAAAACTGTAGAAAAACAGAAATAATTCAAGTTTCAAAACAAGGTGTGTGTGTGTGTGTGTGTGTGTGTGTGTGTGTGTGTGTGTGAAGTTTTGTACATTATTAACTTGTAAACACGATGTAAAGACTGTAAGAAATAATTATTTGTAATAAAAAAAAGAAAAACAGTGTTTTAGTTAAGGCAGACCAATCCAATTAAAAAAGAACTTTCTCGCAAAACAATTTCACTTCGTCCCTATTGAAAACTATCAGGCTGAATACGGGGCCTAGGTATCAGCGAGGGGGCGGGGGAAGGAGGGCGCCAAGGGCTATAAGAGGGGCTTGCGCTCCCCCCCCCCTTCTGTAGAGTACCGAGTAGCTCATAGAGATCCGAAACGGGCTCCGAAATGTTGTTTAAAACCCGCTAGCGGGCGGTATGACGTCACCGGCTCGGCCCTCTGCGCTCGTGGGCTTGCCGACGCCGCTTGCCGCCTTCGCCGGGCCGGACAGTACCATAGACTTACTAAATAAAAACTAGACCGCTTGCTGGCGCTAGTGTCGCGTCCCCATATTGAACGTGACAGAAGTCGCCATTTGCAGGGAAACAGTAAGAATGGTAGTAAAGACGAAATCGGAAACAGTGTTACATTTCACAGATCAGTCATTACTTGCATACTGTATAGTATTTTCGCGGAGAAATCATAAACAATGAGCGTTTGTTTTTGTAAAGGTTTCCTCTTACAAATGATTCTCTAGAACTGATGAAAGTACTTAGTTGCATGTCAAGTACTCATATCTTATCTGCATATAAACTACTAAACATACTAATATGATTTATGTACTAAATTGAGCTGAATTAAGAACTAGGCGTATAAGAGGTATTTACATTTTTAATCATATATATATGTAACTACAATGTAGAAGTAGGACGAATAATTGCTTTTAGCAGTGGCGGCTCGTACAAAAATTGACCAGTGTGATACAATATTAAAAAAAAGGAAACAAAATATACTAAAATAAAAAGTCAACCTTTGTATGATTGCCTTTAATTAAATATCAATTAATACTGCATTGATAGTAAAATCTTCAGGGTAATCTATAACAGCACTGCCAACTGCATGTATTCACTGCAAGTAGTAAATATAACGTTTAAAAAATATTAATTTTATTTACAGAAATTAAAAATTTAGACTCAGAGGTATTTGAATACGAGCCTCACACAGGTAGGTTTGAGAGACAACGCTCAAGACGCCTCAGTCAGCGCGCTATTTGACTCTGTATGCCGCAATATACGTCATATACTATTCTTCCGCAATCGTTACACGCAGCGCGAAGAGAAATATTGATGTGGTGCTGCAGTCGGTCTCAGCACACATGAGTCGCCAGGCCTGACGTCACGTCTGCGCATGCGCACTCGCGAACAGACGACTGCACCGCCTCTGCGCACGTACCAGCGCGGCTGAATTCCACTTCAGCACACGAAGCTGGTTTCCAGCTATCGTGGCGAGAGCGCTCCAAAATGCGTTTTCATCCTTATTACTAGCGTTCTAATTGGCATAATTTTTTGTGATATCTGGCTCGTATTCCAAGAGAAAGGATGTAATTTTACAGCGATTTCTCGCTTGCATTCGAAGAGAAATGGCATAATTTTAGTAATATATTTACAGTGTGCTGCAGCACTGGCTTTTAGATACTTTACAGGTAGTGATTGTACCTCGTAAATGGGCCGTATTTGATCGAATGTTACATATTCAGCCACTTTGAGAGGTACTATCTGTGAATGAAGTACCTATTTAAAGTTGTATGGGTTATTATAATTTTTCAAACCTAAATTCGAGGAAGTTGAAAAAAAAAGTAGTATGGAAAAGAATGTAGACAAAAAATGTTCAAATGTTTGTATAGTCTATGGGACTTAACTACGGGGTCATCAGTCTCTAAACTTATGAACTACTTACGAACTAGGACGGCACAAATATCCATGCCCGAGGGGGGATTCGAACCCCCGACCGTAGTGGCCGTGCAGATCGTGACTGGAGCGCCTTAGTCCCCTCGGCCACCGCGGCCGGCAATGAAGACAAATTTATGCTATGCAAAAATAAGCATGCAAAACGTACAGAGTAGTCGGCAAAAAGTAAACAGGACCTGACAGAAAATTACGTGAATTAAATAGTAATCGCACTTTGTGCTACTTAACAATTTTCATGGAATCATCTTATGCAAATATCTCGATGCACAATCGGTCCACCTTCTCAGAAAAGAGCCTTCCATCCTTAAACTTACTGTCTCTATACAGAAGTATTTCGGAAATTGGAAAACTTCATTCATTTGAGAATATTTTTTAAACAGAATGCGGTACTCAGTAATTTTTTAAAACAAACTGCGTTTATTTGGTGCTTCATTTTGCTCTTGTCGCGTCTCATACACTTCAGATTACGACCCCAGTACTGGGATTCTTCGCCGCAAATGGCGGCGACCAGTTGCTTCAATTCGGGGACAGTTGCCTCGCTTCTCCGCTACGGCGTGGTAGCGGCTTGGACGGTACCCGCAGCAGACTTACGAGCCGCGCTGTCGGTTACACCAGTCTAACATAAAGAGTCACGAAACTCCGCGTAGTTTTCTGCAACCTGGCGATTGCAGCGCTGCCAAGCGGCCGGGTCGTAAGAACGTACCGAGAGGCAAGAAGCCATTGTGGATTAGATATGGCGTCGAACTACAGGTTTAAAATGCGACTGCATATCGGAGCTTATTGCGGCGCGATAAATTGTAGTTAGAGAAAAACTAAGAAAATGTACATTTTCTCAAATATGAAAAGCTCTGACAGTGTAGGATAGAATAAAGTGTATCAAATTTAAAGGGTGTATGGAATCTGTAACACAGAAAGAGGTAACTAACTCAGTATTTTTCTTCGAAGTTATTTTTGATAATCTACTGATAGGTTTGTGGAAGTTAAAACAATTTTTTGCACAGTAGCCTACTATTGGTGATGGAGCAATGACAGTCTAAAGTTAACAGGGATTTGTAAGTAGAAAATGTAAAATAAAACGTAACTTACTGTAGTTTAACGTGTACAGATAAACTGAGTTTTTAACAGGAAAATATTCTTAAAAATTTACAGTACCTTTACATTCCTGGGGAGTAGGTTCGATGAAAACATGACAGGAACGGCACATGCAAGCCATCTGAGCAAGAATAAAGCGAAAAGCGCTTTTATGAGACGTAACACTTAGTCTCAAAGAATGTAAAAATCGTGTCTAGTACCAGTATCAAATGTATTAAGATGTTCAATTAAAATACACGTGTAACGTGTAACTACATACCAGTACATCATATAACTATAAATCAGTTGCTTTTGAACTTAAACACACCAGGTTACAATTCGCTTCTTGTCTTAAATCGTATTTGGATGTTATGATTACGACCGTGCTAGTGTGAGCCGTATGTATTACAATGCACTGACATGTTGTTATTACAAACTGACATCAACAGGAAACGGGATTTTCGTTTAATAATGTTTTCGTATTTGTGCCACGAAATACAATACCACGTTTAATATAAATTTATCCATGTTATTTGGATTTTTTGAGGTCTGCGACTGTATTATAATCTTTTTTTGAATGATTAATGCTGCAGCAGTCACGGTTTATAAATATTTTTATTCGCACGACGCGTTTCGGCAGCATGCTGCCATCATCGGGTGCATTCTTACAGTCACTGGTTACATTCTTGATGTATTGTGTTTTGTGTTGTGGATGCCAGTGAGGTTATGTTTGTACAGTTTTAACCTGTTAGGGAGATATAGCTATTTTTACAATTATGTTTCATCATAATGGTTTTTGGATTATTGTAATGTTGTATTTACTCACAGTTTTGCTAATCTTGATAAACTTGTTGTCTGGCACACACAACACAAGCACATAGTCACATACACACTTACAACACATGTGGACATTTTGTTTTTGAAGGTTACTGTACAAAGATCCTTAAAAGCTAAGATAAACTACTTATATCAGTAAATTAGTGAATATGCATGAGTTTAAACAGAAGTTGCTACATTTTGAAGAATTGATCAATCAGTGTTACATTATTAATTTTATATTTTAATTTTATTAATTTTATATTTTAATGAAAAATGCATTCAATACTGGAGAAATTTTTGAAGAAATTAATATTGTTGCTTTCCAGTTTATCATTAAGTAGAAGTTCACCATGTATTTTCTCATGGATGAAGATTTCTAGTTCTTCATAGAGGTCCATTATGTGTCCCTTGTCCATTTTATGCAGTATATGAAGATCACTCTTGATATTCTGGAATGGATGTCCTGTGTTCTTTATATGGGTAGCTACTGCTGATTTATTGAAGTTATTGGTGTGGTAGGCATTTATGTGTTCATTGTATCTTGTTTTGAATTCTCTACCTGTTTGGCCTACATACAGGGCATTACAGGTGTTGCATACTATTTTGTAGATGCCTGAGTGTGTGTGTTTATCTGTTAGTATGTTTACATTGTGTCTAAGTGAGTGTTGTAATTTATTGTTGGTTTTAAAGGCTATGTTGATGTTGTGTGGTCTGAAGATGTTAGCTATTTTGTAGGATAGTTTGCCAATGAAAGGGATACATGCTGTGGCTTTATTTTTTGATTTCTGTGTGGGGATTGGTTTCTTTTTGGTTTTGCTTTTTTGTGTAAGGTTGTCAACCAGTGTGTCATCATAACCGTTGGCTGTGGCTATTTGTTTGATGATATTGAATTCTTCAAGTTTTGTATTGTTCTCCATTGGTGTGTTGTTGGCTCTGTTAACAAATGCTCTATATGCAGCATGTTTGTGTGTTGTCGGATGGCAGGATGAGTTATGTATGGTGGAATCTGCTGTTGTTGGTTTTCTGTAGACTTTGAAGGTGTGTGCATTGTTTACTTTACTAATAGTTAGGTCTAGAAAGTTGATACTGCCATTGTTTTCATGTTCCACTGTGAATTTTATATTTTGGTCCTGGTTGTTTAGTGTATTGAGGATATTATTGATATCATTATGGTCACCATCTATCAAGAGCAAGATGGTGACCATAATGATATCAATAATATCCTCAATACACTAAACAACCAGGACCAAAATATAAAATTCACAGTGGAACATGAAAACAATGGCAGTATCAACTTTCTAGACCTAACTATTAGTAAAGTAAACAATGCACACACCTTCAAAGTCTACAGAAAACCAACAACAGCAGATTCCACCATACATAACTCATCCTGCCATCCGACAACACACAAACATGCTGCATATAGAGCATTTGTTAACAGAGCCAACAACACACCAATGGAGAACAATACAAAACTTGAAGAATTCAATATCATCAAACAAATAGCCACAGCCAACGGTTATGATGACACACTGGTTGACAACCTTACACAAAAAAGCAAAACCAAAAAGAAACCAATCCCCACACAGAAATCAAAAAATAAAGCCACAGCATGTATCCCTTTCATTGGCAAACTATCCTACAAAATAGCTAACATCTTCAGACCACACAACATCAACATAGCCTTTAAAACCAACAATAAATTACAACACTCACTTAGACACAATGTAAACATACTAACAGATAAACACACACACTCAGGCATCTACAAAATAGTATGCAACACCTGTAATGCCCTGTATGTAGGCCAAACAGGTAGAGAATTCAAAACAAGATACAATGAACACATAAATGCCTACCACACCAATAACTTCAATAAATCAGCAGTAGCTACCCATATAAAGAACACAGGACATCCATTCCAGAATATCAAGAGTGATCTTCATATACTGCATAAAATGGACAAGGGACACATAATGGACCTCTATGAAGAACTAGAAATCTTCATCCATGAGAAAATACATGGTGAACTTCTACTTAATGATAAACTGGAAAGCAACAATATTAATTTCTTCAAAAATTTCTCCAGTATTGAATGCATTTTTCATTAAAATATAAAATTAATAAAATTAAAATATAAAATTAATAATGTAACACTGATTGATCAATTCTTCAAAATGTAGCAACTTCTGTTTAAACTCATGCATATTCACTAATTTACTGATATAAGTAGTTTATCTTAGCTTTTAAGGATCTTTGTACAGTAACCTTCAAAAACAAAATGTCCACATGTGTTGTAAGTGTGTATGTGACTATGTGCTTGTGTTGTGTGTGCCAGACAACAAGTTTATCAAGATTAGCAAAACTGTGAGTAAATACAACATTACAATAATCCAAAAACCATTATGATGAAACATAATTGTAAAAATAGCTATATCTCCCTAACAGGTTAAAACTGTACAAACATAACCTCACTGGCATCCACAACACAAAACACAATACATCAAGAATGTAACCAGTGACTGTAAGAATGCACCCGATGATGGCAGCATGCTGCCGAAACGCGTCGTGCGAATAAAAATATTTATAAACCGTGACTGCTGCAGCATTAATCATTCAAAAAAAGACCACGTTTAATGCCTAGGAAATATATAAACAACAGCAATAATAATAAATTCTTCGTTTTGGTAGTGCCATTTTCTGCTACTGAGCTTTGCTACGCAGCCGCTTGTAGCGCTAGCATCGCTTCATCTGTCAAATGGTTGCATTTTTCCCGTACTGAGTTTCGCGACTGTATGTTTTAGACTGTGGTTACACGGAACCCGCGGAGGCCGGCGGGCGCAGCGGGTACAGCGAGCCTGGAGAGCCACGCCTAGCCTGTGACTCTTAACAGAAGGCGCAGAGAATTTTTTTTTTTTTTTTTTTTTCGACAGATACAACTTACACGTGGTAATTATTACTTATGCTTTCGTATTAGTTACGCCTGTTTTATACCAAACTTGATTAAATGATCACTCGTCATTTTCAAAATAAGAGAAAGGTCACTCCTGAAGTGATTCGTGTAGCTTTATTACGATTCGTGTAGTGCATGGCAGAGGGTGATTCAGTCACAGAATTCCTTACAATTTACGTTTTTATCCTCATCTTGATGAAATTTGCACACTTGACATTCAAAACAAAGGTCACGGCTTACATAATATTCACGTGGTGGACGTGTGGAGGATACGTCACGTATATAGTTCACAAAATTTATAATTTCATTTCTAACTTGATGAAATTTCGTGCACTTGACGTTCAAGACTAGCGGAAGGTCACTGTCTACGTAAGATTCGTGTGGTACATGGCGGAGGGTACTTTATTTAAGAATTCTCTAAAATCTAAAGATTTATTACGATCTTGATGAAATTTTACACACTTGACATTCAAAACAAGCTGAAGGTCACTGCCTACATAAGATGTGTCTGGTACATGGCGGAAGGCACTTCACTTACGAATTCTACTAAATTATAACAGGGGAATCATCATGAATAAGATTTTGTTTCGTTAAGGGGGGCGGGGGTAGCTTACTCCACACTTCAATAATCTTTTGACAATACATGTCATCGATAGGATGTATATGGAAGTACTCGAGACAGGAGGAGACTGGAATAGAGCTACAGGATGTCAGAACATCAGGATGGGTAGTAATAAAAGAATCTCAGCGGCAAAGGTAGTCGTGGCGAAGGAGAAAGAAGAGGTGGAGGCGGAAGGTGGGAGAGGAGAAGGATGATATTTATTGAGATGGAGGCAGAAATTGACAAACTCAAGATTGGAAAAGATAAATACCCGAGCAATGCCAGCTCGAACTATTCGATACATTAAGAAGCCTAAGTGGGTAAAGAGGAAGGTAAGGAATAGTTACAGAGTTCGATAAGTGTCTGTCAGTAGAATATAAGTCCTGTCCTCATGCATGTTTAGCAATTTCGAGGCATGGCCTGGTTCGCTAGTATATATTCTCTATGCACATGTGTAACTAACTCCATTTTGGTATATTAAAATTACGGTAGGTTTGTTGTTATTCTGAATGATTATTGGTCAGTATTCGCACAAAGTTTGTAATTTTTATGTAATTGAATGTAAAAAAATAATTAAACATAAAGTTTTTGTCTCGTGTTCAAAAACACACAAATATTTCATGACATAAAAAGAGGAGTAAGATGAACTAGTGGCGGACTGAGGCTGTCGGACGCCCTGGGCGGCTGCAGAACAGAATGAGGACCCCTGTCTATTTGTATTACTATAAAGAGTTAACTTTTGGGTCGAGAGGAACAGGACAATTCAAGAAAAATGGCTTCCGAGATTTGGAGGCCCCAGAACGATAGGCGCTAAAAGAAAAGAAAAAAAGTGCTTTTGAGGTATTGAGGCCCGTCCAAGACGAGAGGCCCGGGACGAGCAGTAACCCGCGATCCCAGCGCATTTCTTAGGCTACGGCCACACTTGCGTTTTTTGAAGCTGGACGCTCAGCGTCAAAAGACGCCACAGTTACAGGCAGGCTGGAGAAGGCCGGTAGTGGCCACACACGGCGTCTTTTTCTGCCAGCGTCAGACGGGAAGGCGCGTCCTCACGGTCAGACGCCAGTCGGATGGGCCGGCGCCCATTCGCTGGGTCAAAAGACGCTTCTCACATTGCGTTCCCACGTGAACTCAGTACTATCTATGCAGTCTGTCAACGAACAGTAGTGTGTGTAGTCAAGTGTTATTACAGGTTTTTTTTTCGATGAGTGAGATGGAAGAAATTGAAGTGTGGCTCCGTAGCACAATGGTAGAGTCCCAGACTACAAATTCAAAGGTCGCGGGTTCGATCCCCGCCAGGTCCTAGGATTTTTATCTGTCACTTTCCACTTCTTTCACCTCTGGCAGTATTGCTCATGTGAAAAATACCGAGTAGCACCGTGGTTCGAAACCCACGTTAAACTGTAGGTCCCCCTATAACTGGCTGGGTGGTAAGTAAGGTCGGAGAAAGGCAAAGGCATACCACCTCCAAACAGGGCCATGCCTAGTAAAGCACTGTGGTGTTCAAACCAGATTGTTTACTGCTTTACCTTTTTTTTGCCTTAGCGAACGTATTATCTTAGAAGCTCAAGCCTTAGGTAAGTGGAGTAAAAACATTTAATTAGAGTCCTGCACACATACACAGCCGTCTAGAATTACATCCGAATGTGACCAACAGTCATCTCAGTCCACAAGCAGCACACCAATAATGATCTTCGAGGAAAAATCAGAAGATTCAACCCTGTCATTTTATGCAATGTACGGCCGCGGTGGCCGAGGGGACTGAGGTGCTCCAGTCACGGTCTGCACGGCCACTACGGTCGGGGGTTCGAATCCCCCTCGGGCATGGATATTTGTGCCGTCCTTAGTCTTAGCTAGTTCATAATTAGTTTGTAAGCTTAGGGACTGATGACCCCGTAGTTAAGTCTCATAAGTTCTACAAACATTTGAACATTTGCACATTTTATGCAATGTAAACAAATAATAAAGTAAGTAATAAAGCTTCACTTCCCTCAGAGTAACTGATAGTTTTTCTTCAGTTCTTATACAATCACATAGTCGAGTATTTCTTCCAGTAATAGCACTCTATACATTAGATAACAGCGTTTCGTATGACTTAATAGACATCCTGTAGTTCTCAAACTTTTCAGGGTTTTCTTTAAGTTTGTTGTGTATCAGTGTGAATTTTCCCCCCTCTGATCTGTCTTCAATTATTGGATGAATCCAAATACGTCTTCTTTGTCTACGTCGTCTCCGTCGAGAATCAGTAACAATGCAGCACATATTATTGTTGCAGACTGTTTACTTAATACATTCATTTCTCAATGCTGCGAAGTCAGCCATGCAGGTCTGAAACGCTACTGAGCCAAATGTGGCCACATTCACGCCTTTGGTCGGTAGGACGCCTGTAAGAAGCCGGTGTATATACGCGGTCGAATGTGGCCACCACCTGGCGCCTTTTAAAGCTGCTTCTTTAGACGCTGAGCGTCCAGCTTCAAAAAACGCAAGTGTGGCCGTAGCCTTTTATGTCTGTAATTGAAACCACTCGATTTTTCACAGCAGTCGGATGAGGTAGTACAGCCTCTACATCAACTTCAGAACCCATTTCAGCTCCAAGTGTTTGGGCTACCCTCTTGAAACCGATTCCATGAATAATACTGAATGGTGTAAGGTCTTGGCAGCACCTGAGTGCCACTGCATCACAAATAGTGCGCTTTTTATTTGCTGGGTCACCACTGTGACTTCGTTCCGTGGCATGTTTTTGTTCGACAGAGCGTCTATGTCTTCTCATGGAAAAGATAGAATAAACAAGAATACAATCGTTTTCTCGGCAATGTACATACTTCGTATATTTTCCATCTGCATCGTTCACTACAGCGTCAAACTTTTCCCAGGCGCCAATCTTTCTCTTCTTCAGAATATTTGCAAGTACGTACACTCCATCATTTAATTTTCTTTTCGCATCCTCTACGGTCTCACAACTAACAGATTCATCAGAGGCTACGTCATCCCTAGAGACGGTCATTTTCGCTCTGCCAGTGTGATACGCAACAAAGAGAGATCGAACACTCAACTTCGCCGCGGTCGAGTAGCCGAGCGGTCTAAAGCGCCTCGCTGCGGAGCGCGCGGTTGCTCGCCGTGGAGGTTCGAGTCCTCCCTGGGGCATGGGTGTGTGTGTTGTCCTTAGGTTAGTTTACCTAGGTTTAAGTAGTTTGTAAGCTACGGACTGATGATCACGCAGTTTGATCCGATAGATTTACAAACATTTGAATATTTTGCACTCAACTTCCGTGTTACGTCGCGACTAGTATTTCCTGTTCACTATACAATTGCCGACGGCAGAGCGCTGAACTAAACTTTGTTTACGGCCAGAGAGGGCCGAAGGCGTCTGATAACACTCGACAGTACACTATCGACGCACGTGGTTCTGCATTGTACAGTCACGCTATTGTGATACTGCGGGTACGTAATCTGAGCGTTTGCTGAAATGGATAGGTATCGCGCAAATATATGTCGTCACAAAGTACGTTTATAAGGAAAACTTGAACTAAATAATTTTCAGTTTTTATCGACTACTCAAACTAAGGCTCAGCAGGGTGTATGACAAATCTACACCAGCGTCCATCCTGCCAGCGGGGACATCTTCCTTTTAGTTATTAGCCTGTACCTCAATATTTTCATTTCATTTTAATTTCTTAGACCTAAGTATTAACAGCAAATGTATTTTTATCAGCTACCTGCAAAACCAAATTATTACATCGCAAAATAACAATTTTATTTTAATTCCGTACAATTTTCTGTAGAAAAATATATTAATAGAAAATGTATTATGCATTCGCTCCAGTTATTCCATAGTAACAATACAGGTTTTTTTCTTTTTTTTCAGTTCACATATTTTTCCTTCAGAAGAATATATTAAAAACGACTGTAATGTTTTTTATTTGCAAACATCCTGCTGCATTGTTTTATCGTAAAACAATACATTTATATTCTTATTACTCATTTCCATTGCTTTTCTGTTCAAGAATGAGTTAACTGAATATACAGTTCTATTATCTGTTGCATGTGTACCAATGAGCGTAATTATAACGCCCGTACGCCATTGGAAATTAATAATAGAAGAACAAGTCAACAGTTCGCAGCGCCTTCACCTAAAATGGCTATTATAAGTTGAACGCTTTAGTATACGTCGCTAAGGAGTGTGATGGAAATGTTTCATTCTACGTCCCACGTGCGCAACCAAGCAGCACAGTGGCTGACTCGGAGGCAAACTGAGACGGGCGGCACAGCGCAGTCTAATGGGGCCGCGCAGACTGGCAGTAGAGGGTAGGGGGCGCGACGCTGATGCGACCTGTACTGCACCTGAACAGCGCTGGGCTGCGTGTAGTGTAGCTGCAGCCGCAAGTGAGGCACAGAAAGGGGAGGCGGGGAGCGGGCGAGCACTCTGCCGTACGCTCTGTATCCAAAGTGGCGCTATTGTTGGTTCTTCAAAATGTTACAATGTTTGTAAAACATTGGACCATACTGATATAGTAATCAGTCCGTAGAATTAGAAACTACTTAAACCAACTTACACTAAGGACAACACACACACACACACACACACACACACACACACACACACGTCTGCGGGAGGACTCGAACCTTCGGCGGGAGGGACCGCCCAGTTCATAGATTATTGGCTGTCCGAGCAATATTGCATTACGACTAAAGGTGTTTTGTCGTGGACTAGTGATTCCTTTTTCAACATTTAAGTTCTCGTTCTCTTTTCATTTGTGCATTATACTTTTCAGTTACTGCTTACTTACATCTTTACAGTTTTGTTTAGTGAAATATTGTATCATCATGTGATCAACAACCAACGCAGAAAATTTTAATTTCGTAGGACATCGTCGACGACGTAATACATAAATGGATTCAACATTTTATGGCTTCTTAAATAAACAAAACCAATCATTTTGTTTCTAAGGAACTAGTAAAAATCTAGATAATTTTGTCAGAATTGTTATAGTTACTGTAATTAATGCTAAAGAATTTTTGAATCCATACATAATGTATTTAGAATCTCAAAGATAAATTTTAAAGCTCAAATCAACATTCCGTATCTTCGGGAGTTGGTACATTTATCTTTCCTTGGTTGTCATTTTTTGTATCAGTTATTTACTGGAAAATGGGCTTATGATTCGAAACCTGGGTCATTCTTTATTAATAAATGAAACAAGGCTTAACTTTAGTTAAAACACACACAACTGCGAGAGTTCATCGCCTACCGTTCCTCAAATATACCGCCATTTCCGGTTCATTTGCAATAGTCTCTTGCAAATTACATTCATGTAAGTCAATGGCGTCGTATAGAATTTCATATTATACATCTGAAAACTGCCTGTTAGACTGTCCGATGTAAAATCAGCACCACTTGTCTTCGTAGTAGTTTGACATCGTCCAGATTTTCCAGTCACTCTAATACATTTATTTGCTGATATTTTTAATGCAGTAATGAATAAAGCAATACTTCGTCACTAAAATGAGTATGAAATTTGACGATTGATATGACCACATTATTCCCGGTGAGCAGGGGTGGAAATGGGAGCGCCAGTGCCTCGAAAACGAATTAACATTTATCGTTCGGTTCCAAATGAAAAGTCAGAATATTGTCTACATTTCAAAGACAGCAACAGTTGATCAAAAACAGACAGTACCAAAAACTCTATGCAATGTGTTTTTACCAGAGCACATTCTTAACTTTCGTGTAATACTTCACTTACTTTGATGCGACACAGTAATGAAAATAAAATTAGGCGTTTATTACACCAAACTGTAATATATCTAAAATCTTCTACGAATTGTTTTCTTCATATGGAATGACAAATGTTTCACTTGATCTGCAAGTACATTGTAGTGAGCTGAAAGAATTATTAAATTTATTGAATGAGTTGAGAGTATAGTATGAATGTGTGGAAATGATTTTCAGTACAATGCTATGAAGTTGTCACGACAAATTGCAGAAAGAAACTGATGAATACTTGATCTGAAGATCAAGTGTGCAAAACTTCAACAGAATCGTAAGAAAACTGTTGGTTTTGTCGAATTCTATGAGTAAAGTAGCCTTCGCCACACACCACATGGAAAATTGTGTAGGCAGTGATATTCCTCCTATTTTGAAGATAAAGTATGCAACATTTCATCAATATCGGAATGAAACTGTAGGTCACCGAGCTGACGCAGACAGGGAGTATGGATATGGCGTCAGAGTACTCGCGGAGCTCACGTCTGGCGTCTACGAGCCCGCGAGTACGGTGGGGCGGCTGCACCAGCACACTTTTTAGGCCGTGTTCACACTTCCGGCCGGGCCGAGCCGAACCGAGCCGGGCCGACTCGAGCCGAGCCAGAAGATTAAACACATTGTTTTAAATTGCGCTGTTCACACTACCGGTCGGGCCGAGAGGACTCCGTTTCAGCCGGCTCACGCCGAGCCGACGACATTCGCAATGTTTAATATTTCCGGCGCGAGCCGATTGGGCTTTGGTATTGTTGCTTCTGCAGCACAAGTATCTCACGTCTCTAGTCTGTTTTCAAGTTTCTTTGCATGACAGCTTTTTACATGTAAATAACAATTGTGATAATATGTTGTTTATTTTTTTCTTTTATTACTATTAATTCTGTAAAATGAATACAAAATTCAGAATTTTTTTAGCTGTTCTCGTAAGGAATAACTTTGCTAAAATGTCAGTCGAAATTCATAGGATGAATCCATTACCACCTGTTTCTTATGTGCTTAAAATCAGATAGGGCACTGCAGTGTGACAACAAAAGAAATGTAATAACAAAATCATTGAACTGTTAGCTGGCTCAGTCGGCAGTGAAGAAGTTTCGGTCACCACCGTGTTTCTTGCGATCTTCAGCTGACTGTGGGTGAGGATAGCATAGCTTGCTGCTGGGGACAAGCCCACCAGGAAGCAAAAAAAAAAAAAAAAAAAAAAAAAAAAAAAAACACCAAGATATAAAGTGCAACACGCTTTTCATCCTTTACTGATGTGGCTTGTAGTGTCTGAGTCTAAACTATATCAGCGCGTTTTTCTTTCAATTAACATTTTTTTTTTAAATCGAAGTACCATTGATACAAACAATACTGTTTACATTCGAAATGTTTAATATTTCCGGCGCGAGCCGGAGTCGGCGCGAGCCGATTCGGCTACGCCATTGCTTCTGCAGCACAAGTATCTCTCATATCCAGCCTGTTTCCAATACAAATCACTCTGCATCGTAGCTTCTGGTTTTTTTTTTTTTTTAATAACTGTTGTGAACATATATTTTGTTTACTTTTTTCTTTCATTTCTATTAATTCTCTAAAAGAATACAAAATTCAGAAATGTTTTTTTATCTGTACTCATACAGAAAAACACCAAAATCAGCGTGCTGAGACGAGGCGGAAGCAGGCGCCGCTGTCGTAGGTGAAATTCAGCAAGTCGGAGGTAGCACAAAACACAATATACAAAAACACTTTGAAACTGGCTCCGGTCTGTCGTACCTGTTTTGAGATGGTGCGTGTGTATAGCCAAATTAAATTTCATCTGAATTGGACCGCGAGCAAACACGCTAACGGAGACACAAGGCTATTTTACATGAACGCACTCCACTGAAGGTGAAGTGGTTGAAAATCTGATTCATTATACAAAATCACGGTGGATTCTTAGGTTGCAGGCTGTTTGAAATCGATCTAGGTACTGGTTTTATATGAGAAGTGGCGTGAATTCAGGCGACTAGCTGCAAACCCCGGGAGTCGGAACTCAGACCCACGTGGTTCCGAAAACCGATAAAATTGAATAAATTCCGTTTCCGAAAAATAAAGAACATTAACTACAGCATGCAACCCATAGAAATGCTTAGAATTATATAAGGAAGCGAATGAAATACAACTACACGTGATAGGGGGAGATTACAGAGACGGATGTGGTCCTGTCTCAGAAAAACCACAAAAATGAAATAATTACAAAGTTGGAAAAAATAAAAATAAGAATTACGGCATTCAACCCATAGAAATGTTTAGAATTACATGAAGAAGCGAAAGAAATGCAGCTACATGTGATACAAAGTCGGAAAATAAGAATAATAACTACTATGTATTAAATTTTTATACATTTAACTTTCTATTATTTAATTGAACATTATATCTTATTAGTTTTATATTTTATATTACTTATATTTTTTTCCCGAGATATTTGCAAAAATAATAAAATCACTGGAAAACCTGAAGTGGATCGTCAGACCCGCTAGTGTGATTTTTTTCCCGTATATGCTATATTGTACGTCCTTGGATATAGCGGATAAGATGCCGATTGGCGAGATATTACACTGTATTGTAGATTGTAGTTATTAACGATTTGACCGTCTAGGGGTTCTCCGGGTATTACGATTCACGACAACAAAGACTATCTCTCAAGACTGTTACTACCCTAGGCGTAACATTATTGTCTAAGGTCGTTGATGGTCGTTTTAGAAAAGGCCCCAAAACTGATTTCCTGTTGTTTGTATTGGTACCAGGAGTATTTTGAATGATGAACACAGGTGAATTGAAGGAAGTTTAGAACTTAATATCACGCCGATAGATATGTCAGTAGTGATGGGTGTAAGCTGAGATTAAACAGAGATGGAGGAGTCTCATTGACCTCTTGATTAAGGTGCCTTTTGCCATTTACTAGATGGTACGGTAAACTCCTAGCAAATTTAAGCGAAATAGACCAGATCAGTTAACTTGAGTCCGAGTAAGATTTCAGTAACAGTAATTGTAGCAAGGATAAGGTTTAAATGATTATTAGGTTATTAATGTGCTCGACTATGAGAATTTAACTCCGCCGATGAAAGGTTCTTCATCGTCAGATTTTAAAATAGATGTATGAAAAATGCTCCTGATCGCTACGCAGTACAAACGCCATAATGTAAATCCTAATTACGCAGTGATTTGTAGCATTAACGAATTTAAAAATATTTTATGGGATACAGGAGGATCGTTTCGATTTTTTTGGAGAGAAGTAAGCTCTTCCTCCTGTCTGCAACTTTTACTATTCTCAAATTGTACAATAGTGGTTTGATTAGTCTTGTAAATTTGTATGAAAGAGCGAGAAATTTTGGAAACCTGCACCAAGCCTGATATTTCCACGGATATTACAGCAAGTTTCGAATGGCAGCTGTTATTAGTTAATTGGTGACTGCCAGCCACCAATGCAGTGATAACTGCGTAGTTAGTTTCTTGGGATGGAGAAAAACGAATTTCGTGCGTTCGTTAAACATTTTCATTTGAAGGGTTGGACAGGTGCACAGACCAAATCCGAGTTGGATGAGGTACAGGTGGGTTCTGCACCAACATTGAACACCATTCAGTTTAGCATCAATGAGTTCAAACGTCGTCGGAGAAGCACAGAAGACGGAGCATACTCCGGTCGACCCGTTGAAGTCACCAAACAGGAATCCATCGGTAAGGTGCATGATAAGGTAATGGAAGATCGAATAATAAAAGTTCGCGAGATAGATAGCATTATAGGCATCCTCCATGAAAAACTTGCCATGGAGAAGCTCTGTACACGATGGGTGCCGTGCCTGCTCACTTTGGACCAAAAACGGAAACGAAAGAAAATTTCTGCTCAGAATCTCACACTGTTCAAGCGCAATCCACAGGACGTTTTGCGCAGATTCATAACATTGGATGAAACGTGGATTCGCCATTACTCCAGAGACCAAACAACAGTCCAATCAATGGACGAAGAGTGGGTAGAATGCACCAAAGTCGGCGAAAATTGTTTTGTCAGCTGGAAAGGTGATGGCCACTGTGTTTTACGATTCCCAGGGTATAAACCTGACAGATTGTTTGGAAAAAGGCAAATTCGTAACTGCGCCTATTAAGCTGCTCTTATGGATCGTTTTAAACAGGAACTAATTCAAAAAAGTCCAAGATTGGCACGGAAAAAGTGCTGATTCATCAGGACAATGCTCCAATGCAGCTATCGTAATGGCAAAAGTGCACGACTTTGGATTAGAATTGGTCTCTCACCCACCCTATTCACCAGACTTGGCTCCTAGTGAGTTCTTCTCATTTCTAAACTTAAATATTTGGCTCGGTGGGAAGAACTTTTCATCGGATGAGGAAGTGTCCGCCGCTGTGACAGACTATATTGCACAGTTTGACAAAGCCTACTTTGCCGATGGGTTGAAAATATGGAAACTCGCTGGACCAAGTGTACAGCCGTGCAAGGAGACTATTTCGAGAAATAAAGTGAGTTTTGGCCTTTAAAACAATTTTTAGCAGACTTAACAAACCGCCCTCATATATCAAGAATTTTATTCACCATAGATCATTGTACAATGATATTGGTTTCGTCATTGGAATATGTAATACAAGATGAAGTTTTAAATACAAGATAATAAAGTAATCTAATGCCAATAAGACACATTATGCATTTAACCCTGCGGCAGGCGCGCTTAAGATTATTACGTCAGCGGGCGCGTGCGGCACTCAGTGACGCCTACATTTAAATACATAGAAAACCTATTTTTTTTTAATTTTTGGGTGGAATTAAATATTTATTGTGTATAACATCATTCTTAACAGCAACTTTTAATATGATCTGTATACATATTCAGAGGGAGCAGGGGAAAATTGTTACAGTATATCTGACAGAACTTTCCAGGATATTTCGTAAGCGCTACTTTAATAACAAATTCTAAATACATATCAAGAAACACACACTTCCTTCCTCCGGAGAAGCTCTGCAATCATTACATGTGACAACATGGTGGCAATGTTGCTTGCAAACTAATCTTTTGCAGCTATTGCAAGTAACTGTATTTTTTTTTTTTTTTTTTTATTTTTTTTTTTTACCACCACAAAGATGGCACCTTCCACACCTACTTACAGTCGTGATTGGCGGGAATTGATCGATGAGGTGACAGAAATGCTTGAATATCTCTTGGTAGAGTAGAGAGCTGAGCCCTTTCTTTCAAAGGGCAGTCCATCAGAGCCAAGGCCACGTTTGTTATATAGGTTCTTCTTCTGAATCTTTTCTCTGGATTGTTTGTAAAGAACAAGACCTGGTAATTTATCCCAGCAATATCCAGATAACGAAACAACAATGCTAAGGGCCATCTTCTTGTGGTCCTTTGTGTAGAATAGGTTGTACACATATAATCCACAGTATCGACTCCATCTTTTGTTGCATTGTAGTCCAAATTTACAACAGACTTGCCTGTAGCGGTGTCTATTTCAGCAGTTTCATACATTGATGACAGGAAAAGCACAGCCTTGTTCCTTTTTGTTTAGCACGAAACAAGACAGAAGTCATCTTGAAGAACGAAAAGACAACTTCCAATTTCTCACGATCTGTTCGGCAAAAATTCCGGAGGAATTTCCTTCTTGTTCTTTTTCAATGTTCCAATGAACCTTAGCCCATTTTCTAAAAGATGCTGGGCTACAGGGTAACTACTGTAGTAGTTGTCCGTAGTTACATTCCTATGAGTACCCTTGATTGGCTCAAACAATCTCTTCACAATATCCATTGCCTGGTTAGAGGCAACATATGGTCCAGGATTCTGTCTGCCGCAGTATACTTCAAAATTAAAAGTATAAAATGTCTTGCTATCGCACAATGCATACTTC
Organism: Locusta migratoria; assembly: GCA_026315105.1. Taxonomy (NCBI): domain Eukaryota; kingdom Metazoa; phylum Arthropoda; class Insecta; order Orthoptera; family Acrididae; genus Locusta; species Locusta migratoria. Next base: position 494,762,891 of record CM048745.1, on the reverse strand, counting down.
AATCCATACTTAGCGGGCTTATTGTGCATGTACTGAACAAAACCACAACGTCCGCGAAATGGGACAAGCATTTCGTCTATGGTTGTGAACTCCCCTGGACTGTAGTTATTTCTGCAGTGGTTCAGAAATGCTGAGTGGAGATTGCGGATGGCAGCAAGTTTATCAATTGCTAGTCGTTCTTTTCTTGTAGAAGTATCATCAAACCTGAGTGACCAGAGCAAGAACAGAAAGCGCTTTTAGCTAAATACTGCCCTTAGAAAAATCATTCCTGTTCCATTTGATGCCCACAGTTCTAATACATTTGTGCGTCCTCCTTTTTGTACAGCAATGAGAAACAGTGCTTCAAAAAGAGCCGTTATTTCAGAAGTAGAAGTAGTTTTGCAATCTCTAGTCCTTGAGTAATTCACAGGTAATCTCTTGTTATTTATGTACTTGTTTGTGTTTTCAACAACATAATCAATTATCTGAGGATCAAAACATTTGAGAAAACTTTTAGTTTCACTTTTAGCTTCTCTACCATTCAGTTTCGGGACTGATAGGACTTTGATTATATTATTACGTTTGTTTTCCCTGGTAGTGCTAACAGATTATTTATCCACAAAGTTTCTTGGTCCTCACCAATATAAAAATGGCAGTCATCATGTGGCACTCCTATCACTTCATTCTCGCTAACGGATGACTGCTCAGATTCGCTAGAATGATGTGCAGTTTCAACTATTTCTGCTTCCTCATCGCTGTCAGAGAAATCAGCGTAATCTTCTTCGTCAGATGATTGCAGAAGAAGACGCTCAATTTCTTCTGGTGTTAGTCCTTTCCGTTGTGCGGACCTGGGAGACATTAATTCTAATACCAAAGCAATGTCAATAAATAAATCATCATACACCCACAGAGTTGTGAAACAAAGCTTCTAATCATCAAAACATCCGACAGTGGTACGGCTGCATGTACTTACATTACCGAGCGCGTGCGGTACGCAGTGCCGTCTCGGTGCAGTCGTCCACTCCACAGGTCAGTCACAGCTGTTGTGGTGAGTATATTGGGGGCGCAGTAATGTAGTTTGGCGCATGACTAAACAATCGAAGCATACCTAGCACCATTGTTGCGTGCTCGGCACGCTGACGTAATTATTGAAAGGAAACAAAATTGGCGGCACTGTATGCCGCCACGCGCCTGCCGCAGGTTAAACACGGACATAATAAAATACACAATAAAGTATTAGATAATAATGTTTTAAGCTGTAATCATGGCGCAGCAAATCATTTGTATAGCAATTCTTTAACATAGATGGTATACAATTACATGAGACTTAATACACACAAATCAAATACTATTAATTACAAAGAACTGTTAAATGTTAATATCGTGCTCTGGCATCTCTAGGAATTCTTTAAGTGTCATAAAAAGGACGATCAGATAGCCAGCTGTACCATTTCACTTTAAACATGTTTATATCCATAGATCTTGCTTATGCTGGTAATTTGCTAGAGAATATCAGAGGGTTCACTTTGTGCGATTTTCTAGTCCTTGACAACGTGTGTCCCACATTTATGACCCACTAGCACTCATCACAGTCATTTAATAACGGACTGTTACACGTGGTCAAATATCGCGAAAAGAGAGTCCTATTGTGCTAATACGAAAATCTATTTTACTGTCCAAACAACGTCAGTGCAAAATGTTTCAACCTCAATAGCAATTTCTGAGGTTTATACGAATATCAGAAATTACTTATGAAAATATTTTGATGTGCTCCCTTGATTTCATTAAAAGACATTGCGAGCGTTCAGTATTACAAACGCATTTAGAAAGCTGACGTTCGAACTTAAGTGAATAGGAAATGAGATGATGTGTAACAGGAAGCTTTAACCAACTGAAACCAGTATCGCCGACTCTGCGCTCGTTGCCTCAATGTTTGACCTTGTTAGACATATTTTGAGCTCACTGGCAGAATAATGTCGTCCGTGCCAGATATGTCTGTCACGTGGGCAACAACGTGCGTCAGGAAACTAGCACAACTTCCATATCAACGAGACTGACTGCGGCCTTCCTTGTAGCAGTCATGAAATTACTTGCAAGATACATCTGGAATGTGTCTCTCCGATACTGTAATATTATCATCAGTAATTCGTCACCAATTTAACCGTCCATAGTGATAATTATACAAATTAGTTAGCTTTATAGATAGTGTTGTAATAACGAATAGGACAGGAAACACAGGTGCCAGTATAACGTAATGAGTGCTATTATTATTTATTTACTTATTACAATTATCTGTATATACCTAATATGAAGCATTTTTGTGGGTCTTGGTGTAGAAATTGTAACGTACAAGCACACTCAAGCACTAGAAGAGATAGAGAATTCTGTAATTGCATTTGCTATTCAATTAACGGACACTACAGTTCGTAATTATTCAGCAACTAAAATTCTTAAATCGAGCCGCCTGGATTTAATTATGACATTCACAGAGACCGCACAGTATCTAGTATGGCTGAAAGAGAGAAGATTTTTCGGGCTAAAATCAGCGTCTGGAATATCATATTCGTATACAATTCAGCCAATTATTTTCATGGACGGTAGTCTTTTCCTCCACTAGTGGTGGTCCGTGAACCAAATGGACATTTGGCCCACTTTTTCTTTTTTTTTCATATTGTTGCAGGGCATGTATCATATACAATACATTGGATTGCTATCGAGACAATATAACACACGGCGAAAAAATAAATGTTACTTTATTTTTGCGTATTAAGTAACATATACTCCTATTTATTTAAATAACATATACTCCTACTTATGCCATAAAATGCACAAAATTGTTACAAATTGTCTCATTACATGTTCTTGCTGAAATAAAATTTTGAGAAAGATAGAAGTTTTACAATTTTTTTAAAAAAATGTGAAGTATGAAAAATTACATTCCTTTTTTTTTTTTACAAATTATTAAATATGGAGTGAAGCACATTCGTTAACTTTGAGCAGCCCATTGCTCTGCACCGTGATCTGCTCTTTTTTCTCGGTAGCCATTTCTGGCATTTGCAAAGCACATTTCTAGCCTTTTTTTCGGTAGCCATTTCTGGCATTTGCAAAGCACATTTCTAGCCTTTGGTGGTATTGGCTGAACTGATCCTTTCTTCCTTCTATTGTCCCCTTCCCTCTTTATCGCCTGCCGTGTCATATATAACGGGATTATTTGTGTTTCTTTCAGTGCTGCTCAACATTAAATTTTCAGTGACATCCATCTTGAAGGAATATATTTGTTTCCTTTGCCACTTCTCTCAGCAGTAATTAACGGTCATGCCTATTAAAACTACTATAACACATTACGTACTCTGTTCTGTGGCCTCAGCGTTTTTTGGATCTCAAGGAGATAGAGTTTCATGAATTTGTGTTAGGTGTACTGAAGTTTCACTGTCTGAAACTTCTTTTTCTTGTTCAGATGCTGTCAAGTGCGTCCCCTGATTGTAAACTTCAGCGTCATCATCATCACAGTCATGATCAATTTCGATATCAGAACAGCATCAAAGACCTCATTCAGAAACTGAGCAATTTCTGAAACGATAGACATGTCACTAATACTTAGATTTTTATTGGTACTGGAAGCATTAGTAATGCCTGTCACATCATGAAAGCCGTGAAATACGCACTAAAAGCAATACAATAACGTTGAAATAACGAATACACAACATAAAAGGCAGACAATCGACATTTGCTAACATACATATGAAATGTAGTCACAGAGATCAGATGTATCATATAATTTACATCTACAAAAATACGATTTTTCAGAAGAAATATCGTCATTCAAGTCACTTTCTTTGATAGAATCAGGGATCTGTTAGAATAATTTTAGTACTGCTTTTAAAGGAATAACTGACTAATTGACAATACTAACCTTTCTATCTTGAGGCCATGTTTACTCGTCCAAATAACATCAGTAGACTGCCTCATTGTAACGAATACGATACAACCGGCACTTTTACAAAAAACAGCACCCAATGTGAAGAAACCTCGTTTGAACGGATGTCTCATATGATATATGAGGTCGTTAGAGGATACACTAATGCTTCAAAGTGGAAAGGCGTATTCTTGAATAAAGGCGAGATAACTGTATGTCTCCCCGTGTTGGAACAAAATGCTGTGTGGTTCTGGATTCATTTCACTTCATCAACAGGATCTGTTCGTAATTCGAGATAAACGCATAAAGGTAACAACCATTCCACCTGGCGCAACATGTCTTGTTCAACATTTGGAAGTATACTTCTTTCGCCAGTGGAAAAATTCGCTACACGTTTCTGTGAACGAGTTTTACTTGACAACATTGATACTGGACACAGTCACTGTCATCAGTCTTCAAACACTCATCCCCCCTATTTCAGTGCACCCATATTCAATAACGATGAAGCATGCCCGGAAGAGTTACATTTCCACTTGCATGTGATGCTTTTGATGCTCTTAACAGTGTTATTTGGAATCGGAAGATTCAAGTTGTTCAACACCTAACTGCAGGAATTCATCATATGTCCAGCGCGATTAATCCGATTATTATTGGCTGCGTTTGTGTTTAACATTTTATATATCAAGCCCCACAAACGTGTATAATAGTATGTGTTCCTTGCTGTTTACATTAGACATTTGTGAAACGTGATGGCCATTTTGATGCACTTGAAATAACTTTAAGTGTCTTGACCACAATTTCACTTTATTAAGGCCTTACGCGTTTCGTCATACGTCATTATAAAAGGCAAAACTATTTAAAAATAAAAAAAAACTTAGAACCATTATTGTCATAGACATATGTCATACATAAAACATGTTTACAATTCACCACAGAACATCTCTGGAGTATGTGAACTTTAAAATTCTCCCGGCGGATCGAATATTCATAGAAGTTTCGGGTATTCAGCCGGTCGTTGTCTAAAACATGACACGATGTTTCGGCCAGACACCTGCTAGCCAACTTCAGGTGAGTCGATGAAGAGTGAAGAGTGCGTTCAGCGTTCCACTGTATATAGAAAACTTGGCGGTTACAGCGCATGCGTCAAAACATAAACAGACAGGCCACACTGCCCTCGCTGGTGGAGCCGCGGAGTTCAGCTGTCCTCTGCACTGCCACTGCCGCTCTCAGCCGACGTCGGCGCTCTCCGTCGTCTTAGATCTGAGCAAATTTTAGTAATGACGGGATTCCGTGCTTTGTCAAGTTGGTAGCCACTATCCCGATTCATCAAATTTTCCGCGGCACGTTCTCCACTTTCTTGTTCTTCTTTCTAAGTGAGAGTGCCTTACTTATTTGCTGGTTAGAATATCCGTTGTCTCGAAACACTTGCTGGAGATGAGCCAACTCTTGTGGCAGACTATCAGCATCTGAGATTGTATGGGCTCTGTGAACAAGTGTTTTAAGGACACTGCTGGTTTGCGACGGATGGTGACAACTTGAAGCCTGTAAATATAAATCAGTATGAGTTGGCTTCCGATAAACTGAGTGTCCCAAAGAGCCATCATCCTTCCTTTTAACTAAAACATCCAAAAAAGGCAAACATCCATTTTTCTCTACTTCCGTAGTGGAGAACGAGGAGGATACACTGGCAAAATCCCTTGCTTTTCTTCCGTTTGTGGGCAATATTTCTTTTAAAATACTAAGAATTCTCCATAATTTTCAAGTGAATGTAATTTTCCGCCCTCCATCCACCACTTCCGTAGTGGAGAACGAGGAGGATACACTGGCAAAATCCCTTGCTTTTCTTCCGTTTGTGGGCAATATTTCTTTTAAAATACTAAGAATTCTCCATAATTTTCAAGTGAATGTAATTTTCCGCCCTCCATCCAAAATTTCAGACTTGCTGGGTTCGGTTAAGGATGACTTGTTGTTACGTAAGGCTAGTGTCTACAAAGTTCCCTGCCATTGTGGTATGGCTTATATAGGCCAGACTACGCGCACTGTTGAAGAACGTTGCAGTGAACACGAACGCAACACACGCCTTTTACAGCCAAGCAAGTCTGCTATTGCTGAACATTGCATTTCCACCGGACACTCTATGGAGTACGATAAAACGGTAAATTTGTCAACAGCATCATGTTTTTGGGACTCCATTATCAAAGAATCTGTGGAAATACATGTCGCGGAAAATTTGATGAATCGGAATAGTGGCTACCAACTTGACAAAGCATGGAATCTCGTCATTACTAAAATTTGCTCAGATCGAAGACGACGGAAAGCGCCGACGTCGGCTGTGAGCGGAAGTGCAGGGGACAGCTGAACTCCGCGGCTCCACCAGCGAGGGCAGTGTGGCCTGTTTGTTTATGTTCTGACGCATGCGCTGTAACCGCCAAGTTTTCTATATATAGTGGTACGCTGGACGCACTCTTCAGTCTTCATCGACTCACCTGAGGATGGCTAGCAAGTGTCTGGCCGAAATATCGTGTCATGATTTAGACGACGACCGGCTGAATACCCGAAAATTCTATGAATATCTCTGGAGTATGCATTTGACCATCCTACAGAGATGTTCTGGGATGAATTTTAAACATCTTTTATGTATGACATATCTCTATGACACTAATAATTTTAAGGAGATTTTTAATTTTTTTGTAGTAGTTTTACCTTTGATAATGACCAGGGGCGTAGATAAGGGAGGGACGAGGGGGTCAACCCCCCGAACGTTTTTTTCCTTTCACTCGTGCTACAATAAAAATTAAAATAATTTGTGTAATGGATATGAGAGACTGAAAACTTTGCCAACAAAGAGAGGTACAGGGTGTCCGTAAGTTGTAATCGAAGGTTGACTTCTTACTTGTTGTCGGGACACTTTGTCTTGAATGTCTTATGGGTGGCCTTCGTGAGGCCTGTGCAAGCGTCACCCACAACTAATTATATAAAAAAAGAAAAAAGTTGTTCAGGTAACCACCACCTAACCATCAGAAACAATGAACAAGTATTGTTCAATTCCAGCCAGAAACACGTTTCACAGGCTGTTTAAAGTACCGCGCGAGACTTGTCTAGTAGTCCAGTAACATTTTCATGAAAAGGGGGTCTAAGTTGCATCTAATGGGGGTAGTAGGTTTTTTTTTCTTCTATGGGATGTGACTTAGATGTTAGATACAAGTTTTCGACTTCGGCAGACCCCCGGATCACTTTTGAAAATCCCCAAAACCGCTAAATTTTCGCACTTTTTCTGTTTTTTTCCCCCTCATTTTCGTCCTGAAGCAAAACCTTTTCGACAAACACTGTTCAGTACACTTTTAAAGTGTATTACATTTTCTACAATTTAAGACCAAAATTAGCTCGGAAGACACAATAGTTCCTGAGATACAGCTTTTCAAAAATTGGCAAATTTTCACAGCTTTTAAGATTGAAGCTAATATTCGTGTTTCATTTTATGCTGTCGTCTTTATATCTGCTATAACCTGTCTGAAATGATTCAGTGAGGTGTTTTACAGGTATTCGGTTTGTCAGTTTGAGGATCACTGGGGGCGATTTTCGGTGGAAGGTCGCTGTTCACAACAAGGCAAGTGAAACTGAAGGAATAATAATCCAGTAACACTGTACATCGTTAAGTCGTGTCAAATGGGGGTGGTAGGTAGGTTTTTTTTTTTCTTGTATGGAATGTGACTATGTGACTGAGATGCTAGATCCAAGTTTTTGACCTCGGCAGGCCCCTGGATCACTTTTGAATTTTCCAAACACCGCTAAATTTTCGCGCTTTTTTCGGTTTTTTCCACATTTTTGCCATGAAGGAGACCGTTTTCGACTAACACTGTTCAGAACATTTTTAAACTACATTAAAATTGATACAATTTGAGACCAAAATGAGCTCAGAAGGCACAATAATTCCTGAGATGCACCTTTTAAAATATTGTCATATTTCCCAGAATTTAGAAGTTTGTTATTTTCATACGCAATTATCTTTGTATCCACAATACCCAGTCGGAAATGAATCAGAAAACATTTGTTTATTTTCCTCTGAAAGGGGAGAACAAGTAGATACTGGAATGACTACACATAATGAGATAGGAAGCGAATGATGATTTATCTACTCTTGTTGTTTGGAATATGATGAGAACTTTTTTAAAAGAAATTCAGTGCGTTACAAAGTCGTTATGTTATAATGAATTCGTATGACTGATTTTTGTCGGAAAAGCTAAAATTTCGGGTGTGCAGATTGTCTAGTGTCAAAGACAAATATATACAGACAGGAAACCTCCGTAAGGGCCCGGTCCCACACTCAGGGGTGCGGGGCGGGGGTGCTGAAGCAGTTCTGTAAGATGTCCCATACTGGCCAGAGCAGGCGGCAGGTAGCGGCTGCCCCCACCACCACCTCCCCTCAAACCCCCGCAAGCCGAACACAGCCGTGGCCTCATAGCAGGCGGCACGAGCTCTCCCCTCAGCCTCCCTCCACGCTACCCTCTGACGTGCGAGAGGCACCCTCAGAAGCGCCTCTACTGTGGTCTACCAGTACTAAGCCAGGGAACCGCCTGACATCTGCTAGCATCTTACGGCAATACGAGGGGAGCGTAGGACAGTGGTTTAGGGGGGGCTGCTCATCTTCATATGTTTCTCTGTGCTAGTGTGTCGGAGTCGGCCTCACCAGACAGGGCGCTCTTAGCGGCAATAAACCAGAGTGCAATAAAATAAAGTCTTTCCCCCGTCTACCCTCCTGTCCACCTTTTACGTTCCTTTCAAAGCCGCATCCTCTGGTCGGTTGCCAGAAGACGCCTGAACGGTAAAGTGCGGTTGATTCAGTCGTTAATACGTGATGTGCCGTTGACGTTTGAAGTTCCCACTATGTCGGTGCCGGGATCGTCTGCCTGTCATCATTGAAGAGACGTGAGGAGAAACTAGTTCTTGTAGATGGTGGTCATCTCCTTCACAAAGTGGTGTGGCCCAAGCATTCCTCGTCTGAGTTGTTAGCTGCATGATATATACAGTATCTCAATGCACAGTACGGTCGTAACATAGCTGTGGTGTTTGATGGTTATCCCACAGAGCATGTCCAAACGAGTGCAAAACGCTCTGAACGTCAACACCGATCTCAAAGACGTTATTCTCCTGAGGTGCTGTTAGAGGAATCAACAACTTCCAACGCTCCCGAGGAAATTTTTTATCCAATGACAAAAACAAATTAAGATTCATCCAGCTGTTGAAGATAAAATTTGAAGCCAAAAACATTGAGATTTTTCAGGCTGAAGAAGATGACACATTAATCATCACCACAACTATCAGAAAGATCTCTGATTTTCAGTTTGTGTTTATTGTAGGAGAGGAAACAGACTTGTTAGTCATCCTGACCGGTCTCTGGATTCTCACGAAAGGTACCATATACCTTCAGAAATATGGAAGAAGGCAATACGCCAGATGTACTCAACGACATCAACATTTGCAGAGAGTCACCTGAACCCTTTTACTCATGCCTCCAGTGGCTGTGATTCCACGTCGTGCCTCTCTGGCCAGGGGAAATTGAAGTTATTTCAGATACTGAAGAAACATGGAAACCTTAAAGAGTCGTAGCAGTTTTTTCTAACCCAGCAGCGACACCTGCTGCAGTAGATGAAGCTGGAGAGGAAATCCTCATTGAGCTGTACCGGTGGGGAAAGATCTAGTCAAACCCTGAACGATGGTTTTCATTTTTAAGGTGTATATAAAAACTTAACAGGTTGTTTTGCTTATTCTGATGTGTTTGCGAAAATGAAAATCATTCAACTCAAAACATCGAGAGTGCACGGACGATTTTACATAAAGTTCCAAAGGGACCAGTAATGAATATTTTAGATGAGATCGAGATATATATTCATACTAAAAATTATCCAGACAAAGTGCTTAATGAAACACGAATTTTAAATATAAACATTATTTAGTTAACTTTATTGACTTCATCGACGAGAAAGGCTGAGTACATAACAACAAACCAACGATAGCTATTATAAGTAGCCAATAAAATAACCCTCTGACCTATTAACCATCTCTGCTATCATAGTTATTTACATTGTAAGACATCTTTGAAAAACTGTTACATTTAAAAACGTGTTTATAGAAAAAATAAACTTAAAATCTTAATAACATCTCAGGCTGCAAAAAGTACAGCAGCTAAATGCAAATAACATACTGCTCTAAAGTATGATTATATAATAACAGTTATGCCAGATGTTATATATGATGCTAGACCATCATAGCTGTAAGTAGAAAAATTTTACGTGTGTAATACGTCATTTACAATACACAAAAGTAACTTATGTTATTCTTACATAAACGCAGGCAGTTGAAAATGGCGAACTGCTGAAACTGCTTTTGTGCAATAAATAAAAATGTTAATTACAGCAGTGATCTGGACCTCTTAATACTGTGTCCTTTAGAGACATTTACTTGACTGCGGACCCCAAAATCAAGAAGTTAATTATGGCAACCTTTGATGAAATGACTGCTATGCCAGAAGTGTTAAAAAGTTCTTCGTTGTAAGGACTGCATCCAAGCATGAGACTGTAATTTCGAGCACCTTTTGTAACTGTTTGCAAATAATCTGGCTTCTTTTACCTCAATTTCACAAATCCATTGTAAACTTAGACCTGCTACTATGACTCGGATGGGATGCTGAATGCCTACCTCTCAGGCGATACGCGACGCGATGCGGACATTGGTTGCTATCTGTTTTTTTTTTCTACAATCCCTCTGATTCTTCGCATTCCCTAATCTCTCTGCTACACCTATTTTTGCTCCCTCGCCGCACGGGAAAGGCCGCGCGGCCTTGGGCGCCATGTCAGTGATTGCGCGGCCGCTCCCGTCAGAGGTTTGAGTCCTCCCTCGGTATGGGTGTGTGTTCCGTCCTTAGCGTCAGTTGGTTTAAAACTACTTAAGTATATGGTCCGATGATCACAACAGTAAACCTTTTACAGTAGTCGACGTAACTGATTTGCGAGCGGCAGCAACTGCACCAATATTTGATACAATTTATTATCAGCCAATAGTTGCAAATTTATTTTTTAATTTTTTTGAATCCTTCTGAATCATCTTCAGAATCTGAAACAAGATAGAAAACTAAGTATGTACTAACTCACATTTCTACAATAATTGATTGTAAAATGAACAGAATTTACTTCTAACAGAGATACTAATAATTGAAGCTGCGTCTGCAACCTGTCTCGTATTTATTGTGACAAGTACTGTGCATTAAAAATTTTTATAGATCGGTTTGAGGTAGATATATAAAAAATTTTCAATGCAGTTATGAAGTACAGTATTTGTCACAACATAGACGCAACTACAAGGCAAACCTCTTCAGTTACATGCAACTCTGTTAAACATAAATTCTATTCATTTTACAATCACATTATTGTAAAAATGTCTGTAAAAATTAGTTTTTTATCGTGATTTAGATTTTGAAGATCCTCCTCAAGGATTGTAAACATGTAAATGTAAAAAATCATTATCAACCTTTGGCTGATAATAAGATGACATTTACCTCCCTCTTTGTCTTCTTCGGACTCTCGTCTTAGCTAGCTGAAAACTCGGTGTTGCTTGGATATTTACTTATTAGTCTAGTTACTCTATTTATGTACTCCTCCATCTTCTCTCCGTCCATTTCCCACCCCTACCTTCTTCCTGCTCCTCCTCCTCCTCCTCCTCCTCCTCCTCCTCCTCCTCCATCCAACCATCTAACCATCCATCCCCCCTCTCTGCCACTTTCCTTGTGGACCCTCTCTCTGTTAATTTTATATGCCAAATTTCGTGATTATCAGTCCGAAGATGTCAGGAGTATGATAGTCTCTCCCATGCTCCGAACTAAATTTTCTTTTAAAGGGCGGATAAGCAAAATTTCATCAAGATCGCAATAAAGCTGTAGTTCGAAATCAGTTATAAAGTAAATTCTCCCATGCAGCGTACGAATTATTATGTAGGCAGTGCAGATCGTCTTGTCTTGAAGGTCCAAAAACGTACAAAAATCTCGTGTCACGGTGTATAAATTAGAAACTAATGACTGTATCGTATGAAAATTCGGAAAACATGTGTAACGCGAAATAAATTGTAGTAACAAGGAAATGCTTGGAATCGAAACACAGCGCCATCTGCTGGATTGTTACAGAACCTAGATAATAACATTTAATTTTCAATATAAATATTTAGATCATTAATCGAGATAAAATTATCATGCCTTTAAGGTTGACCATATCACACACAATATAGGAAATAAAATTTCACTAATATTAGTTGAGTGGTTTCATAGTTCAACGCTGCAAAATATCGTAGCACTGCTAGCCACCCACAAGGCCATGAAGAAGAAACCCAAGTCACGTGAAATTAAAATATTCATAGTGGTCTCATAGCGGCCAGAAAGTTAGCTACGCGATCTCGGCCTACTCTGTGTGACGTCACAAGACAGTGCTCAGGTCTTCTCCTCAGGCAGTGTTGACTTCCCCCATGCTGTAACTGCAAGCTATGACTAACCTAGCGACTGTGCTCGTAGTTGGCCCTGTATGTCGTTGCCTTGTATGGAAGCTGCTCCTCTCCCCGAAGAAGTCGCGGCGACATCCAAATAGAATCAAAATTACGCCATCAGTCCGCCGAGTAGCACCTCCTGCCTAGCACAGTGATTTGGTGTGAAACCTAGGCATTCTTGATCACAGCGCTCCTTCCACCTAGCGGTCCCTGGTGTTTGTAGCGGATGCTTTGGCATTGGTCCTAATATACAGGGTGAATATAAATTCGCACACTCGAACTTCGCAGCGCGATTCCTCACCTGCCAACAATGAAAAATGTCTCCCACAAAATTTCGTCCTGTGCATATTTTCGCCAGTAAATGTACGTCAAAGACTGAGATGGCTGTGTGTTCCATACGTCAGTGTGTTTCATAATTACGTCAACAAACTTGTAATGGGCGTATTAGGCGTCTTGAGGAACAAAATGAGCATGGAAACCCATGCCAGGAAACGCCATTCAACGACGCTACGGTGAGTTCATGTAACAGGCACCAGCTCCTGCCGCTAGACATCCCCTCCAGCAACTTCGACGCTCTGTAGCGTCATTTCCGGGCATGGATTTCTAAGCTCATATTGTTCCTTAAGACACCTCCAACATCACCTACAAGTTTGTTAGTGTAGTAGTGTAATTCTGAAACACACTGACGTATGGGAAACTCACCCATCTCAATCTTCGACCTCCATTTACTGCCGGAAATATGCGCAGGACGAAATTTTGTGACAGAATTTTTTTTATTGCTAGCATGTGAGGAATCGCGCTGCAAAGCCCGAGTGCGAAAATTTAGATTCACCCTGTATATTCTGCGATCGGCCTTCGTTGTTCATGCATTGCGGAAGTGGCGTCTCGAATTCGTTGTCTGCATTAAGAGCGGCTTACCTGTGCAACTTGCCTGTTCTACAGGCACCTACAATTATTCATTGAGTTCCTCTCGTTCATCTTTCGTGCAGGTATCTAGAATTGCCATTCCTGTGTCCCACAGTTCCAAAATCCTACTGCATTGTAATTTGTTCAAAACGTTGAAATGCTTGTAATCATTTCATCGGTCCCTAGACAGACAAAGTAATTATACTAACTAACATACACACACACACACACACACACACACACACACACACACACACACACCGGCTGTAGACCACACTACGGCGGGAGTGGCCTCGCAATCTTCGACTTTGCATCTCAGAACTCATTAGATCACAAGGGACTTAACTTCCGGGGTTATCAGTCCCTAGGCTTACAAAATACTTAAACTTAATGTAGGCGCAGGCTTCCGCAGCCGTTGTCACTTTCAATAAAGTTCTTTAAAGAACTTCATTGAAAGTACTTAAATTAACTTGCAGTAAGGACAATACGCACATTCATGCCCGAGGGAGAACTCGAATCTCAGACGGCGAGGAACTGCGTGCTCCGCAGCAAGATGTCTTAGAACGCTCGGCCACTACACATCCACATCTACATGGGATACATTGCAAATCACATTTAAGTGCCTGGCAGAGGGTTCATCGAACCACCTTTATACTATTCATCTCCCATTCCATTCTCGAATAGCGCGCGGGAAGAAAGAACAACTGTATCTCTCCGTTCGAGCTCTGATTCATCGTATTTTATTCTGATGATCGTTTCTACCTATGTAAGTGGGAGTCAACAATATATTTTCGCATTCGGAGAACAATATTGGCGATTGGAGTTTCGTAAGTAGCCCACTCCGTAGCGATAAGCGCCGTTGTTGTATTGATTCCAATCCCAGATCCTGTATCATTTCCGTAACGCTGTCTCCCCTGTATCGTGACAATAGGAAAAGAGCTGCCCTTCCCTGGACTCTTTCGATGTCAAACCCACCTAGTAAGGATCCCACACTGGGCAGCAGTACTCCAAAAATGGACTGACAAGCATACTGTATGCAGTTTCTTTTGTAGTTCTGTTGCATCATTTAAGGGTTCTGCCAATAAAACGTAGTCTCTGGTTTGCCTTTCCCACGACATTATCTACGTGTTCTTTCCAGTTTAAGTCTGAAGTAATAGTAATTCCTAGGTATTTTGTGGAGTTTATAACCTTCACATTTGATTGATTTATCAAGTAAACAAAGTTTAACGGATTTCTTTTCGTACTCATGTGGACTACTTGACACTTCTCATTATTTAGAGTCAATTGCCAATTTCTACACCATACTGATATCTTATTCAGATCGTTCTGCAGTTGGTTTTGATCTTCAGACGATTTCACTAGACGGTAAATGATGGCGTCATCTGCAAACAACCTAAGGGGGCTGCTTAGATTGTCTCCAAAAAATGTTCAAATGTTTGTATAGTCTATGGGACTTAACTACGGGGTCATCAGTTCCTAAACTTACAAACTACTTATGAACTACTTACTAACTAGGACGGCACAAATATCCATGCCCAGGGGGGATTCGAACCCCCGACCGTAGTGGCCGTGCAGACCGTGACTGGAGCGCCTCAGTCCCCTCAGCCACCGCGGCCGGCCCTCCGCCACACACGGTGAGGTGGCTTGCGGATTAACGATGTAGGCAGATGTCGCCACGTTGTATACACAACATAAGCTGGTGCCACTGATCATGCTCGCTGAAGGTGCTGCATTTGTCTCCCGGCCGTATAGGTATTCAGTTCCAGCTTCCAACACTACACGAATCTGGATGACGAAGCAGTTGAGCGCCGGCTGACGGCCGTGCCGGCGCGGCAGACGAGTACGTGCCGGGTTTTCCCTGGCGGCTATATTTAGGGCGAGTATCAGCGCGATCACGACTGCCCCGAGTGCTGGCTGGACACTGGGCAGTTGACGCAACGGATCGCCGCGCGCGCGGAATGCGGTTATCGGACAAAGCGTGGGCGCACCGCCTGTGTACTAAAGCTCTGTATATGGAAAGTATGGCCATCCTTTTCCGCGCCGCGTGCCGCCGTCTGCAGCTCGCGATTGGCTGAAATCGAGTCACGTGCTTCTTTTCGCCATCTTGGTCCTATACGTTGCTTCGCTCCGATGAGTAACCTTGCGAATATTCTTATGTTTCGGTTTGATAATGCCACAGTGTTGTACTTTTGGGTGTTTTTAAGAAGCGTAGAGGGGAGGTAAATATTATAGTACTTTCATTAGGTGTCAGAAATACAGGAAGATGAAGTCTGGCTGATGAAAGTCGCCAGAGAAAACTAGAAGTCCAGAAGCGAACTTCGGTTCTTGTGCTGTGATGATTTTAATTCATATGTAAATTAATAGATTAAAGATTCGCTGACAAATAAATTAAGCGGCAGATACCTATATATTTTTAACTTTAATAAATTTGTAAAGAAAATTCCTGCACAATGTCGTGAGGTTAAATTATTCATGCGTTGTTGATTTTATCTACAGGTAGTTGTCTAAAGTACACTTTTTACATATTAGTGAGTGAACTAGATTCTCGTTTAGATATGAAATTAACATACAGTTCCATAAACAAGCTTTTCTCATTCGTTTCCATGTGTATCATTACAGAAAACAGAGAATTGAAACAAGACAAATATTAGACATTCAAATGTAATTGGCGTTGTAAAGACACTTAATTTCTGTTTCTGGTAAAAGACATGTAGTGGGTATCTCCTTGCATTTTTCGTAGTTCATGTAAAAAGTACATAATAAACAAGAAAATACTCAGACTTTCCCATGATCTCAAATTGTTTTCTTAATTTACACTATGCTCCGATGACGACATGAAATATTTTGCTACGGTACAGGTCAGTCTGAATTTATTGGTGAACTCTTTAGATCTGGAGCCGCAAACCAGTTTTCATAAAATCGTACGATAAGTATTCCGTAGAGCAGCCAGGTCCGCATGGACAAAACTACGCGAAGTTCCCGCATCTGTCCGTCGGATATAACACCCTGTAACTCGAGAATGAAAAGAGGTATCGTTCTGCTCTGAACCTTAAATAAAATTTCGATATCTTACCTACATTTCGTCCGCAGCATTGTATGAGCTACAATCAACCATACGAAAAATCTACGCAATGCGATTTTTCCTCTGCAAACTCTTCAAAATTTTGCACAGTAGTTTACTTAATTTGATGTAGCGTGGAAACTATAAGTAATAATGAATATGAGATCATTATCGAGCGTATATATCACACTATAATATGTGAAAAAATTAAATTTTTCCATTGAATAGTGTTTAAAAATCGGTTGATATGTATTGTTAAGCGCTGGGAACGTGGTAGCGGTCGGTGTGTAAGCGGAATAGGGCCAGTATGGCCGACGCTAGCAGGCTGGCCATACTTTCCCTATACAGAGCTTTACTTGTGTACTAGCGCTGCCTGGCAATACTGACTGGCCGCCGTCTGAGAGTGACGCGACGCTCCCCACGTACCAGCCAGGCCAGCGGAGAATCGGGAGCAGTCGACCGCGGCGAGCAAACCACTGCTCCAGCCAGCGGTAGCTGAGTCGTCGCCGCCACCACAGCTTTGTGCGATCAGGGTGGTGTTGTTGGTCCTCTGCTATTTCTTATTTACATAAACGATTTAGGGGAAAATCTAAGTAGCTCTCTTATACCCGGGCCGCTGAAACATTGCACTTGACGTTTCGCGTTACGGCGAGTTAAGTTGGCTACACTGATTTAGCGACGTTGCAACACTAGCCTCTATACGCACAGCAAACGAAACGGTTTTCAGTTGCATCTCGTAAATGTAAGCTATTGAGCAATGAAAGTGCATATAATAATTCATTCTTGAGCAGCAATTAATTAACGACCTATTAATGAAGACCAGAGACCAACAATGCACACGCTTTCAATAACGGAGCAAAGCAATATAGAAAATAAGCATTGAATCACGACAGATACGAAATAAACAATAATCAAGATAGTAACTTCTCTCTGTACGTTTTATAATCAGAATGCTTTTCACTCACCATTTTACGGTGATAATGGTACAGGTTCCCATCTTCACTGTTGTCACTGCCAAAATCGTCGTCATCACCAAGACAAATCATTAACCGTTCATGATTACTGATGATCCCTGCTATTGTTTTGTGCTGCCCGAATCAGTTTTCAGCCCCCTTTTTTTCCAAGATGCAGCATCCACATTGGCAACAGCTTCACGCAACAGCTTTTCCACCTCTGTTATTGTGAAAGACTTATTGTTCCTTAAGTAATTCCTCACTTCACTCCATACCAATTTTATAGGGTTAAAACGTCAGTGAAATGGTGGCAGATTTATTACATTGTGACGCTGCTCCTTTGCGATTTCGTCTACTGCGTATGTGGGTGTAATAGGCTTAGTTTGTTTCACGAGCGATTATAAAAGAAGTTTTGACATTGACATATCCGCAGCAATATTTCTTTCTTGTAACCACTGCAACATAACTTCTTTCCGATCGTTTGAAGCGAGAATGAACTTCCTGCTAAGAGCATAAGCTTCGAAGTTTTTATTTGTACGAAATTGTGAACTTACTCAGAAAATGTCACTAGACAAACGTCTTTTCGCTGACATTATCCAATTACATGAACTTGGAAATTCAAGTTAAACCACTCACAGTAAAACAAATTGCAGCGAAAACAGCACAAACAACGAAAACACGAGGTAGATAAGATACACAACTTTGTTTACGTTAAAACTGAACAAAGACGGCAACGCGGGAATTTTGACGTCACGGCACGTGATCACTGGAAGTGTTTATCGCGCTGTGATTGGATCGTTCCCAGCGACTAGCGACTCGCGCTTCTTGCTCTTCGCTTGTTATTTGTAAACGTCAAGTGCAAAGTTTCAGCGGCCCGGGTATAGGTTGTTTGCTGATGACGCCGTCATTTACCGTCTAGTAAAACCATCTGAAGATCAAAACCAACTGCAGAACGATCTGAATAAGATATCAGTATCGTGTAAAAATTGGCAATTGACTCTAAATAATGAGAAGTGTCAAGTCGTCCACATGAGTACGAAAAGAAATCCGTTAAACTTTGTTTACAACATAAATCAATCAAATGTGAAGGCCGTAAACTCCACAAAATACCTAGGAATTACTATTACTTCAGACCTAAACTGGAAAGAACACGTAGATAATATCGTGGGAAAGGCGAACCAGAGACTGCGTTTTATTGGCAGAACCCTTAAAAAAAAGTTCAAATGTTTGTATAGCTTATGGGACTTAACTACGGGGTCATCAGTCCCTAAACTTACAAACTACTTACGAACTAGCTAATACTAAGGACGGCACAAATATCCATGACCGAGGGGGGATTCGAACCCCCGACCGTAGTGGCCGTGCAGACCGTGACTGAAGCGCCTCAGTCCCCGCGGCCACCGCGGCCGGCGAACCCTTAAAAGATGCAATAGAACTACTAAAGAAACTGCATACACTACGCTTGTCCGTCCATTTTTGGAGTATTGCAGCCCAGTGTGGGATCCTTATCAGGTGGGTTTGACGGAGGTCATCGAAAGAATCCAAAGAAGGGCAGCTCGTTTCGTATTGTCACGATACAGGGGAGACAGCGTTACGGAAATGATACAGGCTCTGGGATGGGAATCATTACAACAACGGCGCTTATCGCTGCGGCGTGGGCTACTTGCGAAACTCCAATCGCCAACATTCTCCTCCGAATGCGAAAATATATTGTTGACTCCCACTTACATGGGTAGAAATGACCATCAGAATACAATACGAGAAATCAGAGCTCGAACAGAGAGATTCAGGTGTTCTTTCTTCCCGCGCGCTATTCGAGAATAGAATGGGAGATAAATAGTATAATGGTGGTTCGACTAACCTTCTGCCAGGCACTTAAATGTGATTTGCGAAGTAACCCATGTAGATGTACCGTACGCAACCTGTTTTACAACGACAGAAAAAAATAGCACATTTGAAACACACGTTAATATGCTTACGGCCCGTCAAACAGAAAGCGAATTGTCCTTGCAGACACCCCGTGCGAACTGTGTATTGTGACAGTGTATCGCCCTGATCGCCGCCTTTTATTCGGCCTCGGCGTTATAATTTCATAATACACACAGACCCAAGATTGTAGGTGACGTGACATAGGGAGGGATGTTTAAGATACATACAGCATACAGTAATTGGTTGCAAAAAAAAAAAAAAAAAAAAAAAAAGAAAAAAAAAAAAGAAAAAAAATTATTTAAAAAATTTTTGTACCCACACAATTGTCTGTTTCGGGCCTTCACTACAAATTTTTATGATCTGCGCCATCTTACAGTAATATGCCTTTGATAGAAATGACATATAATAGCTCAGGATATTATAAAATCAACTGCCTTTCAGACATGATAACTTCACATGTCAAAACAAAGATATCAAAATCTTGTGTACAAGTCTTTCTTACCGTCATTCTACATCTACATAGATACTCTGCAAATCACATTTAAGTGCCTGGCAGACGGTTCATTAACCACTTTCATAACTTTTCTCTACCGTTCCATTATCTAATAGCGCGGGAAGAAAGAACACCTAAATCGTTCCGTATTCGATCTTATTTCTTTTATTTTATTGGTAAGGTCATGTCTCCCTAAGTGGGTGATAGCAAAATATTTTCACATTCAGAAGTAAAAGTCGGTGATTGAAATTTCCCAAAAGGATCAAGCCGCAATGAATAACATCTTTCTTTTAATGATTTCCACCCCAATTCATACAACATTTCCGTGACGCTCCCCCCCCCCCCCACCCCACCTCCGCGTTACGCGATAAAATAAAACGAGCTGCCCTTGTCTGAACCTTCGCAATGTCTCCCGTCAGTCCCACCTGGTGAGGGTCCCACAAGGGACAACAGTACTCCAGGAGAGGACGCACAAGTGTGATGTAGGCAGTCTCTTTGGTGGAGCTGGTGCATCTTCGAAGTGTTCTGCCAATGAAACGTAATCTTTGGTTCGCTTTCCCCACAATATTTTCAGTGTGTTCTCTCCAGTAAGTTGTTCGTAATTGTAACTGCTAGGTATTTAGTAGAATTTACGAGCTTAAGGTTTGACTGATTTATCGCGTCTTCCAGACATCCCGTGAGAACTCTCTGTATTGTGACACTGTATCGCCCTGGTTGCCGCCTCTTGTTTGGCCTCGCGCTATAATTTCATAATACACACAGGACTCAAATATTTTGTTATGTTGATCCACAGTCATACAGTACTGATTAATAGATTGGACCGCCATTGGACTGTAAGGTATTTTATTTTGACAATCCGGGTTTCGGCTTTTAGGCCATTATCAAGTATACAAATAGCCTAATTATTTGGTATATGTGGATGAACAAAAGTCATTTTTTCGATATATGCTGGAATATTCATAAAGATGCAAGTTATCATTAAGTAAAACGTGAAAGTAACAAAACATACATATTGAAGCAAAATGGAGCCATCACTTGAAACGGCCGTGATCATCAGCGATGACAGCAGATACTGCCTTCCCGCAAGTGATGGTCGTGTGCGTGAACAACAGATATGGTGAGCGCTGTCTGGTAGGGCACTCGTATGCGTGCAGAATTTTGTAAGGGCGTATTCATTTGTATTGTTGTGACAGGAAGGTTATGTCATGAACCAACAGGATGATCCTCACCCATAAAAAAAGCGCACGAAACTCAACATGCTCTGCAAGACGGGCAGCCACTTCCGTGGGCAGTACGATCTCCGGACTTGTCACCAATCGAGCCTGTGTGGGATACGAGGGGACGACAATTGAAACGTGCGACTCGTCAATCCACAACTGTAGCACAACCAACAACAGGTCGAGCAGCAGTGGAATGATGAATCCCAGGACAGTATTCTCCATATGTGTGACTGTATGGATGCCAGAATCAGCGCCTACATTGCCACCCGTGCAGGTTGCACCTTAAGCTGAGTTTACTCTAGTATGTTATTGCAGCAATTTACTTGCTGGTAGAAACTTGCCTAACTACTTGCGAGTGTAAATGTTTGTAGAGCTTATGGGACTTAACTACGGGGTCATCAGTCTCTAAACTTACAAACTACTTATGATCTACGTAATACTAAGGACGGCACAAATATCCATGCCCGACCGTAGTGGCCGTGCAGACCGTGACTGACGCGCCTCAGTCCCCTGGGCCACCGCGGCCGGCGCGAGTGTAAATACGTCACAGAGTGGACTTGTGACCCTTGCAATATATTGCACAGATAACTTGCTCCAAGTATCCGACTTCCATTGTGAACAGTGTGCAAGAAGCTTCAGCAAGTTACTTGCAGATTTTAGTATTCATTTCTATTTTCTGCAAGTTCAAATCGCAAGTTTTTGTAAGTATGTCGTCTACTTCAACACATAGCTTACGTAACCTTTTATTGAATGTCACTATTAAATTCATACAACCATCCCAAGAACTATATGTTACGACATAACACAAATGGAGAATAAACGACTATGAAGAAAGCAAGATGCCAAACACTGAATTAAGCTGTGGAGCATTTCCCTGAAATATGGAATGTGTACAGTGATTTTAAATACAGATAAAGGAAACAGGTGTACCTGTTTAGCAAATTTAATTTATTGCAATAAATCTCACAACAAACTTTTCGCACCAATAGAGAGATCAATGGTGAAAAATAAGAAGTGACCATTAAGAATGTGGCGTAAGAACCGTTCCTTGGCTGAAATAACTATGAGTCCTCTTTTTATGATATGTCTAATTGATGTTCATAAAGTTTATTGTTTAACAATCCATATAATTTATAGAAATGTTCTAGAAAAGTTTTCAAACCTAAAGTTCTCGAAACGCAGTTCTAGGAAAAATTATTGTAGGTTCCATATTGTAGCCTAAGTACCGGTATCCTCTCAAACCGAAATATTCATCTTTTCTGTGTTCTTCGCAGTAATTAAAAGAGCTACAGTATAAAAGACCCACCTACTCGTCATTTTTCTTGTTCTCACTAAAAGTACATGTCAACGGTGTCTGCAAGTTATTAATGAAAGTTACTTGTCGAAGTACTCGCGGAAGTTTCTTGCTTACTTCTTTCAAGTGTTGTGTAAAGACAGCTGCAAGTAAATCGTAATAACTTCTGCCAGCGACTTGCTAATGTAAACCCTGCTTTACACTAATATGGGTGTTCGACCATGAATCGACACCTGGTACTTCAATAGCGCTTGAGCTATTGATCTGCGAATGTAATCATTTTATATACTCCCAATGTACTATTTTAAGAATCTTGAATGGCCGCAGTGGAGAAGCCTAGCGGTCTAAAAGGCGGTTGTTCGCCGACGGAGGTTCGAGTCCTTCCTACGGCGTGTGTGTGTGTGTGTGTGTGTGTGTGTGTGTGTGTGTGTGTGCGGGCGTGCGTGCGTGTGTCTTGCTCTTAGGTTAGTTTAACTTAGTTGAAGTAGTTTGTGAGCCAAGGGACCAATAACTGAAGATGTCCCAAAGATTTACCAAACATTTGAACATTTTTGAAATCTTGAGTGAATTGGAAAACTCTAACTGGGTGTATTCTGCGGCATTGGCCCCCTACTTAGCTTGCATTTATTACGAATCTTTAATACAGCGCAAAGTTATTAGTGATTGGAAAAAAGCGCAGGTGACTCCCTTTTATAAGAAAGGAAAGAGAACTGGCCCACACAATAACAGGCCAATATCGTTGACATCAGTTTCATGTAGGATTTTGGAGCATATTCTCAGTTCGAATATAGTAAATTTCCTTGAAACGGAAAAGCTTCTTTCTATGAATCAGCACGGGTTTAGGAAACATCGTTCATGTGAAACTCAGCTTGCCCTTTTCTCACATGACATCTTGCGAGCCATGGATGAAGGGCAACAGGCGGATTGTTTTTTTCTCGACTTCAAAAAGGCGTTCGACACGGGGCCACACTGAAAACTACTAACGAAGATACGAGCTTATGTAATAGGTTCACAGATTTGTGACTGGCTGGAAGACTTCGTAAGTAATAGAAAGCAGTACGTTGTTCTCGACGGCGAGTGTTCATCAGAGACGAGTGTATCGTCAGGCGTGCCCCAGGGGAGTGTGATAGGACCGCTATTATTTTCTATCTATATAGATCATCTGATGAACAGATTAAGTAGTAATTTGCGGCTGTTTGCTGATGATGCTGCGGTGTATGGGAGGGTGTCGTCTTTAACTGACTGTAATAGCATACAGGATGACTTAGACAAAATTTCTAGTTGGTCCGAAGAATGGCAGTTAGCTCTCAATGTAGAAAAATGTAAGGTGATGCGCATGAGTAGAACAAACAATCCCATAATGTTCGAATACAGCATTAGTAGTGAGCTTCTTGATGCTGTCGCGTCGTTCAAATATCTAGGCGTAACATTGAGGAGCGATATGAAATGGAACGAACATGTAAGGACAGTTGTGAGTAAGGCGGACAGCCAACTTCGGTTTATTGGGAGAATTTTGGGAAGATGTACTTCACCTGTAAAGGAGACCGCGTATAAAACGGTTGTACGACCACGTCTTGAGTATTGCTCAACTGTTTGGGACCCGCGGCAGATCAGTCTAAAGGAAGACATAGAGGCAGTTCAGAGGCGAGCAGCTAGGTTTGTTACTGGTAGGTTCAACCAATGCGGGTGTGTCACGGAAATGCTCCGGCAACTCAATTGGGGATCGCTGGAAGAAAGACGACGTTCTTTTCGTGAATTTATGTTAAATAAATTTAGAGGGCCGCAATTTGAAGCTGAGTGTAGTACGATCTTGCTGCCGCCTACTTACATTTCACGTGGTGATCACTACGACAAGATAAGAGAAATTAGGTCTCGTACGGAGGCATACAAGCATTCTTTTTTTCCTCGTTCAATTTGGGAGTGGAATAGGAAAGGATATGCCTAGTAGTGGTACAGTGTACCCTCCGCCACGCACCTTACGGTTAATTGCGGAGTATGTATGTAGATGTATTAATTTCTGGCAGTGTAGAAACAAATGAGTGAAGTTCTCATCGATAGAAAGAGAGCAGCTGACTAATTCTTTCATCATTACATATCCGCACTTTCCATAAAGTCTTGCAACGAGCTCCGCCCAGACAAATTCCTTTTCTACCAGCTGTAAGAAAATTTTAATGTATAACCGTCCAATCAGATCTAAGAAAACCCAACTCTTCCATCCTTCACAGGGCTCCGTTTTCCTCACCAATGCTCTTCGTTCAAATCCTAGAAGCGTGTATACACTAGCCATTAACTTATGCAAGTAAGTTCTATAAGTACTTGCGGAATTGTCTACACTAGAGACACCTTGCGATAAAGGCAACGAAAGTTTACATTGTCGTGCTGTAAAGTGGGAACAATCGCCACCGTTATTTCATTGTTGTTATTAAAGAAAAACATGACGAAATAAGTTCAAGGAATAATTTTTGTATGAAGAAATGGGTGCATATAGGGCGTTACAAAAAGATACGGCCAAACTTTCAGGAAACATTCCTCACACACAAAGAAAGAAAATATGTTATGTGGACATGTGTCCGGAAACGCTTTATTTCCATGTTAGAGCTCATTTTATTCTCTCCAAATCACATTAATCATGGAATGGAAACACACAGCAACAGAACGTACCAATGTGACTTCAAACACTTTGTTACAGGAAATGTTCAAAATGACCTCCGTTAGCGAGGATACATGCATCCACCCTCCGTCGCATGGAATCCCTGATACGCTGATGCAGCCCTGGATAATGGCATATTGTATCACAGCCGTCCACAATACGAGCACGAAGAGTCTCTACATTTGCTACCGAGGTTGCGTAGACAAGAGCTTTCAAATGCCCCCGAGTCAAGAGGGTTGAGGTCATGAGAGTGTGGAGGCCATGGAATTGGTCCGCCTCTACCAATCCATCGGTCACCGAATCTGTTGTTGAGAAACGTACGAACACGTCGACTGAAATGTGCAGGAGCTCCATCGTGCATGAACAACATATTGTGTCGTACTTGTAAAGGCACATGTTCTAGCAGCACAGGTAGAGTATCCTGTATGAAATCATGATAACGTGCTCCAGTGAGCGTAGGTGGAAGAACATGAGGCCGAATCAAGACATCACCAACAATTCCTGCCCAATCGTTCACAGAAAATCTGTGTTGATGACGTGATCGCACAATTTCGTGCGGATTTTCGTCAGCCCACACATGTTGATTGTGAAAATTTACAATTTGATCACGTTGGAATGGAATTTATATTTAAAGAGAAATACTAAAATGAGCTCTAACATGGAAATTAAGTATTTCCGGACACATATCCACATAACATATTTTCTTTCTTTGTGTGTGAGGAGTGTCTCCTGAAAGTTTGGCCGTACTTTTTTGTAACACCCTGTATAAGTACGAGGGGTGTTCAAATGAAAAGGTACGAAACGACATTGTGGGTATAACTGAAGTCTGTATTCAAAAGTAATCACCAGAAGACTGAGCACAACTATCCCACTGTTTAACGAGTCGAAGGATTCTCTGTACCCAGGATTCTTGTGGCTGTGACGAGAGCCAGTCCTCTGCTGTGTCCTTCAGATCGTCGTCCGAGGTGAAACGCTTCCCTTTGATATGATTTTTTTAGCGGACCAAACAGATGAAAGTCATAGGGTGACATGACGGGCTGTAGGTGACGGGCTCAAGCTGCTCCCCCTTGAACTTGGCCAGTACACTTTGCGTGACCCTGAAGACGTGTGAACGCGCATTAGCGTGAAGCAGAAACACTCCGTTAGCAGCCCTGGCCGTTTGCTATTGAGGCTACGGAGTGTCTCCCAATAAACGTCACTGTTAATAGCTTTTTCGTGCTCGAGAAATTGGATGAGTATCGGATCTCGAACGTAGGAAAAGACGGCGAGCATCACTTTGCTTTCCGGGGGCACAGCCTAATTTTTTAGGGGAGGTGACGACGCGTGGTTCTAATTACGTTGTCCCAAAGCGCCATATTCAAATTGCAACTGGTTTCGTTGTTGAGACGTTTCGTACCCTTTCGTTTGAACACCCCTCGCACATATTAAATTTTTCAGTGAATATTACTTAAATGATGCTCTTATTAAACAGTTTCTGATAATGTTATACAGAAGTTTTTCTATTGCAAAATCTTGTTTTCAGAAATAGGATACAAAAGTGCTGGAAGATATTAAATAACCACATCGAGTTTTAATTGCCCTTTGATTAAACAATTGTAAAACAGATGAAATATTTATTTTCAGTTCCTAGTACTACATTATATTCTATTATATTGTTTTCAGTTAGCAATAGTACATAACATACACTTTTTTTTTCTGGCAGTTAATTCCACTGACCGAGATACTTTTTCGCGTTCTAATGTGTACAATTCCTCACATCGTCCCCGACTACGATGAGGCTCTGTATGAATGTCTGAATAGAAAAGGGAAGTATTTTGATATTTCGGAAGCTCACAGAAATAATTCACCTAAGCAGAAGTTTGAAAAACAGTTACCTTCTGAGTGATCCACATCTACGGGATCAGATGAAATCAAACTTCATCTGATGGAGTATACAATTTGCAAAAAAAAAAAAAAAAAAAAAAAAAAAAAAAAAAACACACAAACAAACAAACCTCGATCATCTCTTACCCCACACGACTTCAAGCGTAGTTCAGACTCTTTCGATTCTGCGTTTTAATCTTTGCCTACTTTCTACTTATTCTTTCAGTAAAAAACCGTCTTGATTGCAGATTATTTTATTCTTTAATTAATGACGCGTTTCGCCCTTTATCAGGGCATCGTCAGATTATCTGCGTAACAGAAGTTACACAAAATTACAAGGCGAAATTACAAAACGGGGATAATGGGACATGGGCTTAGTTGGTTCTAAGAAGACAATATAAATGGCAAACAAAGCTCACACTGCGCACTGTGGTGTAACACCGTAAGCTGGCTCTGCAAGTCATGCGTACCAACAGCCATTGTCGCTGAACTGTCCCTCTACTAAATGCAGAACACTGTAAAATTATTTCCTTCAGAATTTAGCGTTTTCTTAAATGCAACAAGGTCGCATCCTTCTAACCATGAACAACGCACCTACATTGCAATAGTAGCTCCGCCGCAATGCACTGCTTGCATTACACAATGGCAGGTAGCATGCTACAACAATTAGCCAAACCCAAACTCTTCCATCTGATTGCCACAGGGCGAAGAGTCAATCAAAATCATTCCCTTGCAGTAATCCACTGATCAACGGCATCACCCCCTAAGCGTCACTATGTCTACAGAAATCTGTAGCTTTTGCAGAGCTGCTCTACCATTCTACCCCATTACTTCTACTTTTGCACGAACTAGTGTACTAATGGACTACTGGTACCACTTCCTGACCTGCGTATAATTTCTTTCTGTCGAGAGAGCAATTTAATGATTTTATCTACGACAATGTTCTTAAAACAAACTCTTTGTCGTTTTTAAAGAGTACTCTTTGCCGTTTTTCAGGGTTCGTTTGTTTCAATTTTTATTCTGAATAAAGTGTAGTAGTCGTGCCTAAACTTTTGCGTATTATTTTCTGAGTGAGAAAGTGCGAATTTAATAAGTTAAGGGCCCAAGCTTGTTTTAAAACGGAATATATGATAAAATACGTGGTCACGAGTGGTCACATAGGCCGTAAATGCAATTTTGGAGATGGAAACTGAAGTGGAAAAGTATTGTTTCTCCTTGTTCGAAATTCAGAATGAAAACTCCTCTAGAAGCACTGGAACTTTAACCATTTGTGCAGGAAAGGTGTTATTTGTCGAAGGAGAGACGGACACTCAGGAAACGAGACTCGCTGAACTGGCAAAGCAAGATCGGAAATGTAAGTCCCATGCTATACAACGCATCGCCGACAATAGTCTGGAATATGCAAAAGATAAGGTAACTTCTTATGATTTATCGGCATCTCTGTGCAATACGTTTGAAAGAAAAGGAATTTCTAGTCAACTTTTGCTGATAAAACAACTATGAAGTCTGTTGCAACAAATGATATGCTAGATAATCACTTTCTAAATTTTGACAAATTAATACAAGATTTACTTTCGACTGGATCTACTGTTGAAGAAATTGACACTTTGCGCCATCTACTTTTAACAATGGCCGTGGAATACAACGTAGTTGTAACTGCTATCGAAACACTCTCAGTGAAAGATCTGACACTGAGCTTAGTGAAAAATAGGCTGCTGCATGGACAGTCGAAGCGGAAAGGAGTAGACGGGAAAAATAAAAATGATTATACGCGACCTGCTACAGCTTTTCAGATTCAACGTTATCACAAAAGAGAGAGAGAGAGAGAGATTCGCCAGAGGGCAATAAAAATAAGAAATCAGCAAGGGACTTCAGACAACACTCCAACTTTACATGTCATCGTTGTGTAAAAGTTGGTCAAAAAAGCGGCAACTGCAGAGTTAAATTACGAAACAATAATTCTGGAGACAGCAACTCAGTGAATGTGGGTAACATTAAAGAGAAAGATGGGTTTTGCTCTGCAGCCTGAAGTGAAAATCAATCAGCAGACAACATAAACTGGTTCTTGGACTGCGGAGCAACAGAACACTTTATTAACAGAAATATATCTCTCTGTAATGTGAAGAAATTGGAAAAACCCATGAAAGTAGCTAAGTCAGGCTTATTTTATTTTTTTAAGGCCAAAAATTAAAGGAACACCTGAGATAACAAAGAAAATGTTTTATTTGTGCCTGATCTTAATTATAATTTTTTGTCAGTTAGAAAATCGAAAATGAATTGCTTTAGTATCACTATTGAAAAAATAATCAAGGTTTAATTAAAAACTGAACAGATATATTGCCATTGCAAAGTGGAATGAATCTCAGCTATATTTTTAAAACTCTTTCGCAGTGTAAAGCCTTGTCAGCTGCTTCAACTGAAACTAATGTCAAACTGTGGCACAGCATATTAGGTCATTTGAGTTATGAGAGCATTAAACACCTCCAGTCACTGGTTGAGTGTATGGAACTGCATACTTCAACCATCCCCTTGAAACAAAGCTAAGATTTCATTCAAGGAAAACAACCGCAGCTGCCGTACTATCACACCAGGACAGGTGGCAGCAGACCTCTTGAGTTGATTTATAGTGACCATTCTCACCGGAATCATTTGACGGTAAGAAGTATCTGCTCACATTTATTCATGATGTTACACATTTCACAGTTTCCTAGGTACTGGAATCGAAGTCAGAGGTAACTTGCTTCGTGAAGATGTTTCACTCAATTGCTACAGCTCATTTCAATTTGAAGATCAGCAGATTTCGCTGTGATAGTGGTTGAGAATTCTTGTCAAATTAGTTGTAAAATTCTTTGTAGAACATGGAATACAGTCTGAGTTTACAATCTGGTATACTCCTTAGCAAAATGGTGTCTCCGAGAGAAATAATGGGATTCGATGTTTAGTTCTCCAATGTAAATTAAATATGAAAATCTGCTCAGAAGTTGTTCATACTGCCGTCTGTCTACTAAACAGAATCCCTACTGCCGCTTTTAAAGGATAGATCCCTGCTACTTTGTGCCACAATGAGAAACCTAATACGAGCGCGCTAAGAGTATTGGGCTGCATCTGCTGGTACCAAAGAAACTGACAAAGGGAAGTTTGACAGAAAGTCATTGAAGTGTTACTTCACAGGCAACTGTTCAAATGGCTACTTTCCTGGTGTCCAGAGGAAGAAAAACCAGTCACAGGAAAGAATATTGTTTTCTATGACCGAAAATATGACTTTGAAAGCGTACCGGTCGAAGTCTGGGTTACGAAACCTGTACAGGAACCTTCCGAGACGAAACACGAAGACAATAATGAAGATGACGTGAACTGGTGATGACTATGGAAGAAGTCCCATACCAGTTTTAATCAGTGATGAAGAGGAAATGGAAAATGAAACTGTACGACATTCTACCAGTGAGAAGAACCCTCCTAAATATCTAAATGACTATGCTGTTCTTACACTGTATGCTTAGAGATGTTTGTCGATGATGTACCAAAAACTTACAAGGAAATTGCAACTTTTGAAGATAGTGATATCAAGCCATACAGGTTGAAATTGAGTCTTCAAAAGGAAAATAAGTTTTGATGCTTTATTGAACTACCCACGAAGAAAGGCCACCAGCGTAAGTGGGTTTTCAAACTGGAGAAGGATAAAGATGGAAATATCATAAGACACAAGGCAGGACTTCTGGATAAAGGATGTTCACAGAGAAAGAGATTTGACTATGAGGGAAGATATACAGCAGTGGCTCGGCTTACAACTGCTGGAATAATTCTCGCAACTGGAGCCCAACAGGGACTGGTTCTGGAACAATTTGATTTTGCCAATAGTTTTATTCACGGTTTCCTCAGGGAGGAAATATACATAGCTATTCCTGAAGGACTGGCTATTTCTGAAGATCTAAAAGCCATAACTGGTTTGGTTTGAAGATTTAAAAAGTCTCTATGTGAAATGAAGCATGCACTGCTAGCATGGAAACATTCTATTCATACATTTCTTGGGTCTATAAGATTCACTCAGAAGCTGATAAATCCATTTACTACAAGATTTTAAAGTAATTTGTTATATATATATATATATATATATATATATATATATATATATATATATATATATATATATATATATATATCTTCTAGGATAAGCCGTAACGTGAGTATTGCCTCCCGTGTTCCTACATTTCTCCTGAACCCAAACTGATCTTCCCCGAGGTCGGCTTCTACCACCTTTTCCATCCTTCTGTATATAATTCGTGTTAATATTTTGCAACCATGACTTATTAGACTGATGGTTCTGTAGTTTTCACACCTGTCTGCACCTGCTTTCTTTGGAATGGGGATTATAACATTTTTCTTAAAGTCTGAGGGTACTTCGCCTGTCTCATACATCTTACACACCAGGCGAAACAGATTTGTCATGGCTGGTTCTCCCAGAGACTTCAGTAGTTCTGAGGGAATATCATCTACTCCAGGGGCCTTGTTTCGACTTAGGTCTTTCAGGGCTCTGTCAAATTCTTCTCTCAATACAGTATCTCCTATTTCATCTTCATCTACATCCTCCTCCCTTCCCACAATATTGTCTCGGAGTTCATTTCCTTTGTAGAGTCCCTCTATATACTTTTTCCACCTTTCAGCTTTCCTTTCTTTGCTGAGAACTCGTTTTCCATCAGTATCCTTGATATTCATAGAACTATTTTTCTTATCTCCAAATGTTTCTTTTATTTTCCTGTAGGCTGTATCTATTTTTCCCTTATTTGTACATTCTTCTACATCCTTGCATTTGCTTTCTAGCCACTCCTGCTTAGCCATTTTGCACTTCCTGTCAATCTCATTTCTTAGTCGTTTGTACTCCATTTTGCCTGTTTCATTTACTGCATTTTTATATTTTCTCCTTTCATCGATTAAATTTAGTATCTCCTGTGATATACAAGGATTTTTTGTAGGTCTTGCCTTCCTACCTATTTTGTCCTCTGCTACCTTCACTATTTCATCTCTCAATTTTACCCATTCCTCTTCTACTGTTTATTTTCCCCTGTTTCTGTCAATTGTTGCCTAAAGCTCCCTCTGAAATTCTTAAGAACCTCACGTTCCTTCAATTTATCCAGGTCCCATCTCCTTATTTTCCTACCTTTTTGTAGTTTCTTCAGTTTCAGCCTACAGTTCATAGCCAACAAGTTATGGTCAGAGTTTATATCTGCCCTTGGGTATGTTTTACAGTTTAAAACCTGGTTCCGTAATCTATGTCTTACCATTATAAAATCTATCTGATACCTTCCGGTGTCTCCTAGTCTCTTCCACGTATACAACCTTCTTTTGTGATTCTTGAACCAGGTGTTTGTTATAACTAAATTATGTTCTGTGCAAAATTCTACCAGGCGGCTTCCTCTTTCATTCCTTTTGCCAAGACCATATTCACCTACTATCTTCCCTTCCCTTCCTTGTCCTACTACCGAATTCCATAACAATTAAGTTTTCCTCTCCCTTAATTGTCTGAATAATTCCCTTTAGCTCCTCATATATTTCTTCGATTTCCTCATCATCGGCAGAGCTAGTCGGCATATAGACCTGTACTACTGTTGTCGGTGTTGGCTTCGTATCTATCTTGACAATGATAATGCGATCACTGTGCTGGTCATAGTAGTTTACCCGCATTCCTATTTTCTTATTCATTATCAATCCTACTCCTGTGATACCCCCAATTGATTTTGTATTTATAATCCTGTACTCACCTGACCAGAAATCCTGTTCATCCTGCCACCGAACTTCACTAATCCCCACTATATCTAACTTCAACCTATGCATTTCTCTTTTTAAATTTTCTAATTTTCCTACTCGATTAAGGGATCTAACATTCCACGCTCCGACCCGTAGAATGCCAGTATTGTCTTTCCCGATGATCACATCCTCCTGAGTAGTCCCCGCCCGGAGATCCGAATGGGGGACTATTTTACCTCTGGAATATTTTACCCGAGAGGATGCCATCATCATATGTTCATACAGTAGAGCTGCATGTCCTCGGGAAAGGTAACGGCTGTAGTTTCCCCTTGCTTTCAGCCGTTCGCAGTAGCTGTGTGGCAAAGCCACATTAGCTGATGTTACAAGGCCAGCTCAGTCAATCATCCAGACTGTTGCCCCTGTAACTACTGAAAAGGCTGCTGCCCCTCTTCAGGAACCACACGTTTGTCTGGCCTCTCCACAGATACCCCTCCGCTGTGGTTGCACCTACGGTACGGCTATCTGTATCGTTGAGGCACGCAAGCCACCCCACCTCGGCAATGTCTGTGGTTCATGGGAAGGAAGGAAAGAGAAATATATCAGAGTCATATACCATATATGAAACGTTTACTACAACCACTCAACATGCAAAATTGTAAACCAGTCAAAACACCTATGGAAGTTAAACCGGAAATCAAGGATGGAAAAAGAATCGATAAACTACGCAGAGAGTTAATTGGATGTTTGATGCAAACAACAAAATCTGATTTGTAGTCAGTTTCGTTAGCGATACCAAAACAATACACCGCAAGAACTCTGGGAACGCTTGAAAAGAGTTTTGAGATACGTAAAAGGAGCCATCGATATAACACTACGTTGACATTACCTGACATCGCAGGTTGTGGAGGCGATCTGATACATTAATTTTCTTCAGAAGTAGAAAGCCAAGATCGCAAAAATAATAATTTTTATAACGACTTGTGCCAATGGAATACGCCACCATCATCCGGTTATGTAAAATTATACAACGCAGTTATCTTACATTATTTAAAAAATGGAGGATAATAGTACCTGAAACATAGCACTTAGTCGAAATGTAAAATAGATAAGTCAAGACATCAACAGCCTGTAAGAGACTTATATTTTACAAGCTATTGATGTTTTAAGTTATGTATTTTATATTTCAACTAAGTGCTATGTTGCACGGCCTCTCAGCCCGGAAGTTTTATCTAAAGATAACAATTAGAACTTAAATAAACGAGAATAATATTACTCCAGGTGGCAGCACTACATCCATCTGCATTCTTAACTTCACTAAGTGTAGCAATGTCATAAACGATTCTCACCATTAAAGAGAAATTTGGTGAGGGAATTAAAGTTCAGGAAGAAGAAATAAAAACTTTGCGGTTTGCCGATGACATAGTAATTTTGTCAGAGACTGCAAAGGATCTGGAACAACAATTGAATGGAATGAACAGTGTCTTGAAGATATAATATGAACATTAACAAGAGTAAAACGAGGCTAATGGAATGGAATGTCAGAAAATCGGGCGATGCTGAAGGAATTAGATTAGGTAATGAGACAATAAAAGTAGTAGATGAGTTTTGTTATTTGGGTAGTAAGATAACTTCTGATGACCGAAGTAAAGAAGATATAAAATGCGGAAAGCGTTTCTGTAGAAGCGACATTTGTTAACATTCAATATTATTTTAAATGTTAGGAAGTCCTTTCTGAAAGCATTTGTCGGGAGTGTAGCATTGTATGGGAGTGAAAGGTGGACGATAAGGAGTTCAGACAAAAAGATGACAGAAGCTTTTGAAACGTGGTGCTACAGACGAATGATGAAGATTAGATGGGTAGATCACGTAACTAATGAGGAGGTGCTTAACCGAATCGGGGAGAAAAGGAAGTTGTGGCATACTCTGACTAAGAGAAGGGATAGATTGGTGGGATACATTCTGAGACATCGAGGAATTGTCAACTTAGCATTAGAAGGAAGTGTGTGGGGGAAAAATCTTAGAGGGAGACCGAGGGACGAACACAGTAAGCAGATTCAAAAGGATGTAGGTTGCTGAACGTATTCTAAGATGAAGAGACTTGCACAGGACAGGGTAGCGTGGAGAGCTGCATCAGACCAGTCTGCGGACTGAAGGCCACAACAACAACAATATTCTTTCGTTCTTTTGTTCTCGATTTTTATTCCAGTCTTGAACACTTCTTTCAGTTCCATTGTGGCTTCTTAGATGTACATATTGAAACATAGGGGTAAAAGACTGCAGCCTTGACTTAAATCCTCCTGAATCCGAGCAGTTCGTTCTTGGTCTTGCAGTCTTATTATTCGCTTTTGGTTAATGTACATATTGCATATTATCCGTCTTGACGTGTAATTTTAATTTTTCGCGTTAGCCCTTTAACATTCAACTAGGGCGCTCTCGGCTCAGGATACCTCATATTGAGTGACTTGGCCTTTTCTTCATCCCTGTAAGATTTTATTAGCACGAGGAAACTGAAGTATTTCTGCCTCTAATAATTACTGAACCATTTAACTGCGTTCGTTCAGTTAATGAAGAAGTAATACGACAATCCTCTCACCAAAATTAATGAGAATTTTTCAGTGCATCCAGTGCTGTTCGAAACAAAATCTCTGTCTCGCATATCAGTTTGAGAGAAAATGTCAGATCGAACGCAGCTGACGTAAGACATCACAATCAGTAGTTTGGCACAGACGGCGTCAGAAGCATCAGAAAGGAAAATTGAAGGTCAACTATGTTCATCTGTTTTGATACGACCACCGACCTTGGAAGGCTTTGGAGCAAGATAAAGCAGCGCTTAGCTGTAATTGCGTTACAGTAATTCTCAAAACTAGTGCAACAGTAATTCATTCAAAGTACGAGGAAAAGCAGCTACAGTGAATCCCCCAGATATGAACGAAACTGCGTTCTAAGTGCTACCGTGTCAGATTACTCAGATTTGGGTTATCTGTGTTTTCCCGTAATTGTCCTAGGCTAATGCTGGGAGGGTTGCTTAGAAAGTGCACGTCCGATTTTCTTTGCCATCCTACAAACACCCAGAGGTAGTGTTCCTCCTCACATGACCTTGACGTCCGCCGGACTTTCAACCCCAAACTTCTTCCTCTTTTGTAAATGCCTTTGTCTTTTAACTAAAACTTTTAGTAAACACAGAGAGAGGAGGAGAAAAGGCGTGGGGACTTGTGACACGGTTTTTAAAGCATTAAATTTTTCTGCGGTGATACACTACTTTTGTATGCTACTCAAAACAATTAGGGAATCAGGTGAGATACACACTATACATATGGTGAGGAATTTTATTGAAATATTGGTTACAGTTTTAATTTTTGTGCGTTACAATACAATATTTTGTTGTCTTAACTCTTTACTTGCGGTTTACATGGAGTTTACTTACAGCAAGGTAGCATTTCATTAGAAAAAGCTAGGCAGTTAATGGAACAGGACATGCCTACACAATTTGATACAATAGATATTCCACCCACCTCTCCTTCTGAAATTAAGAAAATAGTAAACTCTCTCAAGAGTAAAAGCTCACATGGAAATGATAGTATTTCCAGCAGGGTAATAGACGGTTGTCGTCAAGAAATGAGTAGGATTCTTAGCCACATATGTAATAGTTCTCTGGAGCAGGGTGTTTTTCCTGATAGACTGAAATACGCTATTGTTAAACCACTGCACAAAAGGAAATAGTCTGATGTCAACAACTACCGTCCAATCTCACTTCTGATAGCCTTATCCAAAAGTAATATATCGTTGAGTAGCTTCACACTTAGGTATAAATAAAGTTTTAACAAAATGTCAGTTTGGTTTTCAGAAAGGCTTTTCAACAGAAAATGCTATATATGCCTTCACCGATCAAATATTAAATGCTCTGAATAACCGGACATCACTCATTGGTATTTTTGTGTGATCTTTCAAAGAATCATGGAATTCTTCTAGATTAACTAAAGTATTGTGGTATGATTGGGACGGTGTATAAATGGTTTAAATCATACCTAGCAGGAAGAATG
Source organism: Locusta migratoria (assembly GCA_026315105.1). Taxonomy (NCBI): domain Eukaryota; kingdom Metazoa; phylum Arthropoda; class Insecta; order Orthoptera; family Acrididae; genus Locusta; species Locusta migratoria. The sequence continues at coordinate 494,726,319 of CM048745.1, read as the reverse complement.
CAGAAAGTTGACATAAGTAGCTCACTTAATATTCCAAAAAAAGAAAAAAAAGAAAAAAAACACCTGCTGATTCTTCAAACTGGGAACAATCAAATATGGGGTGCTACAAGTTTCGGTCTTGGGCCCTTTGCTGTTCTTAATATATATTAATGAATGGCATTCTATATTCATGAAGATGCAGAACTGGTTCTTTTTGCTGATGATACAAGTATAGTTGTCACACCTGACAGACAAGAAATAACTGAAGAAATTGTAAACGACACCTTTCAGAAAATCAATAAGTGATTCTCAGCAAATGGACTATCATTAAAATTTGATAAAACACAGTACATACAGTTCCATACAATAAAAGGAATGACGCCATTAATAAATATAGACTTTGATCAGAAATCTGTAGCAAAGGTAAAATATTCAAAAAATTTAGGTGCATGCGTTGATGAGGCGTTGAACTGGAAAGAACACATTGAAGATTTGCTGAAACTTTTGAGTTCAGCTACTGATTCTATTAATGTAACTGCAAATTTTGGTGATATACATCTCAGAAAAAAGCCTACTATGCCTATTTTCATTCTCTGCTTTCGTATGGCATCATTTTCTGGGGTAATTCATCATTGAGTAAAAAAGTATTCATTGCACAAAAGCGTGTAATCAGAATAACTCCTGGAGCCCATCCAAGATCATCCTGCAGACAATTATTTAAAGAGCTAGGGATCTTCACAGTAGCTTCACAGTATATACATGGTGTTTCACTAAGTGTGTTTGCCTCTGTAACTTATAAAATAATAGGTTACAGGAAATTTTAATGCGGTAGGTCAACACAAGAAATGTTACTCTTTCTGCGAAGCTATGAACATAGTTTATTGTATCATTTTCCAAAGAGTTACAGTACAAAGATATAATTTTTTAAATGGAACAATAGTTTTTTTTATCGTGCATTGGATTCGTTGAAACCAGCTGCGTCCAAATCAATTTAAACTACATTCCTATCACTGTTAGTTTGGGAGCTACAACCCTTCAAAGTTTCAGGGGCAGATACCACAAGCGCTGCGCATAATGCAATGCGCCTTCTAAATGTGGTGCGGCCGAGTTGTAACGTCGCCAGTGTCACGGAGCGAGAAGCTTCCTCAATGCGCTGTTGTTCATGTATGCCATCGACATCCGATGTCAGTAACTGTAGTATATTGAGCCCCGGTTGTTTGTGTGGCTCCAACTGTCGGTTATACGGCCGTGTGCGGTGACAGTCGGCAGTCTAACAGCGCATCGAGGAAGCTTCTCGCTCCGTGACACCAGCGACATTACAACTCGGCCGCACCACATTTAGAAGGCGCATTGCATTATGCGCAGCGCTTGGGGTATCTGCCCCTGAAACTTTGAATGGTTGTATCTCCCAAACTAACAGTGATAGGAATGTAGTTTAAATGGATTTGGACACAGCTGGTTTCAACAAATCCAATGCACGATAGAAAAAACTATTGTTCCATTTAAAAAATTATATCTTTGTACTGTAACTCTTTGGAAAATGATACAATAAACTATGTTCATAGCTTCGCAGAAAGTGTAACATTTCTTGTGTTGACCTACCGCATTAAAATTTCCCGTAACCTATTATTTTATAAGTTACAGAGGCAAACACACTTAGTGAAACACCCTGTATATTCACTTATGACATTTGTTATTACCAATCCCACAGAATTCAAAAGCAATAGCAGTGTACATAACTACAACACTAGGAAAAAGAATGATCTGCACTACTCAAGGTCAAATCTAGCCTTGGTACAGAAAGGGGTGAATTATGCTACCACAAAAGTCTTTAGTCATCTACCAAACAGCATCAAAAGCCTGACAGATAACTAACTAGCATTTAAAAATAAATTAAAAGAATTTCTGAATGGCAACCCCTTCTACACTATATATGAATTTACAGATATAAATTAGTAAATCTGAAAAAAAAAAAATTGTGTCATGTAATATTTTAAGTACACTTTAATAATTTGTAAAGACAGCTTTCATTAACCTGACACATTCCACATCATTACGAAGTGTCGAATTAATGATCTATGGAACAAGTACTAACCTAATCAGATCATGGGGCTACCGTATAGTGAAAACGTCATTCTCGTTGCCCTCTAATATGGTGCGAGATCACCTCGGACGGCCAATACAGTTGCACACCAGCGTGGCATGGACAGTTTGAGGTTATCAGTCAGTTTTTTAAGGATATTTGGTCATTCTTCCACGAGTGCAATGACTAGCTCTGCAACCGTTGTGGGAGGTGCTGGTATCGCTGTAATGCGTAGGGCAAACTGCTTCTCAGACATGCTTAATTCGGTGAACAAGCTGGCCAGTACATCGCTTCTATTACTGCAGCTTCAAGTATGTTGTCAACCAATGAAGCTCTGCAGGGACGAGCATTATCGTTCACCAGAAGGAACCCGACTACTATGGCTCCAGCATAGGACACAATAGAAGGTCGAAGGATCTAGTCTCTATACCTTCGTGCAGTCGAAGCGCCATTCTGAACGCCAATACTGACGCCTACCCACACCAATCGTTCAACACCATGATATGGTGATGTTTCATTCATGTAAGCAGGATCGTTACAAGTTCCACGTTCTCTCCAGATGAAGGAGCAATGATTGTCCGGCTGAACACAAACTCTTGACTGATCTGTGAACAGATCCAGGTGCCATTCGTTACCACTACAATCCTGAAGTTCTTCCGCCCATTTCTTGCGGGTTAAATGGTGTCGTGGTTTTAATGGGACACACATTATAAGTCTCCGTGTGTAAAGGTCATATTTCTGAAGGCGATTCCGGACTGTTTGTGTTGATATTGCGTGTCCTGTTGCTGCCTGGAGAGTGCGTTGCAAGTGCGTTGCATTCAGCCTCCTGTCTCTATGGACTGTTAACCGGAGATAACGGTCATCTCTTGCTGACGTTACCCGTGGATGACCTTTGCCTTGACTGTTTTTAACGGTTCCTGTATGAAATCGCGTTCAGACCATGTAAATTACACTTTCGGACACTCCAATAGCTGCAGCCACTGCCCTCTGAGTATGTCCTGCTTCCAACCCTCCTATGCCATACCTTCGGGTAAGACGCTGTTGTTGCATTGCACTACCTGCTCACTACATTATCTGAGCCCAACTGCTTGTGTAATTCGTATAGTAGAGTAAACACGGCTTAACCCTCTCTGCAGCAACTTTCTGTTATTACCACTATTCCGGTTGCTGTGATGTTGATGTCGACATTCCGTAGAACTGACAGAAAGACGTCGAACCATAATGAAACTTATACTTTGCAGCGGAGTGTGCGCTGATATGAAACTTCCTGGCAAATTAAAATTGTGTGCCGGAACCGGGACTCAATTTTAATCTGCCAGGAAGTTTCATATCATCGCACACTCTGCTGCAGAGTGAAAGTTTCATTCTGGAAACATCCCTTGGGCTGTGGCTAAGCCATGTCTCCACCATATCCTTTCTTCCAGGAGTGCTAGTCTTGCAAGTTATGCAGGAGAGCTTCTGTGAAGTTTGGAAAGTAGGAGGCGAGGTACTGGCGGAAGTAAAGTTGCGAGGCGGCATCGTGAGTCGTGTCGGGGTAGCTCAGTGGTAGATCGCTTGCCCGCGAAAGGCAAAAGTCCCAGGTTCGAGTCCCGGTTTCGGCACACAATTTTAATCTGCCAGGAAGTTTCACATCGAACCATTTTAGTTCATTCTGTCGATGACAATACTTCAGAACCTAGATATCTCAGCTGATCTCATAATATTTTTGACTGATCCGAAGAATCGTCTAGCCAGCAATACTTCAAGAAAGTGACGTATAAATGGAGCATGTTGCTACCATAAATAAACACAGCACACACCCTGGGATGACCAGCTAACTTCGTGTCGGCCCACCTCTGGCCCTATAGATCGCAGTGAGATGCCGTGGAAGTGGGTTTGTAAGTCACTGACACCCCTTTTCCAGAGCGACAACCAATTGTGGTATGTTCGTTGCTGCAGCATCCGTGAGATCCCAGATATGATCTATTGCGTTCAAATCTGGGCCCCGGGATGGCTTCCTCCCTCGCTTGTTTCTGGAAGCATTATCTGGCGTCGTGGGAGCCATGTGGCGATTCATTGTCACTGCAGAACGGCCAGGATGTTCAGGAAGCTAGACGGCCAAAAAATGTGTGGATATGGTCACTCAATAGCCCAACTTGCCACGGACTATTCAAGATTCCATCAAAAACAAGTAGGGGGACCATTCCACACCACGAAAACGCACCCCCGATCATGACAGTGACATCGCCTCTTGGACCACACATTCAAGGCAGACACTGTCCATCTCGTCATGTAGACTGAGCTACGCACGATGCCTCTATCTGCACGGGGCAATATAAATCGTGATTTGGCTGACAATATCATGTTTTGCTATTTCTGAATCGGATCCACATCCATTTTGAAACACGTCCACCTTCAAGGCAGACAGTGATCCATCTCGTCATGTAGACTGAGCTGCGCACGATGCCTCCATCGGCACGGGGCAATATAAATCGTGATTTGGCTGACAATATTATGTTTTGCTATTTCTGAATCGGATCCACATCTATTTTGAAACATGTCCACGGAATATGTATCGTGTTCCATTTTGATTTACTCGTTAACCTAAAGACTGAGGCGCTTCAGTCACGGTCTGCACGGCCACTACGGTCGGGGGTTCGAATCCCCCCCTCGGGCATGGATATTTGTGCCGTCCTTAGTCTTAGTTAGTTGATAAGTAGTTTGTAAGTTTAGGGACTAATGACCCCGTAGTTAAGTCCCATAGATTTTACAAACATTTGAACATTTTTTTTGTTAACCTAAAGTACTTCTGCACCACTAATTTTATCTATCTGTGTGTTAATTATTTTATTCTTTTTATTAATGATCAATGCCTTATGTTTATATATGTTTGTTCCATATTTATATATGCTTCCACCCGTGTGATTGAACTTGTGTGGAAGGTTGCTCTTATTATTGAGTGACTGCCGCACAATGGCTTACAGTCGCCACCTCCCGCTTTAGGCCTCGTTTGCTGTATTCAAGAACGCTTGGCTTCGTTTGTCGTCTGCGCTGGCGTCTGCTGGCTGGCCAGAGACAAGCTTACTTGGCAAGGTGGCGAGGTGACAGTGTTAGTGTCGTACCAACCTAATCTTGAAAGAAAGAGGTGACAGAAGACCTCTCTGGGAGCGGTTGTAGAAGGAATTGTCTTACACAGGTAGCAAGGGTTGATAAACACTAGTCTCTGAATGCACTCTACGTCGCGCTCTGCATCCAGTGTATGGCGGGGGGAAGGTTTTCTGAGGCCTTAGAGCTTCTCTCTTCACTTTTCATTCTGGCTGCAACGACTGTGAAAGTAAGTACTCCGCCGAATCATGCTGAGGGGAAGTCATGCTGTTAAGACTTTGCCTTCTTTGTGATAAGGCAGTCTTAGTTTTCAGTGATAGTTTTCTTGAGTAATTCTAATATATAGAATTCTAATATATAGAATTCGTGTAAATTTATTATCTGCATTTTCATTCCTGTGATGGTTTTGTGTCCAGTTTTGCTCAAGTTAGAATACACGTGTGTGGCCTTCAGCCTTTGTGTAAATTTAGTGTGTTTGAATTTCCATGCTGTTTTTAACTAACGTTTTCAGGTCACGTCTGTATCCGTGAGTATGCTAAATATTTCTTAGATTTTCTTGTTTGATTCCGTCTTTCCTGTCTTGTATCACTGATTGCACCACATGCTTTTATAACGGTCGTTACTTCAGTCTTCAGCCATGGTTACATTAATACTAGCTTTCTTCTATACTAATTCTCACGTGTGCTCTATTTGCATGTTCTGAATTAATTTCCTTAGTAAATTCTATTTAATTCACCGTGGTCACACACCACGTGGTACTTAAGAATAGTATGCCACTGCCTTCCCACACATGAGTTCGTTTAGCGCCAGTTTAATGAAACTTGTAATCAAGACACTCGCCATCTCATCAAGACGCCGCCGCTGCTTTCATGTGTTCCAGCATTGTAATGTACCGCCAAGCATTATGCGCATGTCTGTGAATGAATGAATGTGCTTTCAGCTACCCATTGTGTGTTCGCAAATTTCCTCCCACATTACTTCCATATTCATAAAGGGCAGAAACAATTTTACTACAAGCAGTAATTATATGATTTAATTTATTTTTGTACAAGGTGTGTGCTTAATTTGGTCTCCCCACATTTAGTTGTTAGTTCATTCTCCTGAATAGATTATGATTTTAAAATTTCAAACCTCTGCTTTATGATTTCATGCTCCCCGTCCCATGTTTAATTATCAATTCATTTGTTTTTTAACATTGATTTTGTGTTTGTTAAAACGTTGGCTGCTCCCTTAAGGAGTGAGCAGTTAGATAAATGTCTGTTGCCCATGTACTGTGGCCACTCATAAAGTAATTTAGAGCAGCAGTGAGCGTTTTAACTTGCAGATCTCAAGTGCCCGAGATTTTGCTTACAGGATATAAAAGGCTACTTTCAATTTGAAACTGCCTATTGTACTCGCCTCTTGGTTTTCCCTACATTTTTCACCTACACCTCCCTGTAATACCGAACTACTCCTTGATTCTGATAATGTGTGCTGTCAATCGAATCCTTCGTATTGTCAAGTTATGCTACAAATTTCGTTTTTCTCCATTAGTTTTCAACACTTCCTCCTGAGTTACGTTATCTATAGATATCCAGTCTCTCGTCACTACAACCACATTTCAAAAGCTTCTAGTCCTTAAAATATAAGATAACTAGCTCCAAACTCGACCTTGTGTGGGTATTTATTTATTCTATACTCTCGTACAACCTGTGATAGTAAAGTTCGGTGAATAGTCCGGTAACATTAACGTAGGTGATGAACTACAGTTACCTTACTGTCCTTCGAAATAGTAGCCTCCCATAACCGTGCACTGCGGAGCTCTGAGATACGTGTCCTGGAAACTTTTCATGAAGTCACGTGTCATTGGATGTCAGGAATATTGTCAAATCTCTTTCCTTCTCCAGGTTTCTTCCTGTCCCCCCCTCCCCCCCCCCCCCCGACTCAAACTCGCTTTGAAAGGGAAGAGTTTTGACAATATTCCTAACAAGCAGTGAAACGTGACAAAGCTTTTCAACACCATCTCAAAAAAGGACTAGAACAGTTATCCCAGAGTTCAGTGGTGCATATTTATGGCAGGTAACGAAAGACAGTAAGGTCTTATGCAGTCTTACATAGTTTATCTACATTAATGTTGATGACTAATCACCGAATTTCATTGCAGATGTTGTAGTCCGACTCCCCTCCCCTTCCCTCCCTCCGTCCTCTGTTCCTCTTCCATCTCTTTGTGCATCCCCACCCCCCTTCCTTCAGCTTTTATCTTCCAGTCCCCTTCCTCCCGTCTAGACGGTTCATCAACATGCCGAAATGTTTGTAAAACTATTGGAGGAAACTACTATAGTCATCAGTCACTAGACTTACAAACTACTTAAACTAAGTTATACTAAGGACAACACACTCCTGCTCGAAGGAAGACTCGAACGTCAGGGGGGATGGCCGTCCAGTCCATAGCATGACAGTCTTACCGCATGGCCATGGTGCATCTCATCCTCCCTCCCCCTCCCCATCTAGGAAAACACAAACGTATTAACATTTGTGGTGTTCAGTGAAACACAGTTTCTTCAAAATGTTCAATGTTTGTAAATTTATGGGACTTAACTACCTTGGTTTATCAGTCCCTAGGCTAACAAACTATCTTACAAGGAGACCACATGGGTATCGGATTTTAGAATTTTTTTTTATATTTATGGTACGTGAAGTTCAGATCTCAAATAACAATCAGCCAAAGTCATTTAACACAACTCTAAAAATTTTTTTGGGAAAATAGACTTTGACGTTTTGCAAGTACCAATAATTAATTCAGTTGCAGCATCAATTGCTGTAGCTTTGACTGTGTTTATAGACTGTGGTTGCTCCACTGCAGAGGAACCACAGTGCACAGTGGTTTTGTGGAGGTTCCGTATGTCAGACACAGAGCAGTCGGTTCATCCGCAGTGACCTTGAGGTCCCTGTTCCTATCTGGCAGGGGAGACAAAGGGTGCAGTGCCAAAGGGTGTGCAGTTCCGCCGAAGCAGAGGAACCGCAGGCTATAAACACAGCCTAAAGGCTGCACTTCAGCTTCAGTGTCAGAAGACCTGTGGATGCACTGCCAAACTGCCATGGTTGTGCGGTGCCGCAGAGGCGTCTGTTTACGGGGCTTACGGGGTTGTTCAGTGCGTGCAGCAGAAGCCTCGCCCTTTGTCAGTGTGCCCTTTGTGTTCCCCGCTAGGTAGGTACAGGGTCCTCAAGATCACAGTGGGTGACATGCAGATGCTCCACAAAATCACTGTGGTTCCTCTACATCGGAGGACCCGCTGTCTGTTAATGCAGCCTTGAAACTTATATGTTTAAATGCAATAAATTAATTATGATCGGGATGGGAGTCTGAAACTAGCGTATGGGATGATTGTGTGCTGATGCAACAGTACCTGTCTAGATTAGTACAGTACTGTGTATGTAAAAACTTATCTCAATGTCTGAACGTCAAGTAAGAGTCAATATTATAATTAATCAGCCTGGCATACACTGATACCAATGAGTATGGCCCTGTTAGTGCGCTGAACTATCCAGAACACGAGTCTGGTTAAACAATTATGGACAAGAATGAAACTTTCACTCTGCAGCGGAGTGTGCGCTGATATGAAACTTCCTGGCAGATTAAAACTGTGTGCCGGAACCGAAACACGAACCTGGGTCCTTTGCCTTTCGCGGGCAAGCGCACTACCGACTGTGCTATCCCGACACGACTCACGATGCCGCCTCACAACTTTACTTCCGCCAGTACAATTTTAATCTGCCAGGAACTTTCATATGAGCGCACACTCCGCTGCAGAGTGGAAGTTTCATTCTGGAAACATCCCTTAGGCTGTCGCTAAGCCATGTCTCCACCATATCCTTTCTTCCAAGAGAGCTAGTCTTGCATGGTTCACAGGAGAGTTTCTGTGAAGTTTGGAAAGTAGGAGGCGAGGTACTGGCGGAAGTAAAGTTGTGAGGGGGCATCCTGAGTCGTGTCGGGATAGCACAGTCGGTAGTGCGCTTGCCCGCGAAAGGCAAAGGTCCCAGGTTCGCGTCCCGGTTCCAGCACACAATTTTAATCTGCCAGGAAGTTTCAATTATGGACAAGTCCGGTTGTAGTTCAAGTTTTGATTCGTTAATCCGACAGACAAATTATTCATTAACTTAATTAAATACTGATCAATGTTTGACACAAATTTCATATCCAAAATTAAATGTGATAATGGGTGGAGTGATAGACAATCTCGAACAGCGACTGATAGTAGCGGAATGGCGTAACGGTATGGCACAATAAAAACACTAAAGTTGACAATTATGTGTCCATTAATCAATTAGAGATTAAAGTTTAGATTACTACTACACAGACTGAGCATGACGTCTATTCGTAGAATGACAAACTATAACAGTAGCTGATAGCAATGATAGCAATCTATCATAGAGTACAAACATCTAAGTCAATAAATTTGTACTATATATTCATTTGTGGAAACATCTAAGTCGATAATTGTGTGACTGACTAATTATTTACACTACAGATCAAAGTTTAGTTTATTAGATGCCAATAGTGACTAAGTATGGATCCGGTTGCGAGCATAACAATAATTATTATGTGTCCCAACACCTTCTGATCTGAATTTATTAACAAACCAATTATTGTGTTGTCAGCAAATGGTGTAATTAATATCTGTATGAAAAGGCACATTACACAATAGACAAGTAATACCGGTAGCCACCTGATAAGCAAGTTGGTTACGACTTCTATAACTGAATGTGAATGATGTAACAAAAGTGAACAATAAGCAAGTGGTGCAATTAATTTGGTATGTCGAGTACTTTCCATGACTGGCAAGAAATATTAGTAGATACCTGATAAACTAGTTGCTTACGATTCTTGTATATAAAAAAAGTAAGAGCATAACACATCTGGCTACTAAGTATGTGCGAAATGTTTAACAGAGACAACAATCTTCTAATATATAAAGCAGAGTGTCCGTATGTTTGAACGTGTTGCATACAAACCTACATTTTTGTTCCAATCTTTATGAAATTTTGTACACGTAAGCTTCAATCCATGAGGACGGTCGCCGTAAGTGTAAGAATCACAGACGATATATAGTTCACGAGATATGACGTCATAAACAATGAGATGCGCTGAAAACTGCTGCATTAAGCGATAATGTTGCTCATTTTTTCCTAAATCAGTGGACTGATTACAACGAAATTTGGTACACATATTCCTTTCGCGCGATAACAATTGCTTTAGGAGTAAGAATCACATATGACACATGGTTCAGGAGATATAACGTCATAAACAGTAAGAGTTGCAAGAAACTGCCACTTGAGGAGACGAAACTTTGTAAGTACACTGTATGAGAATGACAGTACTTAGCGCTTGGAACAAACTTTAAACATAATTTCAAACCTTTATAAAACTTTTTCTCACTGACAACCATAGCAAAATTATGAAAGGAAAAAAGTTTCTCGCTTACTACTTTTCCGCTGTTTATGGAGTAAAACTACGGCATTCGGTATGACGTTACAATTTATAATTTGTACTGTACAAATTGCAGCCGCAGAAAATTTTACAGACAGTTTACACACATATAGCTGAATGTACCTTCGAAATTGTATCACAGTACGACACGTAGATCATGAGATATGAGCACATAAACAGTAACATTCCGCTGTTCATGGACTAAAACTACGGCATTCAGAATGGCGGTAAAATTTTTAATTCCTACACTACTAATTGTAGCCGCAGGAAATTTTACATGCAGTATACACGCATATAGTTAAGCGTACCTTCTAAATTGTGTCACTGTACGACACGTAGTTCATGACATATGAGCATATAAACAGTAACGTGCATGAAAACCGCCCCATCACGCACCAAGTTTTAATCTATTACTCCTTTACTATTAATTGCATTCCCAAGACATTTTACAGACGTACAGTCCTTATACAAATAAATACATATCTGAAACATGGCAGGAATAAATAAATAAATACCCGGGCAACGCCGGGTTTTCAGCTAGTTTATCATAAATAAATTTAAATTCACTCACCTCTTATCTGTAGACAGCAGCTTCTTCCAGCACATTAGTGATGCAATATAAATAAAATTTAAAAGTTGCAGCCTAAAATAACCTGGGGATAATAAGATCTTTAAGTTTAGACAAAAGGGGGACATGAATCTGTCTTGAATTAAAACAAAGTTGTAATTTATGATGATGATTATTATTATTGTTACCTTAACAATATGATCATTACAATTATCAAAATGAGAATTATTAATAATCCTAACGGCTTACAACAATTCGCTCGTAGTCTATTGGTCTCCACCAACAACTAAGCCCGTCTGTCCATTTCCACACATTCCCACCTTCTCTCTCTCGCCACTACTCTCAACTGCTGCTGACGACTAAACCTCTCTGGCCAGAGAGAGAGACAGTAACAATGCTGCTACCCTTCAGCCTTAGGTGATGCCAGGTGACGTGGCTCAGTGCACTCTGTCAGAGAGCTGAACGCTCCTTTTAATAAAAAAGTTGAGCCAAACACTTAACGTACAAAAAACTAACATGAATTAACGACTACAAAGCACCATTCTACCTGAAGAACAAAAATATGAAGAAAAGGGTGGTAGTGTTGTGGCTTCAGACACATAGGGTCAGTGGTTCGAATCCTGCCATGATAGATTTAATAGGTAGTGGTAATGGTAATTTTACGAAAAATGCAAGTGTTTTTGTATATTCGTAATTTTCTAAATTTTATAAAAGGTTGTTAATAATGATGGTTTCAATCAAAACACATAAGTTACATTTTTTACAGTATTGGCTGGACAACAGTAGTCTTTTATTCTTAAATTTGTGAAGAGCTACGACGCTGTGTTTGGAAAGTCTTATCCATAGCTACTAATGGCTTTCCAATCATCGTTTTAGGTGACAAGGTGTTCAGCTCGTCTACATACACATAAACAAAAATTGACACAACACATCGAATTAGAGATCCCAAAATGTTTTACATAACTGAATTCGAAAACGAAAAAAAATATCTATCACAGCGAGATTCGAACCATGGATTCTATTATTGTGAGGCCAGGTCGCGCCACCTGAGCTACACCGACAGGTGTTGCAACTGTTTTAATTGTTGGCACTTATATGTATTAGCAAAACTTCAAAGTATATTTTCTCGAGAATTTTTGAGAGTTGCGTCGAATGGCTTTGGCTGGTTGTAATTTAAGTTCTGAATTTCACGTATCTTAAATATATATAAAAAAGAATCTAAAATCCGATACACATATGGTCTCCATGCTCGAGGGAGAACTCGAACGTCCGACGGAAAGCAACCGTGCGCTCCGCAGCACGGTGCCCTAGAGCCTTGCCATGAAAATTATATGGGTTTGTTGTGTTTTGAGTTCGTTGACCCAAACGGCTTCGCACGCTTCTTACAGGCGGCATGAGTCTTAAACAGTAGAAGTACATGCAAAATAAACCTAACCAAAGATATTTATCGAGGAACTTGTTTTTCGATTGAGAAGCAGAGTTTTAAAACAACCAAGAAAATAACATGATCTCCAGCGTCTTATAGACTGGATGGGTCTTGAACTCAGTAGAATTGAGCACAAAACAAAACACTGCAACAAAAACTGTTTATCGACGAACTTGTTTATCAATTGAGAAGCAACTCTTTAAAAACAACCAAGAAAACAACACGCACAAATTTAGAATCTACTGAAAAACTATCAAACTGTAAATTGTAGGAACGAAAAAGGTGAAATACATTTCATGGTTGTGTTTATAATATTCTGTTTGGTTAAAAGGAAAATTATTTTTACTTTTTTCTGTGAATTTTTTCCACTTTTTCTCTTCATAGGAAACTTTCTCAGTCCTCAACAGATATTTCGAAAAAAAATTATGAAATGTGTTCTCAGTTGCAAATATGAATCAACGTCATCTGTACAATTTAAAGATGACATGTGAACATTTATGCCGACAACGCCTTCCGTACCGCACAGACTACCAAATGCCACACTTTGGTTACTACCCATTAGTGTTCAACATTCCACTGTGTGAGTCCCGCTTAGGGAGAGATATTTATTACAAGTGTCGTAAGCTTTGCTGTGACTCATTTAAATACGACGTGCAGTTCAAAATGTTCAAATTTTTGTAAACCTGCTGGATAAAACTGCTATGGTCATCAGTCCCTAGACTTATAAACTACTTAAACTAAATTAAACATACCTAAGGACAACAAACACACACCGATACCCCAGGGAGGGTTCGAACCTCCGACGGCGAGTACCGCGCGCACTGCAGCAAGGCGCCTTAGAACGCTCGGCGCGACATGTTGTGTCCAGGTTTATCGATCGGAACATTGCAAGCGTCCTTCAGACATGCATGCGGATTGTGCGCTTAGCAACACATTCAGTCACTCGTTTTATTTATGTGGGCAGATTCTGTTAGCCCATGTAATCGTCCGTCTCTCTACCACTCAAGAATATGAAAAATTACTACATCTGCCAAATTTAATGGTGATCGATCACTAGATTAGATTAATACTTGTTGCATAGATTATGAATACGACACTTCGCAATGATGTGGAACGTGTTAGGTTAATGAAGGGTGTCTGTACAAGACGTTACATTACACAAAATATTAAATGACACATTTTTTTTTAATTTATATCTAAAAATTCATCCAATGAGTAGAAGTAGTTGTCATTCAGAAATTCTTTTAATTTATATTTAAATGCTAGTTGGCTATCTGTCAAACTTCTAATGCTGCTTGGTAGGTGACCAAAGACTTTTATGGCAGCATAATTTACTCCATTCTGTGAAGCTACTGTGAGCATACCTAAATCCTTAAATAGATGTCTGCAGGATGATCCTGGGTAGGCTCCAGCAATTATTCCGATTACACGCTTTTGTGCAATGAATACTTTTTTACTCAATGATGGATTAGCCCAGAAAATAATTCCATACGAAAGCAGTCAATGAAAATAGGCATAGTAAGCTAATTTACTGAGATTCTTATCGTCAAAATTTGCAATAACCCTAACAGCATACGTAACTGAACTCAAACTTTTCAGCAGACCGTCTATGTATTGCTTCCAGTTTAATCTCTCATCAATCCACACACCTGAAAATTTTGAAAATTTTGAATTATTGAGTAATGTACTCTTCGCCATTCACAGCACGAAAACACGTAGACAGTGTCCTTACTCTTATTTTGAAAGTCAGCTGTGTAAATAAGATCAGAATAAAACTAAATTCGTGTTGGAGTCTGTTGTAAAGTAGGTACCATCCGTCCATTCACCGTACGAATTATTATGTATACCTTCCACTTTTTTATTGGTCAAGTAATCCGCAAAATTACAGGCCCATATCATTGACGTCTGTTTGCAGGAGGATTTTGGAACATATACTTTTTTGGATTATTTTGAACTACCTCGAAGAGAACAACCTATTGACTTGTAGTCAAAACGAATACGTAAAGTATCGTTCTTGCGAAACACAGCTAGCTCTTTACTCACATGAAGTGATGAGTGCTATCGACAAGGATTTTCAAATCGATTCCTAGATTTCTGGAAGGGTTTTGGCACTGTAGCACACAACAGTTTCTAATCGAATTGTGTGCTTATGGAATATCGTCTTAGTTGTGCTGTCGGATTCGTGATACGCTGTCAGTTAGGTTACAGTACGTAGTAATTGATGTAAAGTCATCAGATAAAACGGAGGTGTCATCTGGAGTGTCCCAAGGAAAAAGGTGTACGTACGGTCCTTACTGTTCTTATCTTCATAAACCATTTAGGTGACAATCTGAGCGGATGATGCTGTCGTTTATTGTGTAATAAAATCATCCCAAGACCAAAAGCAGTTGCAAAAGTATTTAGATATCTGCATTGTGTAAAAATTGGCAGTTGACCCTAAATAATGAAAAAACTCTAAAAGAAATCCGTTAATCTTCATTTAAACGACGAATCAGTCAAATATAAAGGGCTTTAAATTTAACTAAATATCTAGGAATTACCAAGTGAAGAGAACACATAGAAAACATAATTGGGGGAGGCGAACCAAGGACTACATTTCATTGTCACATCACTTAGAAGAGCCAACAGTTCTACTAAAGAAACTGCCTACAATACACTTGTCCGTACTATTTTGCAGTATTGCTGCCCATTATAGGATCCACACCAGTTGTGAACGACGGAGGACATAGAAAAGGTTCAGAAAAGGGCAGCTCGTTTTGTATTATCGCGATACGGGGGACAGAGTTTCACAGAAATGATGTACCAGTTGGGTAGAAATCTTTAAAACAAAGATGTTATTCGTCACGGCGAGATCTATTTGTGAAACTTCTCTCACCAACTTTCACCTCCAAATACGAACATATTTTTTTAGCGCCCTCCTACATAGAGACATAGAGAGACACGATCATAATAATAAGAGAGATCATTGAAATGATATTTTTTTACTCGCGCTGCTACAGAATGGAACGGTTGAGAAATATTATGAAAGCGGTTCGATGAATCCTCTACCAAGTACTTAAATTTGATTTGCAGACTATATACCTAGATGTAGAAGTGTTCAAAAATCCATCAATATCGGAAAAAATCCGTATATTTTGTCGACGTCCGTATCATAAGAAAAGTACCTTCCGTTATGCACCATACAAAAATACGAATCTAATCCGAAGTTGTGACGTCCATATTAAAATCACCAATTTCATTTTTTTTTCACCTCTCTGTCTCAAATGTGAGTCTAAAGCATCCAGGGTTTCACGCACACACACAGAGATAATTTCATCAGTATCGATGCAGTAGTTTAGGAATTCAGTAACATACTGACGTACAGGAGTTCGAATGGTTAAAAGAGTTTTTCTTTTTCTTTTCATAAGAACTTTCCTCGGACTTCGACGAATATTTGGAAAAGAAATTGGCGGATTGGTCCAGGCGTTCTTGAGTTTTGCGCTTGCTAACACATTCAGTGATGCATTTTTATTTGTAAGATAAATGAAGTCGCAAGTATATCCACCAGACGTCAATGAAAACTTACTCGCTCATTGTCGATTTCCTGCGGTTCAGATGGTTTCTTCTTCTCTAATCTTACACTTTCGTAAAAATAACAAGCATTCCCTCATGTATTGTACATATTTCTGACACATGTTACATAACATTTTCCTAGAATTCAGCAATTTACAATTGTCGACGTACTACTAGGTAAAAGTCGACCAGTCAACTCGAATTACTGTACGAAAAAAACAAATGTCGAAATATTTGTAAATCTAAGGGACTTAATTGCTATGGTCATCAGTCCCTAGGCTTACAAACTTCTTAAACTAACTTATGCTAAGGACAACACACACACATACCCATGCCCGAAGGAGTACTCGAACATCTGACGGCGAGCAACCGCTCGCTCCCCACAAAAAAATGTTTAAATGTTTGTAAATCTATCAGAGCAAACTGCGTGATCATCAGTCCGTAGCTTACAAACTACTTAAACCTAGTTAAACTAACCTAAGGACAAACACACACACCTATGCCCCAGGGAGGTCTCGAACCTCCTCGGCGAGCAACTGCGCGCTCCGCAGCGAGACGCTTTAGAGGCCACACCACTGCGGCCAAACTGTAAGATGGCGCTGTTCTGTCCACAACAGTATGGTTAACACCGCTCATATTTATTCAGTATAAATATGGGCAAATATTAAAATATAAACACGAAAACACCACACATTATCATACCTAGTACTTTGTAGGAGCCGGCCGCGGTGGCCGAGGGGACTGAGTCGCTTCAGTCACGGTCTACACGGCCACTACGGTCGGGGGTTCGAATCCCCCTCGGGCATGGATATTTATGCCGTCCTAGTTCGTAAGTAGTTCATAAGTAGTTTGTAAGTTTAGGGACTGATGACCCCGTAGTTAAGTCCCATAAGCTTTAGAAACATTTGAACATTTGAACTTTGTAGGAAAACCTGTGGTTCTACATGGTTTTCAGGTGTATATTTTACCACTTGTGACCCAAAATCCAAGTTCAGGTACCAATAATGTAGGTGGAAGACGAACACTCAGCATTTTCTTCAAAGTATACCAAGAAATTCATCAGGTGATTGCGGCTGCCAAGAGAGACTTCTCACGAAAACGGTCGTGAATGATTTAGATGTGGGAAAATCATCTCGAATCACAGCATCTCCATTATTGAGAAACAAATATTGTCACGTGGAAAACTGCAGGTGGCCCGGAATTCGAGGGCTGATCGTTATAGTTGGCGTCATGTAGGAAGGCACTTCCACGCATAGAGGCAGAGCGAGAGGGGAAGCGTGAAGGGGAGGAGCTACGGCCGAGCGCCGACAGGTGAGCCTGCGGGAGAAACACTGCGTAACTCGCGGCCTGCCACGCGCCTACAGCATGAACATTATTGGTTGCCAGTGTGGTAATGGAGGGGGATGTGCAGAACTGCTGAAAAGAAGAGCGCCTTCCTACATGATGCGGACTATGCACACTTTACACTTAGAACACAATTATTGCTAACACAAGCATACACTCAGTACAGACTGCCTCCTGCTTGGAGTGCTCCACTATTTATACACAGAAACAACTTTCTGGAACTTACAAGTAGATCAAACATAAGAAACATATAGAACATTCTAGAAATAGTAAATACAAAGAAATAATTTTTGTCTGCCCATGGTGAAACTTGAACAGGGGATTGGAAGCACAGCAATCTGCGATGCTAACCACTGCATCAGTATAAGATGAGCTAAGTCTACCTTGCATGGCCGTGCAGGTTGGAGCGCCACGTTACTGATCACGCATCACGTGACCGCTCGCGTCGGAGGTTCGAGTCCTCCTCAGGCATGTGTGTGTGTGTGTGTGTGTGTGTGTGTGTGTGTGTGTGTGTGTGTGTGTTTTCTACGCAGTAAAAGTTTGTTTAAGTAGAGTCTAGCATTTTTACTTTTTTTCTTTTCTTCTTTTCATCTGCCGAAGTCGGTCACCTAAATGAAAGATAATTACCGATCTGGTTGTTTTTCACATAATAAACAGCAGTTTGTCCCTTAGATTTACAAACAACGAAACAGTTTTTCAGTGAACTTATTTGCAGCATTAGCGGACACTAGTCCAATCAAAAACACCGAAAAGTTGTTAGTACATTAAGTGCATAGGCCTTGTCCTCTTTTCACAGTTTATCAGTTTAAATAAATCACACAATATCAAAATTGACATGAACAATTTACCAGGCCTTGCCCTTCTAAACCAAACACACTGTAAAAACCAGAGCTAGTACCGGGACATACACAATTATAAAAGCTCTGAATAACATGACACAAACAGTTCGAACTTTTAGTTAAACTCAGGATTCTCTTAGGCGAGCGAGTACGAAACTACGAAAACTTATCCCACATTCTTAGAATGACTTTACACGTTCATTGTCAAAGGAAGCATATAACTACTTCCTGAATTAATACTCCCACTTATAGCGTTTAACATCAAATGTAGCACTTAATCTGTAACAATTATGAATACATAAGTGGATCGGCTTCGGACCCTGTACAATTTATCACCAAATTTATAATCACATCAGTTGTGTAATTCAACATAGATCGTTACTAGGCGCTCGCCCAGCTGTAGTTTAAACATTCGACTTAGCCGAAACCTGGCCTCAGGCATCACAATAAAATACTTTAGCATTGTAGTGTCTGATAAAGGTGCGTTAACGTCTCGTGCTTGCTCCGACTGCAGACACAGGGTAATTAAAGTAACAAATAGTCGTACGTTCATGTAGGCAGGGCCAGAACGCTGTGACTCCCTATGTATAACAACGCAGGAGTGACCGCGTGTTAGAAGGCGTCATGCTACGAACTGCGCGGTCCGGTCGCTCCCGGTGGAGGTTCAAGTCTTCTCTCAGGCATATAAATGTGTGTGTGTGTGTGTGTGTGTGTGTGTGTGTGTGTGTGTTGTCCTTAGCGTTTGTTTAAGTAGTCTAGGGACCGATGAACATAGCCGTTTGCTCCAATAGGTTTACAAAAATTTGAACGTTTGTAATGTGGTGGAGTATGTAACAAACAACTTATTGCGTAACAAGGCAGTACGAATCTAGAACAGATAACAAAGTTACATGAGATTACATAATTAGAGACAGATAAACAGGCGACAGACAGAGCCTCCTCCGTATAACTTCATTGACATGTTAGTCTATTGCTCAACACCTGCTAGACTCCAAAATAGGTTGCGTTAGATATCACTGTGACTGAGGCGTCAGTCTTATCACCTATAAAAGCAGTGGACACAGACTTACACAGAAAGTACAGTACTACAAGTAGTTGGCAACGACTAAAAACTCATTTTCGAGTACCAAGCCCAAGGAAGCACATGATTGAGCAATCCTTTCTTCCAGAATGAACATTGACAGCGACACACATTAGGCACCGCGCGGCCACGGTCCCATTGCCATACCAACCAATCGCCTTATACTTTCTAAGGTATACGTTTGAACCTTTCTCTTGAATTGTTCAGCATTATGTATCCCAAGAAATTTTGATCGGCCGGCAGCGGTGGCCGAGAGGAATGCGGCGCTCCAGTCACGGTCTGCACAGCCGCTGCGGTCGAGGGTTCGAATCCCCCCTCGGGCATGGATGTTTGTGCCGTCTTTAGTATAGGTTAGTTCATAAGCAATTTGTAAGTTTAGGGACTGATGACGCCGTAATGAAGTCCCATAAGCTGTACAAACACTTAAACATTTTGAAATTCTGATCAGACAGTCGTGTCATAGGCACGTTTGTAAGAGAGAGATACGATTTCTCATTTTCTGTTTGTGTATTTGTGCGCATTGTGTAAGTAACGACCTGAAGAACACACTTCTCTGGTCTTCTAGACTGTAATTTATTATCTATTCCTATTGACTACATAGAGGTTATTTGAATTCTAGGACTCCATAAAACTCGAATTATCTTAAATTCTATGTATTCTTTTTTCCGTATGATAGTACGTTTTTAGATATCAATGAACCCCACTTTGTATTTAAAAAATAAAGCTTGCGTAACTGAATAATATGTTTTACATTACTAAACCAAGTGAAATTGTGTATAATAATAAGAAATAAACAAGCGATGCAATGAATATTCAGAAATATAGAAAGAGGGGATGGACGAAGCAGTATGAACACCATGCAGAATTCTACATGTTGTTGCAAGTTGGCACCACTGTGTACCTGTTTATATTGAGACGTATCCGCAGTGCACAATTTGCGTACGTAGTATTAAACGTTACCTGGCAGCATGTTATACGTTTTGTTGTGTGACGATCATCACAGATGATCGGTTTAATGCGTCATCTCTCATACTTACAAAGAGGCCGAGTGGATGGTGCGCAGTTCCTGGCACCATGTGGCGAAAACGGCTGCTTTGTTTAACTTTTCACTATCTGCAGTATCCCCGGCAATGACAGCGTACACAACACTGGCGAAGAGGAGTAGCGGGCGAAACCCGAAGTTAACTGACAACCAGCAACGGCCAGTAAGAACAATTTTGACCAGACAACATAAAACTACCATGGCTAAAGCGGCTGCGGAAATCACCTCAGTTAAGTAACGCTGTTTTGTTAAAAACAATTCGACTAGAGCTCAACATTAACTAGAGGACCCTTGTGAATACTTAGCAACGTTAGTGGAATGACAAGTAAGTTGCGAAACAATGGAAGTAAAGTTGAATGTTCACACATAGCTTCCTTCAGAATCAATCAATACAAGTGTTTAAAAGCGCGAATGAAAGAGCTTGATCCACTGAGTGTTGTTAGGTCAACAAGAACTACATTCTTTAATTAGAACCGAGGATATGGTAAAACAAACCGATTAAAATATTCAATGCAAGGACAGAAGGATACCGCGTTTGAATAGAAATAAAGAATGGAGAGACTTAAGTTAATTCTGATACTTGATGACATATCTGCGAAGGAATACCTTTCGTTTAAAGCAAAAATGAAGTAAATCGGTCGCATAGAACGGCCTGACCGACTGACTTTAGTTTACAGGAAGGACATCCCCATAAGAAGTATACTGAAGGAAATCGCGTTTGAATATAGAAAAAGGTAGGCGAGAGTTATGTAAATTCTGATACTTGATGACAAATCTCTGGATGAATACCTTTCGTTTAAAACGAAAATAAAGGAAATCGGTCGGGTAGTTTGGTCTGGCCCACTGACTTTAGCTTTTGTAGATTCTTTTAATATATAAGATGGAAAGGTTGCAGTTGCTAAAACCCTAATAACGTAAGCCAACGCAAAGCTGCTAAGGAAGTGGTGCCACTGGACACTTATTGATTCTGTAGTGTGGACCGATAAATGATAGTTAACACTACTTCCTATAAACAACCAGATTTACGAGGGTCAAACCGAAAGAAATGCACACTATTTTTTTAAATACAGTTTTCATTCTGCATGTTTGAAAGTTTTAAAGTGTGCAAATACATGTTTCCCGCTTGTTTTCAAACTTAGTTCAACCTGTTCCCGTCACAGCATGTCTTCAAGACCAACGTACTGTCATTGAATTCCTGTACTGTGAAACGAGATAGTGGGAAACATCCACAAGAGGTTGAAAAAGGTGTATGGAGATGCTGCTGTCGATCGCAGTACAGTTAGTCGGTGGGCAAGCAGGTTACGTGATGAAAGCGGGCACGGCAATATTGACGATTGTCGTCGCAGCGGCAGGCCTCGTACTGCACACGCTCCAGACTGCTGACAGACGCTACGCTGGGATAGGGGAAGGAACTGTTAGCAGTGTACTGAGAGTGTTGGCGTTAAAAAACGTTCGTGCCAGGTGGCTTCCCAAGATGTTGACAGTGGCTCACAAAGAGACACGTAAACCGGTATGCAGCGAACTTTTGGAAGCGAACACAGAACTCGGATGAACAACACTGAAACACCCGCCTTACAGTCCTGACCTGGCTCCATGTGACTATCATCTCTTTGAAAGACTCTCTTCGTGAAGCAAGGTTTGAAGATGATGACTCTCTTGTGCGCGCTGCCAAACAGCGACTCCAACGTGTTGGTCCAGAATTTTACCGTGCGGGTATACAGGCGCTAGTTCCAAGATGGCGTAAGGCAGTAAGAGGGATGGGAAATATGTGGAGAAATGAAAATATTGCTTCTAAAAGATATTTCTGCACACTGTAAAACTTTCAATCCCGCAGAACAAAAAGTGTATTTAAAAAAATAGTGTGCATTTCTTTTGGAGTGACCCTCGTATGTATCGAAAATGCCTAAAAGAAGCTTATAATTCGGCATGGCTGCTTCCTTCAGCCAAGCAAGTGTTAGGTCCCGTCATGATTAGGTGAGCTACGTCTTGATATTCAACTCTTTCTGTCATTACCCTCATTGATCGGATATTTGTGAATGAATATTTCACCATCGTCGATAGCAAACTGCTAACAAGCATTGTCAGATTCCAAAATGATAATGTACCCTCTCTCTCTCTCTCTCTCTCTCTCTCTCTCTCTCTCTCACACACACACACACACACACACACACACACACATACATACACAGGTTTAGGTGTGCTTTGTACAGCATCAGTAAATATCAAACACCTTCCTCAGACAGGAAAATCGCTGTATTTCAACGTAACGGAATTGTTACATAGAATTTTAGAACAGAGCTTAAGTACCAAATTTACATCATTGTAGAAACTGGCGGATGTTTTGGCTCAAGAATAGATAACATTATTTTGGAAAATATAGACATTTTACGAATCTGTTCCTCGAAGAGGTCCTCAGAGTCAGTGGTGGGCCAACTCCTTACTAATTAATAAGTATTGTGCCTTATTAGAAGTTCATCCTATTTTTTCCACCCCTGGATTTCATTAACAGCTCATTGTTACACTGACTACAGTAATAAGGAAAATAACCGTCATACCATTTACAAAAATTTCGCCACCCTGGAGTAGCCGAGCGGTTTGGAGCGCCACGTTGCGGATCGTGTGGCCTCCCACGTCGGAGGTTCGAAATCTCCCTCAGACATTGATGTTTGTGTTGTCTTTAATATAAGGTAGTTCATAAGTTTAGGGACTGATAACCACACAGTTAAGTCCCATAAGCTTTACTAACATTATAACATTTTTTTTTTTTAATTTCTCAGACCGGAAACGCTTAAATACTTATCATGAATTGTTCTTAACAGAAAAATCATCAGAAAAGCAATCTGCAATACATTCAGCTATTTGTTTCCTTTTGTGCTTCCTGAACATTAGTGATTTCGTATGGAAACTACCACAAACCAGTCCAGCTTTCAAATTCCTACATATAACTATAACAGCTCGCTTTATTATCTCCTTTACCTTATAAACTTTATTACCAAGCAGTAACTATAAGAACTATATAATTCCGTAGGCTTCCGCGCCCAGAGTCAGATGACATAAAAGTTTTCAGGGTGTTGTACCGCGTCATGAAGTAAGAACTATGTTATTTTAAATAAGTAAATTGTATCAAAGTTATCCTATAAGCAAGACAAAGAGAGTATAAAAAATGTCTTTAATACACACCAAAGTCGATCTCAACATAAGTCACAACCACAATAATTGTACCGTAGCAACAATGGAGTAATATTAAGTATGTAAATTGTTTCATTGTGTTCTATTCTAAATTAGATGATAGAATATTAAAAAAGGCCATTTATATCATATAACAACATGTAAAAAGCACACTAAATGTGACGATCTCAATATATGTCAGAAGTTCGATAATATCGCCGTAGTTTAGAACGATATAATATTAAATGAGTAACGTGTTTCATTGTGTACAATTATAAATTAGAAGGCATTTACCACACAGTGCAAACCTACATGGCGAGAGAACAATTTGGCAGCTTCAACTAAAGTCATAAGCAACGAACTCAAGTTTTGGTGTGTTGTATCTTTATTTAACATGAAACTTCCTGGCAGATTAAAATTGTGTGCCGGAACCGGGACTCGAACCTGGGACCTGGCTAAGCCATGTCTCCACCATATCCTTTCTTCCAGGTGTGCTAGTCTTGAATGGTTCGCAGGAGAGCTTCTGTGAAGTTTGGAAAGTAGGAGGCGAGGTACTGGCGGAAGTAAAGTTGTGAGGCGGCATCGTGAGTCGTGTCGGGATAGCACAGTCGGTAGTGCGCTTGCCCGGGCAAGGCAAAGGTCCCAGGTTCGAGTCCCGGTTCCAGCACATAATTTTAATCTGCCAGGAAGTTTCATATCACCGCACACTCCGCTGCAGAGTGAAAATTTCATTCTTTATTTAACATGTTCGCAACATAAGAACTAGTTTTTTCCGACACTTGTCAAATGTTTACCTGAAGTACTGGCACCATTACTATTCAACCTCTATACCAGTGATATTCCTTACACAGTAACACAAAAATTCGGATATGAGGATGATCTGAACATAGGAGTGCAAAGCAAATCTCTCGAAGAGGGTGAAAAGACGCTAACCGATGACCTTGAAGTCTTTAACAAATACTACAGAAAGTGGCGTTTGTGCCCAAATCCGGCTAAGACTGAAGCTTGCGCTTTTCACCTCAACAATAATATAGCCAATCAACAATTGTCTGTGCTACTTAACCAACAGAGAGTGAAACACTACTTCCATCCTAAGTATCTGGGTGTTACACTTGATAGATCCCTCACCTACAAAGAACACCTTAAAAATGTTGGCCAGAAACTAAAAATACGAAATAATATTTTTAGAAAACTGGAGGGAAGTTCTTGGAGTGCAAATGCATCCACCTTGCGAACAGCAGCAACATCGATAGTCTACACCACTGCCGAATACTGTGCTCTGGTCTGGGAGAGAAGCCACCACACCAACAAGGTAGACGTACAGCTCCACGAAACCATGCGGATAATCACCGGCACATTAAAGTCTACTCCAACACCGTGGCTCTCCGTCATCGCTAATATAGCTCCACCAAAATTAAGAAGACAAAAAGCATCTTTTAAAGAATGGGAAAAAATAGTAAAAATAAATGAAGGAAAATGTTTACCTATGCAGGATGTAATAAAAAATTTGCCAAATTACTGTTTGAAATCACGAAAGCCGATATGGAATAACTGCTATATAAGAGCAGAGGTCACCTTCAACATAATATAACTGGAAAAAGGAGTGGGAGAACTCAGTCTGTAATCATCACCTCATAAGTGATCCCTCAAAAGAACTAAAAGGGTTCAACTTCGCAAGAAAAGACTGGACTAAACTCAATCGCATCAGAAGTGGCCATACTAGATGTAAGGACACGCTTTATAAGTGGGGAGTCACGGACAGCCGAAGTTGTGATTGTGGAGCACCTGAGCAGACGATGGACCACATCATAAGAGTGTGTCCAAAGAGAAAATATAGTGGCTCTGCTGAGGACTTTATAGAAGCCATACCTCAGGCTATGAAGTGGATACAAGATCTGGACAGTGATGTGTAGACAAGAGCTTGTCTCACATGACACATGTCGTAATTCCAAGTGTTCTGTCATAATTATATCATTGATCACTCACATGTACCGAAAATGAGCTCTTGTACAATCTTTTAATTATATTTGTATATATGCTGCTATCATATGCCATACGATAAATAAAATAAGTAACCTGAAGATGGCCTAATAAGACGAAAACAAGTTCGTAAATAAACATAATTTAGTAGAACAAAAACATTGTTTGTTTTCAACCTGTGATGATACTGCCGGCCCTCTCATCTCGATGTTATCGTACGATACCGTCTGCGTCGGACCCGGAATCGTGTGGCTTAATAGTGATATATGTTGCGTGTGAAGTTCGTTACAAACGAAATAGCCAGCCTAGGAATCAGTGCAGGACAGTGTCTCGGTGATACTGTGATTATTAAGAAGCGATAGAGTTCATTAATTAAGAGATTAGCATATGAGGTTTCCAGACAGTTATATAAACAATACTTTCGTCATTGTATGTTATTTCAAGACTTAGACAGATAAAGGGTAGAATCTTGTGTAAAACAAAAAGAAATGAAAATAAATAGCATTGTATATAGGTTAGGCTCATAAACAAGTTGTATTGACCAGCTAATTGTGTTAATTAATGTACTAGTCGAAATATGACTATTGTAATTCTTTTTATACAATGACTGACGTGAGATTTTGAACATATTTTGAGAATTGCCAAGATATTTGATAGTTCAATATATGTTAGGAACATGTAAGATGTACTCATTAACTAATTAATTGACATTTAACATTGCTGTTTGTCGTTAAACACAAAGATCGGAGATTTCGACTTAAAAAGATATGTGCCATCTAAAATTATTGTATGTATAGTTTTCATTTTATATTGTGATTATTTTTGTGTACATGAAATGTTTTACTTGAGTGTTCCTTAATTGTAAATTAGTATATTCAATTGTTATGAACAATGCTTAATGTAATGTCATTATTGTCGATGTTATATATTTGCCTCACCGCCTTGCTAGGGGACTTCGAGTTTTAGTCGTTTGTCAAGTGCACTGGAAGCTATGTCAGTTGCGTGTTAAAATGGAAGTACTAACATCTAAGTTCTGTTGCATTGTGTATGTTTTGGTGGAGAAGCAGTTTGATTGCAAATTAAAGAAGAAGTGAAAAATTGTACATACGAGTATTTATTTCTACCACGACGCCTCAGGTCAATAATTTTGCAAGCGAGCAGAACCCCCATACATCGTAATGTTGAAAAGCTAAGTATCGTTTGGAAGTGGTAAAATGTAATTACTTAAAAATCCAAGTAAACGTTTTAAACCCTAAAGCTGATATAGTACATTATTATCGTTGCCCACATGCCAGGATTTCTTAACGCCTTAAGAATATAACATCTACAGTGCAAGTCGTCCAAATATCACTGTTCGGATCACTCTGTAACGTATAATACCTGGAGGTGGCTTCCTATCGACAATGCTTCTAATATTTTATTGAAAACAGTTGAATATTTAGTTACTGCATTATGAAAGGAACGCGGGGTAGGCCGTGACTGGCATATTAAGGCGAGAACAGTAGATAGTTGTTCTCAGAAACGGCCCAACGTGAGCTGGTGAAGGCAAGGTCTCGCTTTGGGTTGTTTTATTTTCCTCGGCTAATCGAGACTGAGTTGCCTGAGGGGCAACCCAGATAGTGGCCAGGGCTGCAGAGGTTACCCCAGCGACCACCAGCCAAGGCCTGCTCGCTCCTGGGCGGCTGCCACGTTCGTGTGTTGCGCCATAGAGGAAGAGGGTGGCCAGTCAGTCTTCCGTGACAAATAATGTACTACGTGTTCTAGACTTCTTCCAGCACCAATGAAATACAGGCTTAATTATCCGTGCAATACATAGAGTGACATGAGAAAATCGTTCTATCTTTTTCTCATCTCGGTGTTAAGTTTTACTGATTTCATTGCTATTTCTACATCTACATACATATTCCGCAATTCACCGTAGGGTGCGTGGCGGAGGGTACACTGTACCACTACTAGGCATTTCCTTTCCTATTCCACTCCCAAACAGAACGAGAAAAAAAAGAATGCCTATATGCCTCCGTACGAGCCCTAATTTCTCTTATCTTGTCTTTGTGATATTTACGCGAAATGTAAGTAGGCGGCAGCAAGATCGTACTACACTCAGCTTCAAATTCCGGCCCTCTAAATTTACTTAACAGAAATTCATTAAAGGAACGTCGTCTTTCCTCCAGCGATACCCAATTGAGTTGCCGGAGCATTTCCGTGACACTCGCACATTGATCGAGCCTACCAGTAACAAATATAGCTGCTCGCCTCTGAACTGCCTCTATGTCTTCCTTTAAACTGATCTGCTGCGGGTCCCAAACACTTGAGCAATACTCAAGACGTGGTCGTACAAGCGTTTTATACGTGGTCTCCTTTATAGGTGAAGTACATCTTCCCAAAATTCTCCCAAGTCGGCTGTCCGCCTTACTCACAACTGTCCTTACATGTTCGTTCCATTTCATATCGCTCTGAAATGTTACGCCTAGATATTTGAACGACGCGACAGCATCAAGAAACTCACTACTAATGCTGTATTCGAACATTATAGGATTGTTTTTCCTACTCATGCGCATTACCTTACATTTTTCTGCATTGAGAGCTAGCTGCCATTCTTCGTACCAGCTAGAAATTTTGTCTAAGTCATCCTGTATGCTATTACAGTCAGTTTCAGACGACACCCTCCCATACACCACAGCATCATCAGCAAACAGCCGCAAATGACAACTTACTCTGTCCATCAGATCATTTATATAGATAGAAAATAATAGCGGTCCTATCACACTCCCCTGGGGCACGCCTGACGATGCACTCGTCTCTGATGAACACTCGCCGTCGAGAACAACGTACTGCGTTCTATTACTTAGGAAGTCTTCCAGCCAGTCACAAATCTGTGAACCTATTCCATAAGCTCGTATCTTCGTTAGCAGTCTGCAGTGTGGCACCGCGTCGAACGCCTTTTTGAAGTCGAGAAAAACACAATCCGCCTGTTGCCCTTCATCCATGGCTCGCAAGATGTCATGTGAGAAAAGAGCAAGCTCAGTTTCACATGAACGATGTTTCCTAAACCCGTGCTGATTCATGGAAAGAAGCTTTTCCGTTTCAAGGAAATTTACTATATTCGAACTGAGAATATGCTCTAAAATTCTACATGAAACTGATGTCAACGATATTGGCCTGTAATCGTGTGGGTCAGTTCTCTTTCCTTTCTTATACACGGGAGTCACCTGCGCTTTTTTTCCAATCACTAGGAACTTTGCGCTGAATTAAAGATTCGCGATAAATGCAAGCTAAGTAGGGGGGCAATGCCGCAGAATAGTCTTTGTAAAACCGAACTGGTATTCCATCCGGACCAGCAATGTCTACGTAATTATTATTATTATTTGCTTATTACGGCATTATTTTCCTCCAAAATGGATGTTAATTACTTAATTACTTACCAAATTTGGTGGCACTTTTGCAAATTTCATGTTATTTTTCGCCAAATTCAGTGAACTTTTTGAACAAAATCGGTTTTGTTGTTTTACCTGTTTCGTTTTTAATTTTAGCAATTTCGGTACCATTGTCTTACATTTTAACCCAAATTCGAGATTTTTTGCCAATTTTGCTGTTTTTAGACTGTTTATCATTCTCTCTATTTTGGTGTTAAATTGTTATATATGTTATTTATTTTTCAAAATTCGGTACTATTTTTATCCGATTTCAGTGCTCTTGTTACCAATTTCCACGTTATTTATTATTTTTTGCCAAATAACCTTTTTGGCACATTTGTAATTTTTATACATGTTACGTCTCTTTTTAGTTTCCCTCAGTTATATGTTTCTTTTGCCATTTATGACCAATTTATTTCGAAATTAGGCATTTTCGCTGATTAATTGTTATTTTCAATTTTGATGTGTATAGACCCAATTTCGGTTTCTTTATTGCCATTTTCAGTTTTTTATTGACAATTTCGACATTGTTACTGGCAAATTAAGCGTTTTTATTTTTTAATTATTGTTTTCTCTTTCTCTGCTGTTTTGACGTCGCATTCTAGTATTTCCTTCCATAAGAGGAATGATTCTTCTTTAAGTATAGACCATCTATAAAGAAATAACGATACCTTTAAATTAATTTCTGTAAAAAAAAAAAAATAGGAAAACCTGACGATCCTATTATCATTTATTAGAATCTGACAGTTAGAACTCTCGGCTAACGTTACTCTGTTTTCTATTTCGTTTTGAGGAAGTCTCAAGATGATGTAATGGCATGATTTCCTGTTTTTGTACGACTAAGTGTTAATGGTAAGTTGACAGAAAATTTCAACAATAATTTTCTAAGGTAAACGAAGGCTTCCGCGGCCGTTGTCATTGTTTATAAAACTCTTCTGGGTGTTGGACCGCATCGTCAATATATCAAATACTTCACCGACGTTTCGGCCACTATTGCAAGCGGCCATCTTCTGGGTGTTACGTTTACTGCAGTAAACGTAACACCCAGAAGATGGCCGCTTGCAATGGTGGCCGAACAGTAAACATAACACCCAGAAGATGTCCGCTTGCAATAGTGGCCGAAACGTCGGTGAGGTATTTGATATATTGACGATGCGGTCCAACAGCCAGAAGAGTTTTATAAAAAATAATTTTCTAAATTTAAAATTGACTTAATTTCTTTTTATTATTAAGAGTTTTAGATCTCTTCCCGGAAGTCAGCTTGCATAGATGTCGTGTAATGGGGTCTGCGCCGTTGTCGTTGTAACGGTGTTTCAGCTTCGCAGTATAAACTTACTTTATTACAAATTCCACGTCTAGCTTTAAAAATCAGTTGAGTCTTATATTATATTACCTGCTGTTTATTTCTTTTTTAATTCGAGGTCGTAATTCGTTGCGCTATTACAGTAGGCATGCGTAGTAGCGCTTGAAAAGCATCGCATTCCTTAAGTGGTCACGGCTGCCACACTTAATATCCTGAAATAACACTCAGGACATTTATTGAATTTTTTAGACAAGGATGTAATAGGTTTTATTTGCATGCAAAGATGATAGACTTAACTCACAATAAATGTTCAAATGCTTGTAAAGCTTATGGAATTGCGGGGTCATCAATCCCTAAACTTACAAACTTCTTATAAACTACCTTATACTAAAGACGGCACAAACATCCATGCCCGAGGGGGGATTCGAACCGCCGACGGGGAACGGCCTCGCGCATCGCAGCATAGCGCCTCAATGCGCTCGGCCGCTCCACCGCGGCACTTTACTCGCATTTCACGTTCTGTTCATTCACTGAGCTTCCTTGCCGTCACATCGGGCAAATAAATAAATAAAACATATTCATTACATCACTGTACTAATAAGACACGTTTTATATACGCTATGTACTACATGCAGTTTGAAAAATTGTTACAAAGTGTAGGTTTAAATTCTTCAGAAAGAAAACCAAGAATTTTGCAAATGAGTGTTAGGCAAAAAAAGATAAACGTCGGTGTAAATAAAAGTAATGTGGTACGTTACAACATAACACAGACTGTGATCTGTCACTTCATGTCTTTGCAAGAACCTCAACCTTGAGGAAAACAGAAACTATGTCATTTTTACACTAATAAGTAACAATTGAGTATTGGCGAATTTCTATCCTCAAATTTATATAAAAAATATATTTTTAAAAATATGAAACTTCGCAACATTTGGTAAAAATATCCGATTTTGCAAAATATCATAAAAAACAATTTTGCATTATTTTCTGAGTTATCGTTGTCGCCTAATTGTCATGTGCCTACTCAATATTGTAGCAAATATAAATATTGTAGGTAAACAATAAGAAGTAAGGGCAGAGTATTTTAGTTTGTTATATACCTCGTAATTTTCGTCGATCGCATATTAAATCAACATTTTTAGTTGATAAAAGGAGGATTTAGATATTTTAACGACTCTAGAGAGATTTTTAAAACAATAGTATAGTCACATGACTCTTTCATAAACGAGGACCGGCAATTGGAAAGCAGACATTCCGACCCAGCATACTTTCATTTGAAGTACCATGCATACATGTAATACATGATAGCGGAAACTGGACATTCTTAGTCAATTTCATCTACACTTAGCTCTCATCTGCTAATGTTTAAAAGAGCACGTTATTAGGTTCCCCAACTAAAGAACTCTTGAATGCTTAAAAGAGCACGTTATTTGGTTCCCCAACTAAAGAACTCTTGAATGCCGTTGAATTCTAAATTCTTTTATTTGATAAATATCCGCACTGCATAAAACAGCATCTATTATTTCCCACGCAAGAAAGCATTAACTACTTTGGTCAAACTCCACGATATTTCTGTAACTTTAGGAAACAACTGCTGAGATAACGTAGGAATATAATTTCTGAGCCACAGAAGAAGAAAATTACGCAATAGCTTGTTTGAGATAACAACATTACAAGCACGTTTTTTGACTGAGAACTACAGCTATCGTTGCATGCCTAGTGATGAAAGTAGCCCGTTACTCTCCTTTTCCATAATTACTCAATAAGAATGAAGTGCAGTTATAACAGTGTCTGTATTATTGGAACGAAAGAAATAGCTAAATTTTCAACTAGGAAGCCGGTGCATATTTTTCATAGTTACATAACAACCTTACAATAGTCTCTGTGTTGCATGTTGAATAAATCCGCTTCAATTTTAATTATGGAGATCTTTTTACTGGACCTATTTTGGGATTTATGTAGATCCCATTTTCAAGTGCTGATTGAACATGCAGGGATCGCGTCAACCATATGAAACACTCTTAAAATGCCACGCTGAGAAATAAACTCATCGATAGTGTATCAATTTTGCCTCAAATGGAAGTCATTTTGCGATTTTTATTGCCACTACGTGTTGAGTTATACCTGCTAGGAAGTCCAGATATCAGCGACAGCTACTCTACAATCACGTTGTTTACTAAACGTCAGTGAAGAACTGTATTGAATGCCACCCAGAAGTCAAGAAACACCATATGAACGTGATCGCCTTTGAAGGAAGAAAACAAGTTTACAAAATGACGTGCCACATTGGGCATACTACAATGATCACTAATTATACAGAGTATCTCATTTTAAAGCGCAGTCAGTTTTATTATACCTTAATTATCGACCCTTTTTGGTCCTAGGCCATCTTCATATAAGTTCATAACAAGCGATCAGCTATAAACATTAGACATCGTGCTAAGTAATATACACTTTATTTCATTTGTATAAATGTATGTGAATAGTTTTCGTGTGTCTATGTGTTCCAAGATAAACCAGTGTATAGTGCACCTGTATAATGTGTATAATGCAGCTGTTTCACCAATGCACCAGAGACACAGAAACCGATCCAGAAAATAGTAGGTGGTGATATAATTCATAACCACCAACAAGACCAACATAAGACATCGCTGCAGATCATTTTATGGCCATTCACTGTCCCTTCCCGCCCCCATCCCCTCAAAAAAACCTCAGATACCACCACAACAACAAAGAACAACATTATTATAGTTCAGTATATAGTAATGTCAGCAATTTTCTGTACGAATAACATGCTCAAAACTCATGTAATGAAGTGACTGGTAGCAGTAATAACCAATATGAATTATTTCATACAGTCACTGTTAATATACTTAGCCACCTTGGATACAGACAACAAAGACATCTTGCTGATACAACATCCTACTGATATCTATTTAACGAGCATGGGCAAACACTTTTAAAATGATACGATGAGCCCTCTACAACACACTTTAGTGTGATTCGCAGACTAACGATGTAGATGCACATTTCAGAATATTCAAGAGAGTTCGTAAGCATTCCACAATAATCCATTAATGTCCGGAAAAGTTCCACAATGATCTCGGATGTTCTGGAATGTTCGGTAATATTCTGCAACATTGGAAAGATTCCAGACTGTTCCGGAATGTCCCGAAACATCCGAGATCATTCTAGAACATTCAAGTGAAATTAGCTATAGTATGTAAGTTTTCTGGAGAAGGTTTTATGCTCCGTAAGTCACTATATGGTGCACGGTGGAGGGTACCTTGCAATATGAAAGGTTCCAAAAAGGATAATGCCAATATCGCGAATATAATAATTTTATTCCGACGATCGGCTTCGATGGTCCCTGCCATCATCTTCTGGTCTAGAAATGTTTACAAAGCCGTCATCTGTTGCAATTTTTTCTTTATTGTATTTTAATGCCCTATAGGGCAGGCTGGCAGCAGCCCCGTACACTGCTCTTCAGCCCAGGGTACATATGAGTTTCACAGTCGGTAATGGTAGTTTAAAACAGGAGATAAAAATTTGAAATTTAACAATAAAAAATAAGATAAAATTGGCGAATTAAATACAATGAAATGAAGGCTTTAAAACCAATAAAATCAGTATTAAAAACTGCCACGGTGGCTAAAAACACACAGATTTTGCACAGTTAATGGTGATGACAATAGAGAGGGAAAAAGAAAACATCAACATGGCAAGACATTGTTCTGCCTGTGCAGCGGTTGCTGAAGTCTTAAAATCACGCTCACCACTTGACACTGACACAACACTTTAGCACGGAGCACTGTTAAAAACAACATAAAAAAGTAAAGCAATGAGACTCCGCAGAGGGAGAAGGGAAGAAAGGGAGGCGCGGAGGGGCGGGAAGGGAAGGGGTGGGGGAGTGGGGAAGGAAAACGTAACAACTCCGAGGGAGGGGAAGGGAGATCCAAGCGGGCGAGGGAAGGGAGGGGGGGTACGCAAAGTATGGGGAGGGAAGGGATTAGGGCTGATAGGATGGGTAAATATCAGGACGGAGGGCGTCATCCCAGGTAGGGAGTTTGCGAAAGGTACCCTGGGAGAGGGTGTAGAGAGTGTGAAGGTGTAGGGAGGGAGAAGGTGCTGAGAATGTGTAAGGGAGGGAGCGAGGGCTAGGAAGGCGGTGTCGTCAGCATACTGAAAGAGATGGACGGGAGGCTAGGGTTGTGGTATGTCAGCCGAGTAAATGAGGTAGAGGAGGAGGGAGAAGACAGAGCCCTGAGGTATCCCGGCGGAGGAGTAGAAGGAGCGGGAGTTGGAGTTGTTGACAGTGACATAGGATGGGCGATGGGAGAGAAAGGAAGCCATGAAACGGATTTAGTTAATAGGAAGGGCGTAGGTTTGGAGTTTGAAAAGGATCTGTTGAAAAGAACATACGAAATTTAAAACGTGCATACCATTATTTCAAAAACGAGTAGATACATCAGTTACATTGACAAGAGAAAGATCGCTTACATATAGAAAAGAGACATACCTTGTGATGTCAACAGTTGTTGTTTAAAATAATTTTAAGTGTTTGGATGCATTATCTCACTGTAGTTAAAATGTACAGTACATGTCATTATAAGTGACAGGCATACGAAATAACTAAAAGATATGAGAAAACGGCGCCAGATGGCAGCAACAACTAATGTAATGTTAACATGAACGACAAAGAGGTTATTAACATTGTACAGTTTCATTTCCAGGGAAATTGGGAAGGGGTCATGGGAGAATATTTATTGTGATTGCACAGATTACAAAAGAAATAGAAAGGATTTCAATACAAATCTATGACATTTAAGCTCATATCATATTTACAGTAATGGTTTGTGCATACATGAAATTATCTGTATAAAATACGACAGTAAATTATAATATTATATACAAAATGTTCAAATGTCTGTAAATCTATCGGACCAAATTGCGTGTCATCAGTCCTTAGCTTACAAACTACTTAAACCTAGGTAAACTAACCTAAGGACAACACACACCCATGCCCCAGGGAGGACTCCAACCTCCACAGCGAGCAACCGCGCGCTCCGCTGCGAGGTGCTTTAGACCGCTCGGCTACTCCACCGCGGCAATATTATATACCACAGTGGCCACTGTGTAGCTGTTATACACCAGAGCAGTGCATCTTGACATCAAAATAAACGCCTAAAAATAGCTAAAATACCTTTACAATATTATACACAATAGTGGCTATTATGTGGTGGTTATATAACAGGGCCGTGAATCTTGGCATTATATTGAACGTTTACAAGAAAGCTATAGTTCGACGGCATTTGACCGATATCGAATTGTATTATAGATAGTAGAGAGAAAGGGGAGGAAAGAAATAAACTGACAGAAGTGCAGGAGGAGATGGACAGAGAAGGGAGATTGTAAGAGATGTTTGTGTGTGTGTGTGTGGGGGGGGGGGGGGAACGAAAGGCAAAGGCACGGAGGAGGATAGAGGGGGGGGGGAGGATGGGGAGTTGGAGGAGTAGGTAGATAAACAGGAGGAGATCCACAGAGCGGGAGGAGGAGACAGGCGGGGAGAGGGGGGGGATCAGGATGTGGGCCGAGAAAGAGACGAGATTGAGGGGGGCGGATATGACCGATATGATGGGGAGAGCAATATGTAGATAATGGAGTAGGTAGATAATGGTGGAAGAAGAAATGGCCTGAAACAGGTGGAAAGAGGAGACTGACTGCGGAATAAATAACTACCTCTGCATTTTGGTGTAGTAAACGTACCAGGAAGATTATACTATTGTAGGATCTAAGAGCTATCTATATTCAACTTGTACAAAAAGCAAACAGCAATTATTAGAGTCGAAGGGCAAGGAAGGGTTGCAGTGGTTGGAAAGCGAGTAGGACTGGGTTATAGCTTCCCCAATGTTGTTCAATTTGTACATTGAGCAAGCTGTGAATGAAAGCAAGGATAAATTTGGAGAGGGAATTAAAGTCTAGGGACGTAGTAATTCTGTCAGTAAAGGACATGGAAGTGCAATTAAGTGCAATTAAATGGAATTGACAGTGTATTGAAAGAAAGGTATAAGATGAACATCAAGACTAGTAAAACGAGGGTAACGAAATGTAGTGTCAGAAAATTAGGCGATGGTGAAGGAATTAGATTAGGTAATAAACGTAGTAGATGATTTTTGTTAGTTAGGTAGCAAAATTACTTCTGATGGCCGAAGTAAAGAAGATATAAAATGCAGAATGGCTATGGAAAGAAAAGCGTATCTGAAAAAGCGAAAATTGTTGACATCCAATATTAGTTTAAATGTTAGGAAGTCGTTTCTGAAGATGTCTGTCTGGAGAGTATCATTGTATGGGAGTGAAAAGTGGACGATAAGAAGTTCAGACAAAAAGATGAGAGAAGCTTTTGAAATGTGGTGTTACAGATGAATGATGAAGATACCCAGGCATGGTTTTTTATTTATTTATTTATTTATTTTTTTTTTATTTTTTTTTTATGTAAGTATCGTTTTGAAATTAAAAATGGATGTGCTAAGATATCTCAATGATTTTATTTTTACATGAAAGCCTGTACCGTAATCTATTTTTCTACATAATTTCCGACAATTCTGAGGCACAATGAGGTACCAGTTTTTGAATACCCTCCTCATAGAACTCTGCCGCCTGACTTGTTAACCACTGTTTTGACTTCGTCATCCTCATGAAGACATTATGAAAGTCACCCCGCAAGGAGGAAATCGTAAAGTTTCTGTTTTCTCTCACCTTATTGTCCACTTCCTGCACCAAACTTTTATTAACGACTGAACGACG
Source organism: Locusta migratoria (assembly GCA_026315105.1). Classification (NCBI taxonomy): domain Eukaryota; kingdom Metazoa; phylum Arthropoda; class Insecta; order Orthoptera; family Acrididae; genus Locusta; species Locusta migratoria. Next base: position 494,689,186 of record CM048745.1, on the reverse strand, counting down.
GCCACTCCGTTGTTCATCATGCACATTTGTGCCGCCATCTTTAAATGCTCTCACCCACTTTCTTACCATTCCATCACTCATAATGTTTTCTCCGTAAACTACATAGATCTCACGATGAATATCGATCGCTTTTAGGCCCTTAGCAGTAAGAAATCTTATAACAGTCCGTACTTCATAGTCGGCGGGACTCACGATTATCGGAGGCATATTTAACACTCAGCACACAACGTAAACAAGGAAGAATCAGACTGTAATGGCGTCAATGGGTAGACAACAGAGGTAGGTAGCCAGTGCTCATGGGCAGAACGCCGACCGCAGCGCTGCTGCCGCGGTGTGTCAAAATGGTACTTACTTAGGAAACACGTCTTTTTTTTTTTTTTTTCTGTTGGCCATCTTGTGGCTTCTGCTGCCACTACTACCACAGTCTAACGTACACAGTCGCGACACTCACTGCTGTGAAAGTTGTTACCAACTGACAATTGCAACGACACTAGCGCTCCTAGCGGTGGGGCAAGCCGCCGAAGGAGAGATGTTTGTTTATAACTATTTTTGTAAGTATTTAAACAAATAGTTAGAATAATTTTGTGTTACAAGGATTAGTAAATATCAATTGATGTACATAATACGAAAATTTATGTAAAAACAGCTGAATTTAACCGATTCAGTGGTATGAAGGACAACTTCGTCATGAACAAATACGTACTAATATTTGTATATTTGCAGCCTATTCCGCTGAATGATAAATAGGATATAAACATACGACAAACATAAATTTCTGTTATGGTCTGTTATTAAAATGACAGGCAGTTTTTTGACATGTTTCAATGCGGTGTGGAGTCTAATCATTCGCCCATTTTTAAACCTCACTAGTCTTTCTTATACGCGCATATTCTTTTGAGTATAATTACGTTACCTTGAAAAGCCAATGTTTTGAATATTCTTGCCGTCTGTGGTTCATATGTAGGCTATCAACAATTGTTGAATTGGGCTCTTCTTGGCTGGAAAACATCGATATGAACAATACTTGGAGCTCTGCTGTCGCAGTGTATAACAAAATTCTGCGGGAGTGTCGTGACTGTATACGTTAGACTGTGCTACTACTACTATGGGCGCGCGTCCGAGGTCGTTACGGAGCTGGCCGCGCGCTGGGTGGCCCTCGGTTCGACGCCAGGTCTCTTGAGGTGCAGCTAATCGTTTTGTGCCTATCTAGTTTCAGCTTGCTCAATACTGGCAAGCTTATGTTATTGCTTGCTGTGTTAGGAAATGATTGATGGACCGGGACAGCGCGTACGCAGTCCCGACTACCAAAAATTACCAAAAATTATTATGCGCCCGAGTTACTCACTTTATGAGTAATCTCAGGGGTCAGATCGACCGAAGTGCAATAAAGGAGCCTTACCCTGGGGAATCCGTCGGGTTGTCTCTCCTTGCCTCCCTTATAGCCCATCCTAGCCCACGCCATTACGAAAAAAAAGAGAGATAAACTTCCGAAACAAGTTGCACCTCTGCCTAAAAGATAACCTATTGCAGTCCTTTGCTGTCCGTAACAAAACGGAACCTGTTGGGTGTATAAAAAGTTATGTCTCTGATGAATATGGCAACTAAGAGACCGTCCTGCCTCGTAGATGGGTAGACCACATAACAAATGAGGTGCTCAACAGAGTTGGGGAGAAAAGAAGTTTCTGGCATGTCTAAGAGATAGGTTGGTGGGACACATTCTGAGACATGGACGAATCGTGAACTTAACATTAGAAGGAAGTGTGTACGGTAAAAATCGTAGAGGGAAGGGAGAGCTGCATCAAACCAGCCTGTGGACTGAAGACACGACAACAACAACATGTCACATTGTTCAGGAGATTGTCGTCGTAAGGATTGAGTTACGTGGAAACTAAATTACAGGCCGAAATTCGTTTAAAGTACAATTGAAATAGAGAGAGTAACAAGGCGATGGATGGAGAATGAGAGATACAAATATGAAAGGACTAAATACGTCGCCAGACAAAATGGACTCCTGACGCTAAATACTTTGGAAGCTCATGATTCTTGGATCACGAGTCCCTGGATCCGCGTCCGTTCCACCTTGCAGAACGTTATATATATATATAAACAGAACCTGTTGTGCGTGTATAAAAAGTCATGACTCCGATGAATATGGTAACTAAGAAACCGTTCAGTCTCGTAAATGGGTAGACCACATAACAAATGAGAAGGTGCTCAACAGAGTTGGAGAGAAAAGGAGTTTCTGGCATGTCTAAGAGAAGAGATAGGTTGGTGGGACACATTCTGAGACATCAAAGAATCGTGAACTTAGCATTAGAAGGAAGTGTGTAGGCTAGAAATCTTAGAGGGAGACCGAGGGACGAATAACCAGATACAAAAGGAAGTAGGTTGCCGTCCGTATTCTCAGATGGACAGGCTTGCACAGGACAGTGTAGCGTGGAGAACTGCATCAAACCAGTCTGTGGACTGAAGACCATGACAACAACAACAACAACAGCAGCAGGTCATATTGTTCAGTAGATTGTCGTTATAAGGACTGAGTTGCGTGAAAGCTAAATAACAGGCCGAAATCCGCTTCAATTACAATTGAAATAGAGAGAGTTACAAGGCGATGGATAGAGGGAGAAGGAGAGATACAAATATGAAAGGGCTAAATACGTCGCCAGAAAAAAACGGGCCCTTGTATCATGAGCCCCTGGATCCGCGTCCGTTCCACCTTGCAGAACGCTTAATATTCTCCTTTTGTTCGTGTGTGTTGGTCGGCTGCTTGCGCATCGCAGGCCACGCCCCCTGAGTGTCAGTTGCCAGGCAGCCGGTGGCCCGCGGCGCGCTATCTCCGCCCTGAAATTCGATCCCCATTTAACCCGCGGCCGCAGATAAGCTGACCTTCCCGCTCCCCAGAAGCGCCAAGGCTGCCACTGGCGCAGTCAGGCACGCTGCGCCTGCGCGGAATTCTTTGGCGCTCGCCACCTCCTAAGTAATTCCAGACAACCTGGCAAATATTACCCACACGTCTGCAACTAACTATCTTCCTCGCGGAATAAAAACAGTAATTACTCACCGACATCGCCAACGAGTACAGTCACTGCAGATAATACGTGGCACGATGCTCCACAAATGTCTTCTATATCTATAACTGTGAATGTCTGTTCGGTGTACGTTTATCACCAGTGGCGGCGCTAGACGAAAATTGGGCGTCGGCGAACTCGTCTTTGCGAGGCCCCTTTCATTTTTTTTCCATTAATGAAGAAAATGTTAAATTAGCTGAATTACGGATCAATAATCATTATACTAAAATTCTATTAGTATAATATACGAGTATTATTGCAATGACAAAAATTACAATAAACAAACACAAATCAGATGAACTTTTCACCTTTTCGTCTCACTGAATTTTTTAAGACCACATCTTAATACTAGCCGCTATTTCGGCTTGAGTTGATAGTACTGACAACGCAGATAGTCTTTCTTGGATTATGGTGCTTTTCAAGTTAGTCTTAATCAATTTTAACTTTGTGAAGCTTCTCTCGGCCGAAGCTGTACTGACTGGAACGGGGGATGATTGTGATTGTTATATAAACTTTTGGATATACTTCCTCCAAATCGTTTTCTAAAATGTACTGAAGAAATTGTTATGTAAGTATTTAACTAAAAATTGCATCTATACTGCACTCATACGGAAATGGCCGTGCGCACTAAGACATCATACCACGGTGAGCGAGATCGCTCTCTCCGGGGGTCGAATCTCACCCTTGGGTACGAATGTTGTGTTCGTGCATTGGTTAAGTTAGTGTAAATTATATGTAGGTCGTCGCTATATAACCTAGCAGTTGGAAAGCGCCGTTAAACATCAAATTAAAAAAAAGAAGAAGAAACAAAAAAGGTGAAATTTTAACAATGTTTTGCGAGGCCCCCACAGGCGCGAGGCCGTCGGCGGTGGCCGACGTCGCCGACGCCTAGCGCCGCCACTGTTTATCACGTCTGAACCACAAGACATAAAGAGCTAAAAATTTGTACAGTTACTAATGTATACCCGAGGAAGGATTTAGGCACGGTTTTATGGCGATCGGATAGCTATATATATATATATATATATTAATGTGAAGGTCTGTTCGGTGTACTCTTATCACGTCCGAACGACAAGACGCAGAGACTTAAATATTTGTACAGTTACTAATTTATACCTGAGGAAGGTTTTAGGCACGGTTTTATAGAGATCTGATAGATATTTAGTAGGGGAGACCGGGGCACATTTTCCATATGGGCAAGTTTTCCAAATACGTTTAATTTCGAAACAAACCGCTAGATGTTACCACCGGCGATACTGTAGGAAGTAGCAACAAAGCACGCTTCATTTACGAAAATTTCAGTGTTGTACCAGCAGTCACAACGCCGGCAGGGCTGTTTTAGTCATTTTTGCAAATGTGAGTAAACTTTCACGTTTTTATTGAAACTTAAAATAAACATTCTAGCGTTAAACTTATTATTTTGACATTGCACACACTAAAAGTGGGTTTCTTTCTTCACGTAACTGTGCATTTGTCTTGTAAATAGCTTACACTGTTACTCATGGACGTAGTGTTATAGTTCCGAATATGGCGACGGGGCACGTTTTCTGAGTGCATATGGGGCACATATTCCTTATTGCTTTGAGTCTTACGCCAAGTCTAAAGCAAATGAAAAGTGTGTACAGTGCACGAAATGGGCGCATGGAGACAGTACGAAAGGGAATGTCCCATTTTTTGTTTGCTTACATTGTGATTCAGACAATCAGTATAAGTACTGTTAAAAATGTCTGTATTTGTAAAATATTTACGTCACATATTTTGTAAAACCATTAAATAGCATTTGTTTTTATTTAATGTGGCTATTTTTACTATCCTCTTTTGTAATGTATTGTAAATTCATGATAAAAACACGTATTCAGTGAAATCAAGATATTTATCCCTGTTTTAACATTGAAAGTATAATTGGAATATTTGCCCCTGTGCATTTTAAGTAAGCAGGAAAACCTGCCCTGCATACGGGGCAAATTTTCCAACGCAACATGGTCAGACAAAACCATTCGCTACCAAGAATGATATCTACTATTTTCAAAAATATCTGTACAAGACTGTAAATAAAGATGTAGGAAATATAATGATCCGCTGTTTACCGCAAAATCGATAAAAATAAGAAGTACAAAAATAAAAATGTAAAATGCTGGGAAATGTGCCCCGGTCTCCCCTAATTTGAAGAATATAACGCGAAATGTGGAACAATAATTACTCTTTGAAAATTACATTTACTCTTTGAAAATGGTTTTATTGGTTGCATTGTTGCTTGAGGGGTTGATAATGATAAAAGGGTGGAGTATATTGGGATGGAAAGTTATAGGTGTATATAAAATTCAATGTGTGTGTGTTAATACTTCGCTTTGCAGCGAAAACTACAGAACGCAAACGAATGGTCCTTGTGGAATTGTTGTCCGAAGTCTCCCGCTATACACCATACCAGTTCCATGCCGATAGCTATACTGAAATATAGCTTATCTATCATAATCAACCAACACACGAGCGGAGCCGCGGGTTTAAGCTAGTAGTACATAAAAAAGAGAAACTGTTGAATTTTCCCGAATTTTCCATTCCAACAAAATATAATCCAATTTTTAGATATTTTATGAGATTATTATTATTATTATTATTATACACATTCAGGCCTTTTATCAGACCACGCGAAACATTAATGACTACTTGTTCTTCCTGTTCTTCCAGTATTCCTTCATTCTTTCACTAAAGGCTCTCCTGCTATCTTCAGACCACTTTGGACGTTGGGCTTTAGGTGCTGTTTTCTCTGACATCACTTCCCACTTGTACACTTTGTGTCTAAAGACGACTTTGTCTGTGATATCTTCTGAATCTAGATGTGCCTTTTCCAGATCAATTTTGACTTGTATCATCCAGGGTGTAGTGGTCTTGAGGCCCTGGATGTACCTGAGGATTCTGTTGGTGAGTCTGGTCTGTGGAAGTCTGCTGATGTGTCCATAAAATTTTAGTCGCCTCTTTCTAATGTCCGCTGCGATGTTAGAGAACTTCTCTGTCGTATCCCTGGAGTGAAGTCTGTAGCCTTCGTCTGTAATTTTTGGTCCAATAAGTTTCGTAATGATTTTCCTTTCCTAGTGAGGATGTTCTCAAGTCCGTCCTTGTGTGTAGCATCAGTATCTCACTGGCATATAGCACCTCCGATTTGTTTACGCTGTTGTAGTGACGAATTTTAGTGAAGGTGGAAAGACATTTCTTATTATAGATATTCTGCGTTTTGCGTAACGCTCTCTTCATTTTCAATACTCTACTATTATGCGCAATTTTCTCTTTTCCTGTAGGTTCGATCACTTCACCTAGGTACTTACAAAGTGTGCAACCCTGTTAATCTTGCCATACTTTGTGTTCAAATTTGGTTATGTTTAGCTTCGTGCATAAGAACTCAGTTTTTTTGAAAGGAGATTTGTAACCCTACTTTTTCCGCGCACTCTTTGAGTATTTCTGTCAGTCTGATTGCTGTAGTTTCGTTATCCGTGAGTAGTGTCAAATTATTATTATTACCATCGAATTCTCCCAAGTAATGGAAGATGTTACTCAAATCATAAACTTTTCTTTAGATTCTTCTTCTCGTTGCTTTCTCTACTTTGTATCAGAAGGTGTCTCTTTCTAAAATGGTACTTTATTTTATGTTTGCATTTCTGAGATCGTTTTGAATGTATCGAATTCTTGAGTGTGGTTACATAATCTATTATCCATTTAGTCATTAATTTTTTAGTTGTCTGTTAAGATGACCTAAGAATTTCATTGGCCTCTTCAGTTGTTTTGATTGCTTTTAGCCTTGGTTATATATTGTTGGTGGAATTTTCCTAATGATCTTTCTCTACTATTCTTTTGATTCCTTGAAATTAATTACTTTGAGCTGTTTTGTAGGAGTCTCCTGTGTTAGAATCGTTGGAACGTCTGTGAAAGCAAGGTATAGTATGTAGAGGTATGGACTTGGACTAACTGTGAATCATGAAGCAGAGATTGCAACAAACAAAAGAAACCAGATCCAAGAGAAGGAGGGCAGCACTGGGTGAGGAAGATGAAGCAAGAGTTTAGGACTACCATCCAGGAGGATTCTGTGTTTTATGTTTCAGTTGGCTGAATATTAATTTTTTTTCCTTTAAACGTTATTTTCTCAAAATGACATTTTTCAGTATAAATGCCCTTTTTTCAGACATTTCTGAATCTACATCAGTGAATTATTTACCACATTACGTATATAGTACAATGACGTTGTAGCTCTGCTTTAGAAGTATTTGCCGTAATAGTCAAAATTCAAGAAATTATAATGATGAAAAATTAAACCAAAAAATTATATGTTTAGGAAAAAATAATAACTTTTTTTCCAGCTGTTATTTTAAAGCGATTATAAAGCAATACAGTCACAAAACATGCGAGTACATGTGATACTTTTGAGGTTTGATTCCATTACTTTGAGGTGCTCCACGACCACACAATGATGAACTCACCAGATGTAATTAGCAGCATTGGCCGTTAATGTTTTATTTTAAAAAACCACAGATCGATTTCGATCACATAATGATCATCTTCAGTGTCCTTCCAACGAGCATATGCATGCCCTGAACGCAACTGCAACGGTAATTTGCAGTGATACTCTCAACAGTTCCTGATAAAACGGGGTATTTATATAGCCAATTTAACATTGACGAGATAAGGCGCTACGACTTGAGCAGTTGCTTATGCTTCGTCATGACAGACTGTTGGACAGTTGCTTATGCTTATATTGGGGTGATATTGGAGCCTACACTATCAACCCCTAATACGCATAGGTCGTAGACTCACAAACCAGAGTTACACACCTGACGTGTTGGAACCTGCTGTCTTCCCATTGTCCTTAAATTGTTCTTAGTGGGAAAGGTGAATTTAATTCTAGTGTTTTTTAAAATTTCTTCAGGCACTTTACCGAAATATGTTGCGGGAATGTTTTTAAATTCGGTATTTATTCTGTCTTCTATAGCTAGGTGGATGTCTTTGTGTGTTTGGTCTCTTTTCGCGTAATTTTTGTTGTTGTATAACTGAGTAACGTTCGTATAATTAAAGTGCTTTTTGTACGCTATGTATTGAAACATTTCAAGTTCTTTATTAACTGCTGCTTTCTTTAGAGGTAAATTGATTTTCATGTTAATCATTGAATTGAAATATGCTAGCCGCGGTGGAGTAGCGGAGTGGTCTAAGCCCCTCGCTGCGGAGCGCGCGTTTGCTCGCCGTCGGAGGTTCGAGTCCTCCCTGGGGCATGGGTGTGTGTGTTGTCCTTAGGTTAGTTTACCTAGGTTTAAGTAGTTTGTAAGCTACAGACTGATGACCACGCAGTTTGGTCCGATAGATTTACAAACATTTGAACATTTGAAATATGTTAATTTATGTGATATCAGCCAGCATTTATGATCTGTGGTGGTAGGCTTTCTGTATGTTCTGAACATATGTCGATTGTTCATTTTGGTAATGTGTATAACGTCATTTGTTACCACATTTATTGCCAACCGTCAGCAAGCTGATTTCATCATATTCCTCACTCAACATGGAGTTTATTTTCATTTGTGTGATGTTTGTGCAACGTGTTATCCCTAACAAAAAGTCCCTTAGACTTCTCCAATCCTTCTGTATTGCTTTTTATAATGGCCAGTAGTGTAATAATAACCCAAAGATGATGACACAATAAAAGTGACAAACGAAAACAATTTTGTTCCGAATATATAGCAGAAATCGCACCAAAAAATCGTCACATTTATTCTCACATTAACAAAATTAAAAACAACAAAGCCTCAGAGACATGGAATGGTCGCAGAATTTTGGACCAAATGCACTCAAACTATATCAGCTGGTTTCTTAAATAAAGCATAACCGCATTTAAAACCCACAGTAGGTGAATACGAAACAGGATTCAAACTGAAGAGGTCTACACCTACATCTACATGGGGTACACTGCAAATCACATTTAAGTGCCTGGCAGAGGGTCCAGAGCAACCTGAAAACCATAAGATTAGAGTCTTCAGACAAAACCGTGCTATGTGTATTTGCCTATTTTAAAAAGGCATACGACTCAATAGACAAGCTCTCACTCTTCAAAATTTTAGAAGAGAGGAGACTAGCTAGGGCCGCGCGGGATAGCCGTGCGCACTAAGACGCCTTGCTACGGTGCGCGCGGCAATTCGTCGTCGGAGGTTCTAGTCCTCCCTCGGACAAGGGTGTGTGTGTTGGTGTTGTTCTTAGGATAAGTTAAAGTAGTTTGTAAGTTTAGCGACAGATGACCACTGCAATTAGGTTCCATACCTATACTTTTAGTGTTGTTGTAACCTTTACGAATTCCAAGATGCTCCAGAATCTGGAATTTTCCAGAACAGCCATCATTAAACATAAGAACAGCTTGAAAGACACCAAGTTCAAGGACTGAACTTCCAACAAACACAGAATCTAAAACACGGTTAGTGGATAACTAGTAAATAAAGTCTGCAATAGGCTGCATAGGTCGCTGTATTGATTAAAGTCATGAAGTGGTTGCAATATGACTTTATTTGACGCGTCTCGGCCTGGGCCATCATCAGAATCTGTGAAAGGGAAATAATTGTATAATATAAGAACAGAAATATTGCTAAAACAATCTACAAATTTTGTTATAAAGATGAAGTTCAGCACAGGTACCTTGCTGATTAGCGATTACAAGAACGTCAGAACAGATGGTTACATATTCTTGTCGTAAATCAAGGGGCAGACTGTGGGCACGGTAAAGGTAAAATACAGGTTTACAGAGTTTAGTCACCAGATGGCGTACCGTTCTTAAACGTAATGCCTAGAGGCGCCGTGACAAGTTAAATTACGCTAGATAAAATTACAATTTAGCAATACAAAAAAAAGTTTCATTTTACAAATGATTTTTACAAGAAACTGAATAAATGCCACATATTATGTTATAATACAAATAATGAGAGGGTATGAATAGTCGATGTAAAGAACAAATCATAAGTTGGCAGAGCTGGACATTATAAACAAATTAACAGCAATTGATAAACTATGTACATACAGACTCACAGAAAATGAAAGTTGTAATGATGAACATCATAACGATGGTCTAACATATACAAGGTATATTTGATGCTTAGAAAATACTATAGGACGCCAAGTTTGATTACACTGTTTAGGTATTAACCAGCTAACAGATACTCTATACATCGTGTCTAATAAGGTAACAAAACGAAAAAATGCCACATAAAGTGCCCTGGTAAGCCAGGCGTGGTTCAAAGTAGTTGATCACAGATAAGATGGTGAGAACTATACAATTATTACACTTTAATGGTAATTACTTACAACCTTGTAATGATTGTCAAATTAAAGTTACTGTAATGAATCAAATCAGGGAGAAATTAGAAGGGATGGAGTAAAATTACTGCTTATGATAATAGACATAGCTATGACACAAATATAGTGAAACAGTGCAATCTACACATATATACACGCAAGCTTACAAAAAATAAAAGTTATGATGAGCATCGTAACAATGGTCATGCATATATAGTGTACATATGTTTATTGGAAAATATGTAGGGTGCCAGGTCTGCACAACATTACGTAGTTATGAAAGTGCTGTCAGAATGCACAGTGTATCTTCTCAGTAAAGATTACACTTATATGTACAAATAAGTCAAAGCAAAATTGAAAAAAATAGAACAAACAGGAATGAAAAATGCTTTTCACATTTTCTAAAGATTGTTTAAGCAACATTTCTGTTCTTATATTGTACAATTATTTCCCTTTCTCAGATTCTGATGATGACCCAGACCGAAACGCGTAAAAAAAAGTCATATTGTTACCACTTCATGAATTTAATCAATACAGCGACTATGCAGCCCATTGCAGACTTTATTTACTATAAATCATGGTCGCCTGCCTCCTCCGTGACTTTACGTCACAACTATGTGTAGTGGATAACTATCGTTGTCAAATAGAAACAAATTTACGGTTAGAAGAGTTTCCTGCAAAATATCGCTAGTGTACGCAACTTAACGAAACGGAAACAGCCTTCTAGACTATATAGTAAAATAGAAAGATGGAAATATGCAAAATCCTCAGATATATCAGTGCAGGATTATTTTCAAATATTTATTTAACATAGTAAATAATCGAACATTTCAATAAAGTAAACACCAAATTAAGCATAAACATCCATATTTTCATAATTTTCATGAAAGGAAAAATGGAAATTTTTGTCATTTTGGGGGTACTACATCCCTTAACAATCTCTCTTCGCGGAGTCTCCAAACTCCAATCCAATTATCTTGGTGGTGCTAGCAGAATCGACATTCGTCGTCCCGATTTTGCCTGCGACATTTTGATGATCGGATTATTCTGGAGACACCGTGACGACGGGCTGTTGAACAGTCGCTTATGCGTCGCCGATATTGTCGTTTGGGCCGCTGCTACGCATTGCCCGTACACCAATCAGCCAGAGCTACATTACTGATGGCCACATTGCAGCCGGATAGTAAGCGACCATTTTTTAGCATGCAGTGTTCAAAACGTGTCTCTCTATTATGAGATCTGTGTGCAACATGTAAGACAGAAGCAGATTTTAAACTGTAAAACATATCTATGGGCAGACATACACTCTGGCCAGAACTTATTGGTTATGAACTGCAGATTAAAACTGAAGAAACTGCAAACACACAGAAAAGTTAAGAAATGAAAATTTCAAATAAGTTGCACATATTGAAGGACGTGACCGTTAATTGTTGTAATAATGAACAAGTTTTGCCCCGATAGCGATTTAAATATCCACTTTATTCCAAGACCGGTTTCAACAGTTCAGCTGTCATCTTCAATGTATAACATGAAAAAATATTTTTACACTTATCTGCATATCACAGCTGTCATTTAACAACGGCCCTGTAGAACCATTACACTGGCCACTGGCACATCAAGACATTAAAAATAGTGTCTTAGATTTAAAATAATTTTAATGTTAAGTATATTGACATAATACGAAAGGATAGTCCAAAACACTGTAATTATTTATTTATGTATCACACAAGATATCTTTCGGCATTAAATGCCATCGTCAGGTGTTTCTGCGAAAACATTTTCTTATATCAGTATGTATCCAAGTGCTACATAAATAAATTTACGTAAATAAAATTTTACAAATTCCACTTAGAAAGTGTACAGTACGTACGGTGTTTAGAGGTAGTAAGTGCTTCAACTGACTATTTACTAGGTGATGTTTCACATTTGATTTACGAATTGTAGCCAGTTACAGCATTATGGTTAAAAATTTCTAATAAAATTTTAACCATAATCACTAATAACAACATAGACAGAAATAATAAAGAAAATTATACCATATCTGGTAACTTCTATATTTCCTCTCTAAAAGAAAAATTTGTAAATATTTGTAAACGTATAGTATTCTGAGGTTTGACAAATGCTGTAACTGGCTACAATTCGTAAATCAAATGTTAAACATCACCCAATAAAGAGTCAGTTGAAGCACTTACAACCTGTAAATACCGTACGTACTGACACTTTCTAAATGAAATTTGTAAAATTTTATTTACGTAAATTTATTTATGTAGCACTTGGATACATACTGATGTAAGAAAATGTTTTTGCAGAAACACCTGACGATGGCATTTAATGCCAAAAGATATCTTGTGTGATATATGAATACATAATTAATGACAGTGTTTTGGACTATCCTTTCGCATTATGTCAACAATATACGACATTTTTAAGACAGTGGACCCTAGATATAATAAGTTTAATGTTAAGCTTTAGAAGAAAAATTCTAATGTCTTGATGTGCCATTGTGGTAAGACCAGACAAAGAGGAATGGACTTGAATTGCGCCAAGCATGCCCAACAAAGACGAGAATATGTATGTAACTAAAATATATAGGAAGGACTAGAGTACATCACGCCAACAGCCATACCGCAGTGGATACACTGGTTCCCGTAAGATCACCGAAGTTAAGCGCTGTCGTGCTTGCCTAGCACTTGGCTGGTTGTCCGTCAGGAAACACGTGTGCTCGCGCTCTCCGGCTCGGCGGCGTGTTTACGTCTCGGCACCGGCCTCCTTGGCTTCGTGGGAGCGGTCTTCGCTTCGCTTGGCTGCGCTTTCTGCAATTTCATTAATTCGGTGAGTGAAATAGCATTCAATCCACTTCGAAATCGTACGGTGCAATGCACTTTTGATCGGAAGTCGTTACGGCCCACCGGTTTTGAAATACATTCATAGATTCGGGATACGCTTCGCTTGCCACGGGAAGTAGTACTAGGACTGCAAATTGACTTCTACTTGTATTCAGTGTTTTTGAAATTGTCGGATGATGACGTTTGTGAACAGGTTGTGTCCGAAAATGACGGGGTTCAGAAATTTAAACACGTGTATGGCTCTATTAGTGACGTCCGTGTGCAACACGCTGGGCAGGGAGTTCGTGACGCACGGGTGTTCAATGTACCTTTCGAATGTCCTAATTCAGTGATTGAAACTGCTTTACGTCCGTACGGTGATGTTGTTGCAAATGGTATTATCCATGAAAAGTGGTCGGATCCGTATTACTATCAAGTGGACAGCGGTGTTCGTACTGTGAAGGTCAACCTACGGAAACATATCCCGTCTTACTTGATTATCGGTGGTAGTCGGGCATTTGTTTCATACCCTGGACAACCGCAAACTTGTGGGATTTGTAATACGGTAGGACACCTTCGTGGTGACTGTCCAAACAAAGGTCGGCGCCCTGTGCAGTTGCCTCGGGAACCGACGGTCGTTGCCGGAGCACAGTCAGAACCGTTATTCAGTGACGTTGTGCAAGGGTTTGCTTCACCGCGTCCGGAGATGTCGGGAGATTGGACAGTGGAGAAGGAGGCACCGGTTTTGAATCCTGTCCCACTCGTCGAATCTGTGGATGAAGAACCCGCCCCTGTTCAAGAATCGATGGAGGTTGTTTCGCAACTCGCGGTTCCGTTTGCTTCTCAGTCAGGTGATGGGGAATCGGAAGTGACGGTCGCGAAAAAGAAGAGGATGCGCCGCAACAAGACGTAACCCATCGGCGAACCCCGTAGGAGCGGATGCAAGGATGCGCGCAAAAGTCAGCGCTCTCCGAGTGTCGAAGTGCAGACCTCGGATAAGAGGAAGAGCGAGGACGAGGCGGCCGCGGTGTCTCAGCGCACGCGGCGGGCTTCGCACTAAAGCACTAGATATACCGAGCTGAACAATCCGCCATTTTGAATCCCAATGCGACGACAGTGTTGTGTGCTTTGTGTGCTGCAGCGAAGTGAATCAGCCAACAGTTTGTGATATTATTGTTTCACAGTGTGAAATTATTGGTTGTGCATCTGTAAACTGCTCAAATAATATCAGACATGGTCGCTATAAGTTTTATCGGATTTCTTGAAAAACAGATTGGCGTCAAAGGTGGCATGTAAATTCCAGACGCCAAGTATGGACGCCAAAATCGAGTAACTATCTGTGTAACGTTAAGAAGTAAACCTTTTATTTGTATTAAAATAGTTATGCTGACAGAGAGGTAGTAAAGAAAATATAGGCCTATACATGTCAGCTGTGGTTTATTATAATTTTGATAGATTGTTAATATATCACGACACACAGTGTGTTTAAGGTTGCTTTTCTTGATATTATTTAGACCAACTAGGTACTTATTCTAAGATCTATTAATTGTATTTTAAGTGATGCATGAGTGCAGCTGATTTTACCCAGTTATTGGTTTTTAAATTATATTATTTCACATTAGTATATTGTTTAAATTAAATATGACTCTCAACAGTGGAATATGTAGGCCTAAGTCGCGCCGTGAACAGGATGTCTGAAAAAGAAAAATAATAAATTGCACTTCGCAAAGAATTGGAACAGGAAAGACGTAAAATCTTCTCTGAAATACGGTGTGTGTAAAATATGCGAGACATTAGAAGGGGGCAATACGGGAAGTACAGTAACGCAATTTAATATTATTCCATAACTGTTTTCGTATGCAACTTTTAGTTACCGTAAACGTATGTGGATTTACTACTTCTAAAATAGAAAATACGATAATTGTAATGTGTTTTAACTATATTTGGTACCTGTTTAGAACGGCAACATATGCTTTAATATGGAATGTAAGTGATTGTATCATATCTCTAAATATCCCTCTAATCACTCACTTTAAGTAGCTTGCCTCTTACAGTCAAATGTAAGCCAATAAATTTACTGTGCTGTAATATTTCTGCGCTAGGAAAGTATATTTAATGGCCTTAAGAGCATATTAAAAAGCGTAAGTGTGCCGTAGCCTTTAAATGAGCACCTTCAATGTGGGATTCAAAATGGCGGATTGTTCTGCTTGTACTATACAGTGCTCTACTTCGCACAGTGACGTCACGCGGGACTCGGGCTCGGCTAGCGCGGCAGCCGCCGGCCTGCCGATCGCAAACATCGCGCCGATGGAGTGGGCGCAGGATCAGCAGCGTAGCCTGGGGGCGGACCCCGCCGAACAACTCCAGTTTTTCGTCGTCCCCTCTGAACCTTTGTATGTGTTCTATTGTGCGCGGGAATGTTTGCACGGTCACCACTGTCAATATTAACAAGATCGAGAGTGCACATAAACTTGAGTCCTAATAGATTTTTAACAGTTATTAAGGCAGATGTTGTCTTTTTACAAGAAGTGAAGACCGCTGAAGTTGAGTTTGTGCCAGGTTTTAATTCAATTTTAAACCTTGATCCAGAAACACTTTGTGGCACTGCAGTTTTAATTAACCAAGGCCGGCCGCGGTGGCCGAGGGGACTAAGGCGCTCCAGTCACGGTCTGCACGGCCGCTACGGTCGGCGGTTCGATTCCCCTTTCGGGAATGGATATTTGTGCCGTCCTAGTTCGTAAGTAGTTCATAAGTAGTTTGTAAGTTTAGGGACTGATGACACCGTAGTTAAGTCCCATATACTATACAAACATTTGAACATTTGATTTGAATTAACCAAGTATGGGATTTTAGAAATGTTGTTAAACTACCGGATGTTCGAGGCATTGCGTGTACTGTAGAGGACGTGTTATTTGTCAATGTCTATGCCCCGTCAGGTAAAGATAACCGGCACGAATGTGATCAGTTTTTTGCTGCCGACGTTTACCCGTTGCTCACTGGATACAATAGCACCACGGTACTGGGCGGCGACTTTAATTGTATAATTGATGACGCGGACCAGCGACCTCACCCGCACAAATGCTCGTTATTGCAGGCTTTAATTGACGATCTTAGTTTTGTGCACTCGTGGCGTCAACTCCACCCTACTTACACGGAGTTTACGCACTTTTATGTGACGGAACAGAGCCGACTGGACCGTATTTATGTGACGAGAAATTGTGCGCCTAACATACTTAGTGTCGGCGCACAACCCTTGGCGTTTTCTGATAACAGTGCCTATACTTGCTGTGTTACGTTGCCACATTTGGTGAAATTAAAACGACCAGGACTTTGGCGGTTCAATGTCCAGCGTTTACAAGATGCTGTTCTTCGGATGGAAATCGAGCAAACCTGGACTCATTGTTTAGAAAAGCGCGCAAACTATCGTACTGTAATAGATTGGTGGACGAATAGTGCTAAACCCACACTGCGTAGTACTTTGCAAACTTACAGTGCAGAGAAAGCGTTTTGGCGTCGAAAGACTGTTGAGTTTTACCTTCAGTGCTTGAAAGATGCTGTTCGTGCAACAAGTAATGCAAGTAATGCAAGTGACTTTTTGCCACGGCTTAAGCGCATCAAGGCGGAACTTTTGTCGCTACAGCGAGCTCAGTCGGAACGTACAATCATGCGTAGTCAACCTGACGGCAATATCCCTGGTGAGGCACCATCTGTTACTCACATAACGCGGGAAATGAAACACCGGAAGCAATGTCAGTTGCCTTTTTTGCAATCAAGTAATGGAGAGCGTCTCACTACTAATGCTGCGATGTTGTCAGAGGCACATCGTTTCTTTACCGCCCTATTTCAACGTGCAGACATAGACGATGCTGCGATTCACGCTCTTCTACAAGGCCTCCCACATCCTCTCACGCGGGTGGATAGGATAGCTCTATACGAACGTTTCACGGCAGATGAGGTTCTTCATGCACTTAAAACCAGCGCCAGAGGCAAGGTTCCTGGGGCTGACGGTCTGCCTCATGAATTCTCTTTGCGTTTCTGGAATTTGTTGGGTGACACACTTACGGACATTTTCAATGAAATCGTTAACGGCGTTGCTGTTCCTGCAGCCTTTCTAGAGGGCGTCATTGTTTTGTTAGTGAAGGATGTTCGCAAATGTGACGCAGCTCACCTGCGGCCGGTCACTCTTTTAAACGGAGACTATAAGTTGGTTGCTCGTTGTTTTGCTGTTTGACTACGTACTGCTTTGATCAAGGTGATCAGCGAATATCAGTGTTGTCCCGTTCCGGGCAGAACAATTTTCGATGCGTTACTCACATATAGGGGCACTATTGCATTTCCTGCGACAACACAAACGCCTTTAGCAGTGTTATCCGTTGACTTTGCTAAGGCATTTGATAAGGTAAACCATGAATATCTGCGGAAGGTGATGTTCAAACTTGGTTATGGCACAAAATTTATTACCGCCATTATGCACCTCCTGACAAATTCCACCTCACGAATAATGATTAATGGTTGTCTGTCAGAACCGGTGAAGCTACACAGTTCCGTGAAACAAGGTTGCCCCCTATCTATGGGTTTGTTTGCCATCGCGTTGGACCCCCTCCTCCGAAAACTGACCTCCATGTGCCAGGGGATGACGGTGGGAGGCGCGCGGGTTGTGTGCCGCGCGTCCGCGGACGACCTCGGACTGTTCGTCAGCAGGTGGGACGACGTCGACGTGGCGTACTCAGTGCTGCAGCTGTATCGCCGTGCTTCGGGCTCCGGCGTCAACCGACGCAAGACTGTGCTGCTTCCGATACGACCGTCCTCTGTGCAGATACGTAGACCTTGATTTACGATCAGTGACAAACATACCATCTCAGGTATTTCCTTTCAAGCCAACCTACAAAGGACAACGTCTTACAACTGGCGTCTTCTACTTAACTCTATTAGGGCTATAGCAAACTTGCATTCCCGTAGGTATCTCGCATTGGAACAATGCTTCTCATTAATGGTTTCTTGTTGTCCAAGGCGTGGTTTTCGGCGCAAGTTTTTCACCTACCTAAGGAAATAGGCAGAGCAATCGTGCAGGCAGTATATTGGTTGCTTTGGAGAGGAGAGATTTTCAAAGTCTCCCACGCGACCTGCACGTTGCCACCGGCGGAGGGAGGACTTGGACTGATCGAC
This sequence comes from Locusta migratoria, assembly GCA_026315105.1. Classification (NCBI taxonomy): domain Eukaryota; kingdom Metazoa; phylum Arthropoda; class Insecta; order Orthoptera; family Acrididae; genus Locusta; species Locusta migratoria. The sequence goes on along the minus strand of CM048745.1, from coordinate 494,670,816 downwards.
CTGCCGGCTAAGTGCGCCGCGCTGTTAGTACACCGTACACTCGCCGTCTGTGAGATACACCCCCGCGAGCCTACGGCTGAGTTCTTCCGTATCCATCAACCGGAATCACAGGTCGCTGCACTTAACCCGATGGCAATTCCTTTCCGGTTAATGTACGTGCGCCAATTTTTCATGCAGAAGAGATATTCCACCTGAATACTTCGAGCCGCGCAATAGGACAGCAAAGAAATTTTATGAAGCAGTTAGAGGAAAACCGTCGCTTAACAAGTTTGAAGTTCGGAACACACGGCGATTGTGGAAGATCGCGTGGCAGAACATCTCAGTCCGATACCTCACCCCGCATGTCAAGGCTACCTGGTGCAAGGTGGTCAATAGAACTTTCCCGACTAACGCTCGGCTGCACACGATAAAACATTCTCCGTCTGACCTGTGCGATACCTGCGGTGGAGTTGACACTGTGGAACACCGTGTCACGTGTCCCCGCTTCAAACTGACGTGGGATATTGCTCGTCAGATGTTGCGCATCGTCAATCGCAATACCGCTGATTGTTTTGATGCCACTACAATACTGGTTCCGGCCTTCAACCCGTTCCCCGCAAGTAAACGGGCGGCCACTACTTGGATCGTCGCGCATGTGAGGTATGCCATCATTCATCTAGCACTTACCGATGCGACTCAATTCCTCATGTTTTTGTGGGAACATCAGTATATTAGAGGACACATACATTATCAAGAGACTTTTCAAAACTTCAGAAAAATATCTCTCACTACTGTTTTTCATAATCTTGTTAACGCTTCGTGGAGTTTGTGACGGAGTGACGAGGGGAAGATGAGGGAAACCTGGACTGTGCTGATACTTCGGATTTTGAAATTGCATTGTTGTTTAACTGTGACATTTGTTTGTCAAATGTCAAATGTTTGTATAGCTTATGGGACTTAACTACGGGGTCATCAGTCCCTAAACTTACAAACTACTCATGAACTAACTAATACTAAGGACGGCAGAAATATCCATGCCCGAGGGGGGATTCGAACCCCCGACCGTAGTGACCGTGCAGACCGTGACTGGAGCGCCTCAGCCCCTCGGCCACCGCAGCCGGCACATTTGTTTGCTTTTCGTTTGTGATTCTAGTAATAGTTCGGAACTATCGGATGTAATCGTGTCTACTCTAGATGGAGGATGCTTTTTAAAAACTGTTTTGTGTGACTTGTTTGCCACATGTCATCGGAACTCACTAGGAAGCTGTGGAATAGCAGATATGATTCTAATTTTCAAACTTTCAACTAATTACATGCCGCGTCATTGTTCTGCAAGAGAGAAATTTCTTTGCTCCTCCCATGTTGTGTTTGTCGAAGAAGACTCTTTTGGTTTACCCGTTAGTTGTTCGCTACAGTGAACATAAATTTTAATTTAATTGTTCATTATGTGGAGTGTTATACTGTAATTAGTTGAAACGTACACGTCTTGGAGGTAAAATATTCGTTATGTTTGTGACAGCGGCGAAGAAAATTATCTCCTTTTCTTTTTTCACGATTAACCCTGTTCGGTAAAGAAACGAAACTGGCCGCCTAGGACTGCTATTCCCAGAAAGGGAAAATGTTGTATTTCTTTGTTACTATCTTCCTATTTACTTTCTAGTTTTTCATTGTTTATTCAGTTACTACTATTATTTTTTCCCACTTCCTGTACCGGCAGTGAACGGCACCATATGATAGCACTAGAAGCTCGGCGATGAAGGCAAAACTTGGAGAGTGTAAGGACGGGGTGTAGGGGAGAAGGGAGCCCGAAAGAAAGAAAAAAAAATGTGTTGTTGGCAAGTGGGGTGCACTCAGCCCTTGTGAGGCCAACTGAGGAGCTACTTGACTGAGAAGTAGCGGCTCCGGTCGCGAAGACTGACGTAACGGCCGGAAGTGCGGGGCGCTGACCACGCCCCCTCCATACCGCATGCGTTGACGCCCTCGGGCGGAGGATGACACGGCGGCCGGCCAGTACCCACTGGGCTATTGTTTGTAAATCTATCTGACTCAACTTTTACTTATTAGTTCGTAGCTTACAAACAACTTAAACTAAGGTAAACTAACATAAGGACAACACAAACACCCATGCCCGAGGAGGGAGTCGAACCCCCGACGGCGAACGACCGCGCGCACCGCAGCACGGCACTCAAGTACGCACGGCTAATCCGCCACGGCTCCCAATGGGCCTGTCGGCCGGAGTTTTAGTATACATCGAGGAGAAAAGAGTGATGGATGCGCCCTGGCGGGCCACATGCCGACCAGGGAAGGTCACTTTCACAACTGCCGACGCGCGCTCTTCCTGTGGGAGTTGAGGTTGCGTAACTGTGTCATGTCCGAAGACGATCGAACTGTCACGGCGGAAACTATGAGACAATGTTTTATCTTTGTGAGAAACACATGTGGAGCTACTACAGTAAGATACAGGTGTGCTCTGTTTTTGAGAGCGATGTACATGTTTTTAAAAAAACTCCACAAGATGCGTAAATTTTTGTAACGGTTCAAAACGAACGATGACAGTTGTGATGTGTAGATAAGTGTAAAAATATTTTTCTTGTTATTCATTGAATATGGCAGCTAAATTGTTGAAACCGGTCAGGGAATAAAGTAGATCTGCCGCAGTGGCCGAGCAGTCTGCGGCGCGCCAGTCACGGTCTGCACGGCCGTTGCGGTCGAGGGTTCGAATCCCCCCTCGGGCAATGGAGGTTTGTGCCGTCTTTAGTATAAGCTAGTTCATAAGTAGTTTGTAAGTTTTTTGAATAAAGTGGATATTTAAAACACGATCTAGGCAAGACTTGTTCACTATTACATTGAAACTAGATAAACTGAAGGAAACTGTGTTTGTCGAGAATTTCAAAGGGAGCATTAGGCAAGGACTGGCAGAACGGGGGCGAAAGAAATACTTCATAAGAGGGACTGGTTCGTAAGTTTCAGAGGTCACAGAGGATCAAATAGGGAGAAAGAAAAGGTCGGGTGGAAATCTTTGTAACACAGGAGAAACTGAAATATAAAAATGCAGAAAATGAATCAAAAATGGAGCATAGACGGCAAAAAATGAAGTTGACAGAATGTGCAAATTGGCTAAGGAAGAATGACTAGAGGACAAATGTAGTTCCATAGAAGAATGTAGGACTACCTGAAAGATACAAACTGCCTACAAATGCATACGATGTACAAACATCAGTCAACATTTTACACATCACGAAAAACCGACCACTGATGCATGTTAAGGAAAATTTATAAATATATTTACACGCGTAAAATAATGCACAAGAAATTCTAAACGAACAGATGAAATTTAAAACAAAATTAAAAAGCATTACTCAGAAAATATTATCGAAGTTTTCTTCCCAAACAAAAGATGGCTAACAAGCAAATCCACTAACGGATCCGAGATGACAGTATCTTACAGTTAAATCAGTGACCTCTGTACATACCTGAGCATAGAACTGCAGCGTGCGTACATATTCATATGTTTTGCACATAAACTGCGTTGCCCACCATGTTTTAATTTGGTAAATAAATTTTCTCCAGTTATTACGTGACAAACAATTGCTTGCTTACCTCTTGATTTGAAGTTTATGTCAACATGTGATATAGGCTGATATATGGGAGCGGGATTAAAACGCATTTTCTTTTCTTTCTCTTATATTACTTGATAGCAGACATTTTTAATTTGGCAAAAAAAGTAAATAATTAAAAAATAAAATAAGCATCTGTGGCTTGCAAGCTAGGTTAGCTAAAATTCAACATCCAGGTAGTAAAGAAAAATATAGGCTATTTAGTAGCAAGGTAATAAAACATACTGTAAACACTTAACATTATATAGGATATATAAAGGAAACGAATTTCCTGTACGAGTGCGCGAGCTTCATTTTTCTTTTTTTCGATAAGAATAATAACCGTCTAGATCGGCACTGCCATCATCAGATCTTATAATCTCTCAACTTACACAATAAAGTTCAGCGTGAATAAGGTACGTCAACTGTCAACGTTGACAGAAATGCCGTAACCGTCGTAAATATGTAAATACAACATTAAGCTCCTCGTATTAAATAACGTAGAATAACAGTTATAGGAAGCAAGCGTATAAACAGTGACAGTGACAAAGACAGGAATGTTGTATGTTAATTGCGATCAACTTATATAAATAACATCTAGTGGTTCATAGCAGTTCAAAAGTAACGAAAAATCTAGCGTGCCTTTTGAAGAACCCCTGAAGATGGCAATACACTTATAGTACAGTAAATGAATTGACATCATAAAACAGTGTCTTTAGTATTTAAAATTAATAATTTCACTAGTCACTATTAATGGCAGTAGATGAGTAGTTTTTCTTATATTTATTTTGTTATTTGGACATAAAAACAACTTCTGATAGTAGGAGAAGATATAAAATGGCAATTGGAAGACAGGCATTTCTGGAGATAGTTGTTAACATCGAATATTAATTTAAAGGTTAGAAGTATTTTCTGAAGGCATTTGTCTGGAGAGGGGACGATAAAGACTTCAGACTGAAAAATGATAGAAGCTTTTGGATCTGGTATATATTGACTAAAAGAAGAATTCGATTGGTAGGTTACACTCTGAGATATCAAGAAACTGTAAATTTACTATTGGAGGGGGGAAGGGAATCGCAGAAGAAGACCAAGAGACTAATATTGTAAGCAGGTCAAAATGAGTATGCATTACTGTTGCTATTCAGGGATGAAGAAACTTGAACAGGATAGAGTAGCGTGCAGAGATGTACCGAAACAATGTTCCAGTTCGTGAAATGTAATATGTTCTACTTTGATGACGACCTACACTCACATATTTGATAAGTTCACAAGTTGGCTGTCTGCGTCATTCCCGTTCGCATATGTCTTGTGTAGCGTGTGTGTTTTTGTGTGGTCTGGCATGCAGTGAAGACATAGTTCAAAGGTGACGATCGGTTACAGCCTATTCCTTAATACGCCACGATAAAATAATATTTAATATTAATTATGCTCGCAATATCGTACTCTTTCAGACATTAAGTCGCCAACTTAATATTCTCTACTTGAAGAAACACCGGAAATACGTATCGCACTAATAACTGTGCCCAATAATTCGAGGAAGTTTTCAAATCGTGAAAAAAACCATCTGGCGTTAATACTTCACCTCAACCACCAGAGGAAGAGTTTGAAAGACTGTTACAGCATTGTATTCTACTTATAAAGGCCGAAGAATTCCGCCTCAATGAATAATTTGAATGTCATATGAACAGTGGCAACGTGAGCTTGGTGTGGATAACTGGTCTGTATCTGGTATCTCCAGAATTTCAGGCATATGAAAGGAAAATAAAATTTGGTTTATTCATACAATAATGTTTTTTTATATAATCTCACTTGTAAAATCTACTTCTCAAGAATGTGGACCTATTTGCTTACAACTTTTTAATACTTAAAACAATACGCTTACTTAAAAATAGAACCATTTTATAAGGAATTTCATAAACAATTTTTTTTCAAATAAATGAAACGTACTTCAAAATAATTCCACTGTGTTAACAAAACACCTTTTATATATATATATATATATATATATATATATATATATATATATATATATATATATATATATATATATATATATATATCCCTATTTTCGCAAGGAAATAACATGAAAGGAACGTTTTCTGTATTCATCATCGTATAGGTACTGCCATCTAATACTTAGATTTTCTATCTTCTTCTTTTATAAAACCCTTAAATTAGTTGTGTGCTTGTGTGTTCATTAGGCACAGGTTCACACTGTAGTACCTATGAAATTCGGCAGTAAGTAAACAGCATGGATGCATCTTCAGTTGGCAACAATCACAACTTTGGATGGTGATGGCTTCGGGTTGAAGCTGCTGGCAATGGGCTCTGCTGTGGCGAGATTCCGGACATACATGGCTTGTCCGATACGATTCCCGATTGGTTCATCGCTGGAACCGCCCTGAGTACTGTCAGCATTGAACCAGAACCATCACCTTTGGTAGAGTGAGAGGTATCGTGTGGCAGGTAGTGAAAAACATTCTGGGAGTTTCACCCGCAGGACCCCCTGGTTCGTCTGACGAACAAGTTTTAGACGCTATCCGCGACTGACAGTATTTGTCATCCCAGAGGAAGCATAGCTGACTGATGTTCACAGAGGGTGGGACTACTTCTAGGACGTACATCCAGAAAGTAAGTTATTTTATTTTTTAACAAAAACAACACAGTTACATGAAAAACATTACTGACAATAGTTATAGCAATAATTGAGCTTGTAACTAGATTCCATTTTGTACCAGCCCACCACAGAATTATAATGAAATAAAAGGTTTCCGCTTGATAGGCGATGTGAGATGTTTCTTTTATTAAACTTCAAAACATATCGATTTCGCCCCTATGATGGGACATCATCAGTGCAAAATTGCAAGTTATGATGACCTATGTGCTCTGCTTAAACATTTTTTTCAGTCATGTCAAAACATTTAAAAGGTCTTGCCGGTACCTGTTTTACGACATGACTGAAAAAAATGTTTAATCAGAGCACATAGGTCATCGTGACTTGCAATTCTGCACTGATGATGTCCCATCATAGGGACGAAATCGATATGTTTTGAAGTTTAATAAAAGAAACATCTCACATCGCCTACCAAGCGGAAACCTTTTATTTCATAATAATTGAGCTATTTTTAACACATTTACCAAAAGAACTCAGACTTTTGTATTCCTGTGTCATAGAAGTCTGCCGCCTGTGAATGGTACAACCGTATAACAAACGTCTTCAGGTCTTCATGGTTGGCAAAAAGATGGCTAGAAGTGCAATAAAACATCGCTGGGATCAGGACTGTATGATAGATGATGAAACAGCTCCCAGCCAAGCTTCTGCAAAACAGTTGCTGTGAGGCAGCCCTAAGGGACGAGCATTGTCATGGAGCAGAACGACACCCGCAGCACGGCTCTAGTTCTGGAAGGCGCGTCCCCTAGCCAGCGTTTTGCCGGAGGCCAAGAGTTGGCCACACGCCGGTTCCATTCACAGACGGAGGATTTCTACGACACAGAAATACAACTCTTTGTGACAACGTCGAAAAATAGCTCAAACATAACGCCAATAAAGTTTTACATGTTACTATCGTCTTTATTTTAATAGGGAAACTTACTTCTCATTGCGCCTCGTAGTTGGGATCTCCGTTATCACGCGCTTAATGACATGGAGGGGGAAAGTGTGGTGTCGCACAAGTCTGAAGTGCGCGCCACGTACTTTCGCCGCGCGCCGCCATGCACGCACGGCGCGGCGTTCTTACGATGTCAGCCACGAGCGCCCTCTGCTGCAACTCCGCTCGTGGCCACCACTGACCTGCATCGATCACTTGGGAATCAGATAGGCACCAGTTAAGACTTGGCTATCGGATAGGCACTAGCAGGCCTCTACCTACTTAACCTATGTCTCAGTAGTACACTTAGTTGGCAGTCATGAACTTTGTAAAAGATAAGTATTATATTTCTACGTAATATACAACTTCTTCTGATCTAGCTTGGTGTTTCTAGTTTCTGCTGTCCGACTGGCTGGTCACCTCCGTACCCGCACACGCGTGCATCCCATTTCCCTGTGTTGGTGTCTCTCTACTCGGCCACCGACACTCAGGACAACCTGCGGAAACGAAACACAAAAGTGGCGACGAGGATGGGATACAAAAGAAATTTCATTATGTGTGCACACCGGGGAGGGTCTCGTAGATGTGAATACGGTCATTTCTGATGCCATGAAGGGTGCAGTCAGCTACAGATTGTGGCTCATGTCAGCGTGTCGCATCGGATCTGAAGAGATTATCTTCTTGTTTCCGACGACCATCGGAACTGGTGAAGACTGATTTGCTAGCGAGACGAAGGCAGAGCTCACCGTACGTAGCATCGTCGATAAGTGCGATTGCAGACTTGATACCAATCCGAGTGGAGGATCTGAATCGGTTCTGCCACTGTTGAGGCTGCATATTTCTCCACTTAAAACCATAAGCTGGTGGGGTTTCGGGTTCCACTAAATATGTCAGGGGACCACTACTCACAAGAGGCGGCTATGTTGCACGTAATGGCAGTTTTTCTTGTTTTTCTTATTTTTATTTTTTTTTTAGGTTAAAACCTCTCGAGATTATCGAAAGGGCACCAATCTCAAAACATGCAGGGAAAAGTCGGGATTAGGTTGGGTTGTTTGGTTGGGACAAGGGGACTAAACTGCTAAGGTCATCAGTCCCCCCTCGGGATTACGGTAGACCAAGCAACAGCCGGCTGTTGTAAATTGCTGTAGCTGTGTTGCGAATGTACAAGCGCTTCAAGCTCCAAATATAAAACACCGAAGACGAAATCGTTAAGGTACGATAAGCAGACTAAAAGCCGGAGATAATGTCAGCCGAGATTTTTACAGTAGTCAAAACGGTCTTCAGAAAAGATAGATTAAATAAAGGCTGTTCAAATGTTTGTAAATCTATGGGACTTAACTACTACGGTTATCAGTCGCTATGCTTACAAAATAATTACACTCACCTAAGGACAACACACACACACACACACACACACGCCCGAGGAAAAGCCCGAACATCCGACGGGAAGCAACCACTCGCTCCACGGCAAGGCGCCTTAGAGCGCTCGGCCATTCCACCATTCCACCACGGCGATAAAGGTGGTGACGCCATGTTTGTGCCTGTCAAGAACAATTTACCTGTAGTGAAACCCAATTAGGTAGTTATTGTATGGTTGAAATGTTATAAGTGAAGGTTGTACGATTGTCACAGACCTAGTTCTAAAGAAAACGTCATTCTTATTACAGGTAGGTACACCACTCATACCATTAAAATTAGTTGAAACTTAAATCGCCGCGGTGGAGTGGCCGAGCGGTCTAAGGCGCCTCGCTGCGGAGCGCGCGGTTGCTCGCCGTGGAGGTTGCAGTCCTCCCTGGGGCATGGGCGAGTGTGTTTGTCCTTAGGTTAGTTTACCTAGGTTTAAGTAGTTTGTAAGCTACGGACTGATGACCACGCAGTTTGGTCCGATAGATTTACAAACATTTTTTGAAACTTAAATCTGTCCTCGATATGTTGGCAAAAATACATGTTCACAGCTGGTGGTCGTCTGAAAACATCTTACGAAATTGTACCAAATGCATTCACAGAAAATTATTTTTAACAATTAGTTCATGAGCCCACGCGGTTTATAAATAGAAGCAAAATCACACTTGACCTCTTAACCACAAATCATTCTGAGCAGATAGAGAGCATCATGACGTATACAAGGCTTAGCAAATGCAAGGTCGTTGTAGCAAGGCTTGATACCATATCAACCAAAACCAGAAAAATAAACGCAAAATATATGTATTCAAAAAACCGGATAAAAAGTCGCTTGAAGAATTCCTACGAGAAAGCCTCCATTTCTTCGAAATTAAATATGAAAGTTACACTAATATTTACAGAATGATAGCTAAAAGAAAAAAATTGTATGATTTAACTATGTATTTTTTTTTATTTTTAGTTTGGTTGATTTATACAGTATACCAAAAAAGTAAATTCTAGTCTAGAATAAGTATTCTTGCTTAAGTGCTACATTTATATCTACATGGGACACTCTGCAAATCACATATAAATGCCTGGCAGAGGATTCATCGAACCACCTTTGTACTATTTATCTCCCATTCCATTCTCGAATAACGCGCGAGAAGAAAGAACACCTAAATCTCTCCGTTATTTTATTCTGATGATCATTTCTACCTATGTAAGTGGGAGTCAACAATACATTTTCGCATTCGGAGGTTAACGTTGGCGATTGGAGTTTTGTAAATAGCCCACGCCGCAGCGATAAACGCCGTTGTTGTAATGATTCCCATCCCAGATCCTGTATCATTTCTGTGACGCTGTCTCCCCGGGTATCGTGACAATACAAAACGAGCTGCCCTTCTTTGGACTCTTTCGATGTCCTCCATCAAACCCACCTGATAAAGATACCACACTGGGCAGCAATATTCCCGAAAAGGTCGGACAAAGCTAGTGTATGAAGTTTCTTTAGTAGTTCTGCTGCATCTTCTAAGCGTTCCGCCAACAAAACGCAGTCTCTGGTTCGCCTTTCCCATGACATTATCTACGTGTTCTTTCCAGTTTAAGTCTGAATTAATAGTATCCTAGGTATTTAGTGGAGTTTACGGCCTTCGCTTTTAATTAATTTATCTTGTAAACAAAGTTTACGGATTTCTTTTCGTACTCACGTGGACGACTTTCGAGTCAACTGCCAAATTTTTACACCATAGTGATATCTCATTTAGATCGTTCTGAATTTCGTTTGGTCTTCAGATGATTTTACTAGGTGGTAAATGACGACCTCATCTGCAAACAACCTAGGGCTGCTTAGATTTTCTCGTTTATGGAAATAAGGAACAGCAGTGGACCAATAACACTACCCTGTGGAATGTACGATATCGCCTCTGTTTTAGTCGATGCCTTACCATCGATTACTACAAACTGTGTCCTTTCTGACAGGAAGTTCCCTACCCAGTTGCAAATTTGGAGCGATATACCATAATCACGCAATTTGATTAAAAGCCGTTTGTGAGGTACGGTGTCAAATGCCGTCTCTAAATCAAGAAATATGGTATCAATTTGAGAAGCCTTGTCTACAGCACTCATCACTTCGTGTGAGTCAAGAGCTAAAGAACATTAACGATATTTTCTAAATCCGTGTTGACCTTGGGTCAATACATCCTTCTGTCCGAGATAATTCATAATATTCGAATACAGGATACGTTCCAAAAACCTGTTGCAAAGTGACGTCAATGAAATAGGTCTGTAGTTTAGTGGGTTACTTATACTGCCTTTCTTGAATATAGGTGTGACCTGTGGTACTTTCCAGTCTTTTGGTACAGATCTTTCTTTGAGCGAGCGCTTGTATATGGCTCTTAAGTAAGGAGCTATCGCTTCAGAATAATCATAAGACCTTCTTAAGTGATTAAAGTTGCTTTGCTACTCTGAGGATATATACTTCAACGCTACACATTCTGGCCTCTGTTTATAATTCGAAATCTGGAATACTGGTTTCGTCTTCTTTGGTGAATGAGTTTCGAAAATCTGTGTTTATTAACTCTGCTTTAGTAGCGCTATCATCGTAGTTAGGGTATTGTTTGTGTTTTGCCCCTGGTATATGTAACATATGACCAAAATCTCTTTGGGTTTTCAGTCAAATTTCGAGAAAGTGTTTCGTTGTGAAAAGTATTGTAGGCATAGTGCATTGAAGTCCTCGCTAAATTTAGGTCCTATTAGTATACCTACAAGATTACTTTCAAATTACGGTGATGTAATAGTTCCATACTTAGCAGTCATATTATACAACAGCTCGTTCGACAAAAGATGAGTGCCTACAGACTGGAAAGTTGAAGAAGTCACACCAACATGTCATGAAAAGAAACACGAGTAATCCATTGAATTACAAATCCATAACACGTCGATTTTCAGTAGGGTTTTAGAGCATGTTCTGTATTCAAACCTAATGAGACACCTTCAAAAATTACAAAAAAGAAACCAACATGGGATGAGTAAGTATTGTTCTTGAAGCAAAACAACTAGCTCTTTATTCTTATAAAATAATGAGTGGCCGGTCGTGGTGGCGGAGGGGACTAAGGCGCTCCAGTCACGGTCTGCACGGCCACTACGGTCGGGGGTTCGAATCCTCCCTCGGGCATGGATATTTGTGCCGTCCTAGTTCGTAAGTAGTTCATAAGTAGTTTGTAAGTTTAGGGACTGATGACCCTGTAGTTAAGTCCGATAGACTATACAAACATTTGAACATTTGAAATAATGAGTGCTATCGGCAGGAAATTTCAAATTCATTTCATATTTCTAGGGTTCTAGAAAGCCTTTGACACTGTTACTGAAAAGCGACTTTTAATTACATTGTCTGACTGTGCTGTATCGTTTCAGTATTACGACTTGATTCCTCATTTCCTGTGAGAGAGGCCACAGATGGAAAAATAAACTAGAAACACCGTTCCTTATGGAAGTATCACAGGCTCTCTCCCGTTTCTGTTCTACCTATAAACGATCTAGGAGATAACCTGAACAGCGGTCTTAGGCTGATTGTAGATGATGCTGCTATTTACCGTCAAGAAATTTTATTAACAAGTTATCTTCATGGTCCTGAAAGTGGTAACTGATCCTAAATAAAGAAAAGCCTGATTTCATCCACATGAGTAGTTCTACTGGCATAAATAAGTTGAATTCCGATCACACAATAAATCTCCCAAATCTCAAGACTGTCAGTTGCACTCAATACCTAGGAATTACTGTTATCAACAACTTTAATTGGAAATAAAACAGGTAAAGTTTTAAGTTTGTGCTTTGTTGGCTGAACACTGAGAAATTTGCAAAACCATCCACTAAAGAACCTGCCTACACTATGCATGTCCGTCCGCTGCTGGAATATTGCACAATACGGAATCGAGAAGCTACAAAGAAGCTCGTTTTGTATCATCAATCAATAAAAAAATAATAAATACAGGAAGTAATATTAGGGTTTAACGTTCTGTCGGCTTTCTGGTCCTCAGGGATGGAGCACAAGCGTTGAAAACTTTTATTCAAGTAAGAGGAAGGAAATTGGCCGAGCATTTTCAAAGAAAACATCCCGACATTTGCCTGGATAGATGTTGTGAAATCGCGGAAAACTAAATCATGATAGCTGGAGGCGTGTTTGAGTCAACTACTGCGCCACCTCGCTCAGTATATCACGCAGTAGGGGAAAGAGAGCACAGACATGATACGCGAGCTAGGATGGCAATCATTCAAAGGAGTGTTTCGCTGAGGCCAGATCTATTTACGAATTTGGAGACACTCCAGCATTAAACCTTCACATCCCTCCCGAAGAAATTTACACTTTTCTCACCACAACAATCCAACGATTGGCAAATAATACTGCTCTTCTAATAGACAGCCAATCTTAACTTGTATCTCGGTTGAAAGGACTAATAAGACGAAAACGTCCGTTTATAATGGGCTAAGGTTGACAAGTTGAATAAGACAAAGCTTTTCAAACAATATCAATTATTGCTGTTGTGGTCTTCCGCTCTCCACGCAACCCTATCCGGAAGGAAAGAAGGAAGCTTAGGGTTTAACGTCCCGTCGACAGAGTGGTCATTAGAGACGGAGCTTACGCTCGGATTTTTGGGAAAGGATGGGGGAGGAAATCGGCCGTGCCCTTTGAAAGGAACCATACCGGCACTTGCCTGGATCGATTTAGGGAAATGACGGAAAACCTAAATCTGTATGGTTGGAGGTGGATTTGAACCACCATCCTCCCGATTGCGAGTCCAGTGTCTTACCACTGCGCCACCTCGCTCGGTACCCTATCCTGTGTAAGCCTCTTCATCTACATCCATTTGAAGCTGCTCACTATATTCGCGTATCGGTCCCCCTTTGCGATTTATATCACACCCCAATCCTAAATTGTCGATTCCTTGATGTCTGTGCCATAATGCGTGCCACAAGTCGACCACTTCTTTTAATCAAGGTATGCCACAAATTTTTCTCCCCAATTCTGTTTGATGCCTCCTCATTAGGTACGCAATCTACCCATATAATCTCCAACATTCTTCTGTAGCACCAAATTTCAAGCGCTTCTATCAACGTTTTGTCTGAACTCTTCATCGTCCACATTCACTTCCGTACATTGCTACACCCCAGACAATTGCTTCAGAAAATTTTGTGCCAACAAATTTCTCTTTTTCAGAAATGCTTTTATTCGTCTTTATATCTTCCGTACCCCGACCATCGTAAGTTATTTTAATTACCGGAATAACAAAACTCATCTACAATTTTTATTACCTCTTTTCCTAATGCAATTTCTTCAGCATCGCCTAATTTTCTTACATTCCATTAACCTTCTTTTGTTCTTATTAATGTTAATCTTATGCCCTCTTTTCTGGATACTGCCCATTCCGTTCAATTGCTATTCCAGGTCCTTTGCTGTCTATAACAACATTACAGTATCATCGGCAAACCACAGATGTTTTATTTCTTCTCCCTAAACTTTAAATCCTTCTCCAAATTTTTCCTTCCTGTCCTTCACAGTTTGCTCAATGTGGAGATTGACTAACATTGAGGAAAGGCTACAACCCTGTCTTACTTCCTTTCCAACCACTGTTCCAACCACTTTCATGCTCTTACACTGTTATAAGTGCTGTTAGTTTTTGTACGAGTTATATATTGTAACTTTTTTTGTTTCCTAAATTTTACCCCTTTTACCTTCAAAATTTTAAAGTGTATTCCAGCCAACTCTGTCACAAATTTAGAAAGATCAGGCATTGCATGTAGGGGAAAGCGACTGTTGAAAATAAATTTGATTTTATAAGCAGTCACCAGTCTCTACAATTATTCATTCAATTAACCGGTCTCACTCTGAACAGAACATCGTCAGAATAGTTTGATGATAATTTAAAGCTGTCGATTTATATAATCATATTTACATTAATTTAAAATAGTTGTATTCTAACAGCTGGATAATTGTTGAAAACATCCAATTATCCAGCTGTCAGAATGCAACTATTTTAAATTAATGTACATATGATTACATAAATCGATATATTTCAATTATCATCAAACTATTCTGACGATGCTCTTGTGTACAGAGTGAAACCGGTTAATTGAATAAATGAATTAGCCATTTGTGACTGCTTATAAAATCAAACTCTGTCACAAGGTTTCTACAAATCTGAAAATTATAAAGATAGGTTTGCCTTTCCTTACCTATCTTCTAAGTCATGTTGTAATGTGAGTATTGTCTCACGGGTTACACATTTCTCCTACATCCAAACTAATCTTGGCCGAGATCGGATTTTACCAGTATTTCCATTTGTCTGTAAATAATTCGTGTCTGCAACCATGACCTATTAAACTGACCTGTAATTTCAACATCTGTCTACACTTCGTTGCTTTGGGACTGGAATTATTATATTCTTTTCCCTGTTTCATTCATCTTGTACACAAGTTGGGACAGTTTCTCCATAACTCCGTAATGCAGAGGGAATATAATCTACTACAGGGGTCTTGTTTCGACTCAAATACTTCAATGCTGTGTCAAATTCAACTCGCAGAAGACTCGTATCTCCTACCTCATCTTCATCTACTTCGTCTTCCCTTTCTACAACACTGCCTTCATTTCCCTTGTTTATGTCCTCCATATATTCCTTCCACCTTTCTGCTTTCCGTTATTGGCTTGGTACTGGTTTTCCAACCGAGTTCTGGATACTCATACAGCTACTTTTCGTCTCTTCAAATGGTTCTTTTTATTTTCCTGTAGGTGGTATCTCTCCCACATAGTCTTCGTTGGACTTGCTTCGGTCCTTCAGCCGCTCCTGCTTAGCCAGTGGCGGCGCTAGTCGATCAAGTCGATGTAGATCCATATTGTAAAGGACTGCGGCTCGCCGACTTGTCATTCATAGTATTTATCCATCCACCAACAGCCGTCAATTGATCTTTATTGTTTCATTTACGGAACTGATTTCTATATCACAATGATATCATCTTCAAGCCATGTCGCTGCCACGTGAGTGTAATAGTAGTTACCTAATGTCTGGATTTTGCAATACTGCAACTGGAGAGATACAGGGACATTTCGTTGCGTTTATAGTCTTCGCAGAAACAATGTAGAGTATTTAATAAATACAGTTCTAAAGGAACCATAAAGTAATGACCTAGATATACAAAACTGTCGAGAAAAGGTATATTATAACGGAGCAGATATGACTGACATTAATGAAGGTTTCAGAATAAGAATTCTCAATATTTATCCTCGGCCATTCTTCGCGCATTAAGGATACTATTCTTAAAATTTTCTTTCGATAGATGCATTTAACTCTGCTTCACCAGTTAAAACATTTTTAAGCTTCATCAATAACGTTCATGTGCTCTTTACAAAGTCAAGCAAGCGTTGGGAACCTATAAAAACTAAATTAAAATTGGCATTTAAACTTATGACTGCAACACGATGGGAAAAAAATCATAACAGTAAAAACGATATTCTTCCAATCTGACGATGTCGAAATCGTCACTATCCTGGGAAATAAAACTAATGAATCCAAATCACTTTGCGACTGTGAAACAGTCTTGAACTAAAAGTTAGCTTTTGTGTTTATTATCGCAAAATACGCGTGGTATGAGATTTTACTGCAGGTGGACAATATAAGTAAACTATGATAGTGCGTTTAAGTGAACGAAAAAGTCGCTGTTGGTTGTTTACGTTCATTTAGTGACTAGATTCAAGAATTCTGTAAGACAGGATTTGAAACTTGTGTTGCAAGAGCTCGATTGTTGCAGAAAAAGTTAGTTACGAAATTAAATCTCAAATTAAAGAAAGGACAGAAAATAACGAATGTTGCGTTATGAACACATTTATGAAATTATACTATCTGTTGAAGTGCAGTACAGATTTCACGTTTTCAACACAGTAGTAGATGCTGTAATAGCTGACACTGAATGTCTATTCAAAGCACTCAACGAATAATTTAAACGATTTGCTTTTATTTACGATATCAATTATTTGAAATCTGTATCCAAGGAGGACGTTCTCAAGCATTGTAATGATTTAGGTACAACGAGAAGGCAAAATTAGTGACATACACCCTTTCGAACTTTATGAGGAAATCTAACATTTAAAATCAAATTCACTAGACTCAAAAAAAGATGCAAAACAACTTATTCAGTACTTTCAGAAAATAATTTGGAAGGAGTTTACATAAGAATCACAATCATGCTTACGTTTCCAGTAATACAGCTTCTCAAAGTTGAAATTGATTAAGGTCTCCTTTAGAAGCATGATAAGTCAAGAAGTACTACAGTATCTGCGTTGTCAGTGCTATCAATTCAAGTGAAAATAGCGGCTGATATTAATTATGACGTAGTCTTTAAAGAATTCTGTAAGGCGAAAAGCCGAAAAGTTTGTCTATTTTCATCTGTTTTTCTTATTGTAATTTTTGTGAAGGCAATAATAATTGTATAGTATACTAATAAAATTGGAGTATAATAATTGTTGATGCCGCGTGGGAATAGCTATGTTACGGATCGCGCGTCCGCTCATGTCGGAAATACGATTCCTCCCTCGTGTGTGTGTGTGTGTGTGTGTGTGTTTTGTCCTGAGTATAAGTTAGTTTAAGTAGTTTATAAGCCTAGGGTCAGATGACCACACATGTTTGATCCCTTAGGATTACAAACATTTAATTGTTTTAATTGTTGATGTAAAATGCAGTTCATTTAACATTTTCTTCCTGAGTGACAATTGAAAGAGGCCTCGTAAAGATTTTTCTCGCCGACATCCAGTTTTCGCCTAGCGTCGCCTCTGAGCTTCCAACGTGCACTTCCAGTCAACCTCATTTAGTAGCGCCAGTACTCCCTTTTATTCGCTTCATTCCCTGCAAATTCATATCTTCTCCTTCCATCAATTAAGTTCATTACTTCTTGTGTTATCCAAATTTCCTTGTATAGCTTGTCCTACTTGTTTGATTCTCCGCATTATTCAGTATTTCATATCTATCTCATATTCTTGCAAAAATCACACACATCATACAAACTATTTGAATACTTCATCACCATCATCATTGTCATCATCATCATCATCATCATCATCATCATTAGAGACTGATTATGCCTTTAAGCTTTCAGTCTGGAGCACAGTCCCCCTACTAAAATTCCACCATGATCCCCTATTCAGTGTTCACATTGCTGCCCCGTCTGATGTTAAGCCTTTTATGTCAAAATCATTCTTCACCGAATCTAACAAGGGAAGATTTAGTTATAACTTGGCACAGTGGATAGGCCGTGAAACTCTGAACACAGATCAATCGAGAAAAGTGGAAGAGGTTGTGCGGAACTATTAAACAATAAGCAAAAAAAAAAAAAAAAAAAAAAAAAAAACTGAACGGTCCATGCAAAAGATAAGCAACGTCGAACAGATTGTCAGCATAGGAACGCTGTGGTTCTGTGGCTACCGTGCGGAGCTGCGAAGCGAGAGGTCTTTTGTTCGAGCCTTCCCAAAGGCGAAAATTTTAATTTTTTCATTTTCAGAAAATTATCTGTCCGTCCGTCTGTTGGATGCGAGGTAACTGCGCCGTAGTATGGGGACGCTACGCCCAAACAAACATCTAAACACACGACGTCAGTCAACTACAGTGCACGGCGGAGAGAGTATTCCTGTCATATGACGCACATAGCGTCACCAGTGTCCCGTAGAATACATCAGACGTGTTTTCCTGTGGAGCAATCGGTTGACCTATCATCTTCGGTGCCTATTGGAAAGGCACTTCATTTCGCCTGCTAATCGCACGGTTTTGCGGTGCGGTTGTAAGACACAGACACTAAACTGATTACAGCGAACAGAGAGGTCAATGAACGGACGGACAGTTCATAATTTATGGAAAAATCGAAATCTTCGGCTGCTGAAAAGCTCCAACCAAGGACCTCTCACTCCACAAGTCCTCACGCTAGCCGGGGGACCACGTTGCTCCTATATTCACAATGTGCTCGACGTTGCTTATCTTTCGCATGGACCACTCAGTTGTTATATTTTGCTTATTGTTTAATAGTTCCGTACAAGTTCTTCTCGATTCATCTGTGTTCAGTGTTTCACGGCCTATCCATGCGCCAACTTATAAATAAATCTAAGTGGGGGGGGGGGGGCGATGGGGAGGTGCCCTTGTAAGTACTTTCTCCTTGATCTACATCGACTTCTCTTACACTCCACTGCCGAGCCCATGAGTCTCTTAGGCCGGCCGCGGTGGCCGAGGGGACTGAGGCGCTTCAGTCACGGTCTGCACGGCCACTACGGCCGGGGGCTCGAATCCCTCCTCGGGCATGAATATTTGTGCCGTCTTTAGTCTTAGTTAGTTCATAAGTAGTTTGTAAGATTAGGGACTGATGACCCCGTAGTTAAGTCCCATAGACTATACAAACATTTGAAACATTTTTAATCTATTGGGTAACCTTGCTTCTGCCATGCGTGTAAAACCACCCCACCATCTCAGCCTGTTCGATCAAAGTGCTTCACCTATAGTGTTCATTTCCAGTTCTTCTTTGATTTCCTCATTATAGCCTTCCTCCTGCCATTGTTCCCATCTATTAGTACCTGTACTCATTCTTGCTACTTTCATATCTGTAACCTCAACCTTATGAATACGGTCATCTATATCCACCCAGACTCCCATACCTCAAAGTTTCTCAAAAGATAGAGCGGTGCACTGCTAACTTGGTCCTGGCACCGAATTCCTTCTTGCAGAAGAGAGTAGATCTTAGCTGAGTACTCACTGCATTAGCTTTGCTGCACCGTGATTCAAATTCTTTCACTATGTTGCCATCCTGTGAGAAAATACATCCTAGGTACTTGAAATTGCCTACCTGTTCTCTGTTCCTCATATTTGGCACTCAATCTGTTTAAATCTCTCTCCAGCAGACAATACTTTTGTTTTGGAGATTCTGCTCTTCATATCATAACCCTTACACCTCTGAAATATTAGACTGCAACCTTCAATCGAATCTTCCATCACAACTAAGTCGTCTGCATATGTAAGACTGCTCATTTTGTTTTCACCTATTTCTTTCCCACCCTACTAGTCTATTGAATACTTTAAAAAATTAATTCGTTTGGAATCATTGTTCGTATCTCCATTGGTATATATTCATAACTGCCTTGGAAGTGGTGTTGTCAGTGATTTTATAGTGACCGAAGACCGGACTGGGTCGGGAGCGACTAGCGACGACCGACCGATCAAGCGCCGCTAACGAGAAACACTCCACGAAACCACAGAGACGACAAACAATGACAACGACTAATCGAAAACAAAGATCAAAACGCAAGCCAATCCTAACCATGACAGAGTAGAGTACGAAGCCTGATAACTACTGAATATCGAAGGTAAACGGAGCGCAGTCAACACAAGACGGAGGAGCGAGCTTTTTTTTTTTTTTTTTTTTTTTTTTTGCACTTTTCACTCTCTTCCCATAGGGGGAAGAGCGGGCCTTCTCAGAGCATGCTTTGGCTCTTTATCGGCCTGTGGTTATGTACAAGTTAATTTGAAATATATATATTAAAATCGTTTGCACAAGTGCTATACATTATTTCGGAAATTTTTTTAAAATATTCTTTAAGTATATGAAAGCTAATATTGTATTATAATTTGGTATGTTTGTTAATTATTTACATTTTAATTAATTATTACATTTGAAATTTATGTCTGCAAAGTTTGTTAGTAATTTTGAGTTTTGAATTATATATATTTGTGTGTTGGTATAACCTAAGGAGTATTTTACATTATTTACAATATTTACAGTATTGTAATTTGGCATTGTTTCTTTTAAGTACAGATTAAGTTGTTATTGGTATTGGTTTCATTTGATTAATTATTTTTAACAGTCTTCCGATCAACCAGGCGGCATAATGTTTGGTCGTAATTTATATTTCAGAAATGTTTTTGGGTTATTATTTGTACTTTGTTTCGTTGCCACGGTATGAATTAGTGTGTACCATTTGTTTGTTATTGTGGCGAGCTGTGGCTGCGGGCCCTATATAGTGCGGCTCTCTGCGCAGATGACAGGCGCGGTAGGCGCGCCACGGCGTGCAGCGCTCTAGTGGCGATGGCAGCCTAACGGCTGCTGTCACAGTCCATGTGGTCTGGCGGGCTCTCAAACATATCGTTCCGGGAAACCAGAGATTTCTCTGTAGGAAGTTCGATGAAGCTTGATATGCCATTAGAAAGAAGTATGTTGTGTGACTGGGTAGTGTTAATCTATTTTTGAATCTTGGCAATGAATACGGGATTCACTCCAAGTGTCACTAAAAAGTAAAAAAGCAAACATATGAATTGATACTAGCTTCATTATATATATATATATATATATATATATATATATATATATATATATATATATATATATATATATTTTTTTTTTTTTTTTTTTTTTTTTTTTTTTTTAATTCTGTTAAACCAGTGTGCGAACGTTGACTCTGTCGGCGGTGCGTTAACACTTAGCCCCAAAAAGAGAAAGCTGCAGTTTGTAGTAGAGCAGCAGAGTGCAAGACGCGTGCACTGCAACTTGTGACGCGAGGTAGGCGACGTTTCTGCTGACGGGGCTCAGCTTGCAGTCCGCTGACGCGCCTCCAGTGCACAGCTGCAGACGTCTAGGCCGCCAGCCTTGACACGCGGATCTGACAGCTTTAGTCCCAGATAATAAAATCATGCCTGTCTCATTGCCACATTCCACTGATTTTTACAAAAATTTCTTACTTTCAAAAAAACCCGTTGTGGCGCACAGTTTAAAAAAATATGAAATTGTTCACTTACAAGTAAACCTACGGACGTGTCACTCACCGATTTTTCAGGAATTTGGATATAATACATGAAAAATTAAGAGACGCGTATTTCATTTTAGCGGCGGTAAAACATATTATGTAAAGGGTGAAATGGCCCCTCCAAAATGGGGGCTAAAATAGAAAACTGCGATTACAAATTAGTGAAGCGATTTTAATAATTTATGGTATGAAATTATCTTTTGATAAAAGACGACAGTCGCCCTACGTATATTGTGCAGGAGTGAAAATTAGGGGGCCAACTTCCCCGAAAGAGACCAACTTTTTGCTACAAAAATACGAAAATTAGTTTTGATTTAATCGAAGTAGAATCTATTAAAAGTTCAAAAGAAAAGATAATTAAGAAACACGTATACTTCACCTCATCAAAATGTTCCATTTATCGTGACCACCCAAAATAATTGTTTGTCCAGATGCAAATTAGAAAATGTTTGCTTTGTTTGCAGCATGCACTTATATTTTTGTACATTATGCAATACAGCCTTATTTCTTATACAGGGTGTTACAAAAAGGTACGGCCAAACTTTCAGGAAACATTCCTCACACACAAAGAAAGAAAATATGTTATGTGGACATGTGTCCGGAAACGCTTAATTTCTTTTCTTCTCTTCAAATCACATTAATCATGGAAAGGAAACATACAGCAACAGAACGTACCAGTGTGACTTCAAACACTTTGTTACAGGAAATGTTCAAAATGTCCTCCGTTAGCGAGGATACAAGCATCCACCCTCTGTCGCATGGAATCCCTGATGCAGCCCTGGAGAATGGCGTATTGTATCACAGCCGTCCACAATACGAGCACGAAGAGTCTCTACATTTGGTACCAGTGTTGCGTAGACATGCTCCCATAAATGAAAGTCAAGAAGGTTGAGGTCAGGAGAGCGTGGAGGACATGGAATTGGTCCGCCTCTACCAATCCATCGGTCACCGAATCTGTTGTTGAGAAGCGTACGAACACGTCGACTGAAATGTGCAGGAGCTCCATCGTGCATGAACCACATGTTGTGTCGTACTTGTAAAGGCGCATGTTCTAGCAGCACAGGTAGAGTATCCCGTATGAAATCATTATAACTTGATCCATTGAGCGTAAGTGGAAAAACATGAGGCCCAATCAAGACATCACCAACAATTCCTGCCCAAACGTTCACAGAAAATCTGTGTTAATGACGTGAACTGGTGGTGAATCGAAACAATTGGGTATTTTGACAATTGTCTGCACGAATTATTTCAATTTACATTTAAAGAGAAATACTAAAATGAGCTCTAACATGGAAATTAAGCGTTTTCGGACACATTTTCACATAACATATTTTCTTTCTTTGTGTGTGAAGAATGTTTCCTGAAAGATTGGCCGTACCTTTTCGTAACACCCCATATATTGCCCCATAAATATAACATGATTTTTAGAAAAAAAAGGAATTGGACAAAGAGAGAAGGGATAGGAGAAGTACAACTCAAGGCTTAAATAAATACCCTGGCAACGCCAGGTTTTCAGCTAGTTTATGAATAAATCTGCTTTCCTCAGTTTTAACCGACTGACCTGTTTATTTGTCCGTCTGTCTGAGGGAATGAATTGAAGAGATTGCCTTCATGAGAAGAAAGCACAGTTTTCATATACACTGATCAGCCCTGAGATTATCTCCACCTACCTATAGCGGGTGTGTCTATCTTTGGTACGGATAACAGCGGCGACGAGGCCTTAGTAGGTCGGTGAAGGCAGTTAGACCCACACCTGCACACCAAAGTCACCAAATCCCGTATATTCGTGCAAGGGGGAGATGAGCTCTGACACCACGTTCAGCCACAGCCCAGATTGATAGGATTCAGGTATGGCAAGCTGAGAGGTTGGTACATCAACTGCGACTCAACACTGTGATCGTAGAACCACTACATGACAATCTTGGTCTTTTGATATGATGCCTTATGTTGTTGATAAATGGCACTGCCGCTGCGAAACATGATTGTCAGGAAAGGGTCTACGGCCGGTCGCGGTGGCCGAGCGTTCTGCGGCGCGCCAGTCACAGTCTGCACGGCCACTACGGTCGGGGGTTCGAACCCCCCCCCTCGGGTATGGGTATTTGTGCCGTCCTTAGTATAAGCTAGTTCATAAGTAGTTTGTAAGCTTAGGGACTGATGACCCCGTAGTTAGTCCTATAAGCTCTACAAACATTTGAACATTTTTGAAAGGGTCTACGTGGTTTGCAACCAGTGTACGATAATTCTGGCCGTGATGGTACCTCATACGAGCTCCACTGCAGCTATGGATGGCCACGTGAATGGTCCCCTGACCATACCTAAGCCGCCACCACCTCGTCCCCGTCTCGCAGTACAGGTATCAAAGATCTTTCCCCCTGGAAGACGACTGATTCGCAACCTCAAAATGTGCAAATGCTCTTAAATGTAAGGGACTGAACTGCTGCTGTTATATCAGTCCCTAGGCCAGAGATTTCCAAACTGGGTGTCGCGACACCCTAGGGTGTCGCGTAGTAGTATCAAGGGTGTCAAGAGACTAACAAATTTAGACTCTAAACAAAAAATTATAAAATAACACAAAATGTCGTTCTCTTCATACTACCCTGAAGACTCGCCTGCAGCTAATCATTCTTCTCTTCATTCAGCGCACCACAGATCACGTATTAAAGGAGTGATCGGTGCACATGAATTGCGTGCTCAGCTGCTAGGCGGCAGCTCTGCTTCAGCAGCAGTAGATACTCACTGTAGTCTTCTTTCCTTCTCAAAAAACTGCATCTGAGTGTTTTTTAATGGATTTATCAAAGCCACGTCACTCTCGGTAGCGTTTCTTACAATTAAATGTCAATCAATGACACAGTGGCTGTAAAAGCTGTCACAGATTGTAAAATCAGTCACAATTGTCGACTAACTAAAGCTATTCAGTAGCGATGTTTAGTATGGAGTATGGTCGGGTGATTAACGGAGAGTAGTATTTTAAATGCAGTGATCGTTGGTTCCAACCCTGAAACGCGTTAATATTTTTTTCTCTGTTTCCTGCATGTATCAGATTCTGGGACCAGAAATAACAGTCATATTCTTACTTGTCACAAATATTTATCCATTTTTTCCGGATATGTCGGGACTTCCGAGGTCGTGGTGAAGCAAGAACCTAACAATAAAACTTAAATAATAATTCATCACTTGTCATAAATACATCCTCTTTATTTCTGAAAATAATGTGATAATATTGAACTGAAAGCGAACAGCCACTGTGCTGTCTAAATCAGAAATCCTAGCAACTAATTTCCACATGCCGTTTTCAATCGACCCAGCAAAACCGTATCTGGCCCTGACATGTACACACGACAGCGAAAAACGGTTTCCGAAATTCAGTTTACGTGTTTCGGAAGTTGGGTCGCATGTAGAAGAAGCAAGTATTAGTGTGTGAGTTAGGCACTGTTGTCTGCGGTGTTACTCTGTTGTACATCTCTGTAGTTCCTAATGTTCCCTTTTCTTTCGACGAATGTACGTAATTGCTGCAGTCAGGATCAACATTAAAACATGTCAATGCGTACGAGGATTTCAGTTTTGTTTACAAACTACGTTTAAGCCATACTTTATTTCCGTCCCCCACCCCCCGCTAGAACCAACTAAATTCTACCATATGTATTTATATTAGTGAAAGGGTGTCGCGCAAAACTGTAAGCTATAAAAAGGTGTCGCCATGAGGGGAAGTTTCGAAAGCACTGACCTAGGCTTACAGACTACTTAAACTAACTTAAGCTAAGGACAACAACAACATCACACACACACACACACACACACACACACACACACACACACACACACGCCCAGGGAGGACTGGAGCCTCCGCCGGCGAGCAACCGCGCGCTCCGCAGTAAGGCGCCTTAGGGCGTTCAGCTACTCCACCGCGGCGATTCGCAGCCTCCCATCGACATGATGAATAAGGTATCGGCATTAATCGGATCATGGAAAGCTGTGCCATGCGCCAACATTCAGTGATGATAGTCACTTGCACATTTCAGTCTTAGTCGCCAATGTCGTGGTGTTAACATTAGCACATGCATGGATCATCATCGGTTATGGAGATCCATCGATAGGAGCGTTTGATGCAGCGTGTATTCACATACACTTGTACTCCCGTTTCGTGTAGAATTTTGAATGGGCAGCATTGTAACTTTACCATAAATATCAAAGCAGTCCATAGTTTTGAACACGAAATACCAGTTCGGCAATTGACAACTTTGCCTGTGCAGAAAAGATTCTCTTACTTGTTAGATTCGTTTATTACATACTCGGTTTGAACACTCAGAAGTGGAATATTTTAACGTGACCTATGGTTGTGGCTTCATGCCATTCCCCCACCCTGTGAGCATTCGGATTTAAGTTTGTTTCAGAAGATCAATTACTACCTGCAGAGCCCCAATTGTTACATTTAGTTTCTTGTTCTGAGTTGTGTTAACTGTTTATATTTTATATCTGTAATTTGTATTCTTCACTCCAAGACATTTCTCAATTCTATACTTTGTTTTCTTTGAGCTGTATCTACACCAATTCTTCTTCTTTTGATTGGTTTCTTATTCACATCTCTGAGCAATCATCTAAACCTATAATCTGAAATGCAGCATTCTGCACGTATAATACTGGTAAATTACTCAAGATATTAGCTTCGTTTTCTACTCAGTTTCACGTCTTTATCTATAATATCAACATAATCACAATATTAATACTTCGACAGTAAAATTTAAGTACTTATTTTAATATCAGTTATATAATAAGGCTATTAAAACTTTCCTAATGGTAAAGGTGCATTCTCGTAGACGTGTTCAAAATAAAAACCACGTGGTTACGTAGCCGTAACGAGTGGTAAATGGAAGTGGATGCTTTCATAACTCTGATGCTGACTTCTTTATCACACATTTAAATCTCCAATAACAATACGTGTACATAGAAAACTGAAGCTTCCGGCAGAGGTTCGAG
Organism: Locusta migratoria; assembly: GCA_026315105.1. Lineage (NCBI taxonomy): Eukaryota > Metazoa > Arthropoda > Insecta > Orthoptera > Acrididae > Locusta > Locusta migratoria. Next base: position 494,644,480 of record CM048745.1, on the reverse strand, counting down.
TCCGCCCTCGGGCCTGGGTATATGTGTATTGTCCTTAGTGTAAGTTTAAGTAGTTTCTAACTATAGGGACTGATGACCACAGTACTTTGATCCCATAGATTTACAGACATTTGAATATTTAAAACCTGAAACGGTTAATCAGGTGTTTTCGTAGAAATGATGAACGAAAGTAGGGAACAACTTTCTGCGAAATCTGATTCGTTTGCAGCACATACACACACCAGGCAACTGCAATACCACAACTGCTATGTCGTTAAAAGCGGAAATCAAAACATTGCATCAAGGAAGTTTTAAATAACGTTGTTTATTGGCTTGTTTTCAGATGGGCTCGCAACATACATTAAGTCAGCAAAAAAGATTTTAAATGTTTATTTTTCAATATTTGGTGCAAACTATTTCTGTTGAAGTGTTGTCCAATGTGGACTGTGCTGTCAAAAGAACACACCTGCAAATATTTAAGTGCACAAATAACTCAGAGAAAGAATAGCAAAAACTCACTTCACAATTTTTAATCTTTTAGCTTTGAATAAGTGCGACGAGGAAATGAACAGAGATGGAGGAGGAAGAGTAGGAGGTGGTCATAGAGAGCAGGACGGAGGAGATGAAAGACACAGGAAAGGGGAGATATGCGGGGGACGGCTAGAGGCGCGGGGGAAGGGGAGGAGAAGGGAGGAGGAGCAGTGAATATAGGGAATGTAGAAAACGGACAAAAGCGCAGCAGTGATGTCGTATGCTGCAGAGTCAGAGGCCATCTAATCTTTGCTTTTATTCAGAAAAAGGACGAACAACAGGTTTTGCAAATCCGTTGGCTTTGCACTATGGTACTTTCTGAGAAGAATCATTTTTATAGCTTTCTTGACATTTCATACAGCTAAAGCAACGCAATGCAGCGTACTGATAATATTGATGTATTTTCTCATGGCCTGTATACTTCCTAAAGGTGTAATAAGGTGTAATAAATTTATTTTGCTTAATGTCTAAGTTAGAATACAAGCAGCAAGACTTTCAAAATATTATGGCTAGGTAAAGGAAACAAAATAATTTGAAAATTTCATTAATAAATTATTGTAAAATGTCGAAATTAATAGTAAACAGTTTGAAGAAAGTGTCAGGTACGGTAAAGTAAACTTATCATGCCCAATGACGTCATGAAGTCTTCCCAATTTTCCCTCTCAAAAATTCAAGAAATACACATAGAAATATGCCAATAAATTATTTAGTTCACAAATTAATGAAATTTGGCTTGGAAGGGTTAAGAGGAGCCTCAAAGCTTTATTAGTGGCCAAATTCTACTACATTAAAGAGTTTTTTAATAGATCCAAATTATATATTGTATTATTCACGTATTCATAACATTATTATTATTATTATTATTATTAGAGATTGTAAAAAATACATTGACATGTTCCTTAACCACGAGGTCGGATCTCCTCAGTACGGATCTATGGAACGGACAGGTAATCTCATCTAATCTTCGATGCAGAGACTGCAGTCCGATACACGCTGTATTACGCAGCCACAGTTACAGTGCGCATGGTTTCCTCCTAAAGGGTGGTACTGTTCCTCCTACCGTGCCCCTGATGATTGAAAGTCTTATGTGACAGCTACATGATGGAGCTCCAGCAAACTTCGCCGTTAGCGTCCGGTCGCATCTCAACCGTGTCTTCCCTGTCGATTGACCGGACGAGGTGGTCGAGCTGCATGGTCTGCTCGTTCACCGGATCCCAACCCGTGCGATTGCTGGTTATGGGGCCAACTCTAAAGTATCGTCTATGCACCGGCTGTTCCTGTATGCAGAGCCCATTCCAGATGTGGAGACAATGGAGCAGCGTATTCAGGCAGTGTTTTCACCACGCGGCTTTGGCACATGTGTGAGAGGCACATGGAAACCATCTACATATATACTCCGTAATCCACCGTAAGGTGCGTGGTGGAGGTTAGACTGTACCACTAGTAGGCATTTCTTTAACTATTTCACACCCAAATACAAAGAAGGAAAACAGACCCCTAATTTCTCTTGTTCAAAATCAAATGTTTGTAAAGTCTGTGGGACTTAACTACGGGGCTATCAGTCCTTAAACTTACAAACTACTTATGAACTACTTACGAAGTAGGACGGCACAAATATCCATGCCCGAGGGGGGATTCGAACCCCCGACCGTAGTGGCCGTGCTGGCCGTGACTGCAGCGCCTCAGTCACCTTAGCCACCGCGGCCGGCAGCTCGCTAGCGGTCAGCCATTGAGTTACGCCATAATACTGACAAACACGTGTAGCGATGCCAGCAGACGACGATGTTCAGAGTACGCTGTTTACATTTGCAAAGGAAATTAGTTATACTCTAAGGATCATCGTTAACCACACACCCTATAATCGAAACATATTCATAAATAACTACCAAATATTGGTGTCAAGTACGGAATATCGATAAAACCACACTCTCGAAAGTCGTGATGTATTCGAAACTAAGCAGCAAAATTTTGGGGCAAACAAGAAATATCGACCTAACCATAATCTCGGAAATTACGAGATATTAGAAAATAAACAGCCAAATGTTTCTGACTAGCGAATAGTGTAAATGTCACTGATACTTCATTTAGACCTACCAGCAATTTAAGCGTTTCCCATACGTTTGTCGCGTACCATTTTCTCGGAAATCGCAACATATTTGGAACAGAGGTCAAATATTTTTGTGAAGGAAAAACAGAAATATCATTGCTAGTCTTATCATTTGCAGCAGTTTCATTCCCCATGCTTTAGTCACACACAAATTTCCAAATCGATGACATCCATTCCTGACACAGCATTCTGTTACAATTAAGATCGAGTACTGTGTAACACACTATTGTTACATGAATAAGAAAATCCCACAAAATGTTATGGATAAGTAACTACAACAAAGTGATACAAACAATAAGATTAAAAAAATATTTTCGGTGGAGAAAACTTGAAGGAAAGGAAGGAAGGAAGCTTAGGGTTTAACGTCCCGTGGACAGATTGCTCATTAGAGACGGAGTTTTGGGTAAGTATGGGGATGGAAATAGGCCGTACCCTTTGAAAGTACCATCCCGGTATTTGCCTGGAATGATCTAGGAAATCACGGAAAACCTAAATCTGAATGGCCGGAGATGGATTTGAACCACCGTCCTCCCGAATGCGAGTCCAGTGCGTTACCACTGCGCCACCTCGCTCGGTCAGAAAACTTGAACCCTGTTCCTCTAGCTTCGCAATCTACAGCGCTAACCACTACCCTACGACAGCTAGACCCCAGTGACACTTCTAGTAGACTTTAGTATATATTTTTATTGTTAATGTGTGTTTTAATTAACATTTAGTTATAGCACATTGATCCGGATACGATTTTGTTATTCATCTAAGATGTTCTGTTAGCCTGAAACGCCTTACTGCGAGTTATAAAATCGTTTTCTGTTTGTCATTATTATGGCGTAGCTCATTGGCTGACAGCTAGCGAGTTCTCATTGGTCGGATACAATTTCTGCGAGTCGAAATAAGGACTCGTCCATTTAAGTTCCCGGAGAATTTCCGTGAGACTCCCACATTGGTCGAACCTAGCTCCTCGCCCCTGAACTGCTTCCATGTCTTCCTTCAAACTGATCTGATCTGTCCCAAACAAAATACTCGAGACATGATCGTAGAAGCGTTTCATACGCGTCTCCTTTACAGATGAAGTACATCTTCCCAAAATTCTCCGAATAAACCGAAGTCGGTTGTCCGCCTTACTCACAACTGTCCTTACATATTCGTTCCATTTAATATCGCTCTGCAATGTGACGCCTAGATATTTGAACGACGCGACTGCATCAAGAAGCTCACTACTAATGCTGTATTCGAACATCATGGGATTGTTTTTCCTACTCATGCACATCACATTACGTTTTTCAACACTTAGAGCTAGCTGCCATTCTTCACAGCAACTAGAAATTTTGTCTAAGTCATCCTGAATGCTATTACAGTCAATTAAAGACGACGCCCTCCCATACACCACAGCATCATCAACAAACAGCCGCAAATTAACAAGTTACTCTGTCCATCCAGCTAGCGAGTTCTCATTGGCCGGATACAATTTCTGCGAGTCGAAATAAGGACTCGTCCATTTGAGTTCCCGGAGAATTTCCGTGAGACTCCCACATTGGTCGAACCTAGGTCCTCGCCCCTGAACTGCTTCCATACGTATGGGGCACGCCTGACGATACACTCGTCTCTGATGAACACTCGCCGTCGAGAACAACGTACTGCATTCTATTTCTTAGAAAGTCTTCCAGAAAGTTACAACATTTACTGTACTTACTGTAACTGTGGCTGCATGGTGCAGCGCGCACTATGTCGCAGTCCCTGTAACAAAGCATCATTGAACTCATTGTTTCTAGCTTGAAAGCCATGTATTTTCGGACATAAGTTCATTAGTCCGTTTTCGTTCCTTATCCTGTCCTCGATCAATCCCTATAATTTGTCCACAATGGGGAAAAATCATCGTGTAGAAGCGATATAGTGCAATATTCCTGCAGGTGACTTCCGACGACTTGTTGAATCCATACCATATCGAGTTGTTAAAATTCGCGGTTGAAAGGAAGCCCGATACGATATTACGAGGTACTGCAAAATCATTTCAAAACATTCTTCATCACAGATAAATCCTGAAAGTTGGTGTGACGTTAATAAATTTTATTCACTACAATAAATCCGAGTTTAATGATGCTTCGTCGCAAATTGAAAATAAACTGCCACTACAGTGTTACTAATAAGTGACAGAACCTAAGTTCTGCTGAAAAACTGGAACTAACAGGCAAGCAATTATATAAGAAGATATTTTGTTTATGCTTTATCTGTATTTTCATAACATTAGTGACTGATGAAAGGTAAGTATGTTTGGCATTTACATTTTTCTTGTCACGGAGTTACATAAGTCGAACCATGAATATTGAAAAATTATTTTTCAAAAGAGATAGATTGGTTGGCCAGTACTTCCTTTGTGCTGTACCGCCGATAGTGACACAAATGAAGAAAAAGAAAGCTTGTCCTTTTTCGTCCCTTTTTTCCCATTTTTTTCTTTTTCTTCATTTGTGTCACTATTGGCGATACAGCACAAAGGTAAGTACTGGCCAGCCAATCTATCTCTTTTGAAAAATAATTTATCACCTCTGAGGAAAATTTCCATGATTAATCGAACATGAATATTGAAAATAAACCAAAGGAAATACACTGGTCAAAACAATTAGGGGATCAGTTGAGATATATCGGTTCTCAAGTATTGTCTTCGGCAGAATGAAATGAAATGGTTCAACGTGTTTCTGTCACTTCTGCGGAGTATGAACAACACTATTACGGCAACCGAGATAGTGGTAATAACACGAACTTGCAGCAGAGTTGACTTGTGTTTACTCTACAAAAAGAACTGCACAAGTAGTTGGGTTCAGGTGATTTAGCCGGAGATATGCCATCAAGAGTCTTGTGTAAAGTTTGAAAAAACAGAAGGAGGTGGCTGAAGCTATTAAAGTGTCCCAAAGTGTAATTTCCAGGACCCGAGTGCGATTTCAGACAACAGGATCAGTTAAAAGAAGGCCAGTTCAAAGTCGTCCACGGGTAACATCAGCAAGAGATAACCGTTATCTCCGGTTAACAACCCGTCGTGACAGGAGTCTAACTCAGCTGAAACGCACCCTGCAGGCAGCAACAGCAATAACACAAACCGCCCGTTATCGCCATCACGAATGTGGCCTCTACGCACGGAGGCCTATGGTATGCGCCCCATTGAAGCCACGAAACCGTTTAGACCGCGGAAACTGGCCGGGAAAACACCAGGACTGGAGTTGTATCCAATGGCGCCGGGTTCTGTTCATAGATGAGTCAAGATTTTGTGTTCAAAGGGACAAACGTCCTTCCCTCATCTAGAGAGTATGTGGAACTCTGAACAACCATGGTTAAGTGCAGGAAATATCACCATATCATGATGGTGGACGAATGGTGTGGGCAGGAGTCAGTACTGGCGGACGTACTGACCTGTATGTCGTTCAGAGGTATAGAGACGAGCTTATTCGACCTTCTGCTGTGCTCTGCTCGGGTGCTATAGCAGATGGGTCCTCTGATGGACGATAATGCTCATCCCCACAGAGCTGCAGTAGTGGACAACAAGCTTGCAGCTGAGGGAATTGAACGAATGAAGTGGCGAGATTGTTCACTGGACTTAAACGCGATTGAGCATGTCTGGGATACACTTGGCATACATTGTAGCAGCACCTGCCATAACGCCTGCAGAGCTGGATATTGCACTCATGGAAGAATGGCCAAACATCCCTGAATAGCTGACTGATAACCTCATTTTATCTATGCCACGCACGTGTGCAACTGTGCTGATCGTCCGAGACGATCACACACCATATTGTGTATGATATCTCACCTTACCCCCTAATGGTTTTCAACAGTGTTTGAGGCTATTTTATGCTGTCTTTAACCATTTGCAGCTGACAAACAAAAATGAAATTTTCCAAATCAGTTATAAAACATCTTAAGGTATGTATTTTATCTGAAAGAAAGTATTAACGTTTGAACTATAAATATTTATTTTACAAAGAATTACTGGTTTTCCTGATGCCAAATTAAAACTTAAAGTGTAAATAGATGACGGTGCTGACCTAGAAAAATCTAATATCAGAAATTATACGAGGAGCGTTTGAAAAGTCGTGTAAAAATAAAAAAATTACAAACATTTTCTCCAAAGATTCTTTGGAGACAACCATTTTTGTTTTTCGACATAGTTTCCTTTTAGACTAATACACTTCACAGTTTTAGGTTGTTGCTCCCTTCAAAATAATATGGCGTTTTTCTTGCAGCTCGGTTTTCAAACTGCCCAATAACGATTAATAATATGCACCTGTAATAGTTCTACACTGTTCCAGATAGTCGATGAGAATTATCCCTTGAGAATCCCAAAATACCGTCGCCATAACCTTTTTTTGTGCATATCCTCCCTTGGTAACCCATTGTTTAGATTGTTCTTTGGTCTCAGGAGTATAGTAATGTATCCATGTTTCATCCACAGTGACGAAACGACGCTTAAAGTCTTGCAGATTCTTCCTGAACAGTTGCAAATCTTCCTTGCAACACTTCACACGATTCCGTTTTTGGTCTAGCGTGAGCAATCGCTGCACCCATCTTGCGGATAGCTTTCTTATGTCGAAATGCTTATGCAAAATATTATGTAACCGTTCATTTGAGCACTAGAAATCTCACGCCCCTTAATTCCTCTCGCACCCATCATCATATCATGGATTTTATCAATCATTTCTGGAGTTGTAACCTCTACAGGGCGTCCAGAGCGTTCAGCGTCACTTGTGCCCATATGGCATCTCCGATATCACCATAATGTTTATCAAGCTTCTCTTCAGTCTCCAGAGGCATTTTTCCTTTCATAAAGTAATGTTTAATCACAACATGAAATTCATGAAATTCTTTTTCGTCCATTCTTTGACAATCACTCGACTTCCTCGATTCACACGTATGCCAAACTCAAATAAATAGACCAATATGGCTGAAACTTTGTGTGTGTGTGTGTGTGTGTGTGTGTGTGTGTGTGTGTGTGTTCTTTCTAAAGATGCTACTAACTAAACATGACCTCGATACGCCCCCGGTGGTGCCATCACTCGGACTTTGCATGAGCTTTTCAAACGCCCATCGTATTAAAAACGAATCATGTCTTTCTCCTCCAGGGCGACGAGGTAAACAAGCATGAATCATTCAAGAGTCGGGGAGATGATTCTGCGAACAGTATAGTAATCTTCTTGTAGGGACTGAAACAAAGTTCGAGGTAGAAGGTTACTGTGGAGTGCTATGCACCAAAAGGGGAAAATTTACGAAAATCAACGTTTGTTTAGCTTCGTGTCGATGTCAGTGTATCTGAAACTCAACCGAGAATTGAACAAAGGATGAGCAAGAAACCAGGCGGTTGTTTTTGAAGGCATTTTTCATATTTGAAGCGATTGAGGAAATCTGTGGAAAAGTAATACGAAAACGATAAGCTGTAGATTTTGCTCCATTGCATTAGAGTTCTTTACGTCACAAAAGCGACAAACAAAGGCTTCGTGTTTTTGGTTGCATTTGTATTTTTCAACATTTCTTATGGCTGTATTCACAATAACTTACATAAACATACGTCGAAGTACAGCTATGTGTGCCGAAATGTGAATTTGTACCATTATCAATTTATGAATGAATGCCCCAATGTGTTCTCTCCCAAGCAGAGATTGTAACGGTGTGAATAATTCATTCGCCGACTTTAGAAAAAATCACAACCACTACATAACGGTGTGGCCATTTGATGCCTCGCGTAGTATAAGAAGTACGGGAATAAAAGTGCATGCACAAAAGTTAGTGGCAAAGTCGCGTGTACGCATTGGTACGCTCGTGTGCACTCTTTGCTCATTGCGCAAGTACGCTGCTGCGGATGCCTTTCTTAGGAGTTTGTGTTGTGTTTAAAACAAATCACAGGGGGCGACTGATAGCAAAAAAATTAATAATAATAAAAATAAAAAATAGAGGAAAACAACATTTTGTTTGCAAATTTCCAGAGAGATTTGAGATTTTCTACTTGGAAGACTGCAGCTTTAGCTGGCATTTAACATTTCGTTAGCTGAAACTGCGAAATACTTACGGAAGATTCTTCGTCGCTGTGTGAATGTTCATTTACTTTCAGTGCGTCATTCTCTTATTTTATTAAAATGTTGTTTACACAATTTCAAACATTAAACTTAATCTGCGTATCCTCGGACTCGATAAATTCGGTAATGTTGTAAACGCCAGAAGCTACTAGAAGAGAGGTTGTAATTTCCAGTTTTGTATTTTGGCGTCATTAATGCACTTCATTTTAGTTGTTTGTGGTGTATTAAGTAGTTACATTTACTTTGATCAAATATCAGGTTCTTCAGTTGCGCTATTAAGTCGTGTAAATGAACATGTACCGTTTTCATATATGCTTTTGAAAAGTTTACATGTGATCGGAGGCTTTTTACCTGATACCAGTATTTGAAGGTCGAGACATAACATTTTAAATTTTTTCCCATATAACTTTTCATTATTTGTGTATATTAATTTCATCGTGCCTGCTTTGGGATAAAAAGACATTATTACACACAGCATTCCAGCATAACCTCAACTCAGAACATAACTAAACACAAATATGCATGTATTTTACGGATACTTTCAGCATCACAGAAATATTTTATAAAACTCATTGCACATTCACTGCTTCAACAGATTTTATTTATTCGTTACCGATTTAAGTAAAGGACCACCATCTGGTGACAAAATATTTTGTGCATAAACAGTTTACATGTCAAAAGTTTAATACGCTGATAAATAACAGACTGGCCCCATGAAGACCGGATTGCACAGTTATCACAACAATTACACTCACTGCAATGTGTTACTCGAAAACTTAACTTCGTTAATTAACGATGAACAGTTTAAAGGTCTTGGGCCCAGTATTAATTAATTCATTTAAGACGATGTGATACATTGTGTTACTGTATGATGTATTACGATACATTACGGGACGCAATATGATATGGTATGTGTCGCATCTGGTATATTGCATGCCACAACAGGACGTGATGTGCCAAGTACTCACGTGCAAATTGCCATGTGGTAACATCTGACACCAATGGCGTATACAAACGTCATAAACAATGAAAACTGTCCCATCTTGCAGCGCGAGATAGCGTGATTTTATTCGTCAACTATTATAGACTGAGAGCACTTAGCGACTTGCAATAAACTTTAAACATAATTTCAATTCTTACGAAATTTTTCTTTCCCGAATAAAATGATGAAAGGAAAAAAAGTTTATCGCTTACTACTTTTCCGATGTTTATGATGTAAATCCACGGCATTTGGTATGACATTACAAGTTATTACTTCTACACTGTAAATTGTATTCGCGAGATAATTCACTGACAGTACACATACATACCACTGAATGCTCCTTCGACAATATATCACAGTTCGACATATAGTTCATGAGCCGCGGCGGAGTGGCCAAGCGCATTGAGGCGCTATGCTACGATGCGCGAGATCGCTTCCCGTCGGGGGTTCGAATACCCCTCGGGCATGGATATTTGTGCCGTTTTTAGTATAAGGTAGTTTGTAAATTTAAGGACTGATGACACCGCAGTTAAATCCCTTAAGCTTAACGAACATTTGAACATAGTTCATGAGATATGAAATCATAAACAATTTGGTTAAAAACCGCCTTATCAGGTAAGAGGTTTCGATTTATTACGTCTTTACTGCAAACACCATTCACGACGTATTTTGCAGACATTTGGCACATATACCACTGAATGTACCTTCGTATTTACATCATAGTAAGACTCATATTACAGGAGATATGACGTAATAAACAACGAAATTTCCTAATAAATGCTACATCATGAGCTCTTTTTCCACATCTCCTCCTAAAATAATGGACCGATTTCAATTAAACTTGCTATACATATTGCTTACTATCGGACAACAATCGCTGTGGAGTTAAAAACTACCAACGATACATAGTTCAGGACATATGACGTCGTAAACAGTAAGTCACAAAAATGTTTCAATCACGCGACGCATGATTTACGAGACTTCATTCATCGACTATTTATTCATCGCAGACAGTTTCCCAGTTACTCCTTACAAATCTGGAAAATTATATTATTGTAGAACATATAGTGAAGGACATAATATGATGTCGTAAGTACTGAGCTGCATGGAAACGAAACTTATATGGACATGTAACGATAAATAATTAAATTAATATATATTTTCTTTTATCGATCAGCGACGCTTGTCGCCATGATTCCCTCCTCCTCGTAATATTTTATATTAAACTTTAGTACACGGTCTGGCAACTATGACTTGCAAGGTGAACAGTCTGTACTTCCAACAGCTTAACATTTTCAGCTGTGATCAAGATTTCCCGAAAGAAGCTTCAATGAGTACTTTCCGTTAAGTTTTCTACCTCAACGTTATTTTTGTGTGTTGCCTCAACCCCAATCTGCATTCCGTCATTTCATTCTATTGAGTAACTTCGTGTATTAACTTCGTCCACTCGTGTTTTAATTATTTGCTCAGATTTTTATCCGATTTTTCTATGATCAAAATTTTAACAAAAATCCTTAATCTTTCAACCGCAGAGTCTAACATTGATTCGAACAGGCAACATCACAAAAGTAATGTTACAGACAGATAGTAAGGTAGACGCAGATGGACAGAAAGGGAAGAAATAGATGCGCGCGGTGGAGTAGCCGAGCGGTCTACAGCGTTTCGCTGCGGAGCGCGCGGTTGCTCGCCGTGGAGGTTCGAGTCCTCCCGGGGGCATGGGTGTGTGTGTTTGTCCGAAGGTTAATTTACCTAGGTTTAAGTAGTTTTAAGCTACGGACTGATGACCACGCAGTTTGGTCCGATAGACATTTGAACATTTTTCGGCTACTCCACCGCGCGAAAATGGTTTTATTGGTTGCATTGTTGCTTGAGGGTTGATAATGATAAAAGGGTGGAGTATATTGGGATGGAAAGTTATCGGTATATATAAAATTCTACGTGTGTGTGTATGTGTTAATATTGCGCTCTGCAGCGAAAACTACAGAACGCAAACGAATGGTCTATGTGTAATTATCCGAAGTCTCTCGTTGTACACCATAGCAGTTCCATGCCGATAGCTATAAGGGGGTGGAAGATATGGTGGTTGAAAGTAGTCAAATTATAAAAAAAATTCGGACTGAAGGCCAGCGATGACGTTTGCGAGTCTATATTACATACAGTGAAACGTGATGCCACAGTTTGGTCTCTGCTTACTACAATGTCTTCAGCTCTGCTCTGTAAGGATAAGCATAGGAATAAGGAAATATAAGAATAAATAAAGCAGTAAAAAAGAAATTTCTTTTAATACACCTCTTTTTAAAAAAATCGATTTGACGTTTCGCGCATTACATCAAGTGATCGATCTGTGATATTATTACAATCATTATTGTTGAATTTCGTGATTGGATTCTTCGAAACAAGTGCAATTTTTACGTGTGATTTGATCTACACTACTTACTTCGCTGATAAACGGTAATAGGAACAGTTTTCAGTTTGTTTCTGGAGAAGGTATTATTGTATTTCATTTCATCCTTCAAAACCAGTGTCATAGCACACTACTGAAAGATAAATTCTTCGTTTGTGTGGCCATCATGTCCGTAGTTACTTTCATAATTATGAATAGCAGTGATTTTCCGTCTTTGCAACTACAATAAAAATGCGATTTTTTCTCACCAGACGCGTTTCGTTTTATTGAATGTAAAACATCTTCAGTAGTCTGTAATAATGGAAATCTACAGTTTGTTTTGTGTTTAGATCGAAAACAGTTCTTAAATGGACCCTGAAAAGTAGGCCTAATGTTTGGTACTTACGGAAATTTTGTCTTCTTGACCAAATAAATATTGGAAACCAACATTGTATAAAATAATTGAAAAAATCATATAAAACACATTCCCCGTCATGCCCGTAACTATCTCAGACTATTTCCACATCTCATTCCAGATACCACTACCAACACTCCACAGCTAAGGTCAAATAAAATCACATACCCACCTCTCCACTAAACACGAGACTCTCCGAACGTGTCACACATATTGATATAAAACTCCCAAACTTTCTCGCTCCCTGCTAACAAACACTCAACCTCGTTCCCCTCACTATTACCCTACATCACATACCACATTCAACAGAAAACACAATCCCCCCCCCAAACACACACACACACACACACACACACACACACACACACACACACACATGCACACTACTTGCATTACCACCACCCAGTAGTTAATATTACTGCACCACACCTCATATCCACCACTTTTGTCTTCCATCTCACTTCACATCACACCTTACCACATCCAACCTCCACCCAGTCATCTACTCAACCCCCACCAATAATAACAACAATTATAATAATATAATAGTAATAAAAATATTTAATAAAAAATAATAATAATGTTCCCATTAAATATATACATGTTCTATTCTGCCACTATTCCAATCCACTTACATCAAAACTAAATATACCGAAACATAATTTACTATAAAACATAGAGAAAGAACTACATTTGTGAGGTTGGCAACACTCCAATAACACACTGAGAAGAATCAGTAAAAACAAAAACAAACACTTCTGATCTGTGGAAAACAACTATGAACAGTGAAAAAGTTACAGTGAAAGTAGTGAGAAAACGACACAGCATGAAGAACCGGCGGTACTGCATTAAACAGACCAGCATTCCATGATGTGAAGCGAAAAGAAGACAAAATTTCCGTAAGTACCAAACATTAGGCCTACTTTTCAGGGTCCATTTAAGAACTGTTTTCGATCTAAACACAAAACAAACTGTAGATTTCTGTTATTACAGACCACTGAAGATGTTTTACATTCAATAAAACGAAACACGTCTGGTGAGAAAAAATCGCATTTTTATTGTAGTTGCAAAGACGGAAAATCACTGCTATTCATAATTACTGAAAGATAGCTTATCTATCATTATCAACCAACACGCGAGCAGAGCTGCGGGTTTAAAGTATAAAATAGCTCTACAGTAAGTCACCTTGGGTCAGATTAGCCAGGATGGAGGCAGCGACTCCATTTATTGGACCGGAACCTGTCCTGACAATCACCAAGGCAATGATCAAATTGGAGCTACGTAACTGGCTCAGAAGACAGCACGTAGAATATTGGACCAAAGTCTATCAACAAAAAACATGGGAAGGTAAGATGCCAAAGCCATGTTTTAAAAGAAGCTCAGCAATCCTGGGCCTGAACAGAGAGAGCTCATGGTTGGATTGCTGACAGGCCATGGGAATTTCAAAAAACATACAATGGGAATAACAGAAGAGGAGCCTAAATGTAGGATCTGTGATGACGGTGATGAAACTGCACATCTAATCTTCGAATGCATTGCATTGGAGAGTAAAAGGCAGAGAAAATTTGGGACAACTGGACCCGAAGAAATTGTGTCTAATAAAGAACTGGTAAAGGGACTTCTTGCACTGTTCAAGGGCACTGGTTGGCTTTACTAGATATACAGGGAGCGATACCGCACAATAAATAACCTTAGTTTCGGTGCGGGCAATGGCGGGTTGGACCAAGACTGTTTTTTGCTTCCATGAGAAAAAATCAAATCAAATCAAGTCTCACCTTGGGCTAAACCGAAACTTTTTACCCGGTGTTCCTACCTCACATAGGAACCTTACTCAAAGCCCCCAAAACGCGATGCTGCGTGAGGCGTTAAACAAAGAAATAGCACAGCGGCGGGGGCGGCGGCGTCCTTCGTTGAGGCTACGGCGCCGCCGCAGGCAGCCTCCGGCAACCAGGGCCGCAGCCGCCGCGAGGAGGTGGCGCCGACACGAACGCGTCGATCGACCAGTGACAGCAGCTTTACACGCCACCTTCTGGCACCGGCTGCAGCCCTGTCACTATCAGCAGCTTCCCGTGGAGCGCGCGGGCATGTGCTCGCGGCTTTTGTTTGCTGTGAGCTTGCTACGTAAATAAAATAAATGTAAAATGTAAAATACAGTAAAATGGAATAAAGAAACCAATGTTCTTTTCTTCCTCACATATCCACCAGCTTCATAAGTTACGTGTTGAGTTGCATCTGTGCGTGACATGCATGCAGCCTCTAAGTAAGAAGGACTCAAACAAAAGACGATTGGAAAAAATTAACAAAAAATTCCGTTTATGCGAAGTCATGGTAACTTGCATAATTTCAATTTCCCACCACACAATGCTACTCTTAATTTAACTATGTTGGTTACTAGTCCTTAGACTTACAAACTACTTACACTAAAGGCTAGTTTACACGACGACACTACGTTTCATGAAACTGCGCTACTGGCAAGTGCGCATGCGCGGCAGACGTTCGCGCAACTCCTTGGCGAAACTAAACATTTTCGGCATCTTCTAACTTTGGCGAAACTGATTGCACGTGTTTTTTGTTTATGTTATTTATAAGCAGTACAGAACAAAACACAACATGAAGGGGGGAACGGAAGAAATAATTCGGTTATTGATCATATATGCAATGCATAGGTGTTTGTACGATTTTATCGATGAAAATTTCAGGAATAAGCAGTGGCGTGTTAGTGTTCTCGAAGCAATTATTCGCGAATGAAATATTGATGGATTGACGATTAGTGAATTGCAGACTAAAGTACATTCAATTCCAAATATCTATACAGTCGAACTATGGCAATTGTGGATTTGGGAACACGGTACAGATACTGTAGAGCTAAATATCCACTTGACAAGGAAAGGAATGCAATTTGTAATTTCAATTCTGGTAACAATGCTTCACGCATAATAGTATCTTGTTTCTTTCTTGCATTACTAACTCTGTCTAAAAGGAACGTAAACTGCTATGGTGATGTTCTAAGTTGATTAAAATAGCTTCTAGGTCTTCAATTACAATTTCTTTCAGCAAGGTCGCTGAGCAACCGAGCTGACGTATTTTTTTAATCTAGTCACGAACCCAAACAAGTTTTTTTTTTTTTTTTTTGCTGTGACTTCACACAGAGAAGCAATAGCTCCGCCACAACTCTTACAGCTACCAAAACTTTCATTCTACGGCGACTACGGCACTCACAAAACAATGAAACTGAAGTGTGTAGTATTGGCGCCATTTATAGATATACACGAAATAAGTTGCGCGCAATTCTTCATGAAACGAGTGTCGCAACCTAGTGTCGTCGTGTAGACTAGCCTTAACTTAAAGCACTTATGCTAGGGACAACACATGCCCGAGGGAGGTCTCGAAACCCCGACGGCGAACGGCCGCGCGCACTGTAGCTGGGCGCATTTTGCTCTCGGCTATTCTGCCACGGAACTGCTCTGTTATCGGCCCTTCACATTCTGAATGTTGCCGCCCATATAAAAGTGGTTAGGATTTTTTTCTAAAAAGGCCAGATGGTGAGATAATATGAGATAATATCAACAATTTTATGTATAACCATACCAAATTTCTTACTTTGAATTTGTAAAAATAATGTGATTGGAATTCTTAAGGTGTTATCAATGTGTTCATCTAAGATTTTGGCCCTATTTATACTCTTTGTGTGTTTCTTCTTGCATTCCTTCACTGCTTGCTCGATGTACAGATTGAACAACATTGGGGAAAGGCAACAACCCTGTCTTACTCCCTTCCCAACTTCTGCATCCCTTTCATGCCCTTCGACTCTAAAAACCGCTGTTTGGTTTTGTATAAATTGAAAATAACACTTCGCTCCTATATTTGATACATATTTGAACGCTGCCTCAGGCAGTACTAATACCTATACTGACGCAAATCTTAGACGACCTAAGGTACAGGGACATCATACAAGATATCTGAAGATGCCCTAACTGGGCGAAACGCGTCATTGAAATAAAAAATATTTGCAATCAAGACGTTCTTTTATTCAAGAATATTTTACCCCTGTTACCTTCAGAATTTGAAAGAGTTTATTCCAGTCGACTTTGTCAAAAGCTTTCTCCAAATCTACAAATGCTAAAAACGTAGGTTTGCCTTTCCTTAGGCTATCTTCTAAGTCGTAATGTGAATATTGCCTCCCGTATTCCTACATTTCTCCTAAATCCAAACTGATCTTACACAGTGTTGGATTCCACAAGTTTTTCCATTCGTCTGTAAGTAATTCGTTTTAGTATTTCGCAACTATGACTTATTAAACTGATAGTGCTGTAGTTTTCACATTTGTCTGCACTTGCCTTTTTTCAGGAATTGGAATTACTATATTCTTCTGTCTCATACATCTTGCATATCAGGTGGAACAATTTCTTCATGATCGGTTCTCCTAACGATATCAGCAGTTCAGACGGAACATATTCTATTTCTGGGCCTTGTTTCGACTCAAATCTTTCAGTGCCCTATCTCATCTTGCTGTACTTCGTCTTCCATTTCTAGAATACCGTTTTTTTAGGTCCTCTATATTTTCCTTCCACTTTTTACCTTTCTCTTCTTTGTTTAGTACTGGTTTTCCATCTGAGTTCTTGATATTCATACACCTGCTTTTGTTGCCTCCAAATGTCTCTTTTATTTTCCTATAGGCGGTATCTACCTTTCCCCCAGTTATATATTCTTCTATAGTGTAGCATTTCTCCTCTAGCCACCCCTGCTTAGCCAGTCTGCACGTCCTGTCAACCTCATTTTTCAAACGTCTGTACCCCATTTTGCCTCCTTCACTTGTTGCATTTTTATGTTTTTATTCTACCGCAGTTTATTTAGTAGCTGTCGTAGTCGGTAGAGTTTGTGAAGTGGAAGGTCCACAATATTTCTTCACGAAAATTTAAACAATTGCCTTCTTAATGTTCAGTTTACTGTTCTTGCCACAATTAGCGTATAAACAATGAACGATAACCAGTTGACTTAGAAGATAATATATACAATATTTTATCAACCAATTGTTTGGAGGTTATAGTGAAGTAGAGACTACCTACCCCATTATTGAAACTGAGGATACTGGAGAGTATGCGCAAATACGATACCACCAACGTGTGTTTGTGACATTGCGGTATTGAGGTGGTGAAAATAATATGTGAAGTAATAGACAGTGCTACTGTTGCAGTGAATACCTAACGTGTATTACTAGAATAGCCTGTGGTTAATTAAAACTCCCGTAATTAGGAATAGTAAGAGAAAGAATGTTCTAGATTGTGAACTTGTAACGAATTGCGTCAGTTTAGATGGGATTTTGGATTACGTATATGTAAGAGTAGTAAGAACATTGTTTATGATTACATACAAACTATTTTGCCAGCACTGAACATTAATTTATGCTGACGTTCACGTTATGTTCAAATGTTCAAATGTTTGTAAAGCTTATGGGACTACGGGGTCATCAGTCCCTAAACTTACAAACTACTTATGAACTACTTACGAACTAGGACGGCACAAATATCCATGCCCGAGGGGGGATTCGAACCCCCGACCGTAGTGGCCGTGCTGACCGTGATGGAGCGCCTCAGTCACCTCGGCCACCGCGGCCGGCTCACGTAATGTGATTAAGTGATGAATATTCTAGGAAGTTCAATAGTTCAAACTTCAATATAAGAGACAGTTGTGTTAAACAAACTATGAATACAGATTCCTGACGTACTATTGAGTATGTTGGGACATATAAAATACGTTAGTCATGTCGATAAAAGTAAATAACGAACTTTTGTTAATGAGTGACAAAGTTACTTATGTAAATAACTTTGTAATTACAAAAAGTTATCTGTTAGACTATTTTTGTAATCTTCACTGTCATAATTGTGGGAATGTTAGTATAGATCTTCGTTTCTTCAATAATTGATTATAGTAAATTTATTTGTCAATATTGTTGTTTTGGACAAACGATATATTTCTCAAAGAAAACGTGTAAAGAGATTAATTTCTTTAATTCTAGTTTTGTCAACTTGGTTTGCTGTGTACTACTCTGAATGTATTTTGTTGTGAACCACCAAATTGTAATTGTAACTAAATATATTTAATTGTATTCAACAAAGATAGCTGCCATTAGAATTGTTAACAAAAGTATAGATAGAGCTCATGTAATGTTGCGAGTAGGGCAGTTTTTTGAGTTGATATTTGTGCAATAAAGTGTATTGTTTGTCGTTGGCTAACGTGGAAGTTCCGAGAGACAGCATAGAGGGCAGT
Source organism: Locusta migratoria (assembly GCA_026315105.1). Classification (NCBI taxonomy): domain Eukaryota; kingdom Metazoa; phylum Arthropoda; class Insecta; order Orthoptera; family Acrididae; genus Locusta; species Locusta migratoria. The sequence goes on along the minus strand of CM048745.1, from coordinate 494,625,763 downwards.
GTAATGTATTTTGTGAAATAAATGGTACAAAAATGGAAGATCATCACGAGTTTTCATTCTAAAGTGCTTCTCACCCAGTTTTGTAATGCAATGCAAGCAGAACCCCTGCAGACATCGTTGCAATGTAAAAAGCTGAGTATTGAGTTATATATCAATCACATCGCCCCTTAGTAATAAGTTCCATTAAAGGGTCCAACGAGTCTCAGCATGTGATAAATTTTGTTCGACTTTAACGCTCACATCTCGACAGCAGACCATATTTGAAAAAAAAAAAAATCGTTTTGATTTTTCTTATCTTCATGCAAAGTTTGAACCGATTTGCACAAGTATAGAGTGCAGCGCATTTCAGTAATCTCCCTGGATAAACAGTTTTTCGCTAGTAACTGCACAATTGAAGACGGAGATACAACCCGTCTGACCAATGACATCTGAGTCTCATAAGGTTCACTACGCAGATATTCCAACTAGCAACTATCAACAAATATAAATGTATGGAATAATATCGTAATAGTTATGTAAGATGTATGAGACAGGCACCCTCATACTAAGAAAAATGTTATAATCCCCAATCCAAAGAAAGCAGGCGCAGACAGGTGTGACAACTACAGAACCATCAGTTTAATAAGTCATGGTTGCAAAATATTAACACGAATTATTTACAGAAGGACGGAAAAGCTAGTAGAAGCCGAACTCGGGGAATATCAGTTTGAGTTCAGGAAAAATGTAGGAACATGGGAGGCAATACTCACTTTACGGCTTATCCTAGAAGACAGATTAAGAAAAGGCAAACCTACATATCTAGCTTTTGTAGATTTAGAGAAGACTTTTGACAATGTTGATTGGAATAAACTCTTTCAAGTTCTGAAGCAAGCAGGAGTAAAAGATAGGGAGCGTAATGTTATTTACATCTTGTACAAAAACCAGACAGCGTTTGTCAGAGTTGAAGGGCATGAAAGGGATGCAGTGGTTGGGAAGGGAGTAAGATAGGGAGCGTAAGGTTATTTACATCTTGTACAAAAACCAGACAGCGTTTGTCAGAGTTGAAGGGCATGAAAGGGATGCAGTAGCCTTACAATTTGTACAGTGAGCAGGCTATAGAGGAAAGCAAGGAGAAATTTGGAGAAGGAATAAAGTTCAGGGTGAAGAATTAAAAACATTGCGTTTTGCCGACGACATAGTAATTCTATCAGAGACAGCGAAGGATCTGGAAGAACAGTTGAACGGAATGGAAAGTGTGCTAAAAGGTGCGTATAAGATGAACATTAACAGGAGCAAAACTAGGGGAATGGAGTGCAGTCTAAGAAAATCAGACGATGCTGAAGGAATTAGATTAGGTAACGAAACAATAAAGGAGATAGATGAGTTTTGTTACTTGGTTGCAGTACAGAGGTTATAAAATGCAGAATGGCAATGGGTAGGAAAAGCGTTCTTGAAAAAGAGACATTTGCTAACATCGAATATTAATTTAAGCATAAGGAAGTACTTTCTGAAGGCATTTGTGTGGAGTGTTGCCTTGTATGGGAGTGAAACATGGACGATAAACAGTGCGGACAGTAAGAGGATAGAGGCTTTTGAAATGTGGTGCTACAGAAGAATGCTGAAGATTAGGTGGGTGGACCGCGTAACTAATGAGGAGGTACTGAACAGAAATGGGGAGAAAAGGAATTTCTGACATACCTTGACTGAAAGAAGGGATAGATTCGTAGGACACACTCTTAGACATCAAGGAATTGTGAATTTAGCGTTGGAGGTAAGTGTTTGGGGTAAAACGCGCAGAGGAAGACCAAGAGATGGATACAGTAAGCGGATTCAGACAGATGTAGGTTGCCGTTCTTATGCGGAGTTGAAGAGGCTTGCGCAGGATAGGGTATTGTGGAGAGCTGCATCAAACCAGTCTCCGGACTGAAGACCACAACAACAACAACACTTATGTACTGTAGATAATAAATAAACTGTGATTATTACTCGTAAATTACCACGACAGAATTTACCTTCGATCACAAGCCTTCGGCACTCACATAAAAAAAAAAAAAAAAAAAAAAAAAAAAAAAAAAAAAAAAAAAAAACACCTCTCTCGCTTAACCTATACCCAACCATCATAGAGAAGTCATAAATCACTTTTTAAACACAAAATCGAAAACTGTAACCTATGTTCTGCTTGTAGACAAACTGTCGTCTTGAACTCAGATATGACGACATTGGTTAAAGCCGCGGACTTCATTAGGGTTACCATATGTTCATCACCAAAAAAGAGGACAGTTCATATAAAAAAGAGGACATTTTAACATTATGTATTTTACAACTTTATCAATGAACCACGTAAAAGTAGTACAAACTAAAACAGTAACACTGATGGTTGTTGGAAAACGAAATATTATGAACCTTGACAGTTTATTCCTCATCACTACCCTCAATTGTCTCATTCTTGTCTTATTCACTTTTGCACCAAATATATTTGGTGGACGACGAAATCTCTCTCAAGAGCTTTTATTTATTTATTTTAACAAGTACTGAGAAAAACTCAGGCATTTCAAATGTCTGAAATTATACTGTACATAAAGTATAATTACAGTATATTTTAAATCTATTCTTGTCTTTTGTCCACTGTGTGTTCACAAGAGAAAACACGTTCTGTGTCGGCATTATGACTAGTTATAGAAAAAAAGAAGTCTACAATTTTCAGCAGTTCAGAATAACTAACAATACTAGATGGCTGATTTAAATAAGCACACCACTCTTCAGCTGCTCTTTCCTTTGATAATCTTTCAAATATTTTATAAAATTACAAAGCTGATCGGAGCACAACGTATCATTACATTCGTTTGATCATTTTCTTGGATGATTTATATTTATCCACGAGCACATATTTAACACTGACTTTCTCTTCGGCATTATGTTACATTTACGTCCGTAATTTATTTTGAAGCAAAAGGCTACCTACGATCTCGAACACACAATACAGCTTTAACCTAAACCACAAAGTATGTCAAAACAACGCCATAGAACGTAATGCAGAAGACAGAATGCACTGGTTGAATACAGGGCAGACAACCGGGTTCCTTCGCAGAGAACTTCCGAATCGTTTGCAACTGTCAGACCCATGCAGAGTGCGAAATTGTGAACGGCAATTTCACTCTGTGTATGCGCTTAATAGTTCCGAACAGTTTGGAACTGCAGTACGAATGAACATGTTGTCGCCACTGGCACAAAAATAAATTTTCTTTCTCGGTACCCAAAAAAGAGGACATTTTGTAGAATTTTATAAATTCCGGCCGGACACATTTTCTTGCCTCAAAAAGAGGACATGTCCGGGAAGAAGAGGACGTACGGTAACCCTAGACTTCATTCAATTGATCCCCAGTAACATCTGAACGCTGTACATAAGCTGAGCAATAAGTTATTGCAGCCCTATTTATTGACTTTATTTTTCAGAAGAAATTCATTCACATAATTTGCCTGTGAAATAGATCTACAGGAAGCCAGCTCGAACTTAAACCGCAACGTTATCCGGTATTCCTGCCTCCTACCGAGTACCCAACCCCCCTCCCCCAAACGCTACTCTGCGCGCGGCGTTTCAAACATGGCAGTAGCGGCGGGAGCGGGCGGAGCGTCCTTCAAGCGTCCGTGTGGCGCCGCCGCAGCCAGCCTCCGGCAGCCAGGGCCGCAGCCGCCGCGAGGAGGTGGCGTGGCCGACACCGCGTCCAGCGACCAGCGGTGGCAGCGTTACGCGCCACCTTCTCGCACCGGCTGCCGTCCTGTCGTTAGCAGCTGGCTGCCATGGACGCACGGGCGCTTGCTTGCTGCTTGCTGTGCCGATCGTACGAGTGAGTGCGAGCAGTGGCTTGTTTGTTTGTATCAGTCTGTCTGGAGGAACAGGCCCGCAGCCCATGAACCGCCTGTGCCCCACCAATCAAGTAAGGATCAACTAACCTAAGGACAACACACACACCCATGCCCCAGGGAGGACTCGAACCTCCATGGCGATCAACCGCGCGCTCCGCGGTTATTGGTCCATCTGCATCTGAACGGTGCTTGCTGCCTGTGTTAAGTATTTTATTTTGAAAAAGCATGATGGAAATAATTTAATATGTAATATCAATATTTTATATACACGCAATACCAAATCATAGAATTAATGTAAAAGCTTCCAAACAAATATGACGTATGTAATGCATGACTGTGCAGCAAGGATAAGTATGAGGTGTAATGTCCAACATAGGCAGTAACTATAAGATTTTTTATTTTCTCCCAAGTTGTACTGATCAGAATTATGGTGAATTAATAGATCCCAATCGTAAATAAATAATACAGATTTTGCTTATTTCCATTATATAATTTTATTATACTTACCTATATTTGTTCAGTTGTAACTGTTGTAGTTGTATGTGGTCTTCAGTCCGGAGAAGGGTTTGGCGCAGTTCTCCACCCAACTCTCTCCTGAGCAAGCCTCTCCATCTCCTAATAAGAACGGCAACCCAAATCTATTAGAAGCTGCTTGTTGTATTCGTCTCTTGGTCTCCCTCTGCTATTTTTACAAAATGTTCAAATGTTTGTTATCTATAGGCTATCTATAAATGTGAATGTCTGTTCGATGTACGTTTATCACGTCTGAACCACAAGACATACAGAGCTAAAAATTTGCACAGTTACTAATGTCTACCCAGGGAAGGCTTTAGGAACGGTTTTAAGGCGATCGGATAGCTATTTATCTATATATATTAATGTGAATGTCTGTTCGGTGTACGCTTATCACGTCCGAACGGCAATACGTAGAGACTTAAATATTTGTACTGTTGCTAATTTATACCTGAGGAATGTTTCATGTACGGTTTTACAGTGATCTGGTAGATATTTAGTAATTTGAAGAATACAACGCGAAATGCGTAACAATAATTACCATTTGAAAATTATATTTACTCTTTGAAAATGGTTTTATTGGTTGCACTGTTGCTTGAGGGTTGATAATTATAAAAGGGTGGAGTATATTGGGATGGAAAGTTATCTCCATATATAAAAGGAAGTGTCCCGATTGACTGACTGACTGATTGACTGACTGACTCGTCATCGGCCAGCCCAAACCACTGAAGATAGAAACTTGAAATTTGTGGAGGGTGTTGATCTTACTCTGTAGTCGTCATTTAGAAAGCGATTTTTCGATATTCCGTCCGTAAGGGGGTATAATTGATTTTCAAAAATATGTTGCTGTTAACTCAAATTTTAAGCTACAACTACGAAACTTCGGATATGTAATCTTGGTCAGGATTAAAAATCCATGATGTTTAGTATTTTTGGAAATTCAACAAGTAAGAGGATGAAACTTCCTTTTTGAAAACACGTTGCTATTGATACAATTTTGAAGCTAGAGCTGCAAAAATTGACATTTGTATAGTTGGTTAGACATTAAAAAATACGTGTTTCGGTATTTTTGGAAATTCAACCATCAACGGGGTAAAATTGGAGAGAGGGTGTTTTTCGAAAATATGTTGCTATTTAGGCAATTTTGAAGTTAGAACTACAAATTTTCGGATTCGGGATTCGAATTTAAAAGACACGTGTTTCGGCATTTTTTTTTATTTATTTATTTTTTTTTTTAAATTCAACCAAAAAGGGAGTAAAATAGAGGACGCAAAAAATTGATTTTCAAAAATATGTTGCTGTTAACTCAAATTTCAAGCTATAACTACGAAACTTAGGTTATGGACTCTTGATCAGGATTAAAAAGACACGTGTTTTGGTATTTTTGGAAATTCAACAACTAAGGGGCTAAAAGAGGGGATTAAAAATTCTTTTCGAAAACACATTGTTGTCAAGACAATTTTGAAGCTATAGCTACAAAAATTGGTATTTGTATTGTTCGTTAGAATTTAAAAAATACGTGTTTCGGCATTTTTGGAAATTCAACCATCAAGGGGTTAAATTGGAGAGGGGATGTTTTTCAAAAATCTTTTGCTAATAAGGCAATTTTGAAGCTACAACCACAAAAATTGGTATATGCTTTCTTGGTCAGAATTAAAAAGACACTTGTTTCGGTATTTTCAGAAAATTAATCAATTAGGGGGTGAAGTAGGGGATGAAACATATTTTGTAAATACGTTGCTACTAAGCCAATTTTGGTGCTGCTAACTCAAATTTCAAGCTATAACTACGAAACTTAAGATATGGATTCTTCGTCAGGATTAAAAAGAAGCAAATGGTGCAGACCAAACAGCCTACGCATGCGAAGCAGTAGGGGTTCAGCTAGTCGGTGTATATAAAATTCTACGTGTCTGTGTGATAGTATCTAGCTCTGCAGCAAAAACTACAGAACGCAAACGAATGGTCAGTGTGTAATTGTTATCCGAAGTCTCCCGTTGCACACCATAGCAGTTCCATGCCGGTAACTATAAGAGGGTGGAAGATATGGTGGTTGAAAGTCGTCAAATTATTAAAAAAAAAAAATCGGACTGAAGGGCAGCTATAACGTTTGCGACTCTATAGCAAGGAGGTTACATACAGCGAAACGTGATGCCACAGATCATATCTTTGGTCTATGCGTGCTACATTGTCTTCGGCTCTTTCTCTGTAAGGATAAACATACGAATAAGGAAATATAAGAATTAATAAATAAAGCAGTAAAAAAGAAAAATCTTTTAATACATCTCTTTAAAAAAAATCGATATTTCGTTTCGTGCATTACATCAAGTGATCGATATGTGATATTATTACAATCATTATTGTTGAATTTCGAGATTGGATTCTTCGAAACGAGTGCATTTTTACGTGTGATTTCTTATTTTTTATATATTGTCTGATAAATGTAACATGTTTTTAGAAAAAAGGAGATGGACAGAGAGAGAGGCTGGAATAAATAAATATATACCCGGGCAACGCCGGGTTTTCAGCTAGTATACTTATAAACTAACTTATAGTAAAGACAACACAAACACCCACACCCGAGGGAGGATTCGAACCCCTGACGGCGAACGACCTCATGCATCGGAGCATAGCTTTTCTTGCCCCATACACTTCGCTCCAGTGCTAAGAATGTGTTCTACCAATCGATTCCTTCTTTTAGTCAAGGTATGTCAGAATTTTCTTTCGTCGCTTATTCTGTTCAGTAACTTCTATTAGTTATACAAACTATCCCCTGAATATCCAGCATTTTTCTGTTGAACCACATTTCAAAAGCCTTTATTCTCTTCTTATCTGAACAATTTGTCGACCACATTTCATTGCCGTACAAAGCAACATTCCACACAATGCCTTCGGAAAGACTTCCTAACACTTAAATTAATATTTGATGTTAATGAAATACCCTTTTTCAGAAATGCTTTTCTTCCTATTACCATTCTGCATTGTATGTCATCTGTAATCCGACTATCACATGTTATTTTACTGTCCAAGTAACAAAATTAATGTAACACATTTATTTATTCGTTACTAGTCTAATTCCTTCAGCATAGTCCGATTTTCTTAGACTACATTCCATTACCCATGTTAATAGTCATCTCACAAGCTCCTTGTAAGACACTGTCCATTCCGATCAATTGCTCTTCCAAGTCCTATGCTGTCTCTGACAGAATTACAATGTCATCAGTAAAACTCAAAGTTTTATTTCTTCACCCTGAACTTAATCCTTTAGCCGGTCTTGCTTTCCATCATACTTTGTTCAATGATCAAATTGAGTAACCGTGAGGCTACATCCATGAAGAAGATTCCCTATTTATCTCAAAGTCGTGATTTTAAAGATATAAAAACTGAGAAGTTTAGCCCTCTAGAAATTTCTAGAACTTTCAAGACTATTCGAGAACATTCCAAAACATTCGACAGCATTCCACAACATTCTAGAATGTTTCGGAATGTTCCAAAGTGATAAGTGATGTCTGAAATGTTCGGGAAGAGTCTGAAACATTCAGGAAGTTTCCAGAATGTTCGGGAACATTCCGAAACATCCCAGATCGCTGTAAAACATTCCAGAATACTTTCAAATGCTGTGGAAAGTTGTGTAATATTGTGGACAATTCTAAGCCTTTTCTGTATCTTCTCGAATGCGTCACTAGCATTTACTATTTTAAAAAGTTGTTGAGAGCAAACGGCAAAAATGAAAAGTAACAATCAGTTCTAAACAGTAGTCTGTTAATAATCTGGGGCATGGAAGCTGGCAGACGTTGCCTTCGCGTTTCATTTTAGCTCCATGTAGTGAATGTAAACAGAAGGGTCATTGCCTTGGTAGGAGCTCCGAATAAATAAATATCAACAGTAGCTTGCGATAAATATACTGTAGATTGTCACTGTCTCTCAGCATTTAAATCGCATGCAATCGGTCGTTGTCCTAAGCCCCGCACTCATGAGGAATTTCAGCCAGTATCTCAGCCGCCGAGATATCGTTAAGTTCTGCTGCCAAAAATATACCAACGTTTTTCATGAGAACGGTAAGTCATCAATTGAGGTAGCTTCCAAACCTAGATTATCTGCTGCGTTGTTAAAAATAACTTATTTGGAGTGTGTGTAATTTTGGGGCTTTCTTGATCACTTCATATGTATCGTTAAAAATTTCTACATTTTCCTGGTTTTTTCAACGGTCTCATTTATTACTACGGCATCTTAGAAAGTTCATATCTTGTTGTGAGAGCAACTTATTTTTTCTTTAAAACACGTACTTTCTGATGCTTTGCAGCGTTGCCGATTTTCATAACTGTTGTAAATAGAAGGCGCTTCCAGAAAGTAGGTTTCCCGAATGAAACTTTCACTCTCTGCGCTGATATGAAACTTCCTGGCAGATTAAAACTGTGCCGGAAACGGAACTCGAACCTGGGACCTTTGCCTTTTGCGGGCAACCGCTCTACCGGACTGAGCTATCCCGACACGATGCCACCTCACAACTTTACTTCCGCCAGTACCTCGCCTCCTACTTTCCGAGCTTCACAGAAGCTCTCCTGTGAACCTCGCAAGACTAGTACTCATGGAAGAAAGGAAATGGTGGAGACATGGCTTACCCTCAGCCTAAGCGATTTTCCAGAATGAAACTTTCACTCTGCAGTGGAGTGAGCGCTGATATGAAACTACCTAGCAGATTAAAATTGTGAGACGGAACCGGGACTTGAACCTGGGACCTTTGCCTTTCGCAGGCAACCGCTCTACCGGATTGAGCTATCCCGACACGATGACGCCTCACAACTTTACTTCCGCCAGTACCTCGCCTCCTACTTTCCAAACTTCACAGAAGCTCTCCTGCGAACCTTACAAGACTAGCACTCCTGGAAGAAAGGACATGATTGGGACATCTTAGCCACAGCCTAAGAGATGTTTCCAGAAAGAAACTTCCACTCTGCAGCGGAATGTGCGCTGATATGAAACTTCCTGGCAGAGCGGTTGCCCGCAAAAGGCAAAGGTCCCAGGTTCAAGTCCCGGTTCCGTCTCACAATTTTAATCAGCCAGGAAGTTTCAGTAAGTTTCCCTGTTTAAAAAAGACAACACAGTTACATGACAATGTTGGCAACAAGTACAGCAGTGTTTAAGTTATTTTTCGACAAAATAATTGAGACACTTGTCATATCGTAGTATAAATTTTTGTATTCCAGTGTCGTTAAAGTCTGCCGCCTGTGAATGGAATCAGCGAGTGACATTCGTCTTCTGCTCTGTGCCATTGGTAAGACGCTGGCCGATGGATCCACCATTCCGACAAAAGAACCCGTAGACTCCTGCCCCTCACCCCAACGGGATGTCAGAATGACAAGAAACAGGGATTACGTGCAAGGACACTGTGGAAAGCATGGACACTTTTGTCAGTTTCCGTCCCTGCCTTATCATGTAGGTAATTTTCATGCCCAGCAGGGGGCAGCGGCGGAGATTATACGATCTTTGTGTCAATTTTTGAGCGGGACATGTCCGAAAGAACAGATACGTATTAAGGAACTTTCAAACAGTTAAAATGTAGGTGTTAAAATAAAATTGGTGTTCTCTGAGTGAAAGGCCATTGGTCCACTTAAGCTCTTTCTTATTAGAGTCGTGGAGACCCGCACAACCGGTTCCACAGCTTTATAGTTGCATCTTCAGGTGCAATTACTGTACAAAAATGAATTTTTAAATTCAAATGTTACATATTAAAAGCACACATCCAAACTATTTCCGTATCTGAAAGAAAAATGGAAATTTTTTTGTCAACCAGTAGGCTAGTTATTGCAATAATTATCTTTTACAATTTGCAATCAAGGCGGTTTGAAGGAATATTTATTCTCACTGATTGCTGTACACCATGATTGGAAATCATTTTATATGAACCTGCCTTGTCTGGCTGCAAGAATGGTGGCATCATCCATGCAAATTTGTAATCAAGACGGTTTGAAGAAATATAAGTCCTAGGTTGGATAAGAGTCAATAATGCTCATGTCTGACCGCTAGCAATTTCCCTCAGTTCGTCAGAAATAAAATCGGTTGACTGTCCGGTTTGTGTCATTTTGAGTAAAATATTAAAAACTCGTCTTATCAGATATTATTTGACTGGTTTGTCTTTTAAACGACGTGACAACTCCAATTTTATTTTAAAACCTACATTTTAACTGTGTGAATGTTCGTTAACTACGTATAAATATTTTAGCCCTGGTTGCCCTTCATAAAAAAATCTCTGCGAAAGAACAGACACACGCACACACACACACACACACACACACACACACACACACACACACACACACACACACACACACACACATATATATATATATATATATATATATATATATATATATGTGTGTGTGTGTGTGTGTGTGTGTGTGTGTGTGTGTGTGTGTGTGTGCCGATAACGAGCCATGACCAATGATCCTTTCTGCAGTGTGGGGGCACTCCTAGGTCCTTACTCTTGCTGGAACCAATTTACAAAGCTATGATCAAATGTGCAAATGTCTGTAAATCTATCGGACCAAACTGCGTGGTCATCAGTCCATAGTTTACAAACTACTTAAACCTAGGTAAACTAACCTACGGACAAACACACACACCCTTGCCCCAGGAATGACTCGAACCTCCACGGCGAGCAACCACGCGCTCCGCAGCGAGACGCTTTAGAGCGCTCGGCTAGTCCACCGCGGCCACAAAGCTATGAACTTGAGTTATAGTAGCATGGTAAAGTTGAGAATTTGTATCTGACGGGAGGCGTGCTTGAGTAATCCGTACAGTTGTGTAAATCGCTTTGTCCCCAGTAGTGTAGGCGTCGCATCTGAGGTGTTGAAAGGCAGATGATGTGACACCAGCCACCACAGAGCGTGTTTTGCGAAGACCTAATGTGCAATTTCCCACTTGGTAATATCTGAGATCCAACGTAACATTGGCAGTCCCATAGATTTACAACATTCGAACGTTTGCAACATGGGCCTCATGTCACACGTAACACGACAGGACATAATGTGACTTTAATGGGGCTTTGGGGCTTCCTTTGTCGCATCATGTTGCATTCTGTACATGTAGAAGACAATATAGCTTGTGATATGAGCCACAATTTAACAAGCGACTTGCACAATAGTAAAAGTATAAAAGCCAGGTTTTTTTTTTAATTTTAATGTTCCTGTAGCTGCCAGATAAGTCGAGAAACTGGTTCTCCTATTTATGCCTTTGAATATAGGCATCACATATTCGGCTTTAGAGTTTGCGAATTGGAAGCTCCTCAAAAATCTTCACGAAAAATTAAATAAATGCTCTCTTGATGATTATTTTACTGTTCATAATAATAAGCTTACCGCAATCAACCTATAAACAATGAAAGGATAATCAACTGACAAAATACTACATATAACGGTTAAGAATTGCATATTGATAACACAAAGATGCACCGGAAATATTTATTAATGACTAGCTTACATGCCCATGCTTCGCAACGGTTGTTAAAGAGGGACCTGTGTAATATCGTGGATGTAGGGTTCCGGACCTTGGTCAGCAAAAACAGAATCCTTGTTGAATCGGTCTGTCAATAAACTCAGTTTTCATAGCCAAGATGCCAAATTTAAGTAGAAGTCATTGTCGAAAACACTGAACGTTCATAAAGTGTTTCATACGAGAAAGTGAAATTTATAATTCAACTCCGTACTCCGAAACGATATAAATTCAATGTTAGATTGTGTTCCTAAAGTTAAGACTTCACTATTAATTGTCTGTTTTGCGTAAACTTCTGAAAGCAATTCTATCGTTGAGATGAGAAATAGTAATAATAGAAATAACAGCGCGACGTATTGGTTCTGTGGTGTAGTACTGAACTCTTTATCTGTCACAGTAAGTGTATACTGAAGTATTAGTATGTTGCAATATTGCATTGGGGACAATGTTGCTATTGATGAATGCTGGAAGTCTCTTAATTCAATCAACAGTGCAGTTCGTGTCTGTTTAAATAAGACGTCAAGATGGTGACAATGCGTAATCATTGAATGGGTAATCATTGAATGAATGACGTCAGATGATCGTCTGTATAGAACTTTCCATTAAATATAGTATTTCCAGTTTCTTGACTGTGTTAGCAGCATCGGCCACTCTTTCAGCTAATACGTGTCCCCACGTCCTGCAGTTCAAGCTGTTTAAAAGTTTGTAGAGCTTATGGGACCTAACTACGGTGTCATCAGTCCCTAAACTTACAAACTACTTATGAACTAGCTTATACTAAAGACGGCACAAACATTCATGCCCGAGTGGGGATTCGAACCCCCGACCGCAGCGGCCTTGCAGACCGTGACTACACGCCGCAGACCGCTCGGCCACTGCGGCCGGCGTCCTGCAGTGATTACTTCATAAAGCACGAAGTTGAAATCGACCTTGTGTAATAGAACTCTGTATTCAGAATTCGGATTATAACTAAGTACAATTGTCTCTGCAAAAGAAGACGTCTTTCTCTATCTTAATGAAGTCCGCACCAAAAGTAAGTAATTACAAATTTTAATCGCAATATTCTACGGAACAACTATGAAATCAGAGAGGTTTCTGATGAGTTTGTCGCTCGCGTGTGTATATTATTTGATGAGTTTGTCGCTCGCATGTCTATATTGGCAGGCACAAAGCAGAAATATCTTTGGAGTGAGCACTCAGATGGGCAGAACAGATTTTGTGTCCTCAACATTAATTTGAAAATGACACTTGATATTGGGAAAAATCTACAAATCGCTGACTTTATCTTGGTCCTTTTTTGTTCATTTAAGACGGATGACTGTGTGTAAATGGCCCTTTTAGCGACGCTCCCTCAACGTTCTTGTTGCCTCCGTGACTCATTTATTTAGATACTACCTTAACGCCGGTTGCTTCGCATGCGTAGGCTGGTTGGTCTGCACCAGTTGTTTCTTCCTCTTAATATAAATTTTCATACGAACAGCTTAAGTACTATCATAATGAAATGTTGTGATACTAATCGCAGCCGCGGCAGAATGACCGTGCATATTGAGGTGCCATGCTGCGGTGCGAGCTGCTGATCGACGTCGGGAGTTCGATACGCCCCTCGGGCATGGGTGTCTGTGTTGTCCTTAGCATAAGTTAGTTTAATTAGTTTGTAAGCCTTAGCGACTGATGACACCGTAGTGAAGTCTCTTAAGATCTACAAACAATTGGCATTACTACTTGTAACCCCTTAATAGTTGAATTTCGAAAAATACCCCAACTTGTGTCTTTTAAATTCCAACAAAGTTTGCAAATATCATTTTCTGTAATTCCGGGTTCAAAATTGGCTTAGTAGCAACGTATTTTCAAAAAATGTTTCAGCCCGTATTTGACCCCCTAAATGATTACTTTTCTTAAAATACCGAAACACGTATCTTTTTAATTCTGACCAAGAAAATATATACCAATTTATGTGGTTGTGGCTTCAAAATTTCTTTAATAACGAAAGAGATTCGAAAAACGTCCCCTTTTCAATTTAACCCCCTTGATGGTTGAATTTTCAAACTACCGAATCACGTATTTTTTAAATTCTAACCAACAACACAAATATCAATTTCTGCAGCTCTAGCTTCAAAACTGTCTGAATAGCAACGTATTTTCAAAAAGAATTTTTCATCACCTATTTTACCCTCTTACTTGTTGAATTTCCAAAAATACTGAAATTCGTGTTTTTTCTAACCCTGGCCAAGACTCCATATTCGAAGTTTCGTAGTTGTAGCTTAAAATTTGAGTTAACAGTAATATATTTTTGAAAATCAATTTTTTGCGTGCTCTATTTTACCCCCTTATTGGTTGAATTTCAATAAATGCCGAAACACCTGTCTTTTAAAGTCGAACCCTGAATTAAAATCCGAAATACTGTAGTTCTAGCTTCAAAATTGCCTAAATAGCAACGTATTTAAAAATACGTTTCATCCCTTATTTCACCCCCTTACGGACGGAATATCGAAAAATCGCTTTTTAAATTACGCGTACAGAGTTAGATCAACACCCTCGACAAATTTGAAGTTTCTATCTTCAGTGATTTGGGCTTGGCGATGTTGAATCAGTCGATCAGTCAGTTAGTCAGTCAATCAGTCAGTCTGTCGGAACATAGCATTTTATATATAGAGATTATTTCATGTTATGTGCCTGCTCTGCGAAAAGGAGATGTGACTTCTTTGCAGCCAATGCAGTACAAACCAATCGTAAGAGCAAATAAATGTGCGGAAAGAGTGGATTTGTCTCAGTATCATGTGGTAATTCCAGCTTAATGTTGAGAGTATGCTCAGAATTCAGAATGCAATGCTCACTCCATAGATATTTCTTACCTATGCACGATTTAGTGGTTATAACCGTCGAAAGATGCACTTCTTTTCATTCCATGATATTGCAAAGCATATGGGATACAGCTAGGGAAATTTTTTTTTTTGTGTCCTAGCTGGGTTAAACTTTACTTGCAATGGCAGCGGTTTTGTTTGTTATCGTTGGCAACAAACAATTCGCTTTAGGAGGATGATTAATTTACTGACCAGAACAGCAATAGTTATTTTATTCATCGTGAACATAAAAAATTATTCTCCTTATTCTATGTGACTGATTTTTAAGCATTCAACGGCCTTTACCAACATCAGCACACAATGCCGCCGCCGTAAGTAAAATTGTACCCCTTCTTGTAGCGTATTACACAATAGTTGTGAGAATGCAAGAAAAGCAGCAACCACGTAATTTGTTATTTGGTGTACTATGTAACTAACGTCGCCTCACTTTGTCCTTTTCTGTACTATGGCGTTTTCGAGGCATTTCTAAACAGAATGCACTCAAAATGTAGTGAGGATACACCGAAATCAGAAAGGGAGCTACATTAATTCGATTTTCCTTGTAAAGAATTTTTATGTAAATTAGAACATCGGTAGACGCGAAGGAAAGTCATTATGTTTTAAATTCAAATGTACCCTGTCTAAAGAAACAGAGAAATGTCGTTAAGGTATGAATATACAAAGTGTAATCAACAACTCGCTGTTCAATGTTAGTTTGTATTTGCAGAGATAAGATAACGGCTCTTAATTCAAGATACTTCTGTTACTGAGGGAATACGCACAACACGATCATGTATTGTTTCTTTGCAGCACTACAAAACCAACAGCACCTTTAGTGGTTCCTTTCTGTTCTATGGCATAACCATGGAAAAAAATTAAAAAAAAAAAAAATAGATAAATAAAAATGCAGCGGTACTAACGATTAGTTCTTTGGAGCACTACATAACTAACAGGGCCTCTATTTGTTCTGTACTGTACTACACCGTTTCCTAGGCATTCCTAAAGAGAAGGGAGTCAAGATGTAATACGTAGGCTCCCGAATCGGAAAGGAAACTACATAAATTCGTGTTTCCTTGCAAAGAATTCTTAGTAAATGAAAACATCGATAGACGTGAAGGAACGTCGTTATCTGTTAAATTCAAATGATAATCTAGGAAAGAAGCATTTTTTTCTTTCCATGGCATTGCAAGGCACGCGGGATGCAGCTAGTAAAAAAAATATTTTTTTGTGTCGTACCTGGGTTAAATTTTACTTACAGTGGTAACGGTTTAGTAAGTTAACATTGGCAACCAAATATTCGCTTTAGGGGGTTATTACTGATAGGAACAATTTATTTCATTATAAACACAAAGAATTATTCCCCCCCATTGTACAGGGACTGATTTTTCAAAAAGGATTCAATGGCCTTTGTCAACATCAGTACGTTATACCGCTGCCGTAAGGAAAATCGTAGTCCTTGTTGCTGTATTACACCTTAATTATGTGAATAAATAACGCAGCAGCATTGCCATGTAAGTTATTTGGTATACAACATAAGTAACAGCGCCTCTATCGGATCAAGTACAGCATACACCAGAAACTACAAACCACGATATATTTTCCTTCCCTGATCCGATTTTGAAGAAATGAAGCTTATATGTTGCTTCACGGTACTCTCAGTTGACCTATGAAAGGAGACAGACATGACGGTCATAGATAAAAAATTTCAAATTACGATATTCTTTTTTTCTGTGATCCGATTTTTATCAAACAAAGTCTATATGTTGTCCAGAGTTACGCTCAAGTTACTTGTGAAAACCCCGTGGAAATACGTAAAGTAGTTTTGGAGATAAGAGGTTTTTAATAGTTGAACAAACATCCACGACGGTTACTGAAAACACTTAAAATTGCGATATCTTTTTTTCCGTGATCCGATTTTGATAAAAGTATGCCTATATGTTGACCCAATCTTTTCTGATGTTTCCTGTGAAAACCGCACGAAGATTCGTCCAGTAATTTTGAAGATTTTAGTGAACAACGACAGGCCTACATTTACAGATTTCATCCCAAATCAAGCCGTCTTGGCCGTCTTCGGATCCCCTGTACAAAAGAAGAATAAATACGTAATGTGTCAACATGGACTATGTGTCAGTCGAAATACTCCCAGTCTTCAACAGAAATGTAATAATTCCCATTCCAAAGTAAGCAGGCGCAGACAGCTGTGAAAATTACAGAACCAACAGTTCAATAAGTCATGGCTGCAAAAAATTAACACGAATTATTTGCAGAAGGATGGAAAAGCTGGTAAGCTGACCCTGGGGAAGACCAGATTAAAGAGAAATGTAGGAACAAGGGAGGCAATTTTCACTTTACGACTTATCTTAGAAGACAGCTTAAGGAAAGGCAAACCTACATTTCTAGCTTTTCTAGATTTGGAGAAAGATTTGAGAGTGTTGATTTGAACACACTCTTTCTAATTCTGAAGGCAGCAGGGATAAAATACAGGTAATGGAAGGTTACTCCCAACTTGTATAGAAACCAGACAGCAGTTTGAAGGGCATCAAATAGAAGCATTGGTTGGGAAGGGAGTGTAAGACAGGGTTGTAACCTTTGTCCAATATTATTCAATTTGTACATGGAACAATCTGTGAAGGAAAGCAAGGAGAAATTTGAAGAAGGAATTAAAGATCATGGCGAAGAAATAAAAACATTGCATTTTGCTCTTGTAATTGTAATTATTTCTGGGACAGCAAAAGACCTGGAAAGGCAACTGAGCGGAATGAACAGTGTGTTGAAAGATTAACATTAACAAGCGCAAAACACTAGTAATGGAATGCACTCTAATAAAATCATGTGGTGCATAGTAAGGAAATAATAAAGATGGTAGACGAGTTTCGCTACTAGGAGTTGTAAAATAATTATATATTAAATATTGATAATCATTACGTCTGACATAATTATTCTGATTTAAATGTCTCTTTAAAAGTCTCTGGTCAGTTTCTGATAAGATGCTACAAAATCCCTGAAAAGGAACAATTTTATTTATTTCTTACCACCACAGGCTAGACTTTGTGGTGTCGATGCAGCTCGTAGTTTCTTGCTTCATGGTCTGCATTGTGAACCTGAAACTTTTAATTTAATTTCTTGGATAACAGACGGTGTCTGTGTACCAAACGGAAAATTCACTACCCAATCAGGAATTGCCAGGAGTATCTGTGTCTAATATAACAGTCAATTTTATAATTAGCTTCAAATAAAGTCCCGTGTGTAAAATCTGCAGGTTCGTAATTCCAGGTGAGGTAGCTCACGTAGACTCTCTTTCTATTACACCAAAATTACATGTTGAAGAAATTAAATAATTGCAGACAAAAGCAGAACTTACTTTAAGTTGAAATATATATGTTGAGCGTTCGTAATACATCGATTCACTTTCCACAACATTCCAATAATAATGACATACTCCTATAGAATACTCTAAACTCTATCAACAAAGAACAACCATTTTTCTCTTCATAGCAATTACATGGAGATTCTATATGTTCTGAAAAATATTTTACGGTAAATTTTGATATATATTAAATACAGCAAACATTCTAATTAGCCTTGAAATTAATTTATAACATAACAAAATCTTTTATCTACAATTATATCGTCAACAAATATGTGACACATAATATTACCAGGTATCTTAGTGTAAAATAACATTTTATGGTCGCAATACATAGGATATAAAACGGCAATAGGAAGAAAAGCGTTTTTAACATCGAATATTAATTTAAGTCTAAAGACGTATTTTCTGAAGGCATTTGTGTGGAGTGTTGCCTTGTATGGGAGTGAAACATGGACGGCAAATAGTTCAGACAGAAGAATACAAAAGCTTAGGAGGGTAGTACTGTACAGAATTGGGGAGATAAGGATTTTGTGGGATTCACATGTTCAAATGTTTGTACAGCTTATGGGACTTAACTACGGGGTCATCAGTCCCTAAACTTACAAACTACTTATGAACTACTTACGAATTAGGACGGCACAAATATCCATGCCCGAAGGGGGATTCGAACCCCCGACCGTAGTGGCCGTGCAGACCGTGACTGAAGCGCCTCAGTCCCCTCGGCCACCGCGGCCGGCTTTGTGGGATTCCTTGACTAAAAGAAGGGATCGTATGCTAGGACACATTCTTAGACGCCAAGGAATCATGAATTGTTGAGATGAGATGCGTTATAGTCGAACGAAATTTATGTGCTGAGACATGTTGGACCTTAAACAAATGGTTCACTTCCTAGTTAATATGTAGTAGTATTTTGTGTATGTGGTGGTGGACAGCTTTTAGATATTGAAAATACACCAACTGTATCGGAAATATTTATTAATGTGAATCGGTTTTGCCCGAATTAGACTTCGGGTCTCCTGTACAGAAGAAGAATAAAATACATAATGTGTATTAAAATTTGTTGTTGTTGCAGTTCAGTCCGGAGACTTGTTTGATGTAGCTCTCCACTCTATCCTGGGCAAACCTCTTCATGTCATCATAAAAATAACCCATCTCTCTCTCTCTCTCTTTCTCTCTCTACCTTCATGCAAAGTTTAAACCCATTCGTACAAGTTTAGAGTGTAGTGTACCTCAATAAGCTCCAAGGAGACCAGTTTTTTCGTCTGTAACATCTGAACCGTGCTCATTAAAATGACTCTATTATCTGAGCATTAAGGACTTATTTTGCAAACGGAATTAATCATTTGCCTCTCCCACCTTCCATTTAGTTCTTCATTCAGCGCGTGTTAAACCGAAACTTTTTACCCGGTGTTACCACCTGAAATAGAAACCGAGTACCCAAACTCCCAAAAAACGAGAGAGATTCTGCGTGCGGCCATTTATAGCATACGTGGCGGCGGGGGCGGGGGCGTCGTCCTTCGTTGAGGCTACGGCGCCGCCGCAGGCAGCCTCCGGCTACCAGGGCCGCAGCCGCCGCGAGGAGGTGGCGCCACCACGAGCGCGTGTGGATCGACCAGTCCACGTAGCGGCTTTATTTATTCATATGCCACCTGCTAATACCGGCCGCGACCCTGTCGCTAGCAGCAGGTTCCAGTGGAGCGCACGGGCATGCTGCTTTGCTGATTACCTCCCCAAAGCGCACAAACCACCACCCGAATGCGATTCTGCGCGCGTCGTTTCGAACACGGCAGTAGCGGCGGGGGCGGGCAGCGGCGGCGTCCTTCAGGTCGGCGTGTGGCGCCGCCGCAGCCAGCCTCCGGCAGCCAGGGCCGCAGCCGCTGCGAGGAGGTGGCGTGGCCGGTACCGTGTCCAGCGACCAGCGGTAGCAGCTTTACGCGCCACCTTCTTGCACCGGCTGCGCTCCTGTCGTTAGCAGCTGGGTGCCGTGGATCGCACGGGCACGTGCCTTGCTTGCATGCATGCATGCTGGCTGTGTGCGCTTGATGCTACAACAAAATGGAATTCAAGCAGTGGCTAAAAGTTTGACAATGTTATTTTCTTCTTGACATACCCATCAGCTTCATTAGTTTCGTGTGAGATGCATCTGGAGGAACACGCCCGCAGTTCACGAACTGCATGCGGCCGTTAAGCCACTCTCACACGACGGAGACTTCGCGAGAAGTTTCCTGGATGGCGCGAACTTCAGTCGGCTGCCGAGTAGGAATGCGGCCGAAACACACTGCGTCTCTATCACACGGTGGAAGATTGGGGGAGGAAGCGTGCAGGCCTGGCTTCGCTGAGTGGACGTAAAGACGCACAACACGGCCGAGCTACAGCCCTGTCTGTATTGGGAGAGTACCGCCAACCGGGCGAGCGCCGCCATTGCAGGCCTATCTGGCAATAGCAGCGCTATGCACGGCGCAGTTAAATGAGCATTTATGACGAAGGGAACCGGTCTGAACATCGACGTGGTATGACAATACGTTAAGTAAACAATGAAGTTTTTAATCGTTTCATCACATCTACAGCGAATATTAATGAAAAATTGGTAATCTGAGATCAAGACCTTTATTTTTGAGCAAACTATTTGTAAAATTGTTTCGTGCGAAAATTTAATCCCTGTACCAAATGCACAGCTTTCGCAATAAGTAACGTTCCTGCTTTCAAATTAGCTAAGGACTGACGTTTTTATCTCTAATATATTGGTTTCTATCAAAGTAGATGTAATTAATACATGTTGCTTTCCATTAATCTAGTGCCTAATGTTGATAGGTGTTGTGTGCTAACCTACATGTGATATTATCTCATAACATTAACTGAGCTAACATTTTGGGAAGGTTAAAGTTTTTACACATTGTTATCGCACTGCTGGGTACTACAGTAAAATGAACTTTCTCTTAAAATTCGAGTTTTGGAGATCTATTTAATTGGCGGTTTCATTTACCGCCCAAACTTTCGTAATATGCAGGCTAAGTATAAATACGAAATTCGTCAAATACGGCACATTATGTTAGATTTTCATGTATTTACATCTTTTAAAAATATCTTTTCTGTTACATGTTTGTCCGTCCAACATTGCTCGCAAGAAACTTGTATGAACAGATAAACCTAGAAGTTTACACGATATTTCAATACAAATTTACTTCGCAAAATTTTGCAGTCTCGTATGGATAAGCATATTTTCTTCCAATGCGGGGTACTCACAATTCACGTCTTTTCACATCTCTTTCGCCCTGTGGAATACGTAAAATTTGCTAGTTGCTACCTCGGACTGTCTTAGTATAACAATTCACTGCCAACAATGCGGCATTTTTCACCATATAAAAATGAAATATGCTATGTTTTGCTTTTAATTTAATACATAATGAGTCTACACATTTCCAACACCTCTAAATGCTAAAATAACAGCTAGTTAAGTGAAATATGCCATTTACGCTGATGGACTGCTTAGGCCTAAAATGGCGGACGTGCCCCACCCGCGCTCAACTAACCAATAGCAGTCGCGGTTGTCGGCAAGTCACACATAAAAGGTTGGCGCTACTCTCCCAATACAGGGCTCTAGGCCGAGCTGCTTTATTTATTAAACGATTGTGAAGAAACTATTCGGTAAAAAAAATTGATTCTCACACATCTTATAGCTGCATTCTTCAGCTTCATGAAGATCTATCTACTATTTTGTTTTTGAATATAGTTCTTGTGATATTAACGGATTCAGTATAGTACTGCAAGAAATCAGAAAATTTGCTATGAATTTGCGTCCACTCCCATGAACCACAGACATTGCCGAGATGGGGTGGCTTGCGTGCCTCAACGATACAGATAGCCGTACCATAGGTGCAACCACAGCAGAAGGGTATCTGTGGAGAGGCCAGACAAACATGTGGTTCCTGAAGAGGGGCAGCAGCCTTTTCAATAGTTACAGGGGCAACAGTCTGGATGATTGACTGAGCTGACCTTGTAACATCAGCTAATGTGGCTTTCCCACACAGCTACTGCGAACGGCTAGAACAAGGGGAAACTACAGCCGTTATCTTTCCCGAGGACATGAAGCTCTGCTGTATGAACATATGATGATGGCATCGTCTCGGGTAAAATATTCCGGAGGTAAAATAGTCCCCCATTCGGATCTCCGGACGGGGACTACTCAGGAGGATGTGATCATCAGGAAAGACAATACTGGCATTCTACGGGTCGGAGCGTGGAATGTTAGATCCTTTAATCGAGTAGGAAAATTAGAAAATTTAAAAAGGGAAATGCATAGGTTGAAGTTAGATATAGTGGGGATTAGTGAAGTTCGGTGGCAGGATGAACAGGATTTCTGGTCAGGTGAGTACAGGATTATAAATACAAAATCAATTGGGGGTATCACAGGAGTAGGATTGATAATGAATAAGGAAATAGGAATGCGGGTAAACTACTATGACCAGCACAGTGATCGCATTATCATTGCCAAGATAGATACGAAGCCAACACCGACAACAGTAGTACAGGTTTATATGCCAACTAGCTCTGCCGATGATGACGAAATCGAAGAAATATATGAGGAGCTAAAGGAAATTATTCAGACAATTAAGGGAGAGGAAAACTTAATTGTTATGGGAGACTGGAATTCGGTAGTAGGACAAGGAAGGGAAGGGAAGATAGTAGGTGAATATGGTCTGGGCAAAAGGAATGAAAGAGGAAGCCGCCTGGTAGAATTTTGCACAGAACATAATTTAGTTATAACAAACACCTGGTTCAAGAATCACAAAAGAAGGTTGTATACGTGGAAGAGACCAGGAGACACCGGAAGATACCAGATAGATTTTATAATGGTAAGACATAGATTTCGGAACCAGGTTCTACAGTGTAAGACATACCCAGGGGCAGATATAGACTCTGACCATAACTTGTTGGTTATGAACTGTAGGCTGAAACTAAAGAAACTACAAAA
Organism: Locusta migratoria; assembly: GCA_026315105.1. NCBI lineage: Eukaryota > Metazoa > Arthropoda > Insecta > Orthoptera > Acrididae > Locusta > Locusta migratoria. The sequence continues at coordinate 494,602,737 of CM048745.1, read as the reverse complement.
AGTTAGGAAAAGGAGGAGATGGGACCTGGATAAGTTGAAGGAACGTGAGGTTCTTAAGAATTTCAGAGGGAGCTTTAGGCAACAATTGACAGAAACAGGGGAAAATGAAACAGTAGAAGAGAAATGGGTAAAATTGAGATATGAAATAGTGAAGGTAGCAGAGGACAAAATAGGTAGGACATAGATTTCGGAACCAGGTTCTACAGTGTAAGACATACCCAGGGGCAGATATAGACTCTGACCATAACTTGTTGGTTATGAACTGTAGGCTGAAACTAAAGAAACTACAAAAAGTTAGGAAAAGGAGGAGATGGGACCTGGATAAGTTGAAGGAACGTGAGGTTCTTAAGAATTTCAGAGGGAGCTTTAGGCAACAATTGACAGAAACAGGGGAAAATGAAACAGTAGAAGAGAAATGGGTAAAATTGAGATATGAAATAGTGAAGGTAGCAGAGGACAAAATAGGTAGGAAGGCAAGACCTACAAAAAATCCTTGGATATCACAGGAGATACTAAATTTAATCGATGAAAGGAGAAAATATAAAAATGCAGTAAATGAAACAGGCAAAATGGAGTACAGACGACTGAGAAATGAAATTGACAGGAAGTGCAAAATGGCTAAGCAGGAGTGGCTAGAAGGCAAATGCAAGGATGTAGAAGAATGTATAAATAGGGGAAAAATAGATACAGCCTACAGGAAAATAAAAGAAACATTTTGAGATAAGAAAAATAGATCTATGAATATCAAGTACACTGATGGAAAACCAGTTCTCAGCAAAGAAGGGAAAGCTGAAAGGTGGAAAGAGTATATAGAGGGGCTCTACAAAGGAAATGAACTCCGAGACAATATTGTAGGAAGGGAAGAGGATGTAGATGAAGATGAAATAGGAGATACTGTATTGAGAGAAGAATTTGACAGAGCCCTGAAAGACCTAAGTCGAAACAAGGTCCCTGGAGTAGATGATATTCCCTTAGAGCTACTAAAGTCTCTGTGGCGAACCAGCCATGACAAACCTGTTTCACCTGGTGCGTAAGATGTATGAGACAGGAGAAGCACCCTCAGACTTTAAGAAAAATGTTATAATCCCCATTCCAAAGAAAGCAGGTGCAGACAGGTGTGAAAACTACAGAACCATCAGTCTGATAAGTCATGGTTGCAAAATATGAACACGAATTATATACAGAAGGATGTAAAAGGTGGTAGAAGCCGACCTCGGGGAAGATCAGTTTGGGTTCAGGAGAAATGTAGGAACACGGGAGGCAATACTCACGTTACGGCTTATCCTAGAAGATAGATTAAGAAAAGGCAAACCTACATTTCTAGCTTTTGTAGATTTGGAAAAGGCTTTTGACAATGTTGATTGGAATAAACTCTTTAAAGTTCTGAAGGTAGCAGGAGTAAAATATAGGGAACGTAAGGTTATTTATAACTTGTACAAAAACCAGACAGCGGTTATCAGAGTTGAAGGGCATGAAAGGGATGCAGTGGTTGGAAAGGGAGTAAGACAGGGTTGTAGTCTTTCTCCATTGTTATTCAATTTGTACATTGAGCAAGCTATAAAGGAAAGCAAGGACAAATTTGGAGAAGGAATTAAAGTTCAGGGTGGAGAATTAAAAACATTGCGTTTTGCCGACGACATTGTAATAATCTCAGAGACAGCAAAAGACCTGGAAGAGCAGTTGAAGGGAATGGACAGTGTGCTAAAGGTGCATATAAGATGAACATTAACAAGAGCAAAACTAGGGTAATGGAGTGCAGTGTAAGGAAATCAGGTGATGCTGAAGGAATTAGATTGGGAAACGAAGCAATAAAGGAGGTAGATGAGTTTTGTGATTTGGGCAGTAAAATAACAAATGATTGTCGCAGTACAGAGGATATAAAATGCAGAATGGCAATGGGTAGAAAAGCGTTCTGGGAAAAGAGAAATTTGTTAACATCGAATATTGATTTAAACCTAAGGAAGTCTTTTCTGAAGGCATTTGTATGGAGTTGCCTTGTATGGGAGTGAGACATGGACGATAAACAGTGCGAACAGGAAGAGGATTGAGGCTTTTGAAATATGGTGCTACAGAAGAATGCTGAAGATTAGGTGGGTGGATCGCATAACTAATGAGGAGGTATTGAACAGAATTGGAGAGAAAAGAAATTTCTGGCATACCTTGACTAAAAGAAGGGATAGATTGGTAGGACACATTCTTAGACATCAAGGAATTGTGAATTTAGCATTGAAGGGAAGTGTGTGGGGTAAAAATCGCAGAGGAAGACCAAGAGATGGATACAGTAAGCAGATTCAGACAGATGTAAGTTGCCGTTCTTATGTGGAGATGAAGAGGCTTGCTCAGGATAGGGTATTGTGGAGAGCTGCATCAAACCAGTCTCCGGACTGAAGACCACAACAACAACAACAACATGAATTTGCGTTTGGTGCAAGTTAGGTCATATGTTGCTGCGGATGAAATGTAGCTAAAATATTGAATTATTCTTTGAAGTTGGAAGGATGTAGCTGTCTATCACCAATCTCGAGATAATGGGTAGTATGTAAGGTAGGGTGAGCCGAAAAAAGTGAATTTTTTAGTATCGAGTTGTAATAGGGCTCGAAAGTTGCGTATTTGTGTGCTGATTAACGAAAAAATAATTTAAAAAAATTAACTTAATATCTTCAGCTCGCGCAAAGGGTTTAAAGTTTCTAAAAAAAACGATAAATTTATAGAATATCTGAAAGGTCATATAAGAATATACCTATCAGTATCACGTCCTAATAGGACTCAAAAACTGCGTATCCATGTACAGTTTAACATAAAAATATTTTTGATAGTCCTAGCTTATGTAATCAGTTCGCGCTAAAGACCATAACTATCGAAATATGACAACATTTCTAAATGTTCAAAATGTTACGGAAATTTTATAATATCTCGTATTTATATCTATGTTTTAAATATGTTAGGTTTTATTTATTGTGATTTGATTATTTAAAGAGATAACATCATAACTTTGCAGCTCTTCGCCCATTTCACCAGCAAATTTGGTTAAATGACCCAGTACTCACCACGAGGAGGCCCTGCCCTACCAACCGCCCAAGGAGGTCATACTAATTATATATTCATATTTACAATATATACATTTATTTACATTTTTATACCTTTATTTGCATACTAGTCAAAGATGTAGTTGGCTTGAATTCTGATTTATGTCCAAATTTTGGCATTATTGATCTTGACAGCAGACTCGTCCTAATGAATCCATCTCTGCTATCTTGCCCACATACTTTTCTGCAGCCTCTGTTACTAATTTTACACATCTTTCTACAGCCTGAGTGTGGCACGGAAAGTTCAGAAATTCAAATTCGGGCAAAGTCTTATTCATCAAATATGTAGAAATGGATTCTGTCGTCAATTTCTGCAGGGGAGGCGATAGCTTTCATTTTGACCAATCTATAAGCTCACTGTAGTCAGTAGCCTCAAAATCTAGTGTTGGTGTAGTAAACGTTCTTACTGCAGCATGTGGTTAGTTTTCATATTTCTTTCTTTTAGGACTCTTCTAAAACCCAACTCTCTAATATGTGACCTCTCGTCTACTATCATAGCCAATAACAGGTTTTCTGGATGACAGAAAAAAAGAGTTTCGTTGAATCATCGGATCAATTTGCTTTTTTATGTTCGCTGGAAGATGTCTGGAAGTTTTAATAACCTTAAAATCATGCTTTGGACCATATTTTACTGAGGCGTATCTCTTAATATCAAACCAGACTGGCGCATATGTCTTTAGAATGTAGTCAACTAAAATCCTGAGTTCATTTGTGGGATTTACTTCAGAAATATACAGGCGCAACACTTTATTCGCACATGTCAACCAACGGGAGTGACTAAGAGGTCCAGGGTAACTATTAACCAGATCTGGAGTACATTTTCCACTTTGAATGGTTTTGACAATATCCAGGAGGTATTGTTGATCTTTGCTTAAATCTGGTATGTATAGATCCAATTTTTCTGACAACCCTGACTCCCCAACCTCAAAATCAATAACAGGTAACTTTTCAGTCAGTCAGTCTTTTTCCAATTATTCCACTAAACGAAAATGGTCCAGTTGACTCTCCATCCAAATATTGAAATAAGCGCCTGAAAGGTAATTCGTTGAAGTGAAGTAAACAAATGAACCACTGTAATGGTCGTTGAATTTTTAGTTCTATATTGCGAATAACGCCATTTTTCCAGCCAGTATTTGAATTTCTGAACTTTCCGTGCCACACTCAGGCTGTAGAAAGATGTGTAAAATTAGTAACAGAGGCTGCAGAAAAGTATGTGGGCAAGATAGCAGAGATGGATTCATTAGGACGAGTCTGCTGTCAAGATCAATAATGCCAAAATTTGGACATAAATCAGAATTCAAGCCAACTACATCTTCGACTAGTATGTAAATAAAGATATAAAAATGTAAATAAAGGTATATATTGTAAATATGAATACATAATTAGTCTGACCTCCTTGGGCGGTTGGTTGGTTGGACAGGGTGTGGGTGGAACTCGAATTGCAGCCACCTCCTCGTGGTGAGTTCTGGGTCATTTAACCAAATTTGTTTGTGAAATGGGCGAAGAGCTGCAAAGTTACGATGTTATCTCTTTAAATAATCAAATCACAATAAATAAAACCTAACATATTTAAAACATAGATATAAATACGAGATATTAGCAAATTTCCGTAACATTTTGAACATTTAGAAATGTTGTCATATTTCGATAGTTATGGTCTTTAGCGCGAACTGATTACATAAGCTAGGACTATCAAAAATATTTTTATGTTAAACTATACATCCTATTAGGATGTGATAATGAAAGATATATTTTTATATGACCTTTCATAAATTCTATAAATTAATCGTTTTTTTTTTAGATTTTTTAAATTATTTTTTCGTTAATCAGCACACAAATACGCAACTTTCAAGCCCTATTACAACTCGATATTCCAAAAGTCACTTTTTCGGCCCACCCTAATGTAAGGCCGTTGTTCCGTTTTACGCGCGTCAGCGAAGGAAAGGGAAAGATATTTTCATAAAATTCCTTATATATTTTAAATGATTGGAGGTATCGAAGCAAGATTTTATCAAACGATAGCACGCAAAGGGGAGATTATTTTTTCATATGATCAATTTACGAAACTTTCACATGAATCCCAACATTTAACAAAGTACAGATATTAATGAATGAAGTAGTGGGATTTTTAAGGGCCATCAATAACTGGTGAAACGAAAATTCGCTGTTTTTCTATGTAAGTGAAGAAGCTACTCATTTAATTTTAGAATGGACAGTTTCATGAAGTACAAACTATCTTGTCCTCAGTATTATTAGTTTAAATATTCTGGACGTCTGATTACCCTGCCATTTAGTCCCCTTACAAATCGAAACACTCAATGTTCTGTTACTATTTTATCTGCTTAAAAATGTTAGTGAAAATAATATTTGTTAGGTCTGCTATGTTTTTGCAAAAGAAACGGATTTTAACATCGGAACAAGCGAAGTTACGTTCTCAGGGACAGGATGTGAAAATACGTTTGTCAGAAGAAGAAGAAAAGTCTGGTAGGGCACATAAATATGTAGTTACATTGAAACTTAGTGGGGAATCAGTGAAAGTGTTTTATTTTATACTGTTTGTATATATTGGAACTCTCGTCGAATCCGCTACCCTAGTATATTTTAATGATGAAAATTGTGTTTGAAAACAGGCGAAAAAATCTATTTTTTTTATCTCAATCTTAGAAATACAAAAACGCTTAACTTACTGGAATCCTGTAAACCACGATGGTCTAAATTGAGTTCTTTTGACAAGCTGAAAGATGTTTGCGATAAAAAAACACATCGCTCTGTGTTGGCACACTAACTAAAACATATGTACTCTAAAAAATTTTCCTTATTTCTCAGCAATTTGAATGTATACATATAAAATCATCTCATCTGTTTGTTGTATATCATATAAAAACATACTGCGATATCGAATTTCTCTGTAATTTCAAATCAAGAAGCTATTTATTTCACAGCACTACTTTTTTTTCCTTTTTTTCAGAGTAATATTTCAGTGATGAGATTTCGTTAATATGCAGACACTTTCATTGTAATGCTAAAATAAGCTTCTTTTGTCAAAACAATAGAGTTTACAAATATTCCTTCCACTAACATTTTTATGCATTTGCAGTTACCACATAATATTAAACTGTATTTAGTAATACTGAGAGCAAGACATGTTAGTAGTATATGAAAATAATCGTAAGCGGTATAAAAGTAAATAAATTGCTTACTGATGCTGTAAAAATAAAGACAAAGCAAATTTAGTTTTACCAGGTATCCGTGACTCCTTAAAAGTCCATTACTTCATTGAATAAAATCTGTAGTTGCTCGAATAACGCGCTTCACATGCAAGTTTCGTAAATTAATAACGTGACAAAATAAACTTCACTTTGCGTATTATCATTTCATAAAATCTTGCTTCGATACCTCCAATCATTTGTGAGATATAAGGGATTATATAAAAATTTCGTTCCGTTTTCTTCGCTGACGCACGTGATCGGGAACAAGTGCTTTACATACAACCCATTATCTCGAGATTGGTGATTGATAGCGACATCCTTCCAACTTCGAAGAATAATTCAATATTTCAGCTACATTTCATCCGCAGCAACATATGACCTAACGTGTACCAAACGCAAATTCATAGCGACCTCTATTTTTCAATATATAATTTTCGGATTCCTTGTAGTACTGTATTAAATACGTAAATATCACAAGAAGTATGGCCACTAACAAAATAATATTCATTTTATCATGAAGCAGAAGAATGCATCTATAAGTTGTGCGAAAATCACATTTTTTTACCGAATAGTTTCTTTGTAATCGATTGAGAAAGACCACACATCGCTGGCGGGCGCGTGGCACTGCGTTCCGCCTGGAGTGCTCTCTTCGAGTTCCCGCCTTGCTGGCCGCAAGGTCACACGCCATACGCGACTCCTGATTGGCCAGCGCAGGTAACATTCCGAAAACATGCGAGAATAATAGGACACGCGCTATATGCAGAATCCTGCAGCAAACAGCCCTCCAGCAGGCCGCAGTGAGCAATTTGTTTAATTTTATACCGCTTATGATTATTTTCATATACTACCAACTTGTCTTGCTCTCAGTATTACGAAATACAGTTTAATATTACGTGGTAACTCCAAATGCATAAAAACGTAAGTGGGAGGAATATTTATAAACTCCATTGTTTTGACAAAAGAAGCGGATTTTTGCATTTACAACGAAAGTGTCTGCATATTAACGAAATCCGTTTCTTTTGCAAAAACATAGCAGACCTAACAAATATTATTTTCACTAACATTTTTAAGCAGATAAAATAGTAACAGAACATTGAGTGTTCCGATTTGTAAGGGGACTAAATGGCAGGGTAATCAGACGTCCAGAATATTTAAACTAATAATACTGAGGACAAGATAGTTTGTACTTCATGAAACTGTCCATTCTAAAATTAAATGAGTAGCTTCTTCACTTACATAGAAAAACAGCGAATTTTCGTTTCACCAGTTATTGAAGGCCCTTAAAAATCCCACTACTTCATTAATTAATATCTGTACTTTGTTAAATATTGGGATTCATGTGAAAGTTTCGTAAATTGACCATATGAAAAAATAATCTCCCCTTTGCGTGCTATCGTTTGATAAAATCTTGCTTCGATACCTCCAATCATTTAAAATATATAAGGGATTTTATGAAAATTTCTTTCCGTTTTCTTCGCTGACGCGCTTGATACGGAACAAGGGCCTTACATACAACCCATTATCTCGAGATTGGTGATTGATAGCGACATCCTTCCAACTTCAAAGAATAATTCAATATTTTAGCTACATTTCATCCGCAGCAACATATGACCTAACTTGCACCAAACGCAAATTCATAGCGACCTCTATTTTTCAATGCAAAATTTTCTGATTTCTTCAAGTACTACACTGAATCCGTTAATATCACAAGAACTATAACCACAAACAAAGTAGTAGATAGATCTTCATGAAGTTGAAGAATGCAGCTACAAGATGTGTGAGAATCAATTTTTTTTACCGAATAGTTTCTTCACAATCGTTTGATAAATAAAGCAGCTCGGCCGTGTTGTGCGTCTTGGCGTCCACTCAGCGAAGCCAGGCCTGCACGCTTCTGCACCCAATCTTGCACCGTGTGAGAGAGACGCAGTGTGTTTCGGCCGCATTCCTACTCGGCAGCCGACTGACGTTCGGGCCATCCAGGAAACTTCTCGCGAACCACTCTCCGTGTGAGAGTGGCTTTAAGCAAGTAAGTTAGTAAGTACCTATTGAGGCGACCCCACCGAAAGATAAGAGAGTAAAACTTTTTGTCCATTATGGATGAGGAACACTGCGACCATGATGAAATCAGGTATCTTGAATGACAGCAACCAGTCGCCTTTTATGTAATATGTTATTATGAAATTCATCTCCATTACCGGTTACGATATGCCTAGCATATCATCATCAGATGGTGAACGGTTTTTTTATATTACAGATGGTGTGTAGTGGAATTTGTGCATAATTTGTGTTATCCATAAACCCATTGTCAGAAATGGTAGCATGCACACATTAATTGTGCTGCTATGCACTTCACTCGTTTTACACAGCATAACGGGTAGCATGCACATATTTATTGTGCTGCTAAACACTTTATACATGTTGCACCATATAGTTTCCACGCACTATACAGATGGTTTGTTTACATCTGTATATTGCGTGGAAACTGTATAGTGCAACATGTATAAAGTGTTTAGCACAATAAATATACAGATGGTTTGTTTACATCTGTATATTGCGTGGAAACTGTATAGTGCAACATGTATAAAGTGTTTAGCAGCACAATAAATATGTGCATGCTACCCGTTATGCTGTGTAAAACGAGTGAAGTGCATAGCAGCACAATTAATGTGTGCATGCTACCATTTCTGACAATGGGTTTATGGATTACACAAATTATGCACAAATTCCACTAAATACCATCTGTAATATAAAAAACCCTTCACCATCTAATGATGATATGTTAGGTATATCGAAACCGGTAATGGGAGAAATGTAATAAAAACATTTTACATAAAAGTCGACTGGTTGCTGTCATTCAAGATACCTTACATAAGAATATCAGGATCGAAGTAATTGACAATACAATTCCATTCCTGCAAAATCATTGTATAATTTAAATTTCCCATCACATAATGCTGTTATGTTATTGGTCCATCACGTTGCGAATGTTGCCGTTAAGAATTTCAGTCTATAAAAGCAAGATGTAATTGATAGATTACATAATACCAACAATTTTATTAAACCAAATCACAGAATTAATGTATTTTTTACTTTGAATTTGATTAACTTGTATCAAGGCTATCATCTGAGTTTTTGGTTTTATTTTTTACTCTTTGTGTGTTTTACTCTTGAAAATAGCTGTTCACAAACGTAAATGCTTCCAAACTAAGATGACATACATAATGCTTGACAGTGCAACAAGGGATATCTGTCTCTGGGTAGGTATGACTTGTAAAAATTTTACATTGGCAATAAGTGCAATCCACATGAAGATCCTACTAAGTTGTACTGATCAGAAACATGATAATATAGTTCCTCCATCGCAACTGTATATAAATAACATAAATTTCCATGAACTAATTTTATTACATTTACCTTTATCTCTGAAGTAGTTGTATATGCCCTGCAGTCTAGAGAAGGGTTTGATGCAGCTTTCCACCCAACTCTCTCCTGAGTAAACCTTTAATCTCCAAATAAGAATGACAACCCAAATCTCCTGGACCCCCTCTATTTTTACCCCATACACTTCCCTCCAATGCTAAATTTACGATTCCTTCATGTCTAAGAATTTGTCCTACTAATCGATCCCTTCTTTTAGTTAGTATATGCCACAAATTCCTTTTCTCCCAAATTCTGTTCAGTACCTTCTCATTACGCGATCTACCCTCCTAATCTTTAGCACTCTTCTGTAGCAACACATCTAAAAAAGTGAATTTTATCCTTATGGATTTGAAGAACTCCGTGACTGTTCCTTATAAGTTGTGGATATAATATCCGATACCTGTCACAATTATTGGTGGTTTATTAAAACACTACCGGTTTCGGGCTTGTGTCCATCTTCACGTGTTTACATTCAGTGTTGTTGACTGTTTAAAGAAAACGTAAATTACACTGTGCTTATTATACAGATATACATACAAAAGTATCATATAGATATACATATACCTAAGTATGCTGTGTGGTGGAGTGACTTGCGTTAAGGCTATAAGTGTACTCACATATAAGTAGGGTATCCAATTCGTGTTCGTACATTTTTCACAGGTATCAGTTGAGAATAAAGCAGTAAGAGCAACATAATGCTCATTATTACAGAGAGGGTTTGCCAAATATTATTACGAAGATGTTGTTGTTGTAGTCTTCAGTCCGCAGACTGGTTTGATGCAGCTCTCCACGCTACTCTGTCCTGTGCAAGTCTCTTCATCTGAGAATACGTTCGGCAACTTTCATCCTTTTGAATCTGCTTACTATATTCGTTCCTCGGTCTCCCTCTACGATTCGTACCCCATACGCTTCCTTCTAATGCTAAGTTGACAATTCCTTGATGTCTCAGAATGTGTCCAACCAATCTATCCCTTCTCTTAGTCAGGATATGCCAGAAACTCCTTTTCTCCCCGATTCGATTAAGCACCTCCTCATTAGTTACGTGATCTACCCATCTAATTTTCATCATTCGTCTGTAGCACCACATTTCAAAAGCTTCTATCATCTTTTTATCTGAACTCCTTATCGTCCATGTTTCACTCCCATACAATGCTACACTCCAGACAAATGCTTTCAGAAAGGACTTCCTAACATTTAAATTAATATTGGATGTTAACAAGTTTCGCTTCTTTAGAAACGCTTGTCTTCCCATAGCCATTCTGCATTTTACATCTTCTTTACTTCTGCCATCAGAAGTTATCTTGCTACCCAAATAACAAAATTCATGTACTACTTTTATTGTCTTATTACGTAATCTAATTCCTTCAGCATCGCCTGATTTTCTGACATTACTTTCCATTACCTTCGTTTTACTCTTCTTAATGTTCATCTTATATCTTCCTTTCAAGACAATGTCCATCCCATTCAATTGCTCTTCCAGATCTTTTGCGGTCTCTTATAGAATCTCACCATATTCGTGTTTGGATTGGTAGGTCAGGCAATAAAGTGATGGATAGGCGGATTATATTTGTGTGACGGGATATCTTTGCAATTATCTTTGTAGTGAATTTTGGCATTGTAATACTCTTTGGGATTATAATAACAATATCCTCCAATAATAATCCATCTATCCATCAGTTTACTGCCAGACACACCACTCCACAGAGGAATATGGTGGGAATCTTTGTAATTATCTTTGTTATAATTTTTGGCATACCCGCTCTATACATCAACCAGTTGCTTTTGTAACATCATTGGCGAAGACGAATAGTGGTGGAAAAACGCAGTAACAGACAGCGACCGACGATTGTGGGCCGACAACATAAACCTACCACGCCAAAAGCGTGTTTGGGTAGTACGGCTGGAGATCAACATTCATGGAAGATCTAAACCCTTAATAACGGAAGCGAACCCAAATCTGTGAATGATGTGGTGCCATGAGCACAAACCTTGGACACATGTGGGCTGCAAGTATGTGGTACGGTCCGATGAATCGTCGTTTACAATGCTGCCTACAAATAACTGTGAATGACTGTCACCATCCTCGACAGTAAACTGCTTACTAACATAATGTTAACAAACACTGCCATATTCCAAAATGAAACTGTGACCCCACCACAGACACGGACATGTTTCTACACAATTGAACCCTTATGGGAAGCTTTAGAGCAGAAAGTAGGGACTAAAGCTACAGTTCTAATTTCATTTAAACAACTGGCGGATGTTTTGGTACAAGAGTGGAATCTATTAAAGACTCTTTACGAACCTGTTTGTCGAAGACTTGGAGCTGTCCTCAGTGCCAATTGTGGGAAAACTCCTTACTAATTAATAAATATTGGGTCTATGTTAGGTGCTTCTATTATTTTGTCCACACCCCGTATGTAACTGTAGACGAAGATTGTTTCTTTTTAACGACAACGGAGAATTATTTTCTCAATTTTTATAGCTTCCAAATTTAACCTTGTCGTCAATGAGAAGTGAAGACTGAAATCTTCTTTTCTCACTTTTTTGAATGTAGATTGTCTTTACATCTGCTAAGTCAACAGTAACGTGGCATTAGACCCAGTAGCACTTCAACTGGAACTAAATTTAAACTTGAATGTATTGTGATTGTTTTCCAAATACTGCATAACTTATTTGTCCGTCATTCGTTCGTAAGATAGGAAGTTCAAGTTTTAACGTCCCGTTGATATCGTAGTCATTAGAGACGGAGCACAAACTCGGATATTTGGTCAAGAACGGGGAAAGGAATCGACAATGCTTTTTCGAAGGAACCATCCTAGCATTTTCCTGCAGTGAATTAGGGAAATCATGAAAAATCTAAATCAGGATGGTCGAAGGCGGATTTGGAGGTGGTTCTCCCAAATGCGAGTCCAGTATGCGAAGCGCTGCGCCAACTCGCTCAGTCTTCATTCATTCGTAGCTGACTCGCCAAACAAACCTTGTTTTGAAATATATATTCACATCACCCTAAGCATTTCTGATAAATTTTCATAGTAGGAAATAACGTGTTTGGTCATATGGCAGATGCAGTATCTAAACTAGTTGAGTGTGCAACCTGGTGTTATACGCAATCACGCAGACATAATATGCAGTTCGAGCGACACTAATTGTTATTGACAGTGTAGTAAAGCCTGTTAACCGCTAATTTAGCGCTTTGTGTATGTTACACGTAGTGTACTTGGTTGTATTGGCTAACGGTTTGATTGAGCATTGAATGCTTGTTGACGGAATCGTATTAAATAGTAAGCCTACTGTCAGCAATGCGGTTACTAATGAGAAGTGAAGTGTATATACTTTAAACTGACACACAAGGTATAAGTCTCAACTGCATGTTCAAAATCTGATGTCATGTTAACAGTATTTGGACATAAATAATTATCAAACGTGACTGCCTATTAAGAAAAACTAAATGTAAGGTAGTGTCCGCAAGTCCTTTTGGCAAAAAATCTGGAAACGTGATTTGTGATGCATTGTTATAAATGTTGTCAACAAATTGTGAATATAGAATGAAACTTTCACTCTGCAGCGGAGTGTGCGCTGATATGAAACAACTTTAATCTGCCAGGCAGTTTCAATTCTGAATATGATTAATAGTTGTGAAATTTGCAACATTGCAACATTGCATACCCGCTCTACACATCAACCAGTTGCTTTTGTAACAGCAACCAATGTTCTTGACCTTCAACACGTACCCCGTCCGACCCCCGTCCGACCCAAAATTCTCATATAAGCTTTTACTTGGACTATTGTACTCGTTGGGTCGCAGCTATCCTGTATTTGTCGCCAGGCGTCCTCGAGTGCATCCGCACTGAAATAAGAGTGAAACCTCGAGTTAGAGGATCACAGTTACGGATTGTAGGGGAACAGTTGAGATATCTAAATTCTGAAGTCCTTACATCGACAGAACGAAGTGAAATGGTTCGCCGTATTTCTGTCGGTTTATGGAGTGGAGATAACAAAATTACGGCAATCGAGTTAGTGTTAGTAACTGAAAGTGATAAGTGAGACTAAACAGTTCAAATTTCTAGGTATTCAGATAGACAGTAAGCTGTCGTGGAAAGCCCATGTTCAGGATCTTGTTCCAAAACTAAATTCTGCTATATTTACCATTAGAACAATAAAATAAGTGATTTTTCAACACGAGAAGTAGTCTAATACGCTTACTTTCACTCACTTATGACGTACGGCATTATTTTTTGGGGTAACTCGCCTGATGCAAAAAGGATATTTCTGGCTCAAAAACGGGCGGTTCGACCAATATGTGGTGTAAGTTCGCGAACGTCATGTCGACCCCTTTTCAGTAGTCTGGAAATTTTGACTCTGGCGTCACAATACGTTTTTTCTTTAATGTCGTTTGTTGTTAATAATATCAGCTTATTCCCACGAGTTAGTAGCTTTCACTCGGTGAATACTTGACAGAAGTCGAATCTACACTTGCATCACACCACCTTGACACTTGTGCAGAAAGGTGCACAGTATTCTGCAGCATCCATTTTCAATAAGCTGCCAAAGAACTAAAGAATCTTAACACTAACCCACACGCTTTCAAATCTAAATCGAAGAGTTACCTCATGGCTCACTCCTTTTATTCTGTGATGAAGTCCTAGAAAAGATAAACAATTAAGCTAATCTTTTTTTTCTTTCTTTATTAATTCTTTTCACTTTGTCTTAAGATTGTCGTGTGCATAGGACTACTTAAAATTTTTCTGTTACCATTCTTGTGTAAAAATTCATGTATTGACTTGTTCCATGACCATGCAGTCTCACTCCTCAATTGGGTCATATGGAACAGAAAACCATATTATTATTATGTTTCTGCGGAAGGGGTTGGCGTTGACTTGTGTTGAATCTAGCAAATGAATTACACAATCAGTTGGGTGCAGATAGTTTACTGAGCATCAACAACCTAACTAAAATCAAACGTTTGTAAAGCTCAAGCACGGGGAACGGCCTCGCGCATCGTAGCATAGCGCCTCAATGCGCTCGGCCACTCCTCCGCGGCCCAACCTTACGTGCCCGAAGCTATGGCGTAGAGAGCCATAGTGGAGTTGGAAGCGGAATAGAGACAGAAGCCAATGCCTGCAGCTATTGGAGTGTCCCAAAGCGTAATTTCCAGGACCTAGACGCCATTTCAACCAACAGGAACCGTTAAAAGAAGGCTAGGCCAAGGTCGTGCACGGGAAACATCAGCAACAGATGACCGTTATCTCCGGTTAACAACCAGTCGAGACAGAAGGCTGAATGCAACTCAGCTGCAACTGACCCTCCAGGCAACAATGGGACACGCAATCGCAATATCAAAACAAACAGCCAGAGATCACCTTCGGGAATGTGACCTATACACACAATCCTATGTTGTGTGTCCCATTAAAACCACGACACCGTTCAGCCCGCAGAAACTGGGCGGAGGAACATCACGGTAGGAGTCGTAACGAATGGCGCAGGGTTCTGTTCACAGATGAGTCGAGATTTTGTGTTCAAATGTTTGTAGAACTTATGGGACTTAACTACGGGGTCATCAGTCCCTAAGCTTACAAACTACTTATGAAATAGCTAAGACTAAGGACGGCACAAATATCCATGCCCGAGGGGGGATTCGAACCCCCGACCGTAGTGGCCGTGCAGACCGTGACTGGAGCGCCTCAGTCCCCTCGGCCACCGCGGCCGGCGATTTTGTGTTCAGCCGGACAATCGTCGATCCCTCATCTGCTTAACATTACCGTTAACTTCCCAAAGTGTTCATAGCGATTATAGAATGACAAAGCTCACAGAACTTTGTGGAAATATATAAACACCTTCGTAAGTTCGTGTCCATTTCTACGAATAGTGATGATTCTTGATAACCCTTAGTATACACAAGATTAATGAAACAGCAATGACGTAATCTGGGTTAAAAGTTGCATCAGCTGTCCAACGGAAGCTTGGCAGTTGGCAGAAATTCGTATTATTCAGTTGCTCACTTTTCTGAAGACCACAGTTTAAAACTGACAGCGGCAGAAACTAATACCTCACGACGACGGCAGCAATAATAGATTTAAATAAATTTCTACTAGTGATAAGTTTTCATTTACAACAACTGTCGATCCTTGAATGTTCGATTATGTGTACCCATTTTTCTCATTGTACAATAATGCTACTGATACTACAGTATAAATGTTATTTTCATTTCACATAAAAAAGTCAACACAGAAAATTTGTAAATGAACAGTTTTATGAACGTTAAAAACTACACTGATTGACAATTTCAAAGTTACAGAGACATTGATAGACACGAATAATCACAGATAATGATACGTGACAGGTAACATAGTACACACATCACAGGGGTGTGTTTATAACGATAAACGTAAGATTTCAGCAAAGATCATCCTGTAGAGATTTATTTAAGGCTCTAGGATCTGCGGCGGTACGACCTCTTCTTGCATGGGGCTAAATACCAATTTTTTTATGTGCCGTGTCAGACTTCAGGTCTGCTCGTCAACAAGAAAAAAAATTCCAATCAATATAATCTTCCTGTATTGTGAAATTTCAATAATAGATCCTTGCGCAGATAGAAGAAGCATATGATTCTAGGTTTGCACTTCTTTAAACTGTCACTTTGAAATAAATGTTTTAAAGATCGAACTGTCAAACAGAAGTTCGTAGTTGTTCTGGTTGCTATAGACACAGATATTACAAGTCCTGTTCACTGATGATCGATTGCTATATAAGATCGATTTATAAAAATACTAAAAATTGATAAAAGTCTTCTTGCTTTATCTGTCAAACAAAATAACTTTCCGTAAATGTCTTCTTTCAAATTGTAAAATAGTTTGACAGTAAATAATTCTTCAGTTCCTATAAATGAATATATTTCTTGTAAAATTTCTATAAATATCAAAATAATTATCTTTGAAACTTGGTTAACTTTCGAGACACAATGACTATTGCTCTCACAATAAAGATTATGACTCAACGACAGTTGCATGGAGACTGATTTTATGGTCTTTTTTTTATTTTCGACGAAAGTTTCTATAATAACGTCAATATCCGCGACGATAACCGCAGAGACCAGCATCTTCTTGCCTCGTGGCCGTCGACCCGCGACTTAAAGTGGCCAGATGTTTATTCGTTGAGCTGGGCGTCGAAGATGTTGCTCTCGTAGGTTTAATCGCCGTCACAGCACATGAAACACAAGAAACATACAAAACTCTTTTAAGAATCACATAACATAAAACATTTACATAAAAATCATATAAAAACATAAAATATAAACATAATCTTCTGCGAAACTGAGCTTACATAAGATAGCAGTGGATACAATAATCCGTCCCACTACAAACTTCACAATAGCTACTGGTCAGAACAAAACAAAACAAAAAAGTTCAAATGTTTGTAAAGCTATGGGAGCAAACTGAAATAGTCATTAGCCTCTAGACTTACAAACAAACTAACTTATGCTAAGGGCAAAACACACACCCGTGACTGAAAAAGAACTCGAACCTCTGACAGGGAGCAGCAGCACACTTCGCATCAAGGCGCCTGTAAGGAGATGTTGAGGACGTTTTGGTTGTCCGTGTGGTGTTTGTGGAGTAAAAACGTGGTTGGTCCACAGACACACACACACACACACAGAGAGAGAGAGAGAGAGAAGGAAGGAAGCTTAGGATTTTACGCCCCGTCCACAGCTTGGTCATTAGAGACGGAGCTAACGCTCGGAGTTTTTGGGTAAGGATTGGGAAGGAACCATTCCGGCATTTACCTGGAGTGATTTAGGGAAATCACGGAAAACCTAAATATGGACGGCCGGAGGTGGATTTCAACCACCATCCTGGACTGCGAGTCCAGTGCGTTACCACAGCGCCATCTCGCTCGGTTAGAGAGAGAGAGAGAGAGAGAGAGAGAGAGACAGAATGAGAGAGAGAGAGAGAGAGAGAGAGAACTCACAGGCAAAACATTTGAACATATCACTGAAATATTATTATTAGTAGTAGTAGCAGTAGCAGAATTACATAGTTTCCAGTTCCCAGAATGAAACTTTCACTCTGCAGCGGAGTGTGTGCTGATATGAAACTTCCTGGTAGGTTAAAACTATTTGCCGGAACCAGGATTCCAGCATGCGATGTTTGCCTTTTTCAGGAAGGTGCTCTACCAACTGAGCTATTCCGGAACGTTTCACGGCCCGTTCTCACAGCCTAGCTTCCAACAGTTCAAAAATGTTTGTAGACATGGGACTTTACTACGGGGTCATCAGTCCCTAAACTTACAAACTACTTATGAACTAGCAAACACTAAGGACGGCACAAATATCCATGTCCGAGGGGGGATTCGAAGCCCCGACCGTAGTGGCCGTGCAGAACGTGACTGGCGCGCCGCAGACCGCTTGGCCACCGCGGCCGGCCCCATCAGTTCCTCGCCTCCTACAGGGCAACTTCCTAGAAGTTTGGAAAGTACACTCCTGACCATTAAAATTGTTACACCGCGACGATGATGTGCTTCAGACGCGAAAGTTAACAGACAGGAAGAAGACTGCTATCATATGCAAATGATTATATTTTCAGAGCATTCACACAAGGTTGGCGCCGGTGGCGACACCTACAACGTGCTGACACGAGGAAAGTTTCCAACCGATTTCTCATACAGAAACACCAGTTGACTGGCGTTGCCTGGAGAAACTTTGTTGTGGTGCCTCCTGTAAGGAAGAGAAATGCGTACCATCACGTTTCCGACTTTTATAAAAGTCGGATTGTAGTCTATCGCGATTGCAGTTTATCGTATCGCGACATTGCTGTTCGCATTGGTCGCGATCCATTGACTGTTACCAGAATATGGAATCGGTGTGTTCAGAACGGCAATACGGAACGCCGTGCTGGATCCCAACGGCCTCGTATCACTAGCAGTCGAGATGACAGGCATCTTATCCGCATGGCTGTAAGGGATCGTGCAGCCACGTCTCCCTGAGTCAACAGATGGGAACCTTTGCTAGACAACAACCATCTGCACGAACAGTTCGACGACGTTTGCAGCAGCATGGACTATCAGCTCGGAGACCATGGCTGCAGTTACCCTTGACGCTGCATCACAGACAGGAGCGCCTGCGATGGTGTACGCAATGACGAACCTGAGTGCACGAATGACAAAACTTTTTTTTTTTCGGATGAATCCAGGTTCTGTTTACAGCAACAGAATGGTCGCATCCGTGTTTGGCGACATCTCGGTGAACGCACATTGGAAGCCTGTATTCGTCATCGCCATACTGGCGTATCACCCGGCGTGATCGTATGGGGTACCGTTGGTTACACGTCTCGGTCACCTCTTGTTCGCATCGAAGGCACTTTGAACTGTGGCCGTTACGTTTCAGATGTGTTACGACCCGTGGCTCTACCCTGCATTCTATCCCTACGAAACCCTACATTTCAGCAGGATAATGCGCGACAGCATGTTGCAGGTCTTGTACGGGCCTTTCTGGATACGGAAAATGTTCGACTTCTGCCCTGCCCAGCACATTCTCCAGATCTCTCACCAATTGAAAACGTCTGGTTTGGTGGCCGAGCAACTGGCTCGTCACAATACGCCAGTCACTACTCTTAATGAACTGTGGTATCGTGTTGAAGCTGCATGGGCAGCTGTACCTGTACACGCCATCCAAGCTCTGTAATCACTTGTCTTCTAGTATAATATATTTGTCCAATGAATACCCGTTTATCATCTGCGTTTCTTCTTGGTGTAGCAATTTTAATGGCCAGTAGTGTGGGAGGCAAAGTACCACTGCACGTAAAGCTGTGAGGACAGGCCGTGAATCTTGTCGGGATAGCTCAGTTGGTGCAGCACTTATCCGTGAAATGTAAAGGTCCCATTTATGAATCCCAGTTCCGGCACAAAGATTTAATGTTGCAGGAAGTTTCTCTCTGACAAGTTTACAGCTATGTTTTTGAGGGAGAATGACTAATAAAAATGTAAAGAGAAAATGTTTAAACGCATTAGACCAAGATGCCAGGTTTGACAGACATTATTTATTTTCTGAGTAACAAAATGTGGCGTACATAGTAGTATTAATATATACTCTCAAGATACACACACCATCAAGCTTGGGCAGACGGCCAGTTTCAAGGTCCCAGCTGCTAAGGTACATAAAACAGCAGTAACTTTACATGAAGTATGATGATTTTTATGAATACACAATATCGTTAGAAATCAATATTGCCAGATATTTTCCGTTGGAGCTAATTTCAGCCAGGCGTTTTAAATTTTGTGAAAGGTGACATAAGTTTACTTATTTTTTGAGTATTGATTTTTATCTAGGATACTGAGTGAAGTAGCTCAATATGATTTTTAGAGTCAGACAAACTGCGATGGCCGAACATTCAGCCTGACACATTTGAAATGTTGCCATGACAATGTGCGCAAGTGTGGTAATCAGGTGACTTTATAACATAGCTCCATTCTATTTATGTTTTTGTGTTCTAATGGAATTTTTCAATAACAATCAAACCATACTTTAATGCTCTGTCACAAATTACAGAATGTTAATAAACTGTTGACTTACGGGCAGAATTCTATACTAAATTTGAAAATTAATGCATCAGCGTATATATATATATATATATATATATATATAAAAGCGTATATATATATATATATATATATATATATATATATATATATATATACGCTGATGCATTAATTTTCAAATTTAGTATATACCGATGCATTAAGTTAGCGAGTATCTGCAACATAATTGCCGCTTCTCGTATCCTAAGCGCCATCTGTCCTTGTCTGTCCAATCCTCGTTTCTGCATCTCATCTTGAGTACTATGTAAAATTTTTTACGTGATCTCCCTCGCTTATTCCTTTGTGACAGAATCTAACACCATACTCGTAATGGTATCCTTTCCGGTTCCATACATCTCAATTGTCCATACCATTTCAGTTTTTATCATTAACTAGCTGATATGCCCGTGCTTCGCAACGGTTGTTGAAGGAGGGCCTATGTGTATCATGGCTTTTTAGGGCTCCGGACCTCAGCCAGTAAAAAGAGAATCCTTGTTGGATCGCTCTGTCAATAAACTCAGTCGTCCTAGCCAAGATGTCAAATGTAAGTAAAAGTAATTGTCCGAAAACTATGTATCTTCATAAAGATGTCAAATGTAAGTAAAAGTTATTGTCCGAAACGATGTATGTTCATAAAGTTTTTGATACAAAAGGTGAAACTTGCCAAAACAGGCAAAGAAATGTCGTTAAGTATTTAATACACAAAGCGAAATCAGTAACAATATTTTCAATTTTTGTTGGTATTCGTAAACATAAGATTGCTTAATTCTGTCACAGACGTTCGCTTCCTTTTTGTACTTCCCCAATACTTATTAGGCAGCAGCGCTGCTTATTATTGGTGCTCTACAGTGTCTCTGTCGCTTATTTGCTGTACTACGCAATCCATACTTCAAGCATAACCTACATCTAAAACAATTTTCCTGATTCAGCTTTTATGAAACGAAGTTGCTCCATGTAAATCCGTGAAGTAGTTTAGGAGATTAGGTATTTCTAATAGATGAACGGACAGTTACTGACAACACTTACGATTGCATTGTATCTTTTTTCCGTTATCTGGTTTTGATGAAATCATACCTATATGTTGCCCCAATCTTAGCTCGAATTTCCTGTGAAAACCGCATGAAAATCTGATAGAAGGTTTTTTTAATGCCTCTTGCGAAACGTATTACGAATAGGCATATCTTCATGAATACGATGTACCTAACATCATACATCAGTTATATTCGCCATTTAAAATATTTATCATGATCATTCATATCTCTGGGTTGAGGCATGGAAAACTGGAATATAATAAGTATTTCCTTAACGAAGTAGAAATATCACCGAAAACAATGATTATTCTTACGGTTGGCTCTCTTTCCGTTAGATGCGCTATTGTCGCTCCAAGCGTGAGACTTAAAGTTCCATAGCAGTGGTGCAAATACGTTAGACTGTGATATCAGTATGTAAATATATGGATTAAACAAGGCGAGGATTGTATTAGTTTTATATTCAGGAATATATTGATTTGTATAAGTGCTGTATGTCGGTAAAATCTGTTGTGAATACGGTTAGTACTAAAGAAGTAATAGATTAAAACGTGATGCTTGTTGAGGTGGTTTTCCATGAACGTTACTCTTTACGTCGTCATATCTCTTGAACTACGTGTCGTACTGCGATAAATTTCGAAGGTACATTCATCTATATATGTGTATAATGTCTGTAACATTTCCTGCGGATACAATTTGTAGTGTACAAATTATAAATTGTAACGTCACCCCGAATGCCGTAATTTTACTCCATAAACATCGGAGTAGGATTGATAATGAATAAGAAAATAGGAATGCGGGTAAACTACTATGACCAGCACAGTGATCGAATTATCATTGTCAAGATAGATACGAAGCCAACACCGACAAGAGTAGTACAGGTTTATACGCCAACTAGCTCTGCGATTATGAGGAAATCGAAGAAATATATGAGGAGCTAAAGGAAATTATTCAGACAATTAAGGGAGACGAAAACTTAATTGTTATGGGAGACTGGAATTCTGTAGTAGGACAAGGAAGGGAAGGGAGGATAGTAAAATTATATGGTCTGGGCAAAAGGAATGAAAGAGGAAGCCGCCTGGTAGAATTTTGCACAGAACATAATTTAGTTATAACAAACACCTGGTTTAAGAATCACATAAGAAGGTTGTATACGTGGAAGAGACCAGGAGACACCGGGAGATACCAGATAGATTTTATAATGGTAAGACATAGATTTCGGAACCAGGTTTTAAAATGTAAGACATACCCAGGGGCAGATATAGACTCTGACCATAACTTGTTGGTTATGAACTGTAGGCTGAAACTAAAGAAACTACAAAAAGGTAGGAAAATAAGGAGATGGGACCTGGATAAATTGAAGGAACCTGAGGTTCTTAAGAATTTCAGAGGGAGCTTTAGGCAACAATTGACAGCAACAGTTGAAAATAAAATAGTAGAAGAGGAATGTGTAAAATTGAGAAATGAAATAGTGAAGGTAGCAGAGGACAAAATAGGTAGGAAGGAAAGACCTACAAAAAATCCTTGGATATCACAGGAGATACTAAATTTAATCGATGAAAGGAGAAAATATAAAAATGCAGTAAATGAAACAGGTAAAATGGAGTACAGACGACTAAGAAATGAGATTGACAGGAAGTGCAAAATGGCTAAGCAGGAGTGGCTAGAAAGGAAATGCAAGGATGTAGAAGAATGTATAAATAGGGGAAAAATAGATACAGCCTACAGGAAAATAAAAGAAACATTTGGAGATAAGAAAAACAGCTCTATGAATATCAAGGAAACTGATGGAATACCAGTTCTCACCAAAGAAGGGAAAGCTGAAAGGTGGAAAGAGTATATAGAGGGGCTCTACAAATGAAATGAACTTCGAGACAATATTGTAGGAAGAGAAGAGGATGTAGATGAAGATGAAATAGGAGATACTGTACTGAGAGAAGAATTTGACAGAGCCCTGAAAGACCTAAGTCGAAACAAGGCCCCTTGAGTAGATGATATTCCCTCAGAGCTACTGAAGTCTCTGGGAGAACCAGCCATGACAAAATTGTTTCACCTGGTGTGTAAGATGTATGAGACAGGTGAAATACTCTCAGACTTTAAGAAAAATGTTATAATCCCCATCCCTAAGAAAGCAGGTGCAGACAGGTGTGAAAACTACAGTACCATCAGTTTAATAAGTCATGGTTGCAATATATTAACGCGAATTATACACAGAAGGATGGAGAAGCTGGTAGAAGCCGACCTCTGGGAAGATCAGTTTGGGTTCAGCAGAAATGTAGGAACACGGGAGGCAATACTCACTTTACGGCTTATCCTAGAAGATAGATTAAGAAAAGGCAAACCTACATTTCTAGCTTTTGTAGATTTGGAGAAGGCTTTTGACAATGTTGATTGGAATAAACTCTTTCAAGTTCTGAAGCAAGCAGGAGTAAAATATAGGGAGCGTAAGGTTATTTACAACTTGTACAAAAACCAGACAGCAGTTGTTAGAGTTGAAGGACATGAAAGGGATGCAGTGGTTGGAAAGGGAGTAAGACAGGGTTGTAGTCTTTCTCCATTGTTGTTCAATTTGTACATTGAGCAAGCTATAAAGGAAAGCAAGGAGAAATTTGGTGAAGGAATTAAAGTTCAGGGGGAAGAATTAAAAACATTGCGTTTTGCCGACGACATAGTAATTCTGTCAGAGACAGCAAAGGACCTGGAAGAGCAATTGAACGGAATGGACAGTGTGCTGAAAGGTACATATAAGATGAACATTAACAAGAGCAAAACTAGGGTAATGGAGTGCAGTGTAAGAAAATCAGGTGATGCTGAAGGAATTAGATTGGGAAACGAAGCAATAAAGGAGGTAGATGAGTTTTGTTACTTGGTCAGTAAATTAACAAATGATGGTCGCAGTACAGAGGATATAAAATGCAGAATGGCAATGGGTAGAAAAGCTTCTTGAAAAAGAGAAATTTGTTAACATCGAATATTGATTTAAACCTAAGGAAATCCTTTCTGAAGGCATTTGTATGGAGTGTTGCCTTGTGTGGGAGTGAGACATGGACGATAAACAGTGCGGACAGGAAGAGAACTGAGGCTTTTGAAATATGGTGCTACAGAAGAATGCTGAAGATTAGGTGGGTGGATCGCGTAACTAATGAGGAGGTACTGAACAGAATTGGGGAGAAAAGGAATTTCTGCCATACCTTGACTAAAAGAAGGGATAGATTGGTAGGACACATTCTTAGACATCAAGGAATTGTGAATTTAGCGTTGGAGGGAAGTGTAAGGGGAAAAATCGCAGGGGAAGACCAAGAGATGGATACAATGTTCAATGTTTGTGCAGCTTATGGGACTTAACTACGGGGTCATCAGTCTCTAAACTTACGAACTACTTATGAACTACTTATGAACTAGGACGGCACAAATATCCATGCCCGAGGGAGGATTCGAACCCCCGACCGTAGTGGCCGTGAAGACGGTGACTGGAGCGCCTCAGTCTCCTCGGCCACCGCGGCCGGCAGATGGATACAGTAAGCAGATTCAGACAGATGTAGGTTGTCGCTCTTATGTGGAGATGAAGAGGCTTGCTCAGGATAGGGTATTTTGGAGAGCTGCATCAAACCAGTCTCCGGACTGAAGACCACAACAACAACAACAAACATCGGAAAAGCAGTAAGCGAGATAATTTTTTCCTTTCATCATTTTGCTATGGTTGTCAGCGAGAAAAAATTTAATAAAGGTTTGAAATTATGTTTAAAGTTTGTTGCAAGTCACTAAGTAATCTCATTCTCATATAGTGTATTCATAAAGCCTTGTCGCATTATGTGGCAGTTTCCTGCAACTCTTATTGTTTATGATGTCATATCTTCTGAACCATATGTCGTATGCGTTTCGTACTTCCACAGCAAGTATCTCACATAAGGAATATGTGTACCAAATTTGGTTGAAATCGGTCCAGTGGTTTAGGAATAAATTTGCAGCATTGTCGTTTGGCGCATCTCATTGTTTATGACATATCTCCTTACGTATGTGTCGTAGGTGATTCTTACCCTGATAGCGATTGTTGCCTGATATTAAGGAACATGTGTACCAAGTTTGTTTGAAATCGGTCCAGTAGTTTAGGAGGAGATGTGGAACACACATACAGCCTATTTTACAAGATGTAAGATTTTATCTGTGTTGGTGGTCGCAGCTGTCATTCTTCCTCTAATTATTGCATTCCTCCCGTGATGAAATAGTTAAGCTGCAGCATCTTCCTCATTACGACATCTCTGCAGCAAGTAGTTTCTTTTTATCTATGACCCCACTTCTGACTCATACGCCATGATTGGTTTGTTATTGCCTTCAATATATTCTTATTTGTCTGTTCTGACAAGTTATTATTCCACAGTATCGGGTGTAGACTCTTAATCATATTCTTTCCTTTCCCTATCTTTTTGTTTATGTCCTTCTCACCCCTACAATCTTCACTAAATATAACTCATATTCATATTCACTCACGTTTTTTATCTTCCCTCTCTCCGGTTCTAAGTCTTGTCCTTTACATCTCATTACTGTGTTGTTTTGGTCTTCAGTCCGGAGACTGGTTTGATGCAGCTCTCCACCCTACTCTATCCCGAGCAAGCCTCTTCATCTCCTCATAAGAACGGCAACCTACATCCATTTGAATCTGCTAACTATATGCGTCTCGTGATCACCCTCTGCGATTTTTACCCCACACACTTCCCTCCAATGCTAAATTTACCGCCGGCCGCGGTGGCCGAGGAGACTGAGGCGCTTCAGTCACGGTCTGCACGGCCACTACGGTCGGGGGTTCGAATCCCTCCTCGGGCATGGATATTTGTGCCGTCCTAGTTCTTAAGTAGTTCATAAGTAGTTTGTAAGTTTAGGGACTGATGACCCCGTAGTTAAGTCCCATAAGCTTAACAAACATTTGAACATTTTGAGCTAAATTTACGATTCCCCGATGTCTAAGAATGTGTCCTGCCAAACGATTCCTTCTTTTAGTCAAGGTATACCAAAAATTCCTTTTCTCACCAATTCCCCTCAGCACCTCTTCATCAGTTACGCGATCTACCCACCTAATCTTCAGCATTCTTCTGTAGCACCACATTTCAAAAGCCTCAATCCTCTTCCTGTCCGCACTGTTTATCGTCCATGTTTCACTCCCGTACAAGGCAACACTCCACACAAATGCCTTCAGAAGAGACTTCCTTACACTTAAATTAATATTCCATGTTAGCAATTTTCTCTTTTTCAAAAATGCTTTTCTTCCCATTGCCATTCTGCATTTTGTATCCTCTCTACTGCGACCGTCATACGTTATTTTACTACCCAAGTAACAAAACTCACCTACCACCTTCACTGTTTCATTACTTAATCTAATTCCTTTAGCATCGCCTCATTTTCTAAGACTGCATTCCATTATCTTTGTTTTGCGATTGTTAATGTTCATTTTATACGCTCTGTTCAACACACTGTCCATTCCATTCAACTGCTCTTCCAGGTCCTTTGCTGTCTCTGACAGAATTACAATGTCATCAGCAAAACGCAATGTTTTTATTTCTTCCCCCTGGACTTTAATCCCTATTCCAAATTTTTCCTTGCTTTCCTTCACCGCCTGCTCGATGTACAAATTGAATAACATCGGAGAAAGGCTACAACCCTGTCTTACTCCCTTCCCAACTGATGCTTCCCTTTCATGCCCTTCGAGTCTAATAACTGCGGTCTGGCTTTTGTACAAGTTGTAAATAACTCTCCTTTCCCTGTATTTTTCCCCTGCTGATTTCAGAATTTGAAAGAGTGTATTCCAGTCAACATTGTCAAATGCTTTCTCCAAATCTACAAAAGCTAAAAATGTATGTTTGCCTTTCCTTAATCTATATTCTAAGTCGTAAAGTGAGTATTGCCTCCCGGGTTCCTACGTTCCTCCTGAATCCAAACTGATCGCCCCCGAGGATAGCTTCTACCAGCTTTTCCATTCTCCTGTAGATAATTCGTGTTAAAATTTTGCAACCATGACTTATCAAACTGATGGTTCTATAATTTTCACATCTATCTGCGCCTGATTTCTTTGGAATGGGGATTATTACATTTTTCTTAAAGTCTGAGGGTATTTCGCCTGTCTCATACATCTTACCCACCAGGTGAAATAGTTTTGTTATGGCTGGTTCTCCCAGCTGTTTTTCTTGTCCCCCAAATGTCTCTTTTTAATTTTCCTGTAGGCAGTATCCACTTTTCCCCTTCTTATACATTCTTCTACAGATTTGCGCGCCGGCCGCGGTGGCCGAGGTGACTGAGGCGCTACAGTCACGGTCAGCACGGCCACTACGGTCGGGGGTTCGAATCCCCCCTCGGGCATGGATATTTGTGCCGTCCTAGTTCGTAAGTAGTTCATAAGTAGTTTGTAAGTTTAGGGACTGATGACCCCGTAGTTAAGTCCCATAAGCTTAACAAACATTTGAACATTTTGAACAGATTTGCATTTGGCTTCTAGCCATTACTACATACGTTTTTTTCTCAGTATTAAATTCCAAACCCCATTTACCATACTCTTCAATTACCGTCTCAAGAATATAAGCCATATACTGCTGATCTTCTGCAATTACTATTTGGTCATCTGCAAAGAGAATAGTATATAAATGACTGTCTCCGAGATGTTATCCCATCGGTCTACATTTCCTAATCCGTTGTTCCTGGCCAGCCGCGGTGGCCGAGGGGACTGAGGCGCGCCAGTCACGGTCTGCACGGCCACTACGGACGGGGGTTCGAATCCCCCCTCAGGCATGGATATTTGTGCCGTCCTTAGTGTTAGCTAGTTCAAAAGTAGTTTGTAAGTTTAGGGACTGATGACCCCCGTAGTTTAGTTCCATAAGCTATACAAACATTTGACTATCCTTTTTTTTTTTTTTTTTTTTTTTTTTTTTTTTTTTTTTTTTTTTTTTTGTTCCTGTGGCGAACAGTGGGTGAAAGACAGCATCCTTGCTACACAACCTCCGATGTGTACCATGGCCTTATTATCAATGTATATGCTTGTTATTGCATTTATATAGATTTTACGTATTCCATATTTCTCTAAAACATGCCATTGTTTCTGGAGTGGGACTGATTCAAAAGCCTTTCGCAGGTCTACAAAAGTTACATGTAGTTCCCTTCTACATCTACCTGGGATACTCTGCAAATCACATTTAAGTGCCTGGCAGAGGGTTCATCGAACCACCATTATACTATTTATCTCCCATTCCATTCTCGAATAGCGCGCGGGAAGAAAGAACACCTGAATCTCACCGTTCGAGCTCTGATTCTCGTATTTTATTCTGATGATCAATTCTACCTATGTCAGTAGGAGTAAACAATATATTTTCGCATTCGGAGGAGAATGTTGGCGATTGGAGTTTCACAAGTAGCCTACGCCGCTGCGATAAGCGCCGTTGTTGTAATGATTCCCATCCCAGATCCTGTATTATTTCCTGTATCGTGACAATACGAAACGAGCTGCCCTTCTTTGGACTCTTTCGAAGTCCTCCGTCGAACCCACACTGGGCAGCAATACTCCAAAAATGGACGGACAAGCGTCGTGTATGCAGCTTCTTTTGTAGTTAGGTTGCATGTTTTAAGGGTTCTGCCAATAAAACGCCGTCTCTGGTTTGCCTTTCCCAAGACATTATCTACGTGTTCTTTCCAATTTAAGTCTGAAGTAATTGTAATTCCTAGGTATTTTGTGGAGTTTACGGCCTTCACTTTTGATTGATTTATCTTGTAAACAAAGTTTAACGGATTTCTTTTCGTGCTCATGTGGACGACTTCACACTTCTCATTATTTAGAGTCAATTGACAATTTTTACACCATACTGATATCTTATTCAGATCGTTCTGCAGTTGGTTTTGATCTTCAGATGATTTTACTAGACGGTAAATGACGGCGTCATCTGCAAACAACCTAAGAGAGCTACTTAGATTTTCCCCTAAATCATTTATGTAAATTTGAAAAAAAAAAAAAATTTTTTTTCTGCATGATTTTTAAAGTGAATTTATTTTCTATTGAAGATCTTCCTGCTCTAAAACAATTTTACTCTTCCATTTCATTAATCTTCTTCTCTATTCTAGTTTTCAAAACTTTTCTGACAATCCCCCCAAAGAGGGCATTCTGCTTATACCTCTATAGCTACCGCAGACTTTTCAGTCTCCCTTCCTGTAGATCGAAGAAATGTAGGAAACTTTCCAGTCATCTCGTAAATCCTCTCCCTTCAAACATACATTAAAAATTTCAAAAATTATTTCTAAAGTTCTCCTTGCAACATATTTTATTAACTCGATAGGCAGATCACCTGGTCCTGATGCTTTATAATTTTTCGTTTTTTTGTAGCTCTTCCTTTACGTCCTTCACATTAATATCTGCTATTGTGTCATCTAATTCTTCCCCATTTAATTTGATTTCATTTAAGTCCATAAAAATATTTATTTGCGTTTTAACCTTAAGATAAAAATAAATGTGCAGCGAAAACTTGTTTAAAGATTAGTGTTCATTAAAAGTAAATTGTGGTTTTTCTTTAATTTACGTCATTGCCATCGTCATCGTTCGTATTTGATAAACTTTCATCCAGCCAATCTTGAAACTGAGTATCTAATGCAGCATCTTCAAAATCATTATTTGTGTCTGTCTCTGTAAAAACAAATGACAAAATTAAGACCTGAATAGTTACAATTTTATGGAAGAAATGTTAAATTAACGCAAAATACCTGAAAGTTTCTCAAGCAAGTCAGTGACGGAAGCTTGTAATTGGTCTCCATCAAATTAGTTGATCCATTATTTTCATATGGGCATTATTACAGAGACTAGCTACATAATTCGCCCTCCGAAACTGTTGTCTAATTTCAGTCTGACACGGTAGTAAGTAGCTCACATCAATAGTTTTAATTTGTTTTCGAGTAAACTCTTCATTTTCGTCGGGAGCAGTGTAGATATTTATGAACAACACATGTCTTGTAGCATCTACATCAGTAACTCCGCCCACGTCGTAAATATCAGAAATAAATTTTTGAATTATACTGAAAAGTTTTTCTGTACTTCTGCAGTACTAAACAACTCCAGATCCACCTTATTGAGGCGCCACATTTTGTATCAGCGATCTAATTTATAAAACAGAGTTTCAATTTCTATGTCTGTAATTAATGAAAATCTATAGTTACGTTCTGATCTTGATCAAATTTTGCACGCGCGACCTTCAAAACAACAGAAAGATTACTGTGACATTGTGTACATAAAAATTCGGGTGGTGCCTGGGAACTTTAAAATACACTCCAGCATCCATCTACAGTTTTAATCGAAGCCGAAGCGTTAATTTTGAAAACATATTTAGTGTAAAACTCTTGCCCATAAGTCAACAGTTTATTAACATACTGAAATTTGTGACTGAACATTAAAATTCATTACACCAAAAAAATGTAAATAGAATGGAGCTGTGTTATGAAGCCGTCCGATTATCGCGTTTGCGGTCCTACTCATGCGACATTATAAATGTGTCTGGCTACATGTCTGGTCCACGTTATCTGTCTGACTCTTTACAAAGCGTACTTAAATAATTTCGTAAGTAACCTACATAAAAATCAAGACACAGAAAATAAATAAACTTACGTCACTTTTTCACGAACGTTAAAGCGTCTGGCTGAAATTACCTCCCACAGATGATGTCTGGCAATATTGATTATTGATGTCTAATGATATTGTGCACATCCCTCAGACTTTAAGTTACCGCTGTTTTTATGTACCTTTAGCACCTGGTACAGTGTGCCCAAGCTAGATAGTATAGGTACCTTCAGAGTACATACTGATACCAATATGTACGCCACATTTTGTTACTCAGAAAATAAGTAACGTCTTGTGGCCCTGGGCTCTTGGTCATTTAACAATATTTATCAATATGGGGGAATTGTTTATGTAACTTGCTGAAAGTTGAATGTATTGATTAAGGCAATTGTTTAAATAATTGGTTGATGAAGTAGTTGATTATGAGCCTGTAGCAAGTTCGAAGTTGCTGTTGCAGACTGTTTTTAATGCACACTGGTGCACATCATTATTTAATCTTTTAAGTAACAGTGCAGTTAGAGTACATATCTGAGGCATTACCTAATAATGTCTTCCTTTACACCTTATAACATTCGGATAAAATTGAAAATTTTAAAATTCCCAGTAGACGCCATCTTGATTTATGTAGTATAATTGGAAATTCCTTCCATGTGGACGTGGTTGGATTTATAAATTTCCCGCCCAGTGGCCATGATATTCCGAAAACGGTAGCGACGCCATCTTGGATGACGCCATGCGATGTTGTCACATCGGTACCCCCGGTGGCTGAAGAGGGGGGGACATGTGGCAACACTGTACCGTGCCCGAACTACTATTATGACATCTGAAAAAGAACAACAGTAGACGCCATCTTGGAAGGAAGGAAGCTTGAAGTTTAACATCCCATCGACAGCGTGGTCATTCGAGCTTACGTTCGGAGTGGTTGGGTAAGGATGCGGAAGGAAATCGGCCGTGCCCTTTGAAAGGAATCATCCCGGCATTTGCTTGGAGGGATTAAGGTAAATCACGGAAAACCTAAAACTGGATGGCCGGAGGTGGATTTGAACCATCATCCTTCAGAGTGCGAGTCCAGTGTGTTACCACTGCACCACCTCGCTCGGTACACCATCTTGATTTACGTAGTAAAATTAAAAATTCCTTCCATGTGGGCGTGGTTTACAAATTTCCCGCCCAATGGCCACGATATTCCGAAAACGTAGCGACGCCATATTGGGTGACGTCATGCGATGTTGTCACATCGGTACCCTGGTGGCCGAAGAGGAGGGACATGTGGCAACACTGTACTGTGCCCAAACTCTTTGCTCCAGTACTACCATGACGTCTGAAAAAGAACGAAAGAGTAAATTGCAACCTGAATCTGTTACTGCGACGTTTATCCAACCTTCGAAAATGACGATTTCCTACTTTTTTACTCACTAGAGGTGAACATTGTGAATCCAGAGCTTCTCTCAGTAATTGAATATTAGAAAAACTTACGAGAATGCAGACGGGTGAGTGCTCGACCACCACCGATTTTCCAGGAGCAACGTGCTTTGTCGTTCTTGTTGAGGTGTCGTGACAGTCGTATTGTTCGAACGTTTGCTAATGTTGTACGTAATATTAATTCTCCAGCCGCCAATTGCATCAAACAACGTGCTGCCTTAGATCCTGTTTATTATCTTTGGTTGTGTCGTGGTGCTGTTTCTTACTTGCTCGATGTGTTTTCATTGAAAACCAAAGTATTAAATGTCAGTAATAATAATAATCTTGTGTGGCTCACTGGCCTGGTGCAAGTCTTTCAACTGGATGCCACTTCGGCGACTTGCGTGTCCCTAGCCTATCCGAGTTATCCAACCGGGGAAAGGGGACCTACAGCTTAACGTGGAATCCGAACCACGTGTCGTTTCTGGCGAGTCCTCTCATCGTTGTAGAGGTGAAGTATGGGTTAAAGAGCGGACTGAAAAAATCCGAGGTCCCACCGGGTTTCGAACCCGCGACCCTTCGGTTTCCAGTCGAGCACTTTACCCCAAGACCACTTATTTATTTATTTATTTATTTATTTATTAGACCACCGGGCCCGATTAAATGTCAGTACACAGTGCTTCCAGTCTGCTGTTACCTTGAAAATGGCTGGGTGTGCCGCTGCCGAAATATCGGCGGTTGTCGATCCTCTTACCCGGTTGCATACCTCTAAGACGTTTTCCGAACAGAAACACAATTTTGAATAGTAGACATGGAGTGTCCATCCAACTCGGCGAGGAGAGCGAGAGCATAGAGAACAGAAATAGAGGTCATGTTTAAGTCACTTGGCAGGATAGAACAATCTCCAAGACTTGAAAAGTGAAAAGGGCAGTCTGGCTAACGACAGTTCTCGTTCGTATCGAATATTTACGTATGTTTACTTTTTAGTCCTCGCAAGGGTTAAATAGGCTATCATTGCCGCGAAAGAAATTCATACTAATTGCTGTTTTAACCTCTAAATTTCTGCATCCGACATGTGTTAAATTTATTGCCTTTGTCACATTCTTATCCGTTCAAGTACAAGTAAACCTTTTTTTTAACCTTTTCTCCTCTAGATTAGTTTTCTTTGGAGCCTTAGTGGCTTTTACGATACTCTCTTAGCAACAGCAGCCTCTGTTCAGATGCGATTTTTTTTTTCTCAGCTCGTGTCGCGTTGGAGTGGCCGAGCGTTCCAAGGCGTCTACCTGCGAAGCGCGCTGCTGATCGCTGTCGGAGGTTCGAGTCCTCCCTCGGGCATGGGTGTATTTCTTAGCATAAGTTTATTTAAGTAGTTTGTAAGCTTAGGGACTGATAACCAGCGTAGTTATGTCCCAGAGATTTACAAACATTTGAACATTTTCTTTTCTCAGCTCGTCACATTTAGAAAAAATATGATTACCTACAATGTTTTGCACGCTGGAGAAAAATCTTATTTATTGTAGATACCATCTTCTAAAGGCCTTTACGCCAAGGTTGAAATTTTATTAGTGGTATTTAGTTAAATTACCGATTTCAACTACATAAAACGTCATTTGCAGATTTACACTTATTCCTTACCCCATCTGTAAACTTTACAGATGTTTACAAACAAAGAATTTCTCTTCATATGCATTACATTTTATAACACGACAATATACTTTAATCAATTTTACATGATGAGAATTCATTGTATCTAATAACCGGACATCACCAGTTGTGATTTTTTGTGATCTCTCCAGGGCTTTTGATTGTGTAAATCATGGAATTCTTATAGATAAACTAAAGTATTGTGGTATGAATGGGACAGTGTACAAATGGTTTAAATCATACCTAACAGGAAGAGTGCAGAAAGTTGACATTAGTAGTTCTCATAATATGCAAAACATAGCTGATGATACAAGTACAGTTATCACACCTGACAGACAAGAACTAACTGAAGAAATTGTAAACGACGTCTTTCAGAAAATCATTAAGTGGTTCTCAGCAAATGGACTGTCATTAAATTTTGATAAAACACAGTACATACAGTTTCATACAATAAATGGAATGACACCATCAATAAATATAGACTTTGATCAGAAATCTGTAGCAAAGGTAGAATATTCAAAAATTTTAGGTTTAAGCATTGATGAGGGGTTGAACTGGAAAAAAACACATTGAAGATTTGTTGAAACGTTTGAGTTCAGCAACTACTTATGCTATTAGGGTAATTGCATATTTTGGTAATATACATCTCAGTAAATTAGCTTCCTATGCATATTTTCATTCTCTGCTTTCTTATGGCTTCATTTTCTGGGGTAATTCATCATTGAGTAAAAAACTATTTATTGCACAAAAGCGTGTGATCAGAATAATTGCCGGAGCCCATCCAAGATCTTCCTGCAGACACTTATTTAAAGAGCTAGGGATCTTCACAGTAGCTTCTCAGTATATATATTCACTTATGAAATTTGTTATTACCAATCCCACCGAATTCAAAAGCAATTGCAGTGTACATAACTACAACACTAGGAGAAAGTATGATCTTCACTATTCAAGGTTAAATCTAGCTTTGGCACAGAAAGGTGTAAATTATGCTGCCACAAAAGTCTTTGGTCACCTACCAAACAGCATCAATAGCCTGACAGATAGCCAACAAGCATCTACACTATAGATGAATTTTTAGATATAAATTAGTAAATTTGTAAAAAAATTGAGTCATGTAATATTTAGTACAAAGTAATAATTTGTAAAGACACCTTTCATTAACCTGACACGCTCCACATCATTACGAAGTGTCGTATTCATGATCTATGGAACAAGTACTAATCTAAATCTAGACTTCTCTTAAGTTTATACATGAGACAGGAAATAATGTAAATCTGAAGATGACGATTTATATCGTTGAAACCAATAATTTAAATAAATAAATAAATAAATGAAACAAATGCGATCTTGGCTTAAAGACCTGAAAAAAATGGTGAATACAACAGAAATATACTAGTAACTCCTCCTTCTGATAGTCTTTGATGAATCGAGTTCCCATGTATGATTACTTTTGAACTCTACGGTCGATTGCAATCAAAATTAAGTTATTCACGATTCTTAATACTGATACGGTCATACCTCTTGATCAATGAGTAGTGCAGCGATAACAGTTTTGCAGATATATTCAGTGGAATGGAGTTGTTAGTAAGAAGTAATAAATTTAAATGTTAGTTTCTACAACGCGCCATAGTAAGTAATCGCTAGTTATTCCACGCATCTAAAAGTTTATGACGTCTTATGTACTGGACTATACGTTGTATAATGATATAATTTAGCATCTTACTATTATACGCAAAAATACGAAATAATGTAAATCTGAAAAAGACGATTTATATCGTTGAAACCAATAATTTCAATAAATAAATGAAACAAATGCCATCTTGGCTTAAAGGCCTTAAAAACATGGTGAACACAATAGAAAAATACCAGTAACTCCTCCTCCTGCGAGTCTTTGATGAATCGATTACTTTTGAACACTGCGGTCGATTGTAATCAGAAGTAAGCTATTCACGATTCTTAATACTGATGCGGTCATACCTCCTGATCAATGAGTAGTGCAGCGATAACAGTTTTGCAGATATACAGTTGAATGGAGTTGTTAGTAAGAAGTAATAAATTTAAATGTTAGTTTCTACAACGCGCCATAGTAAGTAATCGCTAGTTATTCCACGCATCTAAAAGTTTATGACGTCTTATGTAAGGGTCTATACGTTGTATAATGATATAATTTAGCAGCGTACTATAATATGCAAAAATACGAGTATTACAAATACCAGAATAGCGTTCCGCCTGAAGTGCATGCATCCTAAATAACGTACCTGTCTTGCGGATCCTCTAATCCAGGGGTCGGCAACACGTCGATCGCTATTTACCGGTATATCTTGAATGCTTATTGGGTAGATCGCGTGAGTACTGAGATTGCAGAAGAAAAGTTGTTGTTCAGTTTTACTGCATAACAGTGAAAATGCACACTTGTTCACACAAGTTTGTTTTAGTTATTAACAATCGGGTAGAATTGGTAGCATCGTCTATCTTGTACCTCTAAAACTATATTTTATGTATCAACTAGCTCAAACCCGCGGCTCCGCTCACCTGTTGGTTGATTATGATAGATAAGCTATCTCTCAGTAGTGTGCTATAAGACTGGTTTTGCAGGATGAAATGAAATACAATACCTTCTTTAGAAACAAACATTTTTAATCAACATTCATATAAAAAAATAAAATTATGTGAAGTGCTCAATCATTTACAATAAATAATACATACATTATTCCCTGTAGCCTTTGTTGCAATATTTCAACACGTATGGTGAGAGTAATGTCAAAATTCATTTTAATTTCATTTTAGGGCATTCTGGTAAACTACGTTATTTGTAGTATTGTTTGGAGCGTACATGTAGAGATTTTTTGGGTTGCCCACCCTTGAGCAAGCGACGTATAAAGCGGAACTGAAAAATATTCCTATCAGATTGCAGAAGTCTACGCGCTTACAGTTTATCAGGAAAGTAAGAAGTGTAGATCAAATCACACGTAAAAATGCACTCGTTTCGAAGAATCCAATCACGAAATTCAACAATAATTATCGAGCACAGATCGCTCACTTGATGTAATGCGCGGAACGTCAAATCGATTTTTTTAAAGAGATGGATTAAAAGAAATTTCTGCTTTATTTATTTATTCTTATATTTCCTTATTTGTTTGCTTATCCTTACACAGAAAGAGCTGAAGAGATTGTAGCACGCGTAGACCAAAGATATGGTATATGGCATCACGTTTCGCTGTATGAAACCTCCTTGCTATAGAGTCGCAAACGTCATCGCTGCCCTTTAGTCCGAATTTTTTTTAATAATTTGACGACTTTCAACCACCACATCTTCCACCCCATTATGTATAGCTATCGGCATGCATCTGCTATGGCGTAGCCGGCCGCGGTGGCCGAGGGGACTGAGACGCTTCAGTCACGGTCTGCACGGCCACTACGGTCGGGGGTTCGAATCCCCCCTCGGGCATGGATATTTGTGCCGTCCTAGTTCGTAAGTAGTTCATAAGTACTTTGTAAGTTTAGGGACTGATGACCCCGTAGTTAAGTCCCATAGACTATACAAACATTTGAATTTGAATTTTGCTATGACGTACAACGGGAGACGTCGAACAACAATTACACACAGACCATTCGTTTGCGTTCTGTAGGTTTTGCTGCAGAGCGATATATTAACACACACACACGTAGAATTTTATTCACACCGATAACTTTCCATCCCAATATACTGCACCGTTTTATCATTATCAACCCTCAAGCAACAATGCAACCAATAAAACCATTTTCAAAGAGTAAATATAATTTTCAAATAGTAATTATTGTTCCGCATTTCGCGTTACTGTACAAATATTTAAGTCTCTGCGTCTTGTTGTTCGGACGTGATAAGCGTACACCGAACAGACATTCACATTATTATATATAGATAAATAGCTATCCGATCGCCATAAAACCGTGCCTAACCCCTTCCCCGGGTAGACATTAGTAACTGTACAAATTTTTAGCTCTTTATGTCTTGTGGTTCAGACGTGATAAGCGTACACCGAACAGACATTCACATTTATAGATATAGATTGACTGAGCCGCTACCTGCATGCCGCTCGTTGCTACCTGCCATTTCATTAACCTTTGTGCATCGTGTAGTAATGGTTCGGTACGTGCCTGCAGAAGGCAGCGAGTTTCGGCCTCATACTGTTCTAATAGGTTGCAATCTAACTTTCTGAACCCATTATGATGAATACGAACATCTGTATTTGTTGTAGTGTGTGGACGGGTTATTTGTGTCTAAGATCGTCACTTTGAGGGATGATTTCAGTGAGCGGTTCTCAGATTTTCAAAAGCTTTCTGTGGTATGGCATAAACTTCAGCTTTGAATATATCTTTTTCCGCATATTTTTTTTTTCTTTTTGTTTAGATAGCGACTCTCTTGAACTTGAAATAATAGCATCAAAATAATTTGTATCTCGAAAACGTTGCAGAACCCAGAAACTGTTGCCCTGTAATTCCTCAGTGTAAATAAGAGTTAATGTCGCCGTTACGATAAAAGCCTTGTTTGTTTCTTCTTACCTCTGGACATCATTGTTTTCAAATATTACTTTTATTAAAAATAAACATAGAAGAAGGTTAACTGACGAACACTTGGTCTTCTGTACTTGACTATGAGTCGCAAGTTGTACACCAAATATCAAGGACATTGTTAACAGACCATCTACTCAAGTTTCACATTAAAAGTAAGATATTTTAAAATTTTCATCTTTGGATCAAACAGTAACAAACAATAACGCCTTATTGAGTTCTTAACGTTTGAAAAATTTCATATTTTTTAATAGATCTGGTCCACTGCGACTGTTAAATTCCTTTATTGAAGGACACACACGACCGGTTTCGCAACTTAAAGTTGCATCCTCAGGTGTTATATTGAATCATTACTAAGAACTGGTGAAGCTCATTCCCTGCCATTTGATTTCGGGTTTCTAATATTTATGTATGGCGATATATGAAGTGGCCAGGCGGAGACCGTTAACAGCAAGTGCGTCCCCAGATCATCTTCAAAGGAGATGTGGGGAGGGCTTCAAATATCGCCACATATAAATATTAGAAGCCCGAAATCAAATGATAGGGAACGAACTTCACCAGTTCTTTGTAATTATTTAATATCACACCTGAGGATGTAACTTTAAGTTGTGAAACCGGTCGTGTGTGTCCTTCAATTAAGGAATTTTACAGTTCCAGCGGACCCGTTCTTTTAAAAAAATATGGAATATTTCGACTGTGGTTGCCCTATATATAAAGTTTTATGATTGAAAAATTCACCATACTGACCTATCATACGTATTACCACACATGACAATTAGATATAACAAAATCTGTGACATAACGCACTCAGTAATCCCTAGATAACATTATTATGAACAATAGATTTTTCCACAGTATCTGAATTCCTAAAGTTCTATAGCAACTGGAAGTACTTTTGCTCTCTGAATAGTTTTCTCACAACTGCGAAACTTCACTCCTGTGGCGATCGGTTTTGCATCAACGGCTTGTTGAACTAACTAGACAATAAAAACGCGATTAACAGCAGCAACCGCTGTAGGGAAATTATTCTATTAACTGCGTATCAGCAACAGTTTATCTGTACCATGACTGAACAAATATTTATACACATACACATTTTTTAACTTGGAATGATATAACGAACTATCTTCTTCTTATTCTGGGATCAAACTCATCATCTGCAGTCATTGATAACCAAGCAAAGCATTCGTGTCTTATCGATATTCAATCATAGCAAAGATCATCATAGCAGACTAGGCATAAATATGTATGAAGTATCAGTTCGCAGATCTGAACTAGAATTGGATGATAAACAATTCAGTACTTCTTCTCGTTACATTATTGGATTTATGAGACAGAATACGAACTTAATAGGTCAACAGAAACATTCTTCTTCAAATGGGGGAATGGTTTATCTGGAAATAGTAGTTTTTTATTTATTTATTTATTTATTTATTTTGTCATTCACATACGTGTTATCAAACACGAACAACTGGTGATGATCCTCTTCCCCATAAATACATCTACATCTAGATACATGCTCCGCAATTCACCGTAAGGTGCGTGGCGGAGGGTACACTGTACCACTACTAGGCATTTCCTTTCCTATTCCACTCCCAAACAGAACGAGGAAAATGAAAGGCCTATATGCCTCCGTACGAGCCCTAATTTCTCTTATCTTGTCTTTGTGATCACTACGCGAAATGTAAGTAGGCGGCAGCAAGATCGTACTACACTCAGCTTCGAATTCCGGCCCTCTAAATTTACTCAACAGAAATTCACGAAAAGAACGTCATCTTTCCTCCAGCGATCCCCAATTGAGTTGCCGGAGCATTTCCGTGACACTCGCGCATTGGTCGAGCCTACCAGTAACAAATCTAGCTGCTCGCCTCTGAACTGCCTCTATGTCTTCCTTTAAAGTGATCTGCTGCGGGTCCCGAACACTTGAGCAATACTCAAGACGTGGTCGTACAAGCGTTTTATACGCGGTCTCCTTTACAGGTGAAGTACATCTTCCCAAAATTCTCCCAATAAACCGAAGTCGGCTGTCCGCCTTACTCACAACTGTCCTTACACGTTCGTTCCATTTCATATCGCTCTGAAATGTTACGCCTAGATATTTGAACGACGCGACAGCATCAAGAAGCTCACTACTAATGCTGTATTCGAACATTATGGGATTGTTTTTCCTACACATGCGCATCACCTTACATTTATCTACATTGAGAAATAGCTGCAATTCTTCGCACCAACTAGAAATTTTGTCTAAGTCATCCTGTATGCTATTACAGTCAGTTAAAGACGACACCCTCCCATACACCACAGCATCATCAGCAAACAGCCGTAAATTTCAACTTACTCTGTCCATCAGATCATTTATATAGATAGAAAATAATAGCGGTCCTATCATACTCCCCTGGGGCACGCCTGACGATACACTCGTCTCTGATGAACATTCGCCGTCGAGAAC
This sequence comes from Locusta migratoria, assembly GCA_026315105.1. Classification (NCBI taxonomy): domain Eukaryota; kingdom Metazoa; phylum Arthropoda; class Insecta; order Orthoptera; family Acrididae; genus Locusta; species Locusta migratoria. The sequence goes on along the minus strand of CM048745.1, from coordinate 494,561,803 downwards.
AACGTACTGCGTTCTATTACTTAGGAAGTCTTCCATCCAGTCAGAAATCTGTGAACCTATTCCATAAGATCGTATCTTCGTTAGCAGTCTGCAGTGTGGCACCGCGTCGAACGCCTATTTGAAGTCGAGAAAAACACAATCCGCCTGTTGCCCTTCAACCATGTCATGTGAGAAAAGGGCAAGCTGAGTTTCACATGAACGATGTTTCCTAAGCCCGTGCTGATTCATAGGAAGAAGCTTTTCCGTTTCAAGGAAATTTATTATATTCGAACTGAGAATATGCTCTAAAATTCTACACGGAACTAATGTCAACGATATTGGCCTGTAATTGTGTGGGTCAGTTCTCTTTCCTTTCTTATAAACGGGAGTCATCTGCGCTTTTTTCCGATCACTAGGAACTTTTCGCTGAATTAAAGATTCGTGATAAATGCAAGCTAAGTAGGGAGCCAATGCCGCAGAATAGACTTTGTAAAACCGAACTGGTATTCCATCCGGACCAGCAGACTTTTTCGTATTTAGCTCTCTCAGCTGCTTCTCTACACCGGAAATACCTATTACTATGTCCCCCATTTCGGAATTAGTACGTTGATTAAATGATGGTACATTTGTGCGGTCCTCCTGCGTGAAAGATTTCTTAAATGTTAAATTTAGAACTTCAGCTTTCCGTTTGCGTTCTTCTATTACTGCCCCGGAATGATCAACGAGTGACTGGACAGTGGACTTTGACCCGCTTATCGATTTTACATAGGACCAGAATTTTTTCGGGTTCTCGGAAAGATATTTTGGTAAGGTATGGCTGTGATAATTATTGTATGCTTCGCGCATCGATCTTTTTATAGACGCACGAATCTCTACTAACTTTTGACTGTCATCATTTGCGTGTTCTTTTTTGAATCGAGAGTGCAACAGTCTTTGCTTTCACAGCAGCTTTCTAACATTATTATTATACCACGGTGGATCTTTTCCATCCTTAATCGTCTTTACTGGCACATATTTCTCTAACCCTTTATTTACAATGTACTTAAATTTAGTCCACGATTCCTCTACATCCATAGTCCCGGAATTACACGATGCCCATTCGTTTTCTAAGTGCGATCCTAACATTTGCTTATCGGCTTTTCCCAACAAAAACACGCTCCTAGCCTTCTTGATTGGATTATGAAATTTGGTCACCATCAACGCTATGACAATATCATGATCACTAATTCCTGGCTCTACACAGACATCGTTAATAAGGTCAGGCCTGTTCGTGGCTATAAGGTCTAAAATATTTCCATTGCGCGTGGGTTGCCGGTTTAATTCCTCAAGACAATTTCAAAAAGCATTACCTTCCTCCAATTGCAAAAAGATGCCTTTTCTGCACAAACGTCTACATCCATACTCCGAAGCCACCTCGCGGTGTGTGACGGAGGGTACATACCATTGTCACTTCCTCCTATTCTAGTCTATGGTTCGTAGAAAAAAAAAAGAATCATTACCTTTATGCCTAATCTCGCGTATAGTAAGCAGATTCAAGTGGATGTGGGTTGCCGTTCTCATGAGAAGATGAAAAGGCTTGCTCAGGATAGAGTAGGGTGGAGAGCTGCATCAAACCAGTCTCCGGACTGAAGACCATAACAACAACAACATGCCTAATCTCTCTGACCCTTGTGGTCGCTTCGCGGTTTATACGAAGGCGGAAGAAATTTGCCATATCTGACGAATTTCGTATTTATACTTCCATATTACGAAACTTTGAACGGTAAATGAAACCGCGCATTACAGATATCTCCAAAACTCGAATTTTAAGATAAGGTTTATTTTACTATAGTACCTAGCAGTGTGATAACGATGTATAAAAACTTAACCCTTCGCAAAATGTTAGCTCAATAAATGTTAGGTGATTATTTGCCTTTTCAATATCACATGTAGGTTAGCATACACAACACCTATGAATATTAGGTAAAAGCAAAATATAGCTACTATGTTAAAAACCAATATATTAGACATACAAACGTTAGTTCTCAGCTAATGTAAAAGCAGGAACGTCACTTTCCTGTGATAATGTTCGCAATCATATTACGTTGGCATTAGAGAATTGCTTTACGATGCAAATGTTTAGTCATGAAATCTTCATTGGACGAGAAGAATTATTTACTGAGCGGACAAGGGTACATACAAGAACCTGTCAAACACAGAACAGGAAGAATATAAACATCTTGACAAAGATTTTCTACCGTGTTCTTGATGTTGCCAACATAATCACGTTAGCCCGCCGGGGTGATAGGTAAAATTTGGCCTGTGTAGGAAATATATGACTGTCTAGGCATCTGAATAAAAGTTTATTTTTTTTCTCCTACAGTTGTTGGCCTAAAACTGTGCGGTTCTACAGCAATACTTATACACTACACATTGACGATGTTAAACAACAAACAGGCCCATACTATTACAAAATAAACACGGTTGCATGGTTTCAAAACAGTGTTTCGAAACCTCAAACTGTAGGTTTCTTTAGTTCAGAAACCTTCAGATGTTTCATTTTTCTCGTCTCTAGCTACAGGTGACGCTTTTTTTTCATGACCCCCCTGTGATGGGCGGAAGTCGGCTCAGTTCCTGTGTCCACGGAATGTTTATGCTCTCTACCAACCTTACTTCGTAACAGCATTGTACGTTGTAGACATCGTCAATGTATTGTTGACTCGTGCTTGGTATTGTTATTGCCTTCCACTTTGTTAGTTGCTAAAATAAGTCCACATACCCTGACGACTTCTATTAGAAAAAGGAAGGCTGTCCTTAGAAGTGTTGTGAGGAATGTTAATTCCGATTGTTAATCAGTTTTACGATAATAAAAAGTAACCTCCGCTTAATAAGCCCCTTAACAATATTCATATTTCCTAGATATACGTTCCAGTTTTCTATTAATCAAACATGAAAGTGATACTTAATTTCGTGTTCCATCTGTGACGCTTTAACCACTTACATGTTCTTTCTTTTAAAACCTGTAAGCTGTACGCCGTAAGCTGGCGGCAATGGGAGGAAGAGGAGTGGCTTGTTCTAACAGCAATGTGCTACGAGCTGAATCCAAATTTCAGATCCCAACATTCTCCGCTCAGGGGCCACGTAAAAGTGCGTGATCTGCACTCTGATTAACAAAGATGGTAATTAATTTTCTTTTTAAATTTAAAAAATATACAAATTCTGCCTCGTAAAAATAATAAAAATATGTTCGAATGACTGAACTGTAGTGATCCTAATGCTACGACCGCGATATGGTGTTATAACGAAGAGTTGAAAAAATGTTCAAATGTGTGTATAGCTTATGGGACTTATCTACGGGGTCATCAGTCCCTAAACTTACCAACTACTTACGAACTAACTTACACTAAGGACGGCACAAATATCCATGCCCGAGGGGGGATTCGAAACCCCGACCGTAGTGGCCGTGCAGACCGTGACTGGCGCGCCGCAGTCCCCTCGGCCACCGCGGCCGGCGAAGAGTTGAACAACACATTTCTTCCTCTTGTTTTCATCTCACAAAAGTTCACTTCGCCTCATTTGGAGGTTTATCAACACTTAAATTGTTCCTGCTCAACATTAGTGGAAAAAGAAGTGGCAGTAAAGCTCGAAATATGCCTGTGCACACTGTAGGCTGTTTTGTGGAGTAGGAATTTAGATGTAAACATGTGCCATGTATTGGTGAGAGCACAAATTTTCAGAACATCGTTTGTTTTATACCCGTAGACAGCGGTAATACTCAGCTACAGATGTCTCAATACTCGTGATGCGCTCATGGTCCATCGCAGTGTGTTCCGCAAAGACAAGTTTGTCCACACTTTAACACCAAGGTTACTGAAAAGCACGGACTGACATCTATTAGAGACTTCTGGAAATGCCCGAAGAGTAGCAATACTGTACACACATCATCCGCCCGTCAGATCCACATTTTTTTTTTTTTTTTTTTTTTTTTTTTTTTTTTTTTTTTGTTCCTTTCTTGTTGCCGCTATATTGGAAACCATATCCAGTAAACAAAGATAAGCCTCATTAACGAGCCGTAACTTGAAACAGATATACGATCGGCGTGGTAAAGGTTGTACATACACACACACACACACACACACACACACACACACAGAGAGAGAGAGAGAGAGAGAGAGACTCTGACTGATGCAAGCCTGAAAAGCTACGGTATCAGCCACAGACCACAGTGGTTGTGTACTGAAAGCACATAACACTGTATGAGTAATCATATCAACGAACGTACTGGACATAGCGTAACGGGCCGGCCGCAGTGGCCGAGCGGTCTGCGGCGCGTCAGGTCGGGGGTTCGAATCTTCCCTCCGGCATGGATGTTTGTGTCGTCTTTAGTATAAGATAGTTCATAAGTAGTTGTAGTTTGTAAGTTTAGGGACTGGTGACCTCGTAGTTAAGTCCCTTAAGCTTAACAAACATTTGAACATAGCGTAACGGGGTGGTAGTGTGACCGTGTTATTTTATGATGAACACTACAAATTTGCTTATGCTCTGGAATACAATCAGTTTGGAAAGTAGGAGGCGAGGTACTGGCGGAAGTAAAGTTGTGAGGCGGCATCGTCAGCCGTGTCGGGATAGTATAGTCGGTAGAGAGCTTGTCCGCGAAAGGCAAAGGTCCCCGGTTCAAGTCCCGGTTCCGTCACACAATTTTAATCTGCCAGGAAGTTTCAGTTTCTTTTTCAGTTAGTCAGTATTCAAGAAGTTCTCCCTTTAACTTTTCACACAAATATAGTTTAAGAAATTTTACAGGTTTATTTCGAGCCACTAAATTACTACATCTATTTGTACATAGTATAGTCTTGTCAGCTCCACAATTTAAGACAACTGATTACAGATAACTACCAACTATTAACTTCACTCTTATATAAAAGCAAATCAATTGAACAAGAAAATCTCATGAAAATCCTAAAGTCCAACTTGATTTTCTTTGGGTTTATTTTTTTATCTGAGGCTACGGCGCACGCACAGTAGCTGATCCGGCGTCAGGGACCTCTGCATACAGAGTTCTCTGGACAATATTTGGCCCCATAATGTCAAACAACCCCAAAAATAAACTATATGGTTATCTTGGGCCGGATCTGAGACACGTAGCGTAACTTGTCAACAACGTGGCCATTAAGCCCTTTCTATACGAGACGTGCAACACGCACAAGGACGTCGTTGTCAGCTGCAGCGCCCCTTACGATAGACCGCCGAACTACAAAGAAGCGTTCAAACTTCAAACGGTACACATTTTTTGAGTCGTCTGCTTCACGCAGCTACTTCGTTTGTTGTCAACTTACAGAAAAAAATTAATCGCCGCGTTAACATCACTTTTCGAAACTGTATGATATATTTCTGTTTTAGACTGACACTGTGAAACTGAATTTAATTGTTTTCGTGCAGTTCAAGCGTAACTACGTTGCTCACATGTGTTAAGCGCCGGCCGCGGTGGCCGAGGGGACTGAGGCGATCCAGTCACGGTCTGCACGGCCACTACGGTCGGGGGTTCGAATCCCCCCTCGGGCATGGATATTTGTGACGTCCTTAGGATTAGCTAGTTCATAAGTAGTTTGTAAGTTTAGGGACTGATGACCCCGTAGTTAAGTCCCATAGACTATACAAACATTTGAACATGTGTTAACGTCCTCATTATAAAATGCGATTACATACTTACAGCCCCTTCGGTTACATTATGAACAAACTCAGGTGTCTGTACAGAGATCTTTCACTTTGATAAAACTTCAAGTAATTCTCACCAAAAACAAATATCTTATCTGTTAACTACAGCATGTTTCAGGAAAAATAGCAAATGTTTTAGAAAATGGTAATAAAGACGATTTGCAGTTAAGTTTCGTATAACGTGTGTCCAATTTTTATTGGGTACAGAGATACAGCTCTTGCTATTTACAACAAACTGATTTGGGTATTTTGACTGATTCTTTCGTCGGATCTTGGTAGATCACCATATTGACTTTTATTTAAATAACCGGTTTTCGATGTAGTTTAAAGTCTGAATATGTCCTAGTAAGCCGAAAACCGGGTAACTAAGTGGAAATGAATGTGTAGAACATACACAAAATACTACTTTTAAGTAAGTGTGATGTACAAGCAAGAACCGACGGATAAATCAGTGAAAATTTCTTGATTTACATTTGCTCTACGTTTGTTTGGATGTCATATTAACAGCTATAGTTCTGTATTCAATAAAAATTGTAGACAGGTTATATTAAATTTTTAATGCAATTCCTCTATAGTATCACCTCCTAAAATACTTACGACCGAGTCGAAAACTACGTTCCTCTGAGCAGGAGACAAGTACACATTCTCAAACAAATTCCCGACTTGGCTTCGTTTCTCAGCTGGGTTTCCCATTCGGTCGTTTGCGCATGCGCGAAGCACTTCCATACGCGTGAGAATAGGATCCATCCTATTCCGTCTACCAGTGATCGTAAGCGTGCATCTTGTGCAAGAGGACGCGTCTACACTGTAGCGGACGGCGTAACCGGTGCATCATGGGTAATCTCGTAAGCTCTCACTTCCTGTGTAGAAAGAGCTTTAGAGACAGAGCACAAGGTAGGGTGCTTTTTGTCATGAATTTGCAAGGAAATCGGTCTGGGTCTTTAAAGGGAACCACTCCAGCATATGCCTAGAGTGAAAGCAGGATGGATTGAGGCTGGACTGAACTCTTCTCTTTTTTAGAATGCGGGTCCGGTGTCTAAACACAGTGCCAACTCGCTCACAGTGGGTAAACAGAAAACATTCTTCAAAATTATTGCTGGAACACAAAAAGATAATGGTCCAATTTCAGATTTACAAAGTAATAAATATGGCATCGTCCAAAGCGACCAGGCACGGCGTGCACTGCGGTGCAGCCCTCCTCTGTCGGCACGCCGCTCTTCAGTCAGGCGGAAACCTGGATTACATTAGATTAGTACTTTTTCCATAGATCATGAATACGACACTCCGTAATGATGTGTAACGTGTCAATGAAAGGTGTCTCTACAAATCATTACTTTGTACTAAATATTACACGACATTTTTTTTTTTTTTCAAATTTACTAATTTATATCTAAAAATTCATCTATAGTACAGAAGGAGTTGCCATGCAGAAATTCTTTTAATTTATTTTGAAATGCTTGTTGGCTATCTGTCGGGCTTTTGATGCTGTTTGGTAAGTGACCAAAGACTTTCGTGGCAGCATAATTCACTCCTTTCTGTGCCAAAGCTGGATTTAACCTTGAATAGTGAAGATCATTCTCCTAGTGTTGTAGTTATGTACATTGCTATTGCTTTTAAATTTGGTGGGGTTGTTAATCACAAATTTCATAAGTGAATATATATACCGATAAGCTACTGTGAAGATCCCTAGCTCTTTAAATAAGTGTCGCAGGATGATCTTGGATGGACTCCGGCAATTATTCTGATCACACGCTTTTGTGCAATGAATACTTTTTTACTCATTGATGAATTGCCCCAGAAAATGATGCCATACGAAAGCAGAGAATGAGGCACAGTAAGCTAATTTACTGAGATGTATATCACCAAAATTTGCAATTACCCTAATAGCATAAGTTGCTGAACTCAAACGTTTCAGTTCAACCCCTCATCAATGCTTACAGCTAAATTTTTTGAATATTCTACCTTTGCTAAAGCTTTCTGACCAAAGTCTATATTTATTGATGGTGTCATTCCATTTACTGTATGGAGCTGTATGTACTATGTTTTATGAAAATTTAATGATAATCCATTTGCTGAGAACCACTTAATGCTTTTCTGAAAGATTTTCGTTTACAATTTCATCAGTTAGTTCTTGTCTGACAGGTGTGATAACTATACTTGTATCATCAGCAAAAAGAACCAGCTTTGCATCTTCATGAATATAGAATGGCAAGTCATTAATATATATTAAGAACACCAAAGGGCCCAAGACCAAACCTTGTGGCACCCCATTTTTGATTGCTCCCCAGTTTGAGGAATCAGCTATATTTTGCATATTATGAGAACTACTAATATCAACTTCCTACACTCTTCTTGTTAGGTATGATTTAAACCATTTGTACATTGTCCCATTCAGACCACAATACTTTAGTTTATCTGGTGTTTAGCGCTGTCTCTCCATCACTATTTGTTTGCGATATGCGGACTTCCACTAGCGTTGCACAAGAAGAGTCAGCCTAGCATACTGACGTCGCAAAACTTTCAATATGGATGACACAAAACTAGGATGATACTTCCCATTTTTTCAGCCGCATAATCGACGAGTACTGCAAATAAACCTATGAAATGACATCAAAAGGATACACAGAAAAAGTTAGAAGATATAGTTGGCGATAAAAGAGCAAGACATTACGACCGACAAGCGGCATTATTTCTCTATACATCAAAAAGCACTCTGCACACCATTTTTAAGCACAGAGCGCACATAGAAGTTGGTGGCACGAATTTTCTATGGTCAAAGGCCAGTTACAGCAGTTTTTGATGGAAGTGAAGGAAAATTGTGAAGATTTTTATTATTGCTGCAAAGTACATTGGTTAACCGAGGGACATGCTTCGATCGATTTTTCTTCAATTTAAACTCCGAAATTGTTGAAAACTTGATGAAAAAAAAAATATTATGAGTGGATTGCAGATCTTGCGTGTAGGTAGACTTGGCGGCATGCTACCTGCAGAAAGAGACTGCAAGGGGTTACACAGAAAATCGCATTGCAAAAGGGATAAATTCTGACAAACACAGTCCAGTTTCCCATGTTATCTTGTTTTAAAGAAAAAAGTGCGGATTGAAGAATTTATTTGTCTTGAAAGAATTACGTTTTGAAGACACTTCCAATATTGCACCTCTTTTTGAGACCATTTGCTCTTTCAGTTGAAACAGTTCCTGTGTATGTGCAGATGGAAGTAATTGTTCTGCATTGCAAAACCGTTTTAATGTCAAAGGCATTATAACTGACCGGGACGGGCCGCGGTGGAGTAGCCGAGCGGTCTAAAGCGTCTCGCTGCGGAGCGCGCGGTTGCTCGCCGCGGAGGTTCGAGTCCTCCCTGGGGCATGGGCGTGTGTGTTTGTCCTTAGGTTAGTTTACCTAGGTTTAAGTAGTTTGTAAGCTACGGACTGATGACCACGCAGTTTGGTCCGATAGATTTACAAACATTTGAACATTTTTGTCCGGGGCGTTTACATTGCTTTCCTCATGTAAACTTCCCACAACTTCATAATCAAGGTTTAAAAGTGCAACAGTTGGTGGGAGTTAGTCATCTTTTATTTCTCTTGTTTTATTGAAATATTTTATGTTGTAAGGTTTGGGGGAGGGGGGTTTGTGAGGTTATTTCTCCTATTTTATTTATGTTATTGATCGATTTAGTGAATAGTAGTAACAGTGGAGGTCCTTAATTATCTTCTGTATTAATGTACTAACTAAAGGTGCAGTGCGAATACTTCGCACCGTTAGTGAAATGACAAAAAAATTGGGGGAAAATGGAAGTTGAATGTTCACGCATAGCTTTCTTCAGAATCATTCAATGCAAGTGTTTAAAAGCGTAAATGAAAGATCTTGATCCGCTGAGTGTTCTTATGTCAACAAGAACTGTGTATCTTAATTAGAACCGAAGATATCGTAAAACAAACATATTAAAGTATTCAATACAAGGACAGAAGGACACCGCGTTTGAATAAAAATAAATTCTTATACTTGATGACAATCTGCGAATGAATACCTTTCGTTTAAAGCAAAAATGAAGGAAATCGGTCGGATAGAACGACCTGACCGACTGACTTTAGTTTACAGCAAGGACATCCCCATAAGAAATATACAGAAGAAAATCGCGTTTGAGATAGAAAAAGGAAGGCGATAGTTATGACAAATCTGTGGATGAATACCTTTCGTTTAAAACAAAAGTGAAGGAAATCGGCTGGGTAGTTTGGTCTGGCCGACTGACTTTAGTTTTCGCAGATTCTTTCAATATATACGACTAGCTGTAAACTCGGCGTTACCCGGGTGTTTATTTGTCCTACACTCCGGTACTTCACCTCCCTTTCCCCCTTTCCTCTGCATCCATCTCTTTCTCTGCCATCTCTCTGTTCGTTTCTACTTTTCCCTCTCTCGTCGAAGTTTTCTGCAAGGTATCCTCTGTCATGTACCATACAAACATTTATGTACCAAGTGATCTTCTTGGTTTAAAGGTCATGTGTGCAAAACGTCATAAAGATTGGAGCAAAAATATGCATTGTGACAAAGTCCGTAAGTTAAGTTCCGTCCACCATGCACCGAACGAAATTTTGTGCAGACAGTGACATTCCTTTTGTTTTTAAGGTCAAGTGTGCAAAATTTCATGAATATTGGAACAAAACTATAGATTTGTATGCATTAGAAACGCAGGGTCACATTGAAAAACGCACTTTGTTGTCCTCGAATTTGACAGTTTTATTTCATACAACCTTTGTTCTAAGAATAACGAAAACAACGGAAAAAGGATCTGTTAAATCGGTCGAACTGTTCTCAAGTTATGGCGCGACCAAGGTATTTAGAGATCCATTTTTATGTTGCAATTTGCAAAGTATCGTCTCCCATGCATCGTATGAAACTTTAGGTAGACGGTGACCTTCCTCTTGTTTTGAAGGTCAAGTGTGCGGAATTTAGTGAAGATCGGAATGAAACTGTAGATTTTGTGAGTCTGTAGGAGAAGTATGGTCCGCCATGCACGTATGATAAAATACTATCTTAGCTGACGTTTACTATCTATAAACTACATTCCTGCCAAATTTCAGTTCCTTAGGTGAAGTAGTTTTCAAGATTTCACGTTCAGTGAGTGAGTTAGTGTCATTTCGCTTTTATATAGACAGAGATTAAGAAAGCAGATTGCTTAATTTTGGACGCAAGAGAGTTAAGGAATAATTGAAGACAAAAATAAATAGTAACAAGCAAATCTGTAATGCTAAATTTATTTGATACAATGTCATGCCTGATGCGACAGTCTTACGGAATCTACAGCGAAACTGTTGTGAGCGGTAAACTTCGTTTCTTTTCATCATTATGTGGAGGGGGGGGGGGGTCTGTTACAAAACGCTTCATAAACATCCGAAATTACATACAGACATTGCTCCAGGTCCATAACTAGTCCCATTTTCCAATAATTGACGAATAAATCTGGGTATTCTCAGGCGGTGGCCTCTCGTTATTTATGACGTCATATCTCCCGAGCTATGCGTCGTGCTCTTTTGTTTTTGGGTCAGGAACCTTTGCAGGCGTACGGTGAACAGTTCACCAAAGTTTCATCACAATCGAATGAATTATTTATGAACACAGAGAAGACATACAGACAAACATTCATTTATAATACATATACAGGGTGTTTCACTAAGTATGTTTGCCTCTGTAACATATAAAATAATAGCTGACGGGAAATTTTAATGCGGTAGGTCAACACAAGAAATGTTACACTTTCTGCGGGTTATGAACATAGTTTATTGTATCATTTTCCAAAGAGTTACACCACAAAGATATAATTTTTTAAATGGAACTACATTCCTATCACTGTTAGTTTGGGAGCTACAACCCTTCAAAGTTCCGGGGGCAGAGGCTGCGATAGCGTAGCTCATTGGCCGAGTGGCTATCCCCTGGGGCACGGCCCACTGTCTCATGGCATAGAGTAACAGAGAAGCAGCAGCCCCCTCTAAACCACTGTCCTACTCTCCCCTCGTAGTTCCGTAAGTTGCTAGCAGGTGTCAGGCGGTTTCCTGGCTTAGTACCGGTAGACGCCACTAGAGGCGCTTCTGAGGGTAGCGTGGAGGGGAGGCTGAGGGGAGAGCTCGTGCCGCCTGCCACGAGGCCACGGCTGTGTGCGGTGTGCCGGCGTTTGAGGGGAGGTGGTGGTGGGGACAGCCGCTACCTGCCGCCTGCTCTGGCCAGTTTAAAGGGCTGCTTCTGACCGCAGCGCCATCATGGGACATCTTACGGAACTGCTTCAAAAACCCCGCCCCGCACCCCTGAACGTAGGACCGGGCCATTACGGAGGTTTCCCGTCTGTATATATTTGTCTGTGCTCATGGCCACCAGCCAGTGAGCTACGCTGTCGTAGCCTCCGCCCCCTAAACTTTGAAGAGTTGTAGCTCCCAAACTAACAGTGATAGGAATGTAGTTTAAATTGATTTGGACGCAGCTGGCTTCAACAAATCCAATGCACGATAGAAAAAATTATTGTTCCATTTGAAAAATTATATATTTGTGCTGTAACTCTTTGGAAAATGATACAATAAACTATGTTCATAGCTCCACAGAAAGTGTAACATTTCTTGTGTTGACCTACCGCATTAAAATTTTCCGTCACCTATTATTTTATAAGTTACAGAGGCAAACACACTTAGTGAAACACCCTCTTGCTGTGAGCCGCTCTGTGCAAAGGAGCTAGTTTTAGCCAGAAAGGGTTGGACTGACGTAAGAGGCTTCTCACGCAAGGGGAGTGTGAAACGGTGGCAACAATAAAGCAACTTGTATGTTTTTCTGGAAAAAAACGTGCTCAAAGAGAGGGCCGCGACGCAGGTTTTGCAACCCACCCTGGGGTGAGGTGACTTGAAGAATTGTCGTGCTGGACAGTCAAGAGGAGGGCAATGCCCAGAGCTGCGTTCCCCAACCTACCTGAATTACTTGACCGAAAGGCGATTCACGGAATACTGTTGCCTGCAGCCGAAGTATCCACTGAGAACGTCCGCTGATATGTGTGCTGCCTGGTTCTGGAAGACTAATGGGCGATAGCTATCTCCAAAATTCGCAGAGTCGACCAGGACGACAAGGTTTTACTGCGAGATTAATGGCAAGGTTGTTCCGAGAGTTCGTTTTAGAGATTGCTGGGCGTCTAGAGCTGTGGGGTTTCGGTGCCATGGCTAGTAAAAATTGAAACGCTTTAGTGCCTTGGGCACAACACAGGTTGGTGGTCAGCAACTGCCGCGCGGTTCAACACCCTAACAAAGGTAAGGCCGTGGGATATCTTCTCACAGAGGCGGAGCATAAGGCTGGGCGTACACAGGTCCAGCATTTCACCTAAATCAAAATGTTGCGTTAACGTTTCGCTGCAAGCGTTTTGCTTGTTTGCTCCTCCAGTGTGCAGGAGGTTTGCACAACGCAATATTTTGTTTCAAGCGACAGCACATAATATTGTTTGTATTGTTCTCCTCCAATAGTGGCGCAATTAATTTGTGTGGCGAGGAAGTCAACGTAGATATTGCTTTATGGCAGTTTTTGCCATGCTGGGTTCACCCGATCATTCAGAGAGACATGGAGTATTTCATCTCAAAACTGAAATCGGATCTGGGGAAATTTTACAGTTATTATAGAATGAGTGTCAATAACCTTAAAATACTTAAAAATAGCTCCCATTTTGAAATGAGTGTCTTATTAAGTTAAAATTTTTATACAATATATAACTTTGATAGATGAAAAAATGTGCCTATTTTTAAGAAATTTGAATGTTACGTTATGAAAATAAAAAATAATAATTAGAAATAACAAAATGGCGGCTAGTGGAGAAACGAAGCGTTTTTCGACCCATGTTTATAGGAACTCATTTGTTGGTTTTCACCTAAATAATCATATCCTGAACTCCTGAACAGTTTTCACAATAACGAGTATTTTTGAGTAATTTCCATTTAAAATTTTAAGTTGAAGCCTTCAAATTAATAGCCATTATTGTACTATTTATCTGTTTTTGAGGTTAATCGGATGATGACAGTTTTGCCATGGACTGGTGTATCATAACAAAAGAGTTTGAACTAGCAACTTTTGGTTGATAATTTTCTAATACATTTTCTGTATTGGAAGAAGAAGAATTTTAAATTTATAAATTATAATAAATACTAAATAATAATTTACAACCAATTTAGAAATATTTTTGTTAAATCTTAATAAAATATTATGTTTAAGGCTGTAAAACGATTGAAAGAGGATGTTTTCAAAATATGAACGCTTTTATAACCTTGATAATATAGCAAGAATTTTATTAATTTGTATTTTTAATTAGTCATTTCTTATCTGAGATCTTCATTTTCCGATCTATGTGTTGCCAAACTTTGACGATCACGTCCTAGTTGTAATCTTTTCTTGTAATCATGTACAATTCGGGCCTGGTTTCCACGCGAGTTACAAACTTATCAACATCGATAACTGTATCGTCGACCATGACATCTTCCCTTATTTCAGTCATTACACAATACACTTGACTAAAACACAGCTGCGAAAACACAAAGCAGACGCTTCTGTACGGTCAAAGCTACGCGTGACAGCTGTAGTGGTGAGAAGTGTAAGGGGGTTAGCGCATGCGCAGAACGTTTTGCTCCTTGAAACACTGAGTATCGTGCTGTATCTGATCCAGGCGTCGAGCAACTGCCCAAATGTTTCAAAGCGCTACGAAACACATCGCAACGTTTGTTTGATCATCGTGCGGGCTCCCATTGACATAAAAGGAGTGCTCGTACCCAGCACAACATTTTGTTTCGCAACACTTGCTTCACGTGAAATGCTGAATCAGTGTGCATTGGCTTAAGGTGGTGTCTTTTGAATGCTCTGTGATTGGCCGGTGGATTTTAGGACGACAGCTCTCTCAGTAGTATTCAGTGCCCGTCTACTCATTGAGTAGACTGCTGTTTTTCTGTAACATGTCTCTGACGTTCAGGCACAGAATAAGGAGTATACAGAAAGGAAACTCTCGCTGCAGTCTGTCGTCCAAAATTTAGTGCGCATGCGCGGAATCGGCCATCTTGAAAAGGAGTAAACGCGTGGTCACTCCCTACTCTTTTGCGAGGTAATGTGCCGTCTTTCTTTGTTAATTGTGTATTTTAACAGCCTGAATCGCATAAAGGTAAAAAAGTATTTGGTACAGTGCAGTGCAGTGAAAAGAAAGAACTGTGTGTCAGTAGTTGGAACTGTTCCGTTTTTATTATGAGCAGCAATAAAAGAAAAGGCGGCCGATGGTGGTCAGCACCTAATTGCCGCAATAATTCGATTACAAATAAGGATTTAAGTTTCTTCACCTTCCCAAAAGTTGCTGAGCAGTAAGTGAACGACGGTATATGAGTAGTGAAAGTTAAATGTTATCAGTTTCGAATGAGAGCAATGTGTGCATAATTAGTAAAAGTAGCCTTGCTTCTTCTCTTGACGATAACTCTCGCTGTTGCAGTTCAACAGCATCGAAATGTTGAAGCTGATTTATATTTTATAAGTTTAACGTTGCAGAGAATAATATAAAATGAATGACAAAGAATAGTGCGTAACTAGGCAGGTAAAATTTTACTTGCGGCATTGGAGGCGTAGTGTGCTAATGTTGGAAACGAATGCTCTTCTGATACTCAAACAAATAGATTAAGGGGAAATAATTATTTTATGCTGTTCCTGCTCTGTGGTTGACAGATTCCTCTATATGTCCTTCTGCGATCAGTAAATTAATGATACTCCTAAAGCAAATACAACTTTTATATACGCCCAGACGTCATTAGTTCTGTGTAATTACGTTGTATTGCTAAGTCTGACTCAATATTTTGTGCGAATGTATTCGTGTCAATTAAAACCTGGCAGTTGTAAAGTCACTTTCTTGTTTATAACTAATTTCCCAACCATAACTCCGCGTTATTTGGGATTTTTCTAGAGATAAGCACCAAATAAAACGATCATCGATTCCACCGTACATTTTCGTAGTTGTATTAAAATTTAGGCCTTTTTTTTCGTTTGATTACAATTAGGTGCAAGAAGAGGGCGCAAAATAGATGAGAGCATAATGAAAAGCCGTTTCCTTTCGTAAAAGTCGGTGAGATTAGCTGCAGTTCGTAAAAAGTCCATTTCCAGCCAAAGTACTAAGTGGCTATAGTTCCGCGTTTACTGCTTTTCAATATGGCGTCGAGCGCAACGCTTGGTAACATACAGATCAAAGGCGCCGCCCCCAGTTTTCCCTTCTGTATGCTCCCTGTTCTGTGGTTCAGGGTTCATTATGGTTTGGTTGAACCAGTGTCACCTAGATGGCACCGAGTTGAGTCCCTTGCCGCTGATGGGCGGAGCATGAGTCCGGTGGGTGGGGACTAAGCAGATGATTTTCGCAGGATTTAAGTCCATTGTAACGAGTCAGTACGTTGTTTTGCTTGGGTCTTGCGGGTGCTATGAGAGTGAAGACTTAATACTGAGAAAATAATTATTCACCATGTCAGGAGCGACTTCTAAAAACAAACGAAAACTATTTGATGAAAGAAGTCTGTTTCAAGATCAGTGGGAAATTGACTAATTTGTAGTGCAAAATAAACATGGATCAGCAACTTATTTAACTCGCCGAGAAAGTGTTGAATTAAAGAAATATAATATTGCTCGCCATTTCACAACAAGATACCGATCGTTTAGTGATACTTTTCCTTGGGAATCCACCATAAGACCTCAGGACATCGCAGCTTTAAAAAGTTCTTTAGTGCAACAACAAAACGTTATGTCGGAGGTAATGTCACAAGTTACATATATGCCAGTTCGTCTACTGAAATCATCATTTCTGCAATACTCTTTCACACAATCATTATTAATTGTAAATATTTACTGGTCTAATGTCTTTCAAAAGAACAGACATCACACTAACGTATAAGTAGTATTCACATGCAACGATGGTGTTCTGGGTTCCAGTCTTCATCGCTAATGTGATAAAATCGCTGTACCTCGTGTAGGAATCCCTGATGGTCAACACTGAGGAAAACGGTCAAGGGTTGCTCTTTCGTAGTGAGAATTTTGGGCGGACGGGAGACGCGCTCCAGATAGACAAGAAGTTAAAGTGACTGCTGGCCCAAAGTTTGTAATCGATTAATACACATTAACGTAATAGCTTACCCCGAAGTCTTCAGTTATTTCCAGCACTAAGTCCACAAGGTGCAGTAATAAATATTAATTGTTTCTTAAATTGCTTTTTTCTCTTTCTTTTTTATATCAGGTAGGGTAATGTGTTTGGGGTTGGCACACTTGTGAGGAGTCATACTTGTGACAAGACTCGGGGTTCGTTCAAAGAGCTGCAGGGCTGCTACCGCGCATGCACAGTACGGAAATTCGTGTTCAAAGAGCAATCCTGCAGCATGCTGCAGCCTACTGGCTGTTCAAGGAAGCTCCCGGCTGCAGCGTCCTGCAGCTTCCTGGCAGGGACAATTTCCTCCTGCAGCTTGACTGACGTCATCGGTACCGCGCATGCGCAACACCACCTAGAAGACAAGGCCTTACAACAGGCCGTGCCTACGTCACACTTAGAGGCCGCGGCCGCCATCTGACTGGCCGGCCGCTGCGCGGTGGTAGGCGTGCACCAGCCAACAGCCACTGAGGTGGCGGCCGGAGCCTCTAAGTGTGACCAAAAGCAGGCCACGTTCAGAGCATTGGGAGTAGCCTTCATGAACTCCTTGACTGTGGAGGTGCTTGGGCATAACTCGCACTGCATAAGGCGGGAAGTAGTCTGCTCTTGTCCACAATTGCACAACACCGATTCATCCAATAGCCCCCAACTATGCATGTTGCTCTTTGTTCTTACAACTCTGGAACGCAGTCTATTCAAGGATCTCCAGTCGTCCCTCTTCTCACCGTGTCCTGGGGGAAGTTTTTCCGTTGGTACAAGCCAGTCACGGAGCGGACATTTTTATTTCGCCACATTTCTGTTGTGGTGTTCTGTGGTGTATCGGTGAGGCATTCTGTCGTATGGAGGAAACTCGTCCTTGAGATTAGCCGACGACAGGCGGTTTGTTGTCCGAACAGTGGGTGCGCCGCAGACTTGACTGATTTTAGCTTCTCATTGCTGGCAGCCACTTTGCGTCTAATACTAGGGTGTGCAATACCAGCTAGGCAGTGTAGTTTATCCGTCGGAGTTGACTTTAAGCAACCTGTGATGATGCGGCAGGATTCGTTAAGCGGTATGTCCACTTGTCTAGCATGGCTTGAGTTGTACCACACAGGACATGCGTTTTCCACAGCTGAATAACACAAGGCTAAAGTTGTGGTCCTCAGTGCGCTGGGCTCTGCACCCCATCATTTATTGTCCGCTAGTTTGCGAACGATGTTGTTTCTTGCAGCTACTTTCTGCTTGGTGTTCATGCGCTGGTCCCTGTAGGTGAGGGTTCTATCTATGGTGACTCCTAAATATTTTGGGGTTGCACAATGCACTAGCGGTATTCCATCCCATGACACATCAAGTTAATACATAACTTGACCATAAACAATATTTCTTGTTACTTGTCCAGGAGCTAGTATGAATAAATTCTTTGGTGACTCCACCCTTGAGCAGGGGACATAGTTGTGCATGTGACAAACCGAGAGATGTAAATCCTCTCAGTATTTAACAGATTGTCCGTGTTCAGTGGCGTATCCAGGGGGGGGGGCCTCCCGGGCTGCAGCCCCCCCCCCCTACACCTTCCTAGAACCCCCCCCCCCCCTCACAGACCATCCTTGAAGCCACCCAGACCATGCTTAAGCAAATAGAAAGGCGCAATACTGCATGGGGACCGGCGACCTCTCTCTCTCTCTCTCTCTCTCTCTCTCTCTTTTTTTTTTTTTTTTTTTTTTTTTTATTTTTTTTTTTTTTTTATTTAAGTAATGGAGCCAGTTTCGGATTGACCTCAGCCCCCACCAGACCGTGATCCTGGCTACTTGTTAATCGTAATAGAAGATACACGTCTCACTGGAAACTGCAGTCTCTTCAAGTTTAAAGATAGATATGTCGGAATAAGGGGTATTCATGGGATGTACACAGTTTCATTCTCTCCCTTTTCTTGTAGGATGATCGTTTGCTGTGGTGGTTTTGCATAAACCTAATTTTTTGTATCGTCATAATTCATGGCCTACATATATTTATTCCTTTCTTATCTTAGTCCATCTCTTTCTTCCCTTTCTGTCCATTGGCTTATACCTTACCTTCGTTTCCATGCAGCTCAATACTTATGGAATCATATATCCTTGAATATGTGTCTTGCAATAATATAATTTTCCAGATTTGCAGAGCTTAATGATAGGAAACTGTCTGGATGAATGAAATCTCATAAATAACTGTGCGAGGTGAAAGATCGGGGTGAGAGTTTAAATAGTGAAAGATTAATTTTTAAAACTCACAACCACCAACTGCGAACCAAATTCCTAAACACTGGATTGCTACTGTTTGACTCGTCTTTTAGGGGATGATATCACACGTTCGCAGCTTATCTTCCCTGCATATGATTAACAAAAAATGCATAATAAAGTCAAGTACATGTAAGAAAAGGGTGGATAACTACTATTTTTGAAAACACGTGAAAGTTCACTTTATGTTGTTTATTACACCATATTAAAACCCCATGGCTGATACGTCTGTACGTCGACACATTTACTTGATAAAGTTATAGCTCATGAGCCCCCAGACAAAATGAATATTTGTCGCAAATTGTGTCTCAAACACCGTTTATGTTCATGGCTATGCGACGATATGTGTTACATTAACAAAACACAGTCACTTTAATTCAATGCGATGCACACCTTGTTCCACCGGCTAAATATTCATAACCCACAGTAGCACTCGATTCAACTTGGGCGGTCTACGATGAGCAACCACACCTGGCGATTGCCACACAAAATGCTATAGTCTCCACCTGGAGATCCACACGCCGACCTTGCAGAGCGATGCCACGCCCGGCCAGCTACCCCACTCGCTCCCGACTCTCTACCTGGGCACAGAGTGACATATACAGAGGAGCAGCTCCCCCTAAACCACTGCCCTACGCTCCCCTCGTAGTTCCGTAAGATGCTAGCAGGTGTCAGGCGGATCGCTGGCTTAGGGTGCCTCTCGCACGTCAGAGGGTAGCGTGGAGGGGAGGATGAGGGAGAACTCGTGCCGCCTGCCACAAGGCCACGGCTATGTCCGGTGTGCTGGTGTTTGAGGGGAGGTGGTGGTGGGGACAGCCGCTATCTGCTGCCTGCTCTGGCCAGTTCAAAGGGCTGCTTCTGACCGCAGCGCCATCATGGGACATCTTACGGAACTGCTGGAAACCCTCCCTCCCCGCACCCCTGAGCGTAGGACCGGGCCCTTAAGGAGGTTTCCCGTCTGTATATATATGTCTGTGACCTGGGCCACGCACGCGCACCAAAAGCCCAACTGCCGGGTTTTTTCCCTACATCATCAACTTCCCCAAGTGAGCTGTTCTAACCGACTTGCCAACGTACAGTGCTCAGCCAATACATTTCTAAAACATTACTTAAAATCAAAAAAATTACACTACACATGAAACAAATGTCTTTTTACGTTTTTAAATTGGTATAAATCGTGCAATTTCTTGTATCACAGATAAGTGATTTAACTAAATATTTCAAGATAAAATACACAAGATTAATTGAAAATAAAATGAGAAATAGTCAGTATATTATTTTTATAGACAAACATTGCCATGCTATTTGTGTAACTGTCTTGTATTCCTTGGTAATTTATTACTTTTCATATAATGAAATTATGTTTTCAGTGTCAATTAAACATATTACGCCAGATGTGACTACATCAGCTAATGTATTTTTACAAGAAAATTCAAATGACCCCACACTCATCTCTGTATTACGCTTAGTTTAAATTTAACCATATACATTTGTTTAAGATTTGTTATATGCGTAAGTTTTAGCTTGTACCACAGACATGTTGGGTATGAAATTGTTTATTTGTCAACAGGCTATTTTGTGTTGAGGGCCTTAAAGGTTCCTAACTCACCCCGTTTACATGGGCTCCCAAAACCGGATTTCGTAAACCGATTTCCCAATTCCGCTTTTGGTTGGCCATGTAAACACTCCAAAATCGATTCTGGAAATCCGCTTCTCTAAAGCGGTTTTCCAGTTCCACAATCGATTTTCGTGCCCATGTAAACGCAACCGTTTTTGAAGCGTTCTTGGCTTGTCAGATTGTGTTTTTATGGTAAGAATTTTCGGCACATATCGACAGAGTGATATTTTCTAATGTGAAATAAAAGTATTAATATTAGAGTGATCATGAATCTGTGTATTTAAGTAAAGAAAAATAACGATTATGCTGACTAAATCGGGGACTGAATCAGCTGTTTTGCAGCCGCCATCTTAAGTGGATTTGGAAATCCGATTCAGGCTGTGCCATGTAAACACGACAGCGAAAAACGGTTTACGAAAATCGGTTTTCGTCTTCCGGAAGATGTGTTCCATGTAAACGTAGTGACTGCATCGTATTTCTTCAAATGCAAGTAGTATTAGAATATTTTATTTCGCATTTCGCGCTGTGCACTGCACTGCACCTGGCACTCGTCATTGTCCCTCTCTCCTCTCACCAGCAACGAGCCTGGAAAATCCTGAGCTGGAACACCAACGTCGGCCTGCTCGCTGGCCTCCCGTCAGCTACAAGCACACAGCAAATCTCAACGTGGAGAATTTCTACCTATGGCCTAACTATAAATGTTGTCACCCAACTGCGTACATACATTGCTACCATAATTAATAGGATTAAAATTGTGTAACATTTGGTGCATTGGCATAGTCAATGTTTGCAGTGAACTTCATACTGTTTAATTATCAAATGCTATTAATTACCAATATTTCTATTGGGCGGTAATCTCACAACTGGGAAAGTTTTTATGACTCATTGGTTACAACGTCATATCTTCTGAGCTATGTTTCGTATGTAGTTTTTAACCCCACATAGATTGATTGTTTGTCTGTTATATTTTAGGAGGAGATGTGCAAAAATAGCGCCTGATGCAGCAGTTATTTGGAAATTTCATTCTTTACGACGTCGTATCTCCTGAAATATGTGCCGTACTACGATTTAAATTTGAAGTTACATTCAGTGGTATATTTGCCTAATATTTGCAAAATCTGTCGTGAATGGTGTTTGTAGTAAAGACGTAATAAATCTAAATCTCGTGCGTGATATGCCGTTTTTCATTAACCAAATTGTTTATGACTTTATATCTCATGAACTATATGTCGAATTTTGATAGAATAACGAAGAAATATTTAGTGGTATATATGAGTACTGTCTGTGAAGTGTCTCACGAAAACATTTTATAGTGTAGAAGTAGCGAGCACAGAATAATACTGGGTTACTATACCGCCTACATCAGCGTACAGGCAGTGAAGCCCGGCAGTCATCTTGGTTGGGTGTAGAAACAGAGCTGGGCCGATAAATGCGTAGTTCTTCAAGTGGCGCTCGCCTTAATTACATTGTCATTTGGACCCCTTAGGATAGAAAAAAAAAAAATCACGTAGACAGGTGAATACAGAAGGAATACAGCAGTGTTCTTAACAAGCGACAAGTGCAATGCCTATTTTGTTTGTGTAAAAATAATCATTGAAAGTATTACTTTTATATGAAATAAAAATTGTAACACGGAAAAGTCGCCTGCCGCTTTTTTTTTTTTTTTCAGGAATTTTCTTCAGCGAGAAAGTTGTAGATATTCAAATAAACTTTTCTTTTTATTTAAACAACTTTTTGATAGCTCCCCTGGATTTTCTCACAAATTTGGATGCAATAGAGCAGTGGAACTTTTCAAATTCTACTCGTTACTTTCAGCTTGCCCACCAGCGATTTTGTTGCCCTCTCACCTTGTACTTTGTAACCAGTATTGATAAACATTTTTTTTTTTTTATTTGGGATACAATTTTTGGTATCCAATAATTATGAGTTAACACTTTTTATTTATTTTAATACTAACTAGCTGAGCCGCTCCGGCTTTGCACGGGTAATCTTTAAACTACTTTAACTGGAGAACTGCAGAACGTATCGTGATGCGGTTTCTTTCAGGTTTTTTTTTTTTTTTTTTTTTTTTTTTTCGGTGTAATCCTGTGTTCAACGTAGGCTGTATTAAATGACAATACGAAAATGAGAAGTAATTGAAATAAGAATAATAACGTAGAATGGTTTACCACTTCCGCATTTTCGTGACCTTTGTAGCGTAAAGTATGAGACCTTCGCCAAAGTACATAGTATATGAAACTTCCTGGCAGATTAAAATTGTGTGCCGGAACCGGGACTCGAAGTAAAGTTGTGAGGCGGCATCGTGAGTCGTGTCGGGGTAGCTCAGTCGGTAGAGCGCTTGCCCGCGAAAGGCAAAGGTCCCAGGTTCGAGTCCCGGTTTCGGCACACAATTTTAATCTGCCAGGAAGTTTCATATCAGCGCACACTCCGCTGCAGAGTGAAAGTTTCATTCTGGAAACATCCCTTAGGCTGTGGCTAAGCCATGTCTCCACCATATCCTTTCTTCCAGGAGTGCTAGTCTTGCGTGTTTGCAAGAGAGCTTCTGTGAAGTTTGGAAAGTAGGAGGCGAGGTACTGGCGGAAGTAAAGTTGTGAGGCGGCATCGTGAGTCGTGTCGGGGTAGCTCAGTCGGTAGAGCGCTTGCCCGCGAAAGGCAAAGGTCCCAAGTTCGAGTCCCGGTTCCGGCACACAATTTTAATCTGCTAGGAAGTTTCATATCAGCGCACACTCCGCTGCAGAGTGAAAGTTTCATTCTGGATACATAGTATATAATTATAGGACTCACGACGATTAAAAATAAAAAAAAGACTGCTAGATCATATGTCCAACTTTTACAGATGTTGGAAGCCAACTGGCGCCAACACTTTAGAAGAGAAAAATGAGAACTTTTTTCTTTTCTTTTTGCAGATATTTGTGAGTTTTACATGTTTATACTATGTACACTGGTCCAGCTCATATGGTTTAGGCTCCAGAGCTGACTAAAGTGCAGAAGCGGTAAGCGATTCTACGTTATGATTCTTATTTTAGTTTTTTTTCCATATATTCGTATTGACATTAAATATAGCGTAAGGTTATCCCAGGATTCTAAAGAATAAATTAAAAAATGCTATCATTCTCAAATAGTTGACGAATAAAATCACGCTATCTCGCGCCGCAAGATGGGACAGTTTTTATTGTTTATGGCGTGATATTGTGTGAACCAGGTACCGTAGGTGGTTTTTTCCGGCACAGAAACTGAAACCTGACCTTAAAGAATACGTATACCAAATTTGGCTTAAATCGGTCAATTAGTTTAGGAGCAGATGTAGAATATTATCGCACGATGCTGCCGTTTTTCACTAAGATCATTGTTTATCCCCTGAAGTACAGTGTGTTAACTGTTAGATGTCAGAGCTCTCCCTAGGCCTGAATCGGTACAAGTCGGTAAACGTCGGGCGGCTTCGGCAGGCAGTCGTTTCGAGGCTGCAGCCAACATTACTGATTGAAAGTGCTGTGGGAGGCAACAATAGACGTCTGCTGTCTTGTTGTTTGCATACCAGTGTTCCGTTTTGTGTAATACGTAACTTAAGTGAGTGATTCCTATAGTTGGTGTCGTTACCAACCATTCTTGTGAGTATGCTGCTTTGTTTCATTTAAAGCGATGTGCGCCACCTGTACTTTCGCAGAAGCATGTCGCACAGTTTGTGGTGTCAGCGCTGCGGAAGGTGGGCGTGGCTCATCTGTCCCGCGGCTGCCATTTTGTGAAGAGGGACTTGCTTCCTCTGCTCCTCCCCTCACAACTCTGGCATCTAACAGTTTACACACTGTATGTGGTTCTTACCCTGACAGCTATTCAAAAAAATGTTTTTATAGTCTATGGGACTTAACTACGGGGTCATCAGTCCCTAAATTTACAAACTACTTATGAACTACTTACGAACTAGGACGGCACAAATATCCATGCCCAAGGGGGGATTCGAACCCCCGACCGTAGTGGCCGTGCAGACCGTGACTGGAGCGCCTCAGTCCCCTCGGCCACCGCGGCCAGCCCCGACAGCTATTGTTGCCTGATAGTAAGGAGCATGCGTACCAAGTTTGGTTGATGTTCAACTGTTTCTTAATCTTAAGGGACTTAACTGCAGGGTCATCAGTCTCTAAACTTACACAAACTAGTTATGAACTACCTTATACTAAAGACGACACAAAAATCCATGCTCGAGGGGGGATTCGAACCCCCGACCGTAACGGCCGTGAAGACTGTGACTGGCGCGCCACAGACTGCTCAACAACTGTGGCCGGCAAGTTTGGTTGAAATCGGTCTAATAGTTTAGGAGGAGATGTGGAACATACATACACACATACAGACAATTTTATAAGATGTTTGGGTTCATCAAGCTGTCAAATGCTTGTAGAAAACAAATGGCCTTGCAATTAAAAAATATTAACAACTCCTATTTCAAGATAGATGAAAATATTCCTCGTATACATGGTATATGCGCTTTATATTTGACGAACGCCACTTTTCCGCAGACTTAGCCGACACAAAACAGAGTGGTCAGTTACACGCAGCGGTGGCAGGTACGGCGGAAGGGCCAGTGTAGGAACTTCCGAGGTAGCCTGTGCCTTTACCTGGGTGTCCCGGATTTGCAGGGCCGGATCTAGAGGGGGCCAAAGGGGGCAGTTGCCCTGGACAGCAGAATTTAGAGGGCGGCAAATTTTGACCGACTCTCTCTCTCTCTCTCTCTCTTTTTTTTTTTTTTTTTTTTTTTTTTTTTTACAGAATGTATCTTCCTGGTATAATTTAATAAAATTAACTGACACAGAATTATTAAAAGTAAAATGAGTGCAAGAAATATCGAAATCATTTAATAAAACTAAAATTCCTCATTGCTGACTTCAGTGTTGCTCTGTCACAGGTACTTCAGCTAATCAAACTTTAAAAATATACTAGATATTAGCCAGAATGAGGGAGATGTCTGTGTTATTGCATAAAGTAAATGCACAATGTTTATTAATTTGCATAGATTTCCTTTTTCAGATAAATGAATATATTCATATTTCATATCAAGGTAATATTTGTAGAACAGGTGAATTTGAATAACGTCCCAGTCCTTATAGATATGTATGTAAAGTATTTCAGGTGCGCACACTTCTTATTGAAAGTCAAAATCATTAAGGATCTAGAGTCCTCTCTCGGTAGCATTGGAATTGATAGACATCTACACAGGATACTCTGTAAATCACATTTAACTGCCTGACACAGGGTTCATCGGACCACTTTTATATTATTTATCTCCCATTCCATTCTCAAATAGCGCGCGGGAAGAAAGAACATCTGAATCTCTCTGTTCAAGCTCTGATTTCACGTATTTATTCAGATGATCTTTTCTACTTATGTATTTGGGAGGCAACAATATATTTTCGCATTCGGAGGAGAATGTTGACAATTGTAGTTTTGTAAGTAGCCCACGTCCCAGCGATAAACGCCTTTGTTGTAATGATTCCCATCCCTGGTCCTGTATCATTTCCGTGACGCTGTCTCCCCTGTATCACGACAATACAAAACAAGCTGCCCTTCTTTCGACTCTTTCGATGTCCTCCGACAAACCCACCTGATAAGTATCGCACATTGGGCAGCGAGACCAGATAAAACAGGAGGAATCTCACTGTATTATTGATGCTGTCCTTTTTCTTCTTTTAGAAGAACAAAAGAAGATGGTGATTTTGGTGATCCACATAGCGGCAAATTTCTAAATACAATTGATCTCATATCATACTATAGTGTCCCCCCTCGTCTGCGTATTGAACGCCACAAGAAAGGCCAGATTAGCTATTTTTACAAAAAATATACAAGATGAGTTCCGTGACTTGATTGCTGACAAAATAAAACAAGATATAATTAAAGATATTTTAACTGCTAAATACTTTTCACTGATGTTTGACTGCACTCCAGGTATCAGCCACAATGCGCAGATGATACAAGTAATTCGATATGTCAAGTCGAATGACTCAAGAGGTTGTGGAAAGTTTTACTGATTTTTTTACAGTTACATACAAAAAAGGAGAAGGCCTCAGTCAAGAGATACTGCAAAAATCGGAACAAGATGGGTTGAATATTAAGTTACTGCAGGGGGCAGTCTCATGACAATGGGGCAAAGTACAAAGGGGTCCAGTCAAGAATACTTCAGAAGAATGAACTGGCCTATTTCGTACCATGTGCTGCTCACTCTTTAAATTTAGTAGGAGCAAATTCAGCAGACATTCAGCAAGACTAGCTGATCTGCAAGAGTAGATGCGGTTGAAGCTGTTTACAAGCATTTTCATAAAGTTTTGAAGGCCCTGGAAGAAACTGAAACTTATAAATTGTCAACACCAGAAACCAAATCAGAGACAAGATCTATTTTAAAAAATATGAGAAATCTCAAATTCATTCCTTTGACATGTTTCTGGTAGCAATATTAAAATAAATTGCTCATGTGTAATCAGTTTCTGCGAAGTTAATACTTTACAATTGATAAAGCTGTTTGAAACATTCATGGACTTTTGGGCTTTCTCAAAACTTCCTGGGATTCTTGTACCTCTGAAGCTATTTCTGAGGCCAAAGTGCTAACAGAAGATAATGAGGTATCAACGGTATTCTCCGAAAAAAGGATTCAAAGAAAGAAGAAAATGGCCGATGAGCTTTGTGAGGATAAAGTATCCAACATTCACAGAAAAAATAAGGAATAATTGACAGAGCTTAGTTCCAGGTTTACCACACTTGAGAAAATTGGTGCAAAAATTAGTTTTATGTGTGGTGTGCAAATTCGAGAAATGAAAGTGGAGGACTTGAAGGCCAAAGCAGAGGAACTGGGTGAAGATCTTAGTGAGGAAGAACTTGAAGTTGAAAGTTTCAGACAAAATGCACTGGCAGTAGACAGAGCCTTGCAAGATTCCACTGCATCGTCAACATTAAGTTTAATGTATAAAAATAAATTGATAGGGGGGTCTCCCAACCTTACTACGGCGTTAAAATATATCTTACCATTCTAGTTTCTGTTTCATCTGGAGAAAGAAGTTTCAGCAAGCTGAAACTAATTAAATGCACTTGAGGAGCACGACTGCTTAACAAATCTGAGTATAATATCCATAGAGCACAGACGAGCTGCTTCTCTAAGCTATGATGATATCAAAAACAGATTTGCAGCAAAAAAAGCTCGAAAAGTGAAATTTTGAATTGATTTTTGTATGATGAGTAATCTTGTAATATTTTTTGTATGTATTAAAATTGTTCTGTTTTCCTTTGATCTTAATTCAGTCAATGAAATAAGTTCATGTTGGGAGATTGTGACATTTATTTAGAAATATGTAACCCAATTAGCGTCAAAAAGTCGATTCTTACAGGGAGAGGGGGTGAAAGAAGGGGCGGCAAATTTAAGCTTGCCCCCCTTGGCAAATGTCCTAGATCCGGCCCTGCGGATTTGTCACAACTGTCAACACTTTCCATTTTGTCACAAATGTGTCGTGTCACAAACTCATATGTTTGTTTTACTTAATTTGCTCTATTTCAGTGGTACGACAACACACAAATATTAATTCAGAAACTGAAGGCAAGATTTCGTGGCTTCACAGTTTCCAGTTAACGATTAACATTAACTTCCATTAGATTGTCCGTAAAGTGACACTTTAACGTTTAACTAAGTTACTTTTTAGTAAAGGTAAAAAAGGTAAAGCAGTCAACAATCCAAAGATTGGTTTAAACACCACAGTGCTTTACTAGGCATGGTCCTGTTTGGAGGTGGTATACCGTTGCCTTCCTCCGACCTTCGAACTGACTTACCCAGCCACTTATAGGAGGACCTACAGCTTTACGTGGGTTCTGAACCACGGTGCTACTCAGTATTTACTAACTTGCATTGCTATTGTCAACAAGTGTAGCAGCAACCTGGATGGAGGTTCCATTCTTCATATGTTTTGAATAAGCACAGCAGTATCAACTCTGGCAACTCATTTGGAGAACCATCAGGTATCTTACTTAGTCAATGAGGAAACACAGATGGCACAACAGTGCCCCTCTGACATCCTGAATCCTCGTTACCGCTCATTCCTCAGTATCATGGTTCACAGCAAAGCGCTTGTACTCAGTCATGATCACTTGCATCGACTTTGCTGTGTAAACTTGCAAATTGTAATATTAAAGACTGGAGTTTAAAAAGTTTGTAAAAGACATGTTAAAGCAAAAACTGCTGGCTATCATCCAGGAAAAAACGTATATGTTATAAACAAAACAGTTTTAAGAATGTTACCATACCAATGTGGACTGAATACCTTTGAACTTGTCTGGCACAGATTAAGAATTATGTCGCAGCAAGGCAAGTGAAAGTAATTCCTGTTGAAGCAGCCATTGATGGGATGCCAAATGTGTGGCAGAAATATGTATAGAATGTTCAAAAAATTGAAAACTCTGTGTGGACCATGGATAACATTGTGAAAACTTACAAAGAGTGTTTTGTTATTAGTGTCAATATGTAGTAGAAGTGGCAGCAGCAGCTTATCTGACTCCTCAGGCAGATGGTTGTTCCACCTGTGCTGGGAAAAATAAAGAGATATCCAATAGCAGTACTGGTGAGTAATTTTTTTATTTTATTTTATTTTATTTATTTATTTTTTTCAGTTCCAATTAAAGCACTTGTGTCGCACAGAGTGGGAAAGAATACTAACTAAAAATTTTATTTCCATTATTGTTCCCCATTTCCAATGTTATTCAGAGGCAAAGCACCTTACCATTGAGAAAAATCGGCTTCCATTTGTCCAGTCACCAGTGAATGTGTGATCAGGCTGTGCATTATGCTTCTGCAGGCAGCCCTGCATGTGGTATTATTTATTCAATAGCTGGAGTGTAGGTACCTGTGTTTTTATTCTGCATACAAATTACAGACTGTCTCTTATTTAATTAACATACAAGGTGTGATTGGAAAGTTTTAAGAATGGGCTTGTAATTGTACAATGGTGGTACTTACATGCTAACTGTGATGCATCTCCTTCAAAATAGTCCACTTCTCATTGAACACCTGGAAATTTTTTCCCCTTCTTTTTTTCTTTTTCTTCTTCTTCCTCCCCCCCCCCTCCCCCTCCCCAAAGTGTGTTAAGGACACTCCCCGTATTTGGCAGGATATCTTTGATCGATTCAAATTGCTTCTCTTTCGGTAAAAATTTCAGTTTAGGAAACAGGTATAAGTCTGCAGGGACCAAATCAGGGAATATGGCGGTTCTGGAAGCATAGGAATTTTGAATTTGGTCAAAAATTCAACAATGGAGAAGGCACGATGAGTGGGAGCTTTGTCATAGTGTAGCACCAACTTCTGTCTTTCCACAATATAGGCCTTTTCTCCGTTGTTTATAGTTTGTCTTCCAGTGGTAAATTCACGATGCACAATATTGCTAGAATAAAAAAATAAAAAATCACCAACATTGTCTTCACCTTCGCCATGATTTTTTCAGTCGTGGTGAACCTGGAGTCTTCCATTGCAAAAAGTGCACTTTGGTTTCAGGATCATATCCATGTACCCATGATTTGTCACCTGTAATTACCCTATTTAACAAATCTGGGTCATTTTAGTGCAATTAATCAGTTCCTGGCAATACTTCAAGTTAGTATTGTCTCTGGTCACTTGACAAAACTTTTGGACTGAATTTTGCAGATGCTCAACACATGTTTAGATCTTCAGTTAAAACTGACTAAACTGCACAGAAACTTAAATTAATTTCATCAGCCATCTGCCTAATTGTAAGTCTACGATCAGAGTGTACTAAGTTGTGAAGTTTCACAACATTTTCATTCGTTTCTGAGGTGGAAGAACGACCAGACCATGGTTCATCTACAAATGATTCACAGCCATTTTTAAATCTGTTGAACTAGGCAAAAACATTTGACTGCCTCATACAATTATCGCCAAAAGCTGTTTTTAATAGTTCGTAAGTCTCAGAAGCTGATTTCCCTGTTTTAAAACAAGATTTCACCCAAACTAATTGCTCCATTTTTATGTTCATTTTCAAGCAGACAGGATCCGGAAACAGGCCCTAACAGACCCACACTCAACCTGCTGCCACAATGAACTGAATAAGGATTCGCATTTTCCTGTCAGAGGGTGTTCAAGGACAAGGCGATGACTCACTCCCCATCTTCCGTGTACCTGCCTGCTAAATCAGTAATCAGAAGTGGATCCAGTCTTAAAACTTTCCAATATCACCTCATATTTTGGCATTGTTTTGAATTTGATGTAAAATGGTCAGGTTCTGCAGGCCCCCCACATCTCAAAGCCCTCAAGATTTGGATCCCCGCCCCAGGACGAAATGCCTGAGGTGATCCGCACCTTCCCTCTTAGTCCACCGCTGTGCTCATCCACACATGGGTAACATCTCTTTGAATCGCCTGAGTAATGTTAAAGTCCTTTTCTGGCCAGAAAGACCCTCTATGTCAGTCCCTGATACAACAGTGCCAGTAGCAACAGCTGTGTGGCAGCTTGCCATAGGAGAAAATGCAATGGCTTACGACATCCTCCTCAACCCAATACATTCACGCCGTGCTATCTCATGTGTTAAGTGGCTTCATACTGCCAATATCTTTGTAAATTTGATATGATTTTGAAATCAATGAAACAATATTAGGAACCCTCGCAACCCAAAAAGTTTCACTTAGTTTCTTTCTCCCTTTCCAGGGACTTCACTTTTTTGATCAGGCAGCCACACCACTAGCAATGGAAACAGCATAAGCCTGTAACAAAGCGATCACATTATCATTAAATTGACTGATGGCACAAAGTACAGTTCAGTGCAGTTAGCCATTAAAGTTTTTACAAATGACCATTCAATGGTACTACTGAGAAGTGACATTACGACTGTTTTAAAATTTGTTATTGTACAGACATCATTTTATACATTCTTTTCTAGAATAACTGTTTAGAACTGTTTTGTAGACTATTGTCACGTTCATGCTCCAGTAAGCAATGAATTTTCTGTAGGTTTTTCTCAAAAGCAGCAATGCTATTTACAACTTTACTGAAGAGGCTGAGCAGCTGATTTACAATGAGATACAGGCATCCTCAAGCGGATTAAAGAGTGTCAACAGCAAAGATAAATAAATAAAATAATAATAATAAAAATAAAAGAAAGAGGGCAAAGGATTCCTTACTGAATTGTATGTATTGTTTTCACAGACATATTTCTAATACATAAAGGAGACATATATGCTCTGTAGATTACTATGATAGTACAAGTACTTACCTTATTACAGGTGAATGCAGGTTATACAAGTCATAAATGTTTGAAAAATACATTTCTGTCTGTATAAAACTTTCCTTTATCTAAGCTGATTGAACAGTGATACAATAAGGATGCACAAATCATAGTTTAAATACAGGCACAGTACAAGTAATGTCATTAAAATCATTATCTCTCTTTGTTGTTGAGTTTCATTTTGAACACATTGTGGTAAAGCTTTTTAAGGAGTAAGTGCAGTCCACATAAGAGTTACAAATTACATGTATGAGAACTGTGTACTTGGAAATGAAGGAATGTTTACATTTTTACAACAAAATAACAATCTGAAATGCATTAACAGAATCATAAATGATCTATTTAATAGGCCAGAGTGAACACATTTAATTACAAAATACAATTGCAAGGCATGTGGTAGACCTACAAGTGATCAATAAGACAACCTTCCATTTTAAAAGTAAATGCCTGAGGAAACAATATAAATGCTAATTAAGATTTTTTTAGTTTTACTTGTATTCTTCTTCTATAAAGGATTTCATAGCAGCAATGATACAAAAATATGATACATGAAGTCCCTCATCATAACTTATAAGCACCAGTAGTGTGCATAGCACACAGTTCATGGGTATGTGGCAAAAATAGGTAAATGTAGCCACTCTGTACCAAGGCTTGTCAGCCCTAAATGTTAAAGAACTAGACATTTTCAGTTAAGAAATTATTTACAACAAAGGAAATACAGATTGGGAAAAATAATACAAAAAGAAGGATAATTTGCAGCTCACTGTGGAGACATTCATCAAGCTACAACAAGCACATAAAAAACACAGATACATATGAAACTTAAAGCTTATGTGTGAGTTGCAAACTATCCTCATTATATTGTTGAATTCCAACCTGGAATTTCCATTGTTAAAGGAAAAATTAGGAATGTAGCACTGGAGTATAGAGGAAAAGATAAGAAAGAGAAACTAATGGATACAAAGTGAGTAAGAAAGATATCACCAAGGTATTTAAAAATGCATAATCAAATTGCTCTATTTACTCCTTAGTTTATTACCTGGCACCTACATGCTTCCCTTGTCAGGCTTCAGTAGATTGGCAGTGTGTCCCTCCCCGCATACTGTGTACACAATACTCAGAATTTAATCACTCCATATATTCCAATATAGTGTAAGAAAAGACAATCACACAGTATATGGTACTAGCATTCAAGTTCAGATAGGAATACATTAATGACCTAGTTGTGCTTTCAAACTAACTGTTTACCCATCGTCCCCACCTTCACACAAAAAACCACTTGCAACCCCTCCCCAGTCAAACCACTTCATGTGTGTGTGTGTGTGTGTGTGTGTGTGTGTGTGTGTGTGTGTGTGTGTGTGTGTGTGTGTATCCGCGCATGCAGACATCTAGAAAGTAGGGATTGCAATCCAGCAGGATTTTTGCTGGATTGCCTTCAATCCAACGGGATCTTGCAAGATTTTTTAAGTCAATAAATATTCTTTGTTATGACACACATAAAATCACAAAAGTGGGGATTATGGCTGGATTTACAATATCACATGAATGTAGTTTAAGCTAATTGTCTTAATTTTTAAATAAAATAAACAGTAAGAAATGTTATAATTTTATAAATATAAAACAAGAAGTCACTTCTCGTTTTGGAAATATAACCTTAAAAAACAAATAACATCAATAGTTCTATCTCTCAATCTACTTCTTACAGAACTACAGATGTAGCCAGCGGCAGAAAAGGCTCTTTCTGCATCCACACTTGTTGGTTTGGTGGTTAATAAATAGTCATGCAACGAAGTCAAATATTTCCCTTTTATTCCAACAGTTTCAAATGCTAACATCTATTTTTTGTCTTTCTTCATTCCAGCTTTTAGATGTTTAGTATAATCTTCATTGTCTTCTTTCAGCTGCATTTATAATTCCTCTTGTAAAGTTAAATTATTTTACAGAGACTGTTGACTATTATCTGCATCTGTATCATTTCCAAGTTGTACATTTTCAGCATCATCTTTAATGACTCATTGTAAAATGTTTTTCATTTCTTGCCATAACTTATTCTTTCTTGGCATTACAAATGCGGAACTGGGCGTCTTCAATTCTTGGTCATTGGATGCTGCAACTAAATCAATATATAACAAACTTCACTATGCCTTGGATAGCTCATTGCTTAAAATTGTCTCTTGCTCCTCCAGCTTTTCTAAAATAAATCAAAATGTTGTGTCTACTGTTATTAGGGTATGACTCTCTTCTGCACAGTGTTTCGACATGTAATTTAAAGGGTTGCAAACTGTCATTTTTTTATTTTGTACTATTCTTCATCTGTAAATTTTATGTCACATGCTATGTCAATGATAGACTTGTCAGTGCAAACTTTGAGACTATAAAACCTGTCCAACATATCTAGCAAGCTATTCTAGTAAGTGTGGCAATCTAGAATTAAGCTAAATTCTTTGTCCATTTCTTCTTTTACGTATTTTTGCAAATAAATGTCATTTTAGTTGGCAATCCTTTCAAACTTTTTGGATAATATCACTGTAGTCGTGAATCACTTCAGCTGATTTCCTATCAATGATTATGACCAAACCTTGTTCATCACTTATTTCTTCCATATCTTCGTCATCATCATCACCTATAAATCAGTTGATGTCCTTTCTGTAAGTTCTACATCTTTTTCAACTTTATATATATATAATGTCAACCACAGCCAACTACCATTGCGGAACACATTGCAAATCTAGGACAATGCACTGCAAAGTGAATTTAAGGCAGCAAATATGAAAGAACTTGTGCAATTTTATGCTTATGGATCTGCTTGCAAATTCGCAGGCTGTTGCGGGATCCCACAGTTCCTAAAATTATGCTGGATTGCGGGATCCCACATTGCTGGATTGCAATCCCTATTAATGAGTTAAAGTGGTAACTAAAAAGACATTATTGTCCCTGGGCTCATGTGTTCCCTTAGGAACATAGCTACATGTGAGGGGGCTGGAACACCTAATCTCCATAATCACTTATAATTATGGCACAAAGATTATTGTAATGATGAGGGACCAAAAACTAAGTAAGTCCAGTAGTATGAAAGAAAATATTATATGTGGGTGATTAAAGTTTTGTGTTTGAGCTGGTCAAAGGCAATAATATTCCTTGAGGTTCACATGTGGCAGAGTGATGTTACATCTATATTTGCAAGAGAAGGCAGCAGCAACCAGCCAAAGATGGTTGCCCCACTGTTAACATATACTGCAACTGAGCAGCAATCTGTGACATGTTTTCTGTGTAGCAAAGGAATTAATTGCGAGATGACAGCACTGTATGGTGATTCATATTTGTCATTGCAGCAAGTGTTAAAGTGGCATAGGAACTTTAAAAGCAGTGTAACTTCTGTAGGCAGGCTCACCACGTCAACATTGTGTTAGAGGAGCAGCTTGTAAAGGAGAACAAATGTAGTTCTGAACAAAACAGGCACATGTTTGAAGATTAGTATTTGTTCACAACAATTATTCTTCACAATGTACTGCACTCCAATAACGTCTCTGCCAGATTGGTGCCACGTTAGTTGACTGTCTTGAATTTCACATTTTGATGCAAGAATAACTTTTGCGTCATTTCCATGTCCATGGGAAAAATTGTTACTGGTGATGAGACTAAGGTCATCTACCAAAAACTAGAAATGAAAAGGTCAAGCAAGGAATGACTCACAACTCGTCAGCGAAATAAAAAAAATTACGCACTCAACTGTCTGCTGAAAAGGTCATGGTAAATCTCTTTTGGGATTCAGATGGTGTAATTTTGGAGCATAGGGGAGTGACAGTAACCAGTACTGCTTATTCATACATATAGGAAATCAACTTCACCCTGCAATCAGGAGTAAACAATGAGGACTTCTGACTACAGATGTATTGTTACTGCCTGACCATATACAGCCCATAGGTCAGTTTAGACTATTACAGAAATTTAATCTAAATGTTCCTTATATCCTCCTTATTCACCAGAACTGACAGCATGTGTTCCACGCACTTAAAGAAGCAATTGAAGACAGACATTTCAAAAGTTAGAAGAGGTGAAAACAGCAGTGCACAATTGTCTACAAACAACACAAAAAGAATTATTTCATCTTGATATCTAAGCACTCCTGAAGCAACCACTCTTTGTTAACTTCTTTACTCATTCAGTACACAAAATATGTGGTTCCAAAAGATTAACAAGAGAAATGGGTGATGTTTCACCATTCATTATTTCTGCTCCCTCTAAATTTGTTACTGTATATATAGTTAGCTTGCATATTAATATGGTGGGGTATAATTAATGGGAAGAGCAAATGTAACAACAATCTGAATAGCTGAGGGGTTGAGCCATCGACAGGTACACAAGCAAGACTGAAAATGTTGCTTCTCTAGAACTTCAAGAGCACATGTACTTCTGCAAAAATAGATTGTCTCGGCTAACTACATAGTGCAGAGTCCAGGTGAAGTGCCTTTCTAAGCAGGCAATGATTCTCCTATACATCATTCAGATAATAAGTATCTCGTATTTTGGTGAAGCGTTTTATTGTTAAGAGAAGTATAAAATTTCAGGTGGAATTAAACCAACCACATAAAGAGCAGAAGAACCCAATTGCTTTTGTACACAGTTTGTTCCCAGACTTATGAAATTGTTATACTGCTGTAAAACACACACACACACACACACACACACACACACACACACACACACACACTCAAAATAAAGTTTTGGAAAGACAAAACATTTTAGTATATCATACAGTTTGGCAGCCTTTATATATATATAATTTGTCTAAAGTTACCTTTGTTATCATGCTATGGTGATTTACAAATAGCTAGAAATATCATTTACCAACCACGAGTCTGAGGCAAGAACATTACAATATTCAGTCAATTCGCTGCCTTGCACCAGCTAGATGCAACAGATAGTATTAACAACAGAAAGGTCAAAAATATAAAATTTAATAAAGTAATTTTCATTGATCAGAATAATTTTTTCTGGCTGAAAGATAAATAAATTTTTATTAATTGTCTTCCTCTCAGACTGACTTCTAAGAAATGGAATATGACAGATGTTACATTATTCCCGGATGAACACAAAAGCTCAGAATATGGCAACACGTTGATAACATAGCATACTTAGAGATATTGACATCCTGATTAACACGTTATATTCCGATTGCTGCTGTATGCTAGCAGCTTTTAGCCACCATCACCCACAGCTTGCTTGTGAGCAAGGTACAGGAAGCCAATTGATGAGAGAGCACTCACAAGAAAAATGACATCAAACCACCTGTGGTAGAAGTTAAACTGTAGTTCACCCAACACTTGTGTAATGATGATTCGGTACTCTGGAGGCATGTTCATCCGCATCAACAGTACAGAAGACACAAAGTACATACCCTAAAAAATAATAAAACAAAAGCAATATTTTAGGGAAAGAGAACTCAAAGATAAAGACATGAATCACTAATAAAGGTAAAATACAGAATTTTGGACTTTTTCCATACTGCTGATTCATAAAAAGAAACTAAATTATTCATTGACTTTTACTAGTGACAAACATGAATGATGTGTTTGCAGACTGAAACATCATGTAGAAATTTCTTCTCTGCATGCCTTGCTAAGAGTTTCATAAATCTCAAATACTGCCTTTGGCTCATTTATCAATATTCCAGTCTCTTCTAGTGCCATATTATTGCAAACTTGAATGTTTTTATGTCTGCATTATTTTCAATAATTTGAAAACTCACGTTTGCCCAACATAACATTTAAATCTTTTTATTTATGAGCAGTTTTGACATACCTGTGCTGCAACCATCGGATATCAACAGAATTTCACAAACATGCTAGTCACACAGGGATGTTTCATCATCATATAGTAATTGGTAGCCAGGAAAATCAACTTGTATACAAAGCCATAGATATAAAATACAAATCATGTAGTGCTGATGTGCCAGCATACTATTCAGTTGACATCATAATGGCATGTAAGTTAAAAAGATGTATAAGTAATCTTGAGCAAAACTGATTTTCAGATCATTGAAACAAATGAGATCATCCAATTTATGCAATGTCATGAATATATATGCACATTCTTTGTTCACTATATTACAGGCTGTCTTGTTAATTTTACTGGAACCACTTACCTGTTCAGCATAATTTATTTTATTACAATAAAAATATCTGAATCCTATGCGCACGTGCAGAGATTCCAACTTTTGAATATGGCAAATAGTAATGAGACGTAATATGTATGAGCGGGGTGGGAGGCGGAGGGGGGGGGTGTTTGAAGGGTTCCAAGGAGAATAAGTGAATAAAAATGATCAAAATTGTGAAGCCAGTTTTATAACATTGCAGATGATAATATGGTCAGCGTATTACTACGTCGTTCTGATGTGTACAGCAGGAATATGTCTGGCTGGGGAGAGGTGAAGCAAAACTAATTGTTTTCTTCCTCAGAACTGAACATATTAGATTTGGTGATTTCTAGAGATATATAGAAGAATCATTAAAACTTGCACACAACCACAAGATAACGTAAAATTATAACTTACAGAAACAAAGCAGGTTAAGATATTTCGGTGAGTGTGCAGGTTATGAAAGGTTCAAGCCAAGTGACATGACGCATTTTCATTGGCTCTGCTGGATTCCAGAATGGCTCGTCTTTGTGGATTCTTCCCGTATGCCGTATTACGTAGTTTTCGAGTTAGTAGAAGTTACTCAATAGCGGTGATTTTTCCACAAGAACATGCTCGAAGATGCTACTCAGAACCACTTTATTTTTGTCGATGACACCACACGATCGAAATCAAAGGGAAACGAGTTTTGCCAATGGAAAACAAATGACCGATTTGTTATTTAAACCTGAAAATCGGAATCCGAACCACTCCAATCGTAAACTCGTAATTTTAAACAATTTTCGTAACAATTACGATTAAATCGTAATGGTTGGAACCTCTACACGTGACACTTTGCAGTGTTGTAATATCTGTCATCTAGATGGTCCACAAGAACCTATACACCAAAGTCAACAAAATTTCAGTGTGATCATCAAGGAGACAAAGAAGGAAATCCCCTCTCTACATATTCAACAATCACCAAAAGAATCAGATAGCAATATTAATTAAACTCTGACTTCTGTGGATATACTTTTACGTACTTTAGATAGCAACATATAGAATTATTTACATAGGATAGTTCTAAATGAGATCATACAAAACCTTAAATGTTTATTATCTCAACACTGTTCTTCCCATGGAGCTATGTCTGCAGTTTAATTCCTTGCCTCCCTCAATGTACTACTCTCTATTTAAAACTGTATAGGAAAAATCTGCACCCTCAGTCCATTGTTTTACAGAATAAGGTACAAAACTTTACACTTTTGTTACACTTGTTTTTTATTCTAGGGTACGTCTCATTTACAATTTAAAAATTAAAGCTTTCATATCTTCAGACAATGAAAAGCTCAGGATCAAATAGCAACAATATGAAATGGATACATTGAGTATTTTGTCATATGTGTTTCAATCTATCTAATCTAAAGCATTTCAATGAACAAATATGAAGCTGCAGTACGAAGTATATGTAAACCTTGCCTTTTTGAACTAAAACTACACTCCTGTTATGCTGCGATTTATATACTATCCATACAACAAACAACTTTCACTCTGAAGTGGAGTGTGCACTGATATGAAACTTCCTGGCAGATAAAAATTGTGTGCCGGAACCGGGACTCGAACCTGGAACCTTTGCTTTTTGCGGGCAAGCACTCTACCAACTGAGCTATCCCAACACGACTCACGATGCCGCCTCACAACTTTACTTCCACCAGTACCTCGCCTCCTACTTTCCAAACTTCACAGAAGCTCTCCTGCGAACCTTGAAGACTAGCACTCCTGGAGGAAAGGATATGGCTTACCCACAGCCTAAGGGATGCACATCGTAGAGCGCTTGCCTGTGAAAGCCAAAGGGCCCAGGTTGGAGTCCCAGTTCTGGGACACAATTTTAATCTGCCAGTAAGTTTCAAATCAAACTGTAATTTTGTGGTAGATTAAACCAAAAGATTTTTGTTCAAACTTGAACCTTTGAAAAGGTTTGAGGTTGATACTTGGCCTGTCATGTTATTTCAACCATCAGCATCACATGTAATTGTTTCTTCAGGAGAGAGGGTACCAGTTGTATAAAAATACAAGATGTCCATTCAGCTCAGTACCTCAAAATATCGGAACAGTATTTATGAACATATCAATCACTAGCAATTTTCTTAAAAGTACAAGGGATGGACAGAAAGTAAAGAGAACTATTACTTTCCTTCGAAATGACTTTATTTAGAGAGGTACTTATACTTACTTACCTTCAGTATAATTGTCTCTGTTATTTATGATATTTTTCCAAATGTCCAGAAGGTGTCTAACAACAACAGAGATGACATTATCCATGCTATGATGTGGTCAATATGGGCCATCAACAGAAAAAGACATGCAGATATGCAAATGGTATCAACACCTTCTGCACTTGGAAAAAGATCATAAATAATGCGGACAATTATACTGAAAGTGTGTGTAATTATAATAAAGTCATTTAAGAGCAAAACAATAGTTCTTTACTTTTTATCCAGCTCTTGTAAATACAAAATTGCAGAGAGAGCTGGAAAGAGAATGGTGTAAGAATACGGCACCTAGAGCCCACCCTAATTTGGGGAGAGGCAGTTGCAAGTGGCACAGGATGAAATGGAAGAGTGTTTTGGGAGGGAAAGACAGTATATAGACACACACACACACACACACACACACACACACACACACACACACACACACACACTTGCACTGCAAATATTGTGAAAACAGAAAGTATGATTGATGTGCGGTTTTCACAGAATGGACTGGTAGTCAGGGGCTCATATTTTTAACCAACAAACAGATTGTAACATTACTTAGAAAGTGTATTTTTTATCCATACATACAGTTTTTTTTAATGAAACAATGCCTGTAGGCATTAGGGTGCACTAGAATATCAGTAGTGTTTGTTGCAGGAGTCTAATGCAAGTCATTTACGAGATACCGTCTTTTGAAAAGTTCTCACACCACCACTTGTGCAATACCTGTTGTAACACACACTATAAAATAACACAAGGGCAGACACTAGTTATGTGTATTCCAACCAGTAACACGACAAATGACCATCACAGGTTGTGTTCAAAATGACCATCAGCAGCAGAAATACACGCTGTCAGTCTGGTATGGAACGACCGCTGCACACGTGCTAGCATTTCAGCAGATATGTCAGAGCAGGCTGCAGTAATATGTTGTTGCATATCCTCGGGTGTGGTTGGTATGTTCTTGTAGACAGCATTTTTCAGCTTTCCCCACAGAAAAAAGTCTGCAGGCGTCAAATCCGGGGAACGGACGGGCCAAGGTACAGGTCCTCTGCATCCAATCCATTTATTTGGAAACAATTCATGAAGACATGCTGTAGTAATTCGTGCACTATGGACTGGACAGCCATCATGTTGATACCATAGATTCCTCCTAGTCTGCAGAAGAACGTCTTCTATCATCCGTGGAAGATGGTCTGTTAGAAGGCTGCGATACTTGTGTGTGGTCAGTGTTCCGTCTATGAAATACAGGCCTATGAGATGCTAGTTCACTATCCCACACCACATATTTACACTCCATGGACACTGATGGTCCACCTGTCGAAGTCAAGAGGGATTGTCAGCAGATCAATAGTGCATGCTTCTACGATTTACCTGGCCATGTTTGGTAAATTTGGCTTCATCACTAAACAAGATACATGATACATCTGAAGTATCCTGTTGTAAAGCCCACCTACAGAACCTAACGTGATACTCAAAATCGTTTCCATGCAGCTCTTGATGGTGAGAGATGTGATAAGGATGGAACATATGTCAATGGAGAATGCATAGGACACTTGCCTGACTCATGCCACTTCCTCGTGTGATTGTGCAGGAGCTGACATGCAGATCAACTGCAACAGCAGCAATAACATCCATTTCTCCCCATCTGTCATCACTTGTTTCCTTCTGTTACATTGTCTCGTGTTACACTACCACTTTCATGTAACTGGTTGAAGAGGTTGATGAAGAATCAGAGATGGGTGACATCTATTGGGATATCTTGCCGCATACACCACACAAGAACAAACTGCATTCTTCCTACACTCTCCATACACCATGAGCATGTCGGCTTTTTTTGCATTGGTAAAACCCATCGTACACTCACGACCTATCGCTTGGACTGTTACACGCTAACTGACTAGCGAGCCACAGTGCACTCAAGGAACACACAAGCACGCTGTAAGCAAACATATCACCATACCTAGCAACTATGCGGGTTGACTGGCACACATAAATGTCAGTGTGGGAACGTTTCAAAAGATGATATCTCGTAACGACATGCACTAGAAACCTGCAACAAACACTACTGATATTCTAGTACATCCTACTTTCAGTTTCTTCATGTTTACAGGCATTGTTCCATTTAAAAACTGTATGTTTGCATGAAAAATACACTTTCTAAGTAATATTACAATCTGTTTGTTGGCTAAAAATACAAGCCCCTGACTACCAATCTATTCTGTGAAAACCGCACATCAATCGCACTTTCTGTCTCTGCAATATTTGCGGCGCAGGGTGTTAGGTAACTTTTTAGTTTGAAGGTAACAATTTATTAAGGTGAATGCATTGTTGATGGTAATACATTCATAAAAGTCTAAGGAACAGTTACAGCAGAATTGGTCTACAACAGAATTGCTTTCAAAGGTAGCTAATCTTCTGACAGGATAAGATATGCCTAAAACAAAAGTAGAATTTTGTGCTAAGTGTATTCATAGGACAGTTCTTGCGCCTGGATGTTTCAAACACATATATATCACCTATGCACCATGGTTTTAAAGATAGAAGACCCGCATATTTTATATATTGGGCATGTGATGGATTATCACTGCAGAAAGGATGGAATGTAATTTGAGAAAGATAGTCCTCATTTCAGGGCACAGTTAAAGGTGGTCAAAGGCATGGCAGGGGTTATGGTTAATTTGTTCCAATCTATACTGATCTTCAGTAACCCAGGAGAAGGATGAGTGGAGGGTGTGCTCTTTGCAGCTGGTTTGTAGAGTTGTTCAAATAATTAGGAGCATGTATGCATATGGCGTAGAAGATCTGCTGTGAAAGCCTTAATATAACTTTCTGTGCACTGCAGCTGTATTGCACAATGGTGGTTGGGCAGTATATGAAAAGTACTCTGTATGGACAAAGAATAGCACATAGCAAAGTACAGATACTGTTTTGATTCCTTTGTCATATGGCCACATCGTAGAGAACAACTGAATTATTTCCTTATACATCTCTATTCCATACATAGGAACATCAAAAATACTATAAAAATTGAAGTAGATGGTGCACTCCCCTTCTGGGATGTCTTGGTTAAAAGAAGAGCAGACAGCACATTAGGTTACAGCATGTACCATAAGAACATACTCAACGATCTATACTTAAATGCAAACAGCAACAGCACAAAGGAATGGCATGCTCAGAACTTTGGTTCAGACTTGCACCATCTCCAACAATGAGAGATTTAACCAAGAACTTGAACATCTCAGATCAGTGC
Organism: Locusta migratoria; assembly: GCA_026315105.1. Lineage (NCBI taxonomy): Eukaryota > Metazoa > Arthropoda > Insecta > Orthoptera > Acrididae > Locusta > Locusta migratoria. The sequence continues at coordinate 494,518,225 of CM048745.1, read as the reverse complement.
CCAAATAAAAAAAAAAAACTGGATAAACAGAGAGCTCTGCAACCACACTGACAGTTCATTCAGAGGAACAGCAGAGCAACCACAATAGGATAGGTCCATAGCATTTAATCCAATCTGGAAATATAGGCCGAATTCTTCATAAATGTCAAGCAAAGATGGTCTTCAGCCCACCACTTACAACACAGGGACTGCTTGGTAATGTCATTGGCGGTCTTGAAATTCAGAAATCAGGGGGTCCATCAGATCCCCTGTGGATGTGGCATGACTTACATAGGTCATATAGTGCATATGTTTGAAGATTGTTGTGAGGAACATCAATGGCATACTAGACTACAGCAGCCCAACAAGTCAGTGGTCTCTGAAGATTGCCTTTTGGAATTGCAGAGAATGATTTATGACCAGGTCAAGATTCTGACACAGACATCCAACTACTGGAATTGTGTCGTGATCAATGAAGATAGTAGCTACATTCATAGTAAGGCCCAGAAACCCACTTTGAATTTGATTACGAAGAGGAAGAAGACACTGCATGATGAACTGACTTCGAGGACACGCTAAGCAACAGTCGAGATGCTGCCAGAATGCACCTCTGGGCATGGACCATGGTCAGAATGACTTGATGATGATGAGAGAAGCAGAAGAGATGCTGGATGCCTCACACCAAGGTGGACTGCATTTGGAACACACAGTGAGAGGATGGAAGACAGACAGGGGATAAAAGCCTGACACCGGCTCCACGGTGGTCAGTTTGTTGGCACACCTTATGATGGCAATGTGGTCGCTTGGTGAAATATTGTGCCAACTGGACACTTGACACCTGACTGTTCACCCATGAACTCTTTTGTTACAGATACTGTTGATCGTTGGTGCAGATCAAGAAAATAAGGTATTCTCTAGGTGGCTCATATGTAAGTTGGTACATTAGTGTGCTGTGCGAGTGCCTTTGGTCAAGGGTAAAATTTGTTTGTATATTTTTCCCTGAAAGGAAAAGTAATTGTGCTTTGATAAATGCATAAGAATGTGGTGGCAGCTGAGCATTGGAATAGAAGGTGGTTAGTACCAAAAAGGCCCTGACCATTAGCAACGTTATAGCACTAGCCTCCAAACCTAATTCACAAATGATTACCTAAGACATACTCACTCATGCTTCCAATCCAGCAATGAACCACTCTCTTCCACCCACCTGTCCCCTTCCCCTCCTTGACCCCATAATTGAAAATGTTATCCAGAGACATTTTGAGCACTTTTTTATCTTTGACATTGTGAAACATATCTCTTCTACTGCAAGCTCTTTGTTTTCCATATTTTGGAAGAAGGTAGTATGGATCAAAACAACAACATGTCTAGTACACAGGACTCTAAAAAGCATATCTTAACAGCTAAAAGCACATCTGCCTCTCCTATACTGTGAACACATCTTTCCTACTGGTCAGGTACTCATAGCTTTTAATTTATACTTTTTAGAGTCCATGTTTATTGGATTTGGTCCATACAAACTCCTCCAAAAATATTGAACACAAAGAGCCTGCAGCAGAAAAGATTTGTTTCACAGAGTTAAAAATAAAGAAGTACTCCTAGTTTAACAAAATGACATTTCCACAAATGGGCTCCTCATGAAAATATTATGGACTCATTCATTTCTACAAGTCCTCAAAGTTTATTGTAGGAATTTCCAAACATCTTATCTGACCATTCAGCATGTCCTATTCCAGTTCTATGACAGGTATTTCCTAACTTGCAAAATCACCTGAATAAGCATTTCTCATACAAGTTCTATTGAAACTACCATCTAACCTTACATGGGTATTATCCTTACAAAACAGCCTTCAATTCTACAGTCTTCCTGAAATTAATCTCACCTACCTGTATACTTATCCCCATGGTTCATCCTTCCGTCCAGTAATCTACACTACAACCGTTCTCTGCAATTTGTTCCCCAATCCACTCCTCCACTATATCATGTGCTGTATTTAGATCTGTTGTTGTTGTGGTCTTCAGTCCAGAGACTGGTTTGATGCAGCTCTCCACCCTACTCTATCCTGAGCAAGCCTTTTCATCTCCTCATAAGAACGACAACCCACATCCACTTGAATCTGCTTACTATACGCGTCTCTTGGTCTCCCTCTGCGATTTTTACCCCACACACTTCCCTCCAACGCTTAATTCACAATTCCTTGATGTCTAAGAATGTGTCCTACCAATCTATCCCTTCTTTTAGTCAAGGTATGCCAGAAATTTCTTTTCTCCCCAATTCGGTTCAGTACCTCCTCATTAGTTACGCGATCCACCCACCTAATCTTCAGCATTCTTCTGTAGCACCACATTTCAAAAGCCTCTATCCTCTTTCTGTCCACACTGCTTATCAGATCTACACTACATAAATACTCTGGGTCATTCCATGTCAAATTGCCTAATTTCGGAACATTTTCCTGCTCTACCATCACAGATTTCGATGAAATTTTTAATGAATATTCGCACATGAGCCCAATGAGGATTGGTAAATTTTAAGGCTTGTCAAAGCAATAATGTCCCATATATAGTCAGTTGTTTGACATCATGTGTGACTTCGCGCAGGGTGAGCGTGAATTTTTGAAGACTTTTAGTTGTTAGAACTCGGGCAATATTTCGTTGAAAGAAATTACATTTGGCCAGAAAAAATAAGCCAAAGTTGCTAAAAAAAATCAGCGCCCATAGAAACTTATATCTCGGGGACTAAAGCTATCGCAAACATGAAACTTGGCAGGTGGTAACCTAACAATACAAGGTTCTCAAACACAAAGTTTCATTTAGGTATCGCTTTCCAATACTGAATTAATTAACTGCAAAGTTGAAGATTTTAGAAAAAGATCAAAAATGGGATAATTTTTTATCTTAATTTTGCAAAAAACAATGTTCTATAAACTTTAAAAACTGGGCTGACTAGAAAGACCATTATTTTAACTGCACAAAAAAGTGTATTTGATCATCCAATGTGCGCTAACAATGCTAGATAATTTGAATCAAAGTTGAATGCATAAATCACAGTACGAAAAAAGTGTTAAACTTTGGATTCTTATATCTGTTAAACTAAATGCATGATGAACATGAAATTTTGTACTGCATAGGATGACAGCACAGGGATGTGGCATAAAAAATTTAAGCCTCCTACTATTTTCCAATATTCTAAAAAATTGTTGTAAACGTGACAGTTTTTGTGAGAAGGTGGAAACAGGGTATATTCGACTCTTCTTTTAGAAATATCAGTTTCTAGTAAAGGTTTGAAACCAGACTCATATGAAACAACATATTTAAGGAACCACAGACACATGAGTTTTATTCCCAACATTGATGAACAATGCTACATAAATTGAAGCAAACTAGGCAGAAAAATAGCGCTGCAAAAACGGTTTTACCTTTGCGTTTTTATATCTTTAATGAAAACTACGATAAGTGAAATTTTGCACAACAACTTTGTAACATAAGGTTTTCCAGTGTAAAATATGATTATGTACTGCTTTCCTGATTTCTACACAAATCAGTTCAAACTTTTGATTTTCGTAAAATTACAAATGTGTATCTCATTTAATTTGCTTTTTGATAATTTGTTTCTCATAATTTAATTGAATCCATTCACAGTTGGAATGAGCATGTTATCAAGCATTCAGAAAATCATGTTTGGTTTTCCAATGTGTGCTAACAAAACCTGAAAATGATGGACAAATTTGAGGGAATCTACCATGTCAACAGGCTACAATGTAGCAACCTGCACCCGTGTTACGTTGCATGTGGTTTTTATTTTTAAATCGATATGTAATTTCTCACAATATTGCCTTGCACTATCTCATACAGGTTGAGGTATTTTTCTTTGTGGTGCAGGCAGACTTGGACATTATCCTTAAGCTCGATCTCTGATCGTAGAGCAACAGGTAGTTTTTGCTCTACTGAACAACTGTCCACAGATTCGACACCAATTATCTTCGAATAGAAGTTGCCCTTGTGGCTTTCAGGATGACTTCTTTCTGAACATCATTCATCGATAAACTTACATCCATTTTAAACAGAAAGTATTTCATCTAAATTTTACAATAGTTTGTAAGGACCGCTATTAACAACACATGAGCTTAGAACCGGCACGTCACTGCAGGCAGTGCTGGTAGGTCAACTCAAAAACCTACTGTGTCTACTATTCTCCACGTTCAGGGGACAGGGTTGTAAAATGGTCGTTTAGCTGGGGTAGGCCTGGATAAATGCAAAGCCAGCATAAGGCAGCAGGTGAGGGTGACTGCAGAACCTTAGTTCCGTGGTTGAGTCTAGGTTCATCACAATAAAGTGCAATATAACTTTTCAATACAAAAATAAAAAAATACATGCAGCAAAACATGGACAACAGATTGCTGCATTGTAGCCTGTTTACGCGGTTTATTCCTTCAGATTTGTTCGTCATTTTCAGATTTTGTTAGCACATATTGGAAAACCAAACATGATTTTCTGGATGCTTGATAACATGCTCATTCCAACTGTGAACAGATTCAATTAAATTATGGAAAACAAATGATCAAACAGCAAATTAAATAAGATACACATTTGTAATTTTCCGTAAATCGAAAGTTTGAACTTATTTTTGTAGAAATCAAGAAACCAGTACATGATTGATATTTTACACTGGGAAACCTTATGTTACTAAGTTGTTGTGTGCAAAATTTCACTTATTGTAGTTTTCATTAAAGAGATATAAAAACCCAAACATAAAACCTTTTTCACAGCACTATTTTTCCACCTAATTTGCTGCAATTTATGTAGCATTGCTTGTCAATGTTGCGAATTAATCCCATGTGTCTGTGGTTCCTTAAACCATGTTGTTTCATATGAGACTGGTTTTGAAGCTTTACTAGAAACCGGTATTTGTAAAAGAAGTGTCGAATATACCCTATTTTCACCTTCTCACAAAAATTGTTATGTTTATGACTATTTTGTAGAATATTGGAAAATAGTAGGTGGCTGAACTTTTTATGCCACATCTCTCTGCTACCAACCTATTACATACAAAGTTTCATGTTCATCATGCATTTAATTTAGCAGATATAAGAATCCAAAGTTTAACACTTTTTTCATAGCATGATTTAAGCATTCAACTTTGATTCAAATCATCTAGCATTGTTAGCCCGTGTTGGATAATCAAATAAACTTTATAACACAGTTAAAATAATGGTCTTTCTAGTCAGCTCAGTTTGGTAAGTTTTATAGAACACAGTTTTTTGCAAAATAAGGTAAAAAATGCCATGTTTTTTATCTAAAATCTTCAACTTTGCAGTTAATTAATTCAGTATTGGAAAGCGATACTGAAACAAAACTTTATGTTTGAGAACCTTGTATTGTCAATTTACCACATGTCAAGTTTCATGTTCATCATAGCTTTAATCCCTGAGATATAGGATGCCAAACTTTGATGTTCTTTTGGGTGCTGATTGTTTTGAGTAAGCAAATTTGACTGAATTTTTCTGGCTGTATATGGCATGTAAAATTAATATTCCCAAGAGAATACATACAGTTGTACAAGATGGCCAAATGTCATTTCTTTCAACGAAATATTGCCCGACTTATAACAACTCAAAGTCTTCACTGTATGTAGCTTCACTGAGGGCCCGAGATATAATAAGTTATTGACATTATCTTCAAAAATTCATGCTCGCCCTACGCAAAGTTGCGCAACTGACTATATATGGGACAGTATTGCTTCGACAAGCCTTAAAATTTACATACAATTTCAAAAAAAATTGTGATGGTCGAGCAGGGAGTGCTAGGTAAGTTGACGTGTAATGACCCCTCTGAAAATCATGTTGAAGTGCATGGCAGAGGGTTATTGAATCACTTTTATAATAGTTCTCTACCGTTTCATTCTCTAATAGTGCACGGGAAAAAGGAACACCTCTTATTTTATTATGATGATCATATTTCCTATGTAGGTGGATGCCAACAAAATATATTACATTCAGAAAAGAAAATTGGTGAAATAAATTTCACAAATAAATCTTACCACAATGAATAATGCCATTCTTTTAATGATTTCCACCCCAACACATGTGTCATTTCTTTGACACTCACTCCCCTATATCGCAATAATGCAAAACGCACTGAACATTCTCTATATCATCTATCAGTCCCAATTCATGGGGATCCCACAGTGTGCAGCAATACTCCAAAATAGGATGCTCAAGTGTAGTATAAGCATTTTCTTTAGTAGACTGTTGCATCTTTTATTCTGCCAACGAAATGTAGCCTTTGGTTTGCCTACCCTACAATATTTTCTGTGTGTTCTTCCCAATTTATGTTGTTTGTAATTATTATTCAAGAGAGTGCAGTTTCCAGTGAGAGTTGAATTTTCTACTATGACCAATAATCGCAGGACAAGCTGTTAAATACTGCAGAGTAGATATGACATCTCCATGTTTCTCACATGGACAACTTTATGCTCAGGACTGGGCTCACCAAAGAATTTATTCATAGTAGATCCTGGACAAGTAACCAGAAGTATTGATTACAATCAAGTTTTGAATTAAATGAAGGTATGAATGTTAAATGAAGGTATGAATGTTAAATAACACCTGTATGCAAATGACTACCTTCCTTTGTTTTGATACTGTACTTATTATTTTGTCCATTATGCAAGACAGCCTTATTTCTTAAACATTCCTTCATAAATATAACATGATTTTAGAAAAAAAGGAGATGGACAGAGAGAAAGAAAGAGAAGGGATAGCAAAAGTACTAGCTCACGGTGTAAACAAATACCCAGGCAATGCTGCATTTTCAGCTAGTCTTTTATAAAGATATGTTGCAGTAGGAGCATTGCATTATTATAAAGATAAGGAACAGAAAAGGCCCTATATCACTTCCCTGGGGAACACCAGATATCAATTCTGCTTTAGCCAATGACTTTTCATCAATTATAATGTAGTGTATGCAGCTTCCCTTGTCACTTGTCTCACCAGTTTTGTCTTACAACCGCTCCCTCCCTTATTTCAACAACCATTGCTGCCAGGGCTTCTAATTGTTCCTCCCACCCATTCCACTTAATTAGAATCAGTCACACTGCAACAGCAGGACAATACAGCAGGACAGCTCTCTCTCTCTCTCTCTCTCTCTCTCTCTCTCTCTCTCTCTCTCTCTCTCTCTCTTTGTATTTTGTAATCTGTTTGCTGTAAGGAATGCTCTTTAAAGTTTAGCTACTTTTATTGTCTTCTTATTTAAAAATAAAATCTCTCTTTAAAAAAATGAAGCATTTGGAAAGTTCTGACTTACCATTATCTGAGCAAGAATGAGAACAATTATGTTTGATGACTTGCTGCTGGATATAGCATAAAAGAACTGTAAAACAAAAATATATAATTAATATCATTGCTATAATACATTTAAAATTTTTATGTCATTTTCAAGAATAGTGTTTTGAAGCTTGATGAAAAACTATTCTTTTCTTTAATCAGCCATGATTTTAGAAAAATAAAAAATGATGATAACTCTTGGCCTTTCACATCAATCACAACAACTTACAGTCACAAATCTTAATAAAGTTAAACTTTAAAATCTAGTACTATACCTTTGTAAGTGTCAGAAGAAGACCTCTAATAGAAGTGACCACAATGCAGCCCACGAGAAAGAATGAAATATGTTGTGACCAGAAAGTCACATCAATATTAATGCCCACCCAATGCACAGCAATTTCAATGCCTCTGGTTACTGGATCTTTCTTTCCAACTCTGTCAAAAACTATGTTGATAGTTGACTGTAAAAATAAATTAAATATGGTATTACAAAATAAATAAATAAATAAAGACTTACCAGGCAAAAAGGCACCCATTCACTGACACACACATAAATAAAAACACACACACACACACACACACAAACTGAGCATTTGAAACCCCAGGTTACTTTTTCAGAAAAAGAGCAGGGAAGGAGAGGGGAAAAGGAAAGGATGTGGTTTTAAGGGAGTCATTCCAATCCCAGGAGAGCAAGGACCTACCTCAGGAGAAAAAAAGGACAGGTGAACAAACACATACACACATACATACACATGCACACACACCAAGGCAGACATATGGAACAGGATTGTTTCCTTCTACATCACAAAAAATTAAGAGATTGACTGATAGTTCAAAAGATCCATACTTATACAATTATAAGCAATACAGTGAATGATGATGATGATGATGATAATCTTTACTGTATTAAAATCAACATTTTTAATTGTAACAATGCCAACATGACATACATATAATTAATATACCCATCAAGTATACCATTTCATATTCATATATAAACATTTACTACTACTAATGTATTTCAGTACATAAAAGTAAAACTAACTACACTGAAACTCAGAAATATTTGAGTGAGTATAAACGTCTTTCAGTTAACAAGTGTTTCAACTTGCCTTTAAAAACATTGTCAAGGAGTTGCTTTATATTATTCAGCAATGTACTATGGAACTGTTCCCCAACTTTGTGGGGACTGTGATCCGTAAGTATCCCATCATAATCACATTTGGTTCATGTAGTGTTAATTATGAACATCTCTTTTCATTAGACTTGTTTTATTGTTCTCTTATATAAACATCATAGTGTTAAGGAAATACAGTGAATACACAGTCAGTTATTACTTTTTGAAGTATTTGTTGGACTGGCATTTGCTTATAAATTGCTGGCCTACCAAAATAAAACACTCTGAAGGAAGGAAGCAACAAATTAGGGGGAAAAGAAACAATGAAATCAGGTGAAGTTTGTGGTGACAGGAGATACACATGATCAGCATTTCAGTATAGGTGCTTCTCAAGGACACCCGTAGTGCCACTTACAAGCACTATATAAATGTGGAACATATGGCCAAGTGTACGTACTGTAATTGTTCTTTTGTGTGGTTGTTTCACCTAAACAGCTTCAGAATGCCTCTTAGGAGACAGAGGCATGCATGTTTCAAGCATGTTTTAGAGTTTGGCTGAGGAATAATATTTGCCTATTGGGATTGCCCAAGGTGAAGGAGTAGCCTGTCCGATTCATAATGAAAACATCCTATGTCCCGGATTCAAACCTTGGCACTGCTTAAGCTTTGAATGAAAATCATTAGTAATGTTGATTGATGGCTTTCACAATTCAACATTCTGTCAACAACCTCATAAAAGAGAGCGGAAGAGTGGACAGAGGTTCAGATCACTTGGACTGCAAAGCTGCTCCATACAGGTAGAAAAATCAGCAATGGTCAATGGCATAAAGATGCAGACGGAATGGAAATCACTGAATTAAAGACAAAGTTTATTCACAGGAAATGTGGCCTAAAATTGAGAAAAGTCATTTCATTGGCAAAAGATTCCATAATAGCCCCCTATTCAGACCTCCAGGAGAGGAATTCAAAGGAGAGGTGACAATGAGAATGATAACATTCCTCAAGTCAGAGCATGAAATGACAGAAGTTTCAAAATAGCATTGGAAGACTAATAATCTGAATTTCTGGTCAGACAAATTTAATGTTACGTCAACAGCAGCAGAAGATGGCAAACAGGGTAGAATATTTTATGAATAGGAAAGTAGGACAGAGAGTGAACTACTGAGAATAGTTCAATGACAGCAGATCTGACACCAAAAAAATTAGTTCAGATGTATGTGCTGAAGTTTGAAGCAAAAGATGAAGAGGTAAAGAAAATATATGAGGATATAGAAAATGTTCGATTAATGATGGAAATTCTCCTCAGAGATGATAAATTATTTTTTTAAAGAGATAGATTGGCTGGCCAGTACTTACCTTTGTGCTGTACCGCCAATAGTGACACAAATGAAGAAAAAAGAAAAAGGACAAGCTTTTGGAACACAGTTCCTTCTTCAAGTGGGAGAGAAGGGAAGAAAAGAAGAGGATTGCCTTTTCCTTCCGTTTCCATCCTTTTTTCTTCCCTTCTCTCCAACCTGAAGAAGGAATTGTATTCCAAAAGCTTGTCCATTTTCTTTTTTTCTTTTTTCTTCATTTGTGTCACTATCGATGGTACAGCACAAAGGTAAGTACTGGCCAGCCAATCTATCTCTTTTGAAAGATATAGAAAATGTATTTGCTATGTACAGGAAGACAAAAATCTAATATTCATGGGAGGAGGGGTGATTGGAACACTGTTGTAGGAGAAAGTACGAAGGTATAGAAGGATTGTGGGAGAATATGGCCTTGATAGTAGAAATGAGAGAGAAGAAAGACTAAGCAAGTTCTAAGTTCTGTGATAAATATTGGATGGCTGTAGGAAATACTCTATTCAAGCCTCACAATAGACGATGATATACTTGTAACAGACCTGGAAACGTGGAAAGTTCCATATGGATTATATAATAGTCAAACACACATACCAAATTTACATATCAGACTGTCAAGCATACCCAAGTGCTATTATAGACTCAGTTCACAATTTAGTAATGATTAAGAAGTTTAAGAGAATCATCCAAAAGAACAGGTGTGGAAGGGAATGGGATTTTCAAGGTAGTGGGGAATGATGAGACATGTTTGAATTTCAGTACAGTTTAGATAGTGCTATAAAGAACATTAGAGTAGACAGTTCAACTGAAGGCAACTGGATATCTCTGAAATAAGCTGTCATAAATGTTGGATAAACATATATAGGAACAAGGAAAGTAACTAAATAAACAATGAGTAACAGAATAAACACTTCAGCTGCTCAATGAAAGAAAAAGGCCTACAAAAATACACATGGAAGGTTAGAAATACTTGTTTATCTGTCCTTTTTCCCCTAAGGTAAGTCCTTCCACTCCCAGGATTGGAATGACTCCTCAGCGCTTTTTCACCTGGTTAAACCATCTCATAGTTTTTATACATATTTTTCCTACCAGGAATGTTTCCCTCTACAATATAAACTAGGAATGAAATAAACAGGAAAGGCAGGGAAGCTGAGGAGAAATGACTATGAGAAAAATATAAAGAAATCAAAAATGAAATGATTATTGGTAGGCCTGACTCAGGAAAGTCAAAAGAACCTTCAGTTAAATTGAAAGCAAGGATTAACAACACAATGGAAATTTCACTGTTAAACAGAGGGGAGAGAATGGACAGGTGGGAAAAGTACATTGATGGCCTCTATAATAGGGGAAACTTGTCTAATGGCATGCTAGAAGAAGAAGAAATTATCGTTGACATGGAAGACGCAGGGGATCCATATTAGTGTCAGAATTTAAAAGAGCTCCAGAAGACGTGATACATAAGAAGACAGAAGGCTTAGATAATATTCCTTGGGAATTTATAAAATCATTGGGGGAATTGGTAACTAAATGAATATTCAATGTGATAAGTAGAATCTATAAGATTGGAGAATTTTGGAATATGTCAACTATACACTTCCAAAGATGAAACAATGGAAATACCTTAAAGGATTCAACAATATTTTTGGAAAGGACAGGTTGCTACTCTCTCTCTCTCTCTCTCTCTCTCTCTCTCTCTCTCTCTCTCTCTCTCTCTCACACACACACACACACACACACACACACACACACAAAAACCCAACTGCCGTCTCCGGCTATTGCGGCTGAACTGCAACAGACAGCAGACAGATGAGGCGAGAGCAACTAGTGGTGAGAGGGAAGCAGGAAGGGAGGGAAGGGATGCCAATGGGGATGGAGCAATACATCAGTGCTGTCTCACAGATAGGAAGGGACTGGAGTATGTGGCGGAAAAGGAGATGTAGGTAAGCTGGAGTGTTGGTAGGAAAAGGAAGGGGAGAGGAGATGGGGGGGGGGGGGCAGGACTAGCAAGCATTCCCACCTGTGCAATTCAGACAAGTTGGTGTTTGTGGGGAGGATCCATATGGCACAGGCTGAGTAGCATCATGCAGTGTTGCATGTTCTGCAACAGGATGGTCCAGCTGTCGAATGACAATGGTCATTCAATCGCACAGACATCTTGTTGCTGGTCATGCCCACGTAGAAAGCTGCACAGTGTTTGCAGCTCAGTTTGACTGCTATCAAAGGTTGCCCTGCCTTTTTTGGGACAGGCAATGCCTGTGACAGGACTGGAATAGGTGGTGGTGGGATGGTGGATAGGACAGGTTTTGCATCTAGCTCTATTGCAGGGATATGGGCCATAGAGTAAGGGGTTGGGAGCAGGGAAAGAGTAGAGATGGACAAGGATATTACGTAGATTTGGTGGATGGCGAAATACCACTGTAGGGGAGGGGGGGAAATTTTGGGCAGGCTATTTCTCATTTCAGGACAGGATGAAAGGTAATTGAAACCCTGGTGGAGAGTATGGTATAACTGCTCTAGTCCTAGGTGGTATTGGGTGACGAGAGGGATGCTATGAGTGGCCGGACAGGACAAGGTTTGGTGGGTAACTGCAATCAGTGAAAAGGCCTCAGTGAGGCGTTTGGCATATTTGGAGAGGGATTGCTCATCACTACAGATGTGACGGATGCTGGTTCCTCATCCCCACCACTGGTTGCTCTCACCTCAGCTGTGCTGTCTGTTGCAGTCCAGTTGCAATAGCCAGAGATGGCAGTTGTGTGTCTGTGTGTGTGTGTGTGTGTGTGTGTGTGTGTGTGTGTGTGTGTTCTCTGTGGCAGATCAGAAAGTGGTCAAGTTGAAACTGGACAAGGGAGTCAGCATTAAGGGTTTATGCCTGTGGCAGGAAGGTACCTGCCAATTGGTTGGTGTCAACAACACCAGCATCTTTGGTGCTTCAACAATTGCTGAGCAAGCATAAGTGGGCAGTCCAGGGCTCAACACCCCTAAATGACCAATAGACACAGCAACCAACAGTGCAGTCCTGCCACATACTTCTCTCTATCAAACACTACAGTTGTGGAGCCCTTGTCCACTGGGAGAATGATAATGCAGCAATCTCCTTTCAGATCTTGGGTGGCACAAGATTCAGCTGGGCTGATGTTGGGAGTACTTCATATGTTACTCAGGAAGGAGTGGGGGGAAATGCTATATGTGAGGAATTCCTGTAATATTCCTACAAGGGATGGTTTTGGTGAAGAGGAGGAGGATCCCTTTGGGAGGGTGGACAGAACTGTTCAAGTCAGTGTTCGACACTGACTCTGTTTCCTGGGTGTTGTGACTAGGTGCTGAGGTAGTATTTACAGTTGAGACTGCAGGAGAACGAGAGGAGATATTTGACCAGGGCAGTGTGGTTTAATTTAGATGTGGGACTGAAGGTTAAGCCTGTTGACAGGAGAGATATCTCTGGCATAGAGAGGCACTTAGATGAGAGGTTAAGGATTGAAATTGGATTGGGATTCTTGTTGGTGTTAAGTGGTGTTTGCATGTGGTGATGGTTGTGGTAGGTTTTAGGTGGGGCAGGTGCTGGGATTGGAAGATTCAGTAAGGAAGCCAGGCTCAGTTTGTTGCCTATGAGGGGGAGTTGTTGAGGGTGTTGTTGTGATGGGAAACTATGGATGATGGGAAGAGGAACACCACTTCGGAGCAGGTGAACTGGCAGGGTGGATAGTTTTCTTAGGTGCCGTGTGGCATACAGTTTGAGCTCGTAGTAGGCTTGTTGTATTATGGTTCTGAGTGTGTCGATTGAACCAGGTGCTGAGAGGAGAAGGATTTTAAAGAGAGACAGGTGCTGTTGTGAGTGGTGGTACCTAATGGTTCCTACCTCAGTAACCAACCCCAGTGTAAAACCTGTACCATTCGTCCTCACACAACCACTTACTCAAGCCCCACCACTGGAAAAGCCTATACCATTCAAGGTAGGGCCACATGCAAAACAACAAATGTCGTTAACCAACCAACATGGGTTCACTGCACAGCCTTTTATGTTGTTACGACTACCAACAAATTGGCTATCACGTGAATGGTCACAGATGGACTGTTTGCCTGTGGGACAATCAGTATCCTGTGGCAGAGCATGCCCTCCAACATGGCTCCAGGGAACTTGGTGTGTGTTACACAAGACGGACTATCTGGAGGCTCCCACGTAGCACTCGAGCCTGAAAGCTACGGGTTTGGGAACTTGCCCTCCAACACATCCTCTCCTACCACCAACTTCCTGGTCTAAACATACACTAATCTCTCCTCCTCTGCCATCCTAAACTTATTTATTCATTAGTCATTACTCACCCTCCCTTGTGTGTGTGTGTGTGTGAGAGAGAGAGAGAGAGAGAGAGAGAGAGAGAGAGAGAGAGAGAGAGAGAGAGTTTGTAATCTTCCCTTAATTTGAACTGTTTATCAACACTCCTTGACCCCCCCCCCCTTTCCCTCCACTTCTTGATCTCTTTGGTTCGCATTGGCATGGCTCAGAACTTATCATGCAACATCTCTGACATCTACATTCATTCCCTACATCATGACATGGGCTGTGAGTAATCTTTCCCTTCTGTCCCCTTTCTCTTCCCTCCTCTCCTGTCTGAAGAAGGAAATACTCGTTTCCAAAAGCTAGTGGAAACATTTCATTTTGTCACCATTTGTGTCTTGTGGTGGTACCAAACTAAAGTAAGTACTGGCCATCCAATCTCTTTTGAAAAATATTTTTGCTTATGATTATTGTTTGTTGTGAAATGTGAAATAAAAAGGGCAGACCTATTATTCAGAATAAAACACTTGCCAGACAAGGAACTGCAAGTGAAGTGACTAGTTGTTGTGGCAGTTTGCCAATGGCAAATGTTTTGGGTGTGTTGTTGAGCACTCCGATTGGAGGAAAGCAACTCCAGCACATGAATTGTCAACTACCAAGTAATTTTAATCAGCCTACAGAGAGCGTAATGGACCTATTCATATCAATTTATCTTTGTTACAGAACTTGTGCAATTTAATTGTGACTGCTATATTTACTGGTGTGTAACAAGCCAATTTATAATGAATATCAAAGATATATTTTACCTGATTCTTTGTGAGTGTATTATTTCTGACTGTGATTCATTTCTAATATGAACAGATTAGATTAGATTAATACTTGTTCCTTAGATCATGTATACGACATTTCGTAATGATGTGGAATGTGTCAGTTTAGTAAATTTGTCTATACTTGACAGTCTATATTTTAAGGATTTTTCTTAATTTTTCTTTTAAGTTTTATCTAAAAATTCATCTACATTGTAGAAGGAGTTGCCATTCAGAAATTCCTTTAATTTCTTTTTAAATACTAGTTGGCTATCTGTCAGGCTTTTGATGCTACTTGGTAAGTGACCAAAGACTTTTGTGGCAGCATAATTCACCCCTTTTTGAGCCAAAGTTAGATTTAACCTTGAATAGTGAATATCATACTTTCTCCTAGTGTTGTAGCTATGCACACTGCTACTACTTTTGAATTGGGTCGGATTGTTAATAGCAAATTTCATGAGTGAATATATATATTGTGAAGCTACAGTGAGTATCCCTAGATCTCTAAATAAATGTCTGCAGGATGCTCTTGGGTGGGCTCCAGCAATTATTCTGATTTCACGCTTTTGTGCAATGAATACTTTTTTACTCAACGTTGAATTGCCCCAGAATATGATACCATATGAAAGCAGTGAATGAAAATAGGCGTAGTAAGCTAATTTACTGAGATTTATATCACCAACATTGATGTTTGGACATTACTAACAAAGTACAGATAGTGATACCAACCGTACATGGGTAAAGCTTGGTGCATGAAAGATGTTGCCACCAGAAATTACTGAATTCATGGATCATAGATGTATTGAGACTTCACAAATTGCAGACTTTTTCTCATGAACGTAATTCAACATTTTATGTCCGAATTATCTATGGTTCTATCGCTTATAAGCTACATCTTTTTCTACACAACTTAAAGACACCTAATGATAATGGTGGATACTTGGTGTACCACTACAACTTCTTCCTTTCCTATTCCAGTTGCAAATCCTTTATGAGAAAAAATGACTGCAGATATACCTCCGTATTGGCTCTAATCTCATTATTTCAGTATGAGGGATGGAACTTAAATAGAGGCAATACTTCTGTGGAGAGACTATGCAATGGAATCTACTATTGTTGCTGATAACACACGTTGTTGACATACCTACCTTACCTCCGAGCAAATGGATTCACCTGTCCCACATCACCGGCATGCACACAATTGAGGGAAACACAGTCACTTGTGAGTGAGTGGTCTAACGTAATGGCGTCACTATGGTTTTGAGACACGAACATCGGATTTGGATCACAGTATTACTGTTCATTTTTGGAGCATCAGCTCCAACCAGCTTTACAAAAGACGTGTCAACACTCTCTACACGGGGGGCCTGTGTCCACTACATTCTGCGTCCCATGGACATACAGCGTGAGCTGATTGCACATGATCAATGATTTTGGAACCCATGTTGATTCCTACAAACGAGATCTTCAGCCTTCAGAAAAGTTATAATGTACAAGCATAAAATATGTTCCAATATTCAACATCACAGTGATATCAGAGATAAAAGCTTATATTTTTGTACATCTGATGTAGTCATTATTGGAACAGAGCAGGAATGTAACCTTCCGTCAAACCGTTGTGTGTAATGTTTTGTAATCCAACTTCTGTGCAACTTTGACAGTTATTTAAAAACTGGAGTTACTTTACTTACAGTATAAAAAACAAAACACAACACTTCAGCAAAGGAATTACAATTCAGCTCATATTCTGAATTAACTGTTTGAATACTATGTTTATGATACTTCATGTGCAAATAAAGTCTTATGTTACTTTTATAACTTCTGATTGTGAACATACGGGTAGACCCACATTTCCACCAAGAACACAGATGAACAGTGAGTATGAAATGACTTAACATCAGCATTTGCAGCCTTTGAATGTTTTGAAATTATGGATTTTTGGGCATAAGTATTACATCTCACACTATTATTATTACATTAATAATAATAATTAGAAAGCTTTTTTGGAGGCATGCTACAAAGCACGTTCGACTACAGTGCAGACTATTTCAAAGCCCACCAACAGTACTCCAAATGTCTGCCAGAGGTCTCGCTCATTGCTCAATAAAGCTACCGCCACAATGCCTAGTGGTGAGTGGCGAGCCGAGCCGAGGCAGGGGCAGCTGTGTCAGCAGTCTACGCTCAGACTTAACAAGGTGAGCCTCGTATGTTGATGTGTGCGTTACTGCATTAATTGGTGATGAGTTTGACGTTCCACATGTCTCTCGCTTGCTCGTGTTCTCCGTATGGGCTTATGGAAGGAAGGAAGCTAGCTTAGGGTTTTACGTCCCGTCGACAGCGTGGTCATTAGAGACGACGGGCTTATGGACACCAAGGCTGTCATTCAGGCTCTTCTCGAGCAGCAGATAGCTTTTACATCTGCTAACACGACACTTTCCAACAAGTTGTCTGCTAGGGTATCTACACCGACGATGTTTTCGCCCCCGTTTCCTCAGTATGACAACTCGGCTGAAGACTGGGACGCATATGAGAAGCAGCTGCGGAAACATTTCTTGTGTTCGGAGTTATGGATGCTAACATACTTAAGGCCTTGTTTTTGTCCTGCCTTTCTTCCCACGTTTATCAATTGCTTGGCTAGTTACCACCTCTGTGGGACCCGAACTCTCTTTCCTTTGATGAGATGTGTCAGTTGTTGTCTACTTATTATCACAAACACACACATGTTGTTGCAGCCCATGTTGAATTCTACTGCTGTCAGAAAAAGCCCCATTAAACTTATCACACTTGGGTCGCGGAACTTCAGGGTTTGAGTCGGAGATGTTTGATCATTACTGATGCTCACAAGGATTCTTATGCTGATTCTATGGTTCATGATGCTGTCATTCGGTTGGCTCCCAACAAAGATGTTCGTCAACATGCTCTTCAATGTGAAAACCCTTCGCTGGCTGAGGTATTGAACATTGCTCAGTCTTTTGAGATTTTGTGAGCAGCTGGCAATCAAACTGAGGCCTTGTGTGATGTGTTGGCAGTTGATTCTACTTCTCCAGGTTCTTCCTTTGTTGATTCACACGATGGGGAGGATGTAGTAGCCGTAAACACTTCTTCCCAGTGGCGCACAGGACAGCCACCGGCCACGCAACAACAGTCATGGCGGGCAACACTATGGCCGTGCACAATGCTTCCATTGTGTCCTTTATGTTTCGTCCAAAATGACTGAGCGGCGTGTCCTAAATGCCGTGCCATGTGCAATACATGCAGCAAGAAAGGTTACATTGCGACTGTGTACCACTCTCAGTTTTCTGTCGACTCAGACTCTACCATGGACGTTCATTGTGTTTTCACTACGGCTTCCAGCAAGACTAAATGCTTTTTGAACTTGAAGTATTGGGACAAATGCTAGGCTTACAGGTGGATACCAGTGTTGAAAAATGTGGTTCGTTCCTTGACTTACTTGGTTGTAGACGTACCTCATACTGCAAATTTATTTGGCATAGATGCCTTTCACGCTTTCGGATTTTCCATAACAGACTCCATCCACCTTGTTTCGGAACATGTTCCTTACCAGCAAATCGAGACTCTATCCTCTGAATTTTCATCTCCCTTTCCGGAAGGTTTAGGTTGTGCCACCAATTTTATGGCAGACATTAGCCTCAAGTCTACGGCTCATTCTCGATTTTTTTGCGCGCGTGCAGTACCCTTTGCATTGCGTGACCAAGTTAAACAGGAATTGGATAGGTTGACTTCTCTGCGTGCTCCGAAGCCTATTCCCTCCAGTGAATGGGTGTCGCCCTTAGTGATTGTTAAAAAATCTAATGGCTAGTTATGCCTTTGTGGTGATTTTAAGAACACTGTTAACGCCTAGAGCATCTTGACACATACCCATTGCCACACCTGGTTGAACTCTTTGCAAAACTTGCTGGAGGTCAGTTTTTTTCCAAACTCGACCTCTCAGACGCGTACTTACAGATCCCCTTGGATGAGGTCTCCAAACAATTTCTGGTACTCAACACACCCTTTGGGTTGTACCAATATCAGTGTCTTCCATTTGGAGTGGCTAGTGCTCCCGCAAATTTCCAACTTTTTTTAGGACAATTAACAGTATCCATTCCAGGGTGTGTTAATTATCAAGATGACATTATCGTCTCAGGTGCCACCAGAGAGGAGCATTTGTCAAATCTTTGTACACTGTTCACAGTTCTTCAGACAGCTGGCCTCAAGTGCAACCTGTCTAAGTCAAGCTTCTTCCAGCCTTCAATCATTTATCTTGGCTTTGAGCTTTCTAAAGATGGCATCCGTCCCTTGCAACATCATGTTGCTGCAATCACGGCTATGCCTAGGCCTACTGATGTTAAAGAGCTACAGGTTTTTTTAGGCACAGTTGCCTATTACCATAAATTTCTTCCTGTTGATGCCACAGTGGCTCATCCTTTGCATGCCTTACTTCAGAAAAACACTCCATTTCAGTGGACTCCAGCCTGTGAAAGGGCCTTTTGGAGGCTGAAAACCCAACTCACACCTGCTCCTTGTTTGGTCGCATATCATCCAGGCCAGCACTTGGTGTTGGCTACCAACGCTTCCCAGATGGGATTGGGTGCCGTCCTCTCTCACAAATTTGATGATGGCTCTGAGTGTCTGATTGCATTTGCTTCAAAGACCCTCACTGCTACTCAGCAATGATATTCCCAAATTGAGAGGAGGTACTTGCCATTGTCTATGCCATTCAGAAATTTCATGTATTTCTCTACGGGTCTAAGTTTCACCTCATTACTGACCACAAGCCATTGGTTGCCTTATTCAATCCTTGAGTTGATAAGGCTGCCCACAGGCTTCAGCGCTGGTCACTGTTTCTTCCACGGTATCACTATACGATCTACTTTTGGCCCACCGATCAACATGCCAATGCTGATACTCTCTCTCGGCTTCTGATGGGGCCGGACCCCTCCTTCGATAGTAGTGAGTTGCCATGTTACCATTTGGATATAGAGGCTCAGAACATTGTGGATGGGTTTCATGCTGATGCTTCCAAGATTGCTATGACTGTCGCTCACGATCCAGTGCTCTGTAGGGTGGTCTGCTTAGTTCAAAATGGGTGGCCGGAAAAGCCTCCGGGCAAAGCTTCAGATCCCTTGTGGAATTGCTTTGCCCTGCGCGACTGCCACACTGTGTTCCAGGGTGTTTTGCTGTTGGCTACCGATGGCTCGTTTCCCAGGGTCATCATTCCTGGTGCTCTAAGACAGCATGTCCTTCGGTTGGTTCATCAAGGTCATTGGGGTGCCTCTCACACGAAGAATTTTGTGTTGTCATGTGTTCTGGCCTGGCATTGATAGAGACATTGTTCACATGGTTACAGCATACCCATTATGTGCTTAACATCAGGCAGCTCCGCACACTACTCTCTCACCATGGCCGCCCTCCCAGCGTCCCTAGAAACACATTCACATTGATTTCACAGGCCTCTTTTTCTCGTCGTACTGGCTGGTTGTTGTTGATGGCTTCTGAAAATTCCTTACGTGGCTTGTTGTGCTTCCACAACCTCAGCGGCCACTATTCAGGCTCTATCCCATGTATTTGCTATTGAAGGCCTTCCCTCTACAATCGTGTCCGACAACGGCCCTCAAGTTTGCCTCCCAATCCTTTCAGGACTTCAGTGCTTGGCAAGGCATTTTCCATATTCGGGCTCCTCCTTTTCATCCACAATCTAATGGTGAGGCAGAGAGGATGGTTCACAGGTTCAAGGTTCAAATGACGAAACATGTTGAAGGTTCGTCCACTATAGAGGCCTTGATACGTTTTTTGAGTTCCTATCGCTTCACTCCCATTGGGGATAAAGGCCCCATTGAACTGTTACATGGGTGTCAACCTCACACCCTCCTTCATCTTCTTTGGTCTTCCTTTTCTCCATCTTCTCCTGTTCTTGCTTGGCAACCAACTCAGTATGGCCCCGGGGCTAAGGTCTGGCCATGAGGGTTTGGGCACCACCCTAAAGGGATCCAGCTGTGGTGTACAGTTTACAAGGTCAGCGCCTTGTCCGGTTTGGGCCTGCGAGGTTGTGGTAATGCGCCACCATGATGATTTGTGGCCGAGGGTGGCGGATGGGGCACCTGGTGGACCTTGCCAGGTCTCTGGGTCACAGCCTCTTCCTGATCCAGATGGCATGTCTGTTGCAGAGAGGCTACTACCTTCTTCCTGTGCACTTCTTCCTCCTGTTGTCACCTCTGCAACTCCTCCAATGTGGCTCCCGCCACTCCAGGTGCCAAGGGAAGCACATCCTCAGGTCTGTGCACCAGATTGAAGACCTCCGTGCATCGAGTATACTGTACCCTTGCCCTCAGGTGATGTGACACCCGTCAGGGATGTTCCGGAGGATAATGACCACCACCATTCGCTCTCACCAGTTGTTACTAAAGATTGTCAGTGCCATAATTCTCACCATTTCCTACCATATCACAATGTTCCGGCACGGAACCTCCTCCAGGACAAAATGCGAGTTGAACTGCCAGATGTGGAGATGCCGCTTGCGCCACTTTCTCCAGTCCTTGGACATACATTCAAGTGCCCTAAGCCTCATCATTTTGTTCCATACTCATCTGCACTGGCCAGGAATCTCTCTTCCCCCAGCATGGACTGTCCTGTGTCTTCCTCCGTGGAAGGCATGGAGATTGACGACTAAGGTGCCCCCTGAGGGGCGGAGCATCTACTTCCCAAAAGGAGAGGGATGCTACGAAGCATGTTCAACTATGACGTGGACTGTTTCAAATCCCACCAACAGTACTCCAAATGTCCACCAGAGGTCTCACTCATTGCTCAACAAAGCTACCACCACGACACCTAGCGGCGAGCTGAGCTGAGGCACTGAGGCAGAGGCAGCTGTGTTGGCAGTCTATGCTCAGACTTAACAAAGTGAGCCTCACATGTTGAAGTGTCTGTTACAGAAAGGCAACTTCTTACAGTCAAAAGAAGAGTTTTTATTTCAAAAAATTATATTTTAGATAGTATAATGACAAACATACTTAAAATATTGAAATTAATATTTTACTGACACAAAATCTTCTGTGATGTGGGAAGTTGCAACATATTTTAACAGCAAACATATCAAAAAGCCTTTCAATTAACTCAGTAATTATATCAAACATATAACAGATAACTAACTGAATTTTAATATAACTACTTCATTTGTACTTACTATGAATATCTTCCACATACAGTAAAGTGAGAAGAAGTACCCAAGAAAGTTGAAATATTTTCCCTTCCATGTGTTGGACCACTCAGCTCGCTCCTGCATGTTATGCAAGTCATGTGCTTCCAGAAACAATTGCCTGCTCAGTTCCTCCAGTCCAGCAATCTCTTGCTTTAGCTGAGACACATCTGTGCATAACTGTCAAGGTTCTTGAACTGATAACTACATAAAAAGGTAGGAACAGTTTACTTTATCATGGTCTGCACACCAGTTTCAACAACTGTACAGGCACTATTTTACTATATCATATGAAGTAAGTTTCAAATTTGGCCCTTATTGTTAACAACAATTTCTTAATCTGTGCTACTATACATAGAAAAGTCATTATTTAAACTTATTACCAAAAATCTAGAATAGTTCTTCACAAATTTACTCCAAATTTCTACATGACTGTTTAATAGACATGTAGATTGACATATTTTAATGTTCAGGATGTTTCTAAAAAATTTGGTACTTAGTAGACCAGGTTTTATGTAGGAACCTCCGTCCAGAAATGTCATCCAATGATACTATAAGCAGTTATTCAACCTTGATACTGTGAAACAGATATTTTTACTATAAGCTCTTTAATTTCCATATTTTGGGAGGAGTTACTATGGACAAAAATAAGAACAAAAGTTTTGTACATTTGGGCTCTAAATTGCCTACCTTGAGAACTATAAGATCATTTTCATCTTTGGTAATGTCCCTCATCTGTTCTACTTTTAAATTGATCATAGCCCTTATTGTATGCATTTTAGAAACCACATTAATTGGACATTTGTTTCTTGTTTTGATCCTCAGTAATTCCTCCCAAAGTATGGAAAGCAAATAACTTGCAGTACACAAGGCTTGTCTCACAGTATTCAAGTTGAATAAGTTATCATACAATCATTGGATGACATTTCCGGACATGTAAAATGTGATCTACTAAACCCCTCTACAACCCCTACACATAGTATATGAATATATGTAATATATAATGGGGAAAACACACACAGTTTAAGGTACCACATTCTGTGACAGGGAGAGATGCCAGCCATGGCTCAAATAAAATCAGTGGATTAATGACATGGAGCAGTGTGTCTGCCAGCCTGGATGTGGTTACTAGATGGTTTCCTACAAGGTGAATATTGGACTGGTATCCAAGTACCAACTCAGTTACACAATTCTCAAACATGTAGGAAAGGGTTATGGAGACAGAGGCTGTAACAGGGTGGCGACAGTAAGGGCATCTGGCCACCTCTCAAAATTGGCCAAATCCATAGTTAAACCACACTGAACCCATGCAAGTGGAACAAAGGCACAAGGAAAAGAAAATAATAACTTATGTAATGAATAAACATTTAATTAAAATCTTAAGTTTTTGACTGATGAAATTCAGATCTTTACATGATCCTGGTGAATGTTCTGATGTGCATAGGCTACACATTTTTTGAAAATATATTGTAGAATGAAAAATGATCCTATCACAGCACACTGACTGTAAAATGTCTCGTGAATACAATTACTAGTGTAGAAGTAATAAATTGAAACATTATGACAAATGCCATAGTTTTACTGTATGAACAGAGGAAAAGTAGTAAACAATAATCTTCTTTCATTATTTTTCTGAGGTTAGCACAAGAAAAAGTTTGGTAAGATTTGAAATTACTGGACTAATAAAGTCTTATTATTCAAGTATCACATGATGCAGACTTGGTTTTGTTTTTTTTTTTTTTTTTTTTTTTTTTTTTTGTGATATGATATCTCTTGAACTGTGTGTCATAGGTTTGTTCTGCTCCCACAGCAATGGTTGCCTGATGGTAAAGAATACATGCTCCAAGTTTGGTTGAGTCCTGTAGTTTAGGAGAAGATGAGGACACACACACATCCATTTTATAGATGGATTGACATGTTTGGTTATGCCTTGATAACTTCATCATTGATTCTTACCCAATGCCTCGCTCAGTGGAATTGATAGATTGGCTGTCAGGGAGCCAGTATTTTTTGAAGATTGATCTGGCAGAGGCTTATCTCCATTTACATTTAGATGATGCCTCCAAGCAAGTACTGGTAATTTCTACAACTTTTGGCCAGTTGCCTTTCGGGATGGCCAGTGCCCCTGCAATCTATCAGTTGCTAGCACCAGTTCCTGTTGCATGAACTACACGGATGATATTGTGGTGATGGGGTCCACAGGTGCTGAGCATATTGCTAACCACCGCTCCTTGTTTTCCGTCTTGGAGGAGGTTGGCCTCTGCACTCTTCCAACCATCTAAAGAGTACTTGGGCTACGAGGTAACCAGGTCAGGGGTGCGCCCCGTGGTCAATCAGGAGCGTGCAATTGCAGATCTTCCCTGTCCTCCTTCTGTTCAAGAACTTCAAGTATTCCTGGGCAAGATCACCTACAATCACCACTTCCTCTCACAGGCGACCACAGTGGCTCACCCCCTGCACCAATTGCTGCGTAAGGGTGTCCCGTTCCACTGGTCTACAGCTTGGGAGCGGGCTTTTCAATCACTTAAAGCGACCCTTCTTGAGGCTCCTTGCCTTGCCTTGCGGCATACACCCAGGGGTACGCTATTGGAGGCAGCAGAAGCCTCCCAGCATAGTGTGGGGGCGGTGCTGGCGCATCGGTTCCCAGATGGGTTGGAATGCCCGTTGGAGTTTGCAACTGAAACACTTATGGAGATGCAGCGCCGGTATTCCCAGGTGGACAAGGAGGCCCTAGCCATTGTTTTTCCTGTATAAAAAAAATTATATATATTATAGAGGAAAAATTCCTAAAAGGAAAAATATACGTAAAAATATACGTAAAAAATAGAAGTGTGTGTGTCTGTGTGTCTTATATATATATATATATATATATATATATATATATATATATATATATTTTACGAGATACAGTATCAATCGATGGCTCATCACACCAATGCCGACGCCCTATCGCGCCTCCCAGTAGGCCCTGACCCAGTCTTTGATGCAGAAGAGCTTTTGTGTTTTGGAGTAGAGTCGGCAGTGGATGTTGTTGCCAGTTTCCCAATATATAGCTCACGGATCATGGAAGCTAAGGCTGCTGACCCTGTCCTCCGGTTCGTCCTTCACCGGGTGCAGCAAGGCTGGTCAGAGTGTCCTCCGTGTTGGGCATCGGACCCTCTCCACAATTATTATGCAATTCGCCACCACCTTATCGCCTAGGAGTGCATTTTACTTCTGTCCACGGAGAACAGCTCCCACCGAGTGGTGGTTCTGGGATCATTGCGCCGCCTTATTCTAGATCTTCTACATCTGGACCACTGGGGTGTCTCCCGCATAAAGATGCTCACCCGTCAACATGTATATTGGCCAGGCATAGATGGGGACATAACTCGCCTCATAGCAGGATGTGCTTCTTGTGCGTCCCAACAAGCAGCTCCTCGCTCATCTCTCTTTCCATGTCCCACTCTGTCCACACCTTGAGAGTGACTCCAAGTCGATTTTGCGGGGCCCTTCTTAGACAGCTTTTGGCTTTTAGTCGTTGCCGCATACTCAAACTTCCCGTTTGTTATTTGCCTGGCCTGCACATCTGTGGAAGTTACTACACACTCCCTGTTAAAGATATTTTCTATTTAAGGTCTCCTGGCCGCATTGGTTAGACACAAATGCACAAGTATGTGTCACATCTTTCAGTGAGGATGCCCTCCTTCGATTCCTGTCGTCATATCGGTCCACTCTGGCCTGTCAGCATAGCCCCTCTGAGCTCCGTCAAGGCCCTCCTCATCGGATGCTGTTGTTCCTCTCGCATCTGGGCTATCCCGCATCCCTTCCTCATCCTCCATCACGTTCTGCCCCAGGTTCGGCTGTCTGGGCTCGAGGCTACGGCCGCCATCCTCGTCGGGTCCTGGTTGTGGTCGTTCAGGGGCGTGGCCGTCGTCTCTGTGAGGTCCGTTCTCCCACTGGTATCCTCACCCACCACCACTATCAGCTTGGGTCCGCCATCCTTCTCCCAGTCCTACACTCCCTTCCCCCTTTTCCAGGTCATGCCCACCTCTGTCTGAAGCGCCATCAGGGGACCATTCTCTACCAATTTTATTTCCCCTGATGTCGGACGGTCGGCACGGGGAGATCCTGCCGCCGTTGGCGTCCGGGGCCCCCTTCCCCACCTCGGCCCCAGCGGCCAGCTCCAAGGAGTGGACATCTCTGGTTGCCAGTGGTGAGGGTCCTCGCTGCCTGCCAACGGGGGCCCAGAGTCTCCACAGGAGGAGGGGATGGAGGACTCACTGCCATCGCCAGTGCTGAGAGCGGCAGGACGTCGCTCAAGAGGGCGAATCTCTCATCATGCAAAAGGGTTTCACCCGTATGAGGTGGTTCCGGCTAGGGAGTGGATGGAGCCATCTCACGATTGGATGGAGGTGGAGCAGTCCCAGCAGCCACACTTCTTCACCACTGTTTGGATTCCGCTCCCTCGCCCCTAAGGGAGTGGGGGGGAGGGATTTTATGGCCTAGTGGGCCATTCAGATTGCGCACACCCGTATTATGCTCCATTGGCTTTTGCCGGCCTGGCCACGATAGTTTGTGGCCTAGCCATGTGAGGTCACTGCCATCTAAGACAGCGGACACGAGCTGCGTGCCATCTGTCGGTGGCCCTGTCAAACGGCTGGAGTGACAGGCCCGCTGTCAAACGGCCGGAGTGACAGCCAGCTCAGTCTTCGAGTGTACTCGTAACTGTGAATAAAGTGTTTGTGCCAAACTGTGTTCACTCCACCTTGAATTTTTGAAAACAAAATAACTTAAAAATTGATCCTGTAGAAGCCATGAATTATTAGTGATAGTTTGCTAAAACATATTCAATAATTATTTTGAACATAGTGTTACCACTTCAAATGACTCAGAAAAAAAGGTTGAATTGTATAAATTAATGGCAAAAAAAATTGGAACATACCATTATCATTATGTCTGATATTCTTCACAACTGAAACAGGGAATATATTAAATAATACTAAACACACCAAACCATAACTAGATGCAGAACAATAACAAAGCTACTAACCACCTGAAAAGGATACTTTCTGTGCTATTGCTGCTGATGGTCTTAGTCACAGTTCTAAACATATTCCAAATGCTGGTGTTCCCTGTTCCAATTCTTGCACTACTTGCTAATGTGCCCCTTTTAACAAGAGCTATTCTCTTCTTCTTGACTAGTATCATATCCATGGTCTGCATCAGTCGTTTCTCCACAGCCTGGACATTTTTTGGATCAACTGGCCTTCAGAGGAAGTAAGAGATAATTTCTAGTATAAAAAGTCTAACAAGTGATTCACAGATAGTTTATTATTTTTAACAAAGGCTGATATCTCCTTGTCTTTACAAGCATTTAGTGTGAATGGTATCAAAGTAAGATATTACAATGATTAAAATACTTGTACTACAATTAGTGGTCACAAAGTAAACACCATATGAGCTTGAAGGAAAATGTTACACTTTTCCCTGTTATGCTGGTGTATGTAAATCAGTTTCTACCACACATTGAAACCTTGAAACAAGATAGAAAATCTTACTTTATCTGAAAATAGGCTTAATACAACCATAAAACGCACTCAATGTTATTGACATTACACAAATAACAGCAATAAAGATTTTTCCCCATTGTTTCTGCTAACAGCATAACAATTGCAGAGATAATCATTCCCACAGACAGAACAGTATGTCATTGTTATTTAGACATCATCATTGTATTATAACAATTTTAGAATAAAATACATTTTACAAAATCGTGCATAATGTATAATGATGTCTATAGTGTGCTGTGTGTTAACACTAGCCCTCTCTTGTGAAATAATCAAAAACTTAATGCATGGTTTTAGATGTTTTCTTTTTAACATTTTGTATATAATTATCTACAATTTCCATTCATAATTATTTCAAAAAAATCAAGTGTAAGTTAGGTGCTTCAAATGAAGACATAAAGAAATAAAATGCTTAACAATGCCTGACTAGCGCTTGAGAAATAGATGAAAAATTGTATGAACTATTTTAAGTTCCTATGGTTCGTGATGGTTGTCAAAAGAAGAAAAACTATACTCTGTAAGAACCTACAGCCTTTGAAATGACATATTTCTTGATCTCAAAATAAATAAATAAATAAATAAAATAAAACACTCAGCATAGAAGAAGTGATGGAACTCAACATATACACTTTTAGTAAATTTAATCGCAATAGCAGATGAAATCAGATCATTAGCTTACAATGAGACTATCAATGCTCAATTATCCTATTTCAAAAGAAGAGAGAGATTTCTTGTCTTTAGTGAAATTTCCTCTTTTAAGACAATGATAGTTGATAATCTGTTGTAAGAATTTAATGACTGTTTTCACATTCTGATTAGGTAATTTGACTTTTTATGTAATAAATCACTTTCAGTTGGCAATCAAGTGTCAAATACATTTTACTGAATTCTCACAGAACTTGTATTTTTATGATTTACATTCTGAAACTGTTGTTGTAAATGTGTAATCTATATATTTAGAATGGTCACTAACTTCAGCTTTGGAAGCTACAAATACAGAACCGATCTGAAGACATTCACATTACTTAGAAACTAATAAGGAACAAAAATTTTTCATCATTATTGAGAAACACTTTTCTTCACACAACTTCACTCAAATGTTTATCAGCTACCTCAGATTGATAAATGGCTTTTAAGAAATGGTGTTTTTTCACCCCCCCCCCCCCCCCAGCCATACATTCAACTTCTTTTGCACCTTTGCTTCTCTTTTACCCTTAGCTTTACATTGTGTACAAACACTACTTCTTTCATATTTTCTTTATCTATCTACAATGGCAGTTCTACCATTATCTCATCCATCGCATTAGATAAGATACAGCACTTCCCTGTTTCCGTTCATTTTACTGTCTAAATCAGCCAGTCTTGTCTCCTGCTTTCATTCTTCCTTGATACATCTCCTTTATTCTTCCCATGGATATTTTTTCCACCACCCTTTTTCTCTAGTCTTTCCCCACACCTTGCTCCTTTGTACACTGTCCTAATCCACAATGTTTACATTGTTAATGTGACATTTCCACTTAAACAGTCACATTACTTGGTACGATACTAGTGCAAGAAAAACTGTGTTGTGGCACCCCCCACTATAAATGATAAGTGATATATGTGAATTCTAGCATGTGAAATTGTGCACCAATATATATTGGGAGGGTGGGGGGCACTTGAAATGGTATGTTCTAAAATAAATGAAACAGGAGTTATATAAGGACAAAAAATGATTTTTTAAGCATATTAAAAAGAATCTTAGAGCATTACAAAATGTTGATATATTTGGTGATTTCCATTAAGGTGTCGGTAGACATCAAATTAGCATGTCAGCAGCACTACAATTTTTCCCTTATGTACTTGAAAAAATAAATGAAAAGTTCCAAGCAATAGGAGTATTCCTTGAGCTCTCAAAAGCTCTTGAGCTAGTACATCATGATGTGATCTTATCAAGTAGTGTCACTGGAAAACTCATGCAATTGTTGTAAACATAATTAAAAAGGTAGACAGCAGTTTACAGAAATTGTATACAATAATGGAGAAATAATAGAGGGAACCCAATCTGGAATTTAAAAAGAAAAAAAAAAAATATTTACATTTTTTGTGTTCCTTAGGGTTCTATTTTAAGTTCATCCTTACTCATATGTTATAATAATGGAGAGTCCAGGTTGAAATTAATAATATAGTGAAGATAGTTTACAACTCACCACAAAGACGTGGCGAAGAGCTGCGACAGGCACATACAAAAGACATATACATACAACACATTCAGCTATCAGCCATGGCCTTGTTCAGAAAATAGAACACTCACGCAATCACACAGGCACACAACACAGTCATACAACCATCACCTCTGACTGCCGCACTTTGAATCACGCTCTGCAGCGAATCGGGGACGGGAGGGGAGGGGAGTGGAGAGGGGAGGGGAGTGGAGTGGAGAGGGGATAGGAAGGTTACGTCACAGTGGTGGGGATGGGTTAGATGGGAGTAACGAGATGCAGCTTAGGAATAGAGAGGGGAGGCGGGTGAGGGGAGAAAGTAAAATAAATAAATATATATATATAGAAAATGCATGCACACTGCAAGTACACATGACCGCATACACACACACACACACACACACACACACATACACACGCATGCACGCACGCACGCACGCACACGCGCATGCACACACAAACACACACACACACACACACACACACACACACACACACACACACACAAACAAACAATCGCACATTCACACACCACTCAAAATAGGCGAGGAAGTTATCATAGGTTGAGGCCTGGTTGATTTCGGGATCGGAGAATGTATTGCAGGGATAACTCCCATCTGTGCAGTTCAGAAAAGCTGGTGGTGGATGGGAGGACCCAGATGGCCCGGGTTGTGAAGCAGCCATTGAAATCAAGCATGTGCTCTGCTGCATGCTGTGCCACAGGGTTATCCACCTTGTTTTTGGCCACAGTTTGGCGGTGGCCATTCATCCTAATGGACAGCTGGTTGGTGGTCATGCCAATTAGAAAGCTCTACAGTGTTTGCAGCACAGTTGGTAAATTACGTGGCTGCTTTCACAAGTGGCCCGGCCTCTGATAGGATAGGATAAGCCTGTGACAGGACTGTAATAGGAAGTGCTGGGTGGGTGGATTGGACAGGTCTTGTAGCGGGGTCTTCTACAAGGATATGATCCCTGTGGCAGTGAGCTGGGTTTCAGGGTGGCATAAGGATGAACTAGGATGTTGTGAAGGTTGAGAGGGCGATGGAACACCACTTTAGAAGGGTTGGGAAGGATCTAGGGCAGGATGTCTCATTTCTGGGCATGAGGATAGAAAATCAAAACCTTGGCGAAGGATGGAATTTAGATGTTCGAGACCGGGTAGTACTGGGTGACAAGGGGAGTGCTCTTTTGTGGATGGTTACTGGTGTTAGGAAGAGGATTTGGGGTGCGAGAGGATATGGCACAGGAGATTTGTTTGCGGACTAGGTCTGTGGGGTAGTTTCTGTTTGTGAAGGTCTCCTCCCGTCCCCGATTCGCTGCAGAGCGTGATTAGAAGTGCGGCAGTCGGAGGTGATGGTTGTATGACTGTGTTGTGTGCCTGTGTGATTGCGTGAGTGTTCTATTTTCTGAAGAAGGCCATGGCCGATAGCTGAATGTGTTGTATGTGTGTGTATTTTGTATGTGCCTGTCGCAGCTCGTCGCCATGCCTTTGCGGTGAGTTGTAAACTGTCCTCACTATATTATTACTCATATGTTATGTATATGATTCTCCAAGTTCCCTAGGTAATAATCATCTGATCACTATGTATGCTCATCATTAGTGTCTGTAGTGCAGACAGTGAGCCTGGTCTAATTGAAGAAATTCAAAACTTTATTGAAATGACTAGAGATCACTTTTGAAAGAGACAACTTAAAAGTAAATATAGAAATCATATTCTCTTTCAACTTATTGATTCAAATAGGCAAAATATAGCAAGTGAAGATACTCCGTCGAAAGCCTATTCAGAATGTAAATTTTTGGGTTTGTACATGGAAGCAGCATGTTGACTACGTTTGGAAAAAAATAACATCTAGTCTATATGTATTTGTGCGCATCGGTTGCACAGTGGTAGAGTTCCAGACTACAAATTCAAAGGTCATGGGTTCGATCCCTGCCAGGTCCTAGGACTTGTATCTGTTACTTTTCACTTCTTTCGCCTCTGGCAGTATTGCTCATGTGAAAAATATCGAGTAGCACCGTGGTTCGGAACCCACGTTATAAACTGTAGGTCCCCCTATCACTGGCTGGGTAAGTCAGTTTGAAGGTCAGAGCAAGGCAACAGCATACCACCTCCAAACAGGACCATGCCTAGTGAAGCACTGTGGTGTTTAAACCAATCTTCAGATTGTTGACTGCTTTACCTTTTTTACCTATATGTATTAGGAAGATTGTCACTATACCTTAACTCTGAAACACTAAGCACTGTATATTTTGGATTAGTATACCGTTTCTTGTCATATGGAATAGTTGTGTGGGGTGGAACTTCTAACACCAATATGAAAAAGGTTTTCATATGCAGAAGAGAACTTTGAGTACAATTGCAAAAGTAAAACAGGAACATCATGCAAAAAACATTTTCACTAAATTCAATATTCCGACAGTTTATGCCATGCATATGCTGCAAACCATAATGCTAGTGAAGGAGGATACAAAAGTTGTTGTTGTCATTGTTGGTTGTTTTGAGGGGACTAAACAGCTAGGATACAAAAGTTACAAAGAGGAATATGGAAATACACAATCATGACACAAGGCACGAAAGAGACTTCCCGTGGTTAGCAGAATATTAACTTTAACCATAAGAGCCCCTATGTCAAAGGAGCTATTTATTTTTATAATTAATTGCCCAATGAACTTCAATTTTAACAGGAGATAATTTTAACAAGCATCTAAAACATTGGCTTATTAAAAATACCATATAGCATAGATTTGACAGAAATAATTATGTAAGAAAAAATCAACATGAGAAAAAGTACTGTAATTGCAATACACTGTAAAATATGATTATAGTAGCTTGTAAAGTTTTTTTCATAACTGTAAAAAAATTATACATTGATAAAATAGACATGTACGTAAAATTAAATGTTTCAAGCAAAATAAATAAGAATAAAAAGCATAAATAACCAACTGAACAATCACAGATTGTTACATATACAAGCTACAATAAACATTTACAATGAAGGATTGCAATACATGATGTATAAATCAAACATTTATCAAATTTATGCATATGGTAAATATATTTTGGTACATTTCATAACAACAGTCAATATGAAACTTCTTGCTGGGTATACGTGTCATCAATAATACGCTCAACAATATTTTATAACTGGTATACAAAAACTGGACATGTTATTATGTCAGAAATGTTTCACTTATTGTGTTTTAAGATGCCTTTCTCAAAGGAAAAATTATGCACAAATCGTTTTTATCATAAATAAACAAACAGCTTGTATCGAATCGCTACTCTCTAAACTAAGAATTTGACCAGAGATATTATTCTTCAGATCATTATGACTTTAGTAATAAACCAAAAGGAAATGTTACCTTACCTGATGAAGCAAGCCATTGATGTGTAAGGGTAATTAACAGCACCAAATCCTGATAGCAAGGCCATCACAGTGACTCCAATAACTCCTATTCTACTGATCCCTTGTTCAATGGACAATATGCCTTGTTTGGGACTCAGTATTGGAAACGGATCTCCAATCTTCCAAAAGAAGTAGATGTATACCAACCATATCAGAACAGTAAGTGGTCGAATCAGTTGTCGCCTCACTATAGACAAAGAATACACAAACAATAGTTGCTCATTTGTTCACTGTAGTCTGCGCACACACACACACACACACACACACACACACACACACACACAAAAGTGATGTGGTCAAGAGGAAAGAAGGAAATGAAACTAAACTGGTGGGTTAAGAGTGTGTGCGAGGTTATTTCGGCGATTAAAATACTGAATCAAAGTGACGTAGAATGGAAAATCCAGGTTGGAATTAACAATACAGTAATAAGGAAAGTTAACAAGTCACCATAAAGATGTGGCAACGAGCTGTGACTGGCACATAAAAATTGCACATACACATAAAACACTTCAGCTATCGGCCATGTTCTTTTCAGAAAGTAGACCATGACCATGGCCGATAGCTGTAATGTTGTAAGTGTGTGTCTTTTTTTATGTACTTGTCACAGCTCGTTGTCATGTCTTTGCGTTGAGTTGGAAAGTGCCCTTATTACTATAGAGTTATACAGAAGTTATAATAATGGAAAGTCCAGGTTGGAATTCAATAATATAATGAGGATAGTTTGCAACTCACTGCAATGACATTCATCAAGTTGCAACAGGCACATTCAAAAGACACTCATTAATACGCAATTTAAAGCTTTCGGCTACAGCCCTCCACTCCCCTTCCCTTCCCATACTGCAGAGCTTTACTTGGGATGCAGGAAAACGAGATGATTGTTTTGTGTCTGTGCCTGTGTGATCATATGAATGACAGTATGTGTCTTTTTCTGATGAAAGATGTTTTGATGAAAGATGTGGGCAAAAGCTTTAAGCTACGCGAGTATGAGTGTCTTTTTCATGTGACTGTCATGGCAAAATGCCATGTAGGATTAGTTCTTTCCTGCATAAAAACCACACTATTGTCAGATGAAAGGTAACACATGAGAACAGAGGGTGTCCATGATGCCCCTTAATTGTTACCTGAAGTCATACCTAATAGTTTCCCCACACCACAATGTGAACAGTTACACCACTGTGACTCTCCAAAATGTTTTAAGAATGGAATCTCTTCCTACGTCATTAGCATATCCACCGATAGTGGTTATGAAGGATAGAGCAGATCTGCAATTCATCACTGAACAATGTGATGCCATTCATCAGCAGTCCCCACTTTCCCGTAATGGTCTCACTGAAAATGTAGATGTTTATGTCATTGTGTTAATGACAGCCTAAGGATGGGGCAAAAATTTCCAGGATCACGAAACTATGTACATAGGAGTTGCCTTTTCAACACATCCTGCATTTGCATAATCAACCTGGCCTCAATCTTCGCTTGCCTCTACCCTGTGCTCACCTCCATCCTGTCCAGCACCCTTACTTCACTTACCCTGCATCCACAACTTCTTCTATCTTCTCTTCATTATACCATCCCCTCCCGCAGCCCATCCTCCACACCACCATCCAACATGTACTGTACTGTGTTGCTCCGGGTTTTCCTGACAGATGAAATGCAAATAAGGCTTTTGGGTAAGAGGCTGGATACCATCATTAAACTCACTGCCTGACATCTTCAGGTGCGGCAAACACACTGCGGGGGTACAATGGAAGTGTCCTATTTAAATCAGTCTAAGACAGATCTGCGCAGGCGTGAATGCACCAAATCAATATCAAAGAGGCAGATGTTACACTAAGAAGGAGAGGCAGGTATGCCACCTGTCAAAAGAAAACACATAGGTCATATAAGTGTGCTTTCGACAACCGCACCACACTGTCGGGAGCTGCACAAGAATATACGTATTCATGGGAGCATGTGCCTGTCCTCGCTGACTGGCAACCAAAAACTATGTTGACATTGCAGCATCCTCACTTGTACAACCAAAAGTACACTTCTGTGGCCACTGTGATTTTAGAATGGCCAGGGCTGGATCAAAGTGGCACTACAATGGTACCCCGTGTCTCTATTCAGGAGATTTGTTGAGCTGCAAATTTCTGCCACTTCTTTAATAATACTGCTCCAGTATGAAGGCATCGACAAGAGAATCTTAATGTTCTGATAATCGATACTGTGGCCGATTTTGCTAATTGGCAAGGATGGCCACACGCCCAAGCAGATATGTATACCTGTATGCAGCTCCCGACAGTGGGCATTGGCGCAGCCGTCAAAAGCATGCCTGTATGACCTATGAGTGTTCTTCCAACAGGTGGTGTATGTGTCTTTCCTAAGTATAACATCTACCTCTTTGGTATTGATCTAGCACGTCCAAGCCTCGCAGATCTGTCTTACACTGCTTTAAATATGATGCTTCCATCACGGCCCAGCTCTATGTTCACCACACCTGAAGATGTCGAGCAACTGCACCAATGAAATATCGTGTGAGTTTCACAATGGTATCCGATTTCTTACCGAGAGCCTTATTCGCATGTGTTGTACTACCCCACAGCATGTAGCACCTACTGCATCTCTTTGATCCCTTAGCCACTCTTCCCAATCCTCACCCTTTTCCCTCCTTTTCCCCCCTCACCTGACAAAACTCCTCACCTCAGTCAAACTTCAGAACTGCAGTCCCTTATTTACATTATACCAGGACTTTCCATTACTCTATTTTGTACTTGTAAAGATTTATAAATTCTGGCTAATTTGGTTTATTCACACACACACACACACACACACACACACACACACACACACACCTTGGGAAAGTCAGTATCTAGAAGTGTTACTGAAATATAACTGAAGAAATGCTTCTGCAGCAAAGGTGTGAGTACATTTATTTCTACTAAAATGTGGATAGTGACAATGGTTTGTAACATTCTTACATAATCATCAGCAGAATTCAAATGAAGAATAGCTGCCAGCATGGGAATCTTAGAAGTAGATATCCTTGGAGTAATAAAGCAACTTCAATTACTTACAAATAATCGAATGTCTTCTGATCAAGACTGTATACCAATTAGCTTCATACTTAGCTATCATACATATAACTATGAATAAATAATCCCTGAGATGGATTTACGTCTCAAATATGTCAAAGACATTATTGATAGATGTGAAGCATTGAATTAAAATTTGTGGTGCGGCCGGGAATCGAACCCGGACCTCCATGCTTACCAGGCAGACGTCTTAACCATTAGACTACCACACCACTAACGATTAAGGCGCCTTGGAATAGTCTATGTATGATTTCCCTCCACAACACAAACTTTAATTCAGCTTCTTTGTTCCAAAGATAATTGCCACTACTGCCAAGGCTCTCCATGCAGCGGAATAGCACCTCAGCAATGGACATGGTGGAACAATCCTGTTATGGTGATATAAATATCAATTAACATGAATAAATAATCCCTTAATAATAATTATCTTTGAAACAAAGAAGCTGAATTAAAGTTTGTGTTGTGGAGGGAAATCGTACATAGACTATTCCAAGGCGCCTTAATCGTTAGTGGTGTGGTAGTCTAACGGTTAAGACGTCTGCCTGGTAAGCATGGAGGTCCGGGTTCGATTCCCGGCCGCACCACAAATTTTAATTCAATGCTTCACATTTATCAATACATATAACTGTCCACCCAGCGAAAGAGCCATACTCAAAGACTGGAAAGTTGCATAGGTCACTCCAGCTTTCAATAAAGGTAATAAGAGTAATACACAAAATTACAAGTCCATATCATTGACATCGATTTGCAGTAAATTTTGGAACGTATACTTTGTTCAAACATTATGAATCACTTGAAGAGAACGACCCGTTGACCCATAATCAACATGGATTCAGAATGTATGTGTTTTTATTATTATTATTATTATTATTATTATCTTTCTTTTTGTGAATCAGATGACGGGATATCAAATAGATTCAATTTTTTTTAGACCTGTGGAAGGTTTTTGGCTCCATACTTTACAAACAGCTTCTAATAAAATTGTGTGCTGATTGAATATTCTGTCAGTCATGCAACAGGATTATCCATTTTCTATCAGAAAGGAGACAAATCATAGTAACTGATGGAAAGAGTAAAACAGAAGTGAGTGGTATTTCCCATGGAAGTGTTAAGAGGTACCTTACTGCTCCTTGTCTTAATAAATGATTTAGGAGACAATCTGAGCAGTCCTCTAAGGCTGGTTGCAGATGACACTGGGATTTATCATCTAGTAAGGTCACCAGAGGAGCAAAAGCAACTGCAAAACAACTTATACAAGTTATTAGTAGTGCAAAAATTGGCAATTGACCCTAAATAATGAAAAATATAAGGTCATCCATTTGAGCACTAAAAGGAATCCCTTATAGAAATCCCATTTTCACAATACACCAGTCAAATCAAAGGATTGTGCATTCAACTAAATACCTAGTAATTATAATAATCAACAACTTAAATTGAAATGAACACACAGAAAATATTTTGGGGGTGGCAGGCCGATGAAAATGCAAGAGTTACTACTAAAGAGATTGCATACACTATACTTGTCTATCCCCTTTGGAAATAATGCTGCATAGTGTGGAATCCTTACCAGATGGGGCTCATGGAGAACATAGGAAAAGTTTGTTTTAAGGCAATGCAGGGACGGAGTGTCACAGAAATTATGCACAATTTGGGGTGGAAATCACCTTTAAAGACATTGTTCATTGCAGCGAGATCTATTTATGAAATTTTATTTTTCACTAACTTTCTCTCCTTAATATGAAAACATTTTTGTTGGCACCCTTCTAAATTGGGGAACACTATCATCATAATAAAATAAGAGAAATCAGAACTAAAATGGAAAGATGTAAGTGTTCCTTTTTCCTACACATTATTTGTGAATGGAATGGTAGAGAAATAGTCTGAAAGTGGTTCGATGAATCCTCTGCCACGCACTTAAATTTGAATTGCCTCTGTAGTACAGGATTCACTCAAACTGATCTGAGATTGAATTGTTGACAAACTCTACTACCATAAATTACACGTGACCTGTGTAATCAGTAATTTGCAAAGAAAGAAGTAAAGAATTTAGCTGCTACAAGGGAAAGACAACTATATTCAAGATTTTTCAGCTGCTGACTCAGTACTCTTTCTTGGATGAAATGGAGAAAATTAAACACACAGCTATTGTCTTGTATAAACAGCATATTTACTTACCAAAACGAATATTACTCATAATGAAATAACCAATATAAAATGGTATAAGCACTATAACCATGAACAGCATCATATATAATCCAAAATTCCAGTGGAAGTATCTTGAGCTGAAAAAGGAAAACAAAGGAACCTAAATTATGCCCAAATCAGCTTCAGGCAGTGAATAATCACAAAAATATTTCTGAATGTCATTAACTTACATAAAATGTAGTCAACACTGAAAAATCCAAAAATAACTAAATTAATTGAATTTAAAAAAATATTTTTATGAAATGATGAGTGAAACAGCTCTGATTATCCTTCAGTTTAGCACCACATATGAAACTTTTTTAACACCTTTTTTTACCCATTATCCTTGCCATAAATATAATATCTGGTTAGAGTTGAAAATATGGTTTTCACTAATATATTGAATGTCTGTGAAAGGTTTTGGGGTCATTAAAAGGGTTCTCAGCTCACACAAACTCTGTTTTTAGTAGGCATTATTTCACCATAAAACTTTATGACAGACTGTCATTGAATAATGAACACTTTATATCTATACACAGTATCTTGAGACAGAAATTGTTCAATGGTGCCACCTGGCAGTGTACACATCTCTCAAAAAATGATGGTATAATGTAAAATAAATATTGTGGGTTTTTTTTTTTTTTTTTTTTTTTTTTTTTTTTTTTTTTTTTTTTTTTTTTTATGTAAAGTAGTGTGAAGTGAACTTGCATTAAATGGGAGTGATTTTATGTGAACCTTTTACAATATGTACTTATTTGTTGACTTTAAGTGTGATAAAGTATGTAAATTTGTTGAAGTATATAAATAAAATGTCAAAACTTTGTTTTATATGAGAAGCAAAACCTGCTATAACAGGGGAAAAGGAAATCAGCTGAAAAATGCTCCTGCTGGAGCACAAAAAGGCAAATATGCTACTATCACAAAGATAGCAGAGTTTCAAACCAGCTGCTTCAAGTCTCATTCCGTCTCTATCATAAAACATTGTGGCATGTGAACATATCTGCACTTTACTGTGCCGAAATGCATTAGTAGAAAAACAGTGATTGTGGAAGATAGCTGAGACTGTGACAGTGGAGAGAAAGAGACTTTATTTGTGGGACAGATAAAGTGGCTGTGAAACAGAAAGTAAGGTGGATTAAGAAAATAGTGTAAGAGGAAAAGAGAGAGGAGATTCTAATGGTCAGTGAAACAGCAGCAATATGAAACACAGATGGATGAAGATAGTTAGCAGTGGGGGGGGGGGGGATAAGAAATGATGAAAATAAAGACTGTACACAGGCTCAGAAAGCCTCGACACCTACCACCACCAGCAACAACAACAACAACAATCCCCCAGAGCAGTGAACTTTACTTTGAAGAAAAACAGTGTATGGGTCAAAACCTCAGTCAAACTATCACCAAGGATATATGTGAAGAGAAGACACTGACTGAAAAAACAGACAGAACACTGTATGGGATAAAGAAGTGGAGATGGGCTACAAAATAAATGGAACAAAGACAATAACAGTGGCACAGACAAACAGTGAATGCAGCAGATAAGGAGACAATGGTATGGAAGCGTGAAAGAAATGGATGAAGACAATGGCTGTAGGAGACAGACAGAAAAAAAAGTAGGCAGTGGGAAGGAAACAAGTGAAGAGAGTGGCAGTTAGAGGGAAATGCTGTTTATGAAGGCTTCAATGTGAGCAGAGACTGGCTATAATATTTTAGAATTTTGTGTGTTAAAAAGAGTATGAATATCTACAAATAGCAAAATCTTTGGTGAGGAAGACAGGATGAGAAATGAGACAGCTGATATGATACTTTTATGTCTAAGTCTTTGAAAGAGGAATTCAACAATATAATAAGGACAGTTTACAATTCACCACAATGACATAACGATGAGCTGCGACAGATAGCAGAGGCTGTCAAATGCAGCCTCGCTCCCCGCTCATTCCCACCAGAAAGAGTGCCTGGTGGAGACCACTGCACAAGGGCATCGGCCATGCCGGGAACACAGTCCCGTGAGCGAGGCGACTTTGTACTCTCGACAGGCATGTAGAACAGCCGACGGCAGTGCGCATGTGCATGGTCAGCCCATCTCACCACGTCATAATTATTGCGCTCGTCCTGCACAAGTCTACATTAAGGTTGTGTTTACACTGTCGGCTGGGCCGAGACAGAAGATAGGAGAGAAATCCATGTTCCGATTTTCACAATGAAAATAATGTTGACCGTATATAAAATCATTCCACAATGTTTTATGAATGAAGTTTTTCCTGTAAAATAGAAAACGACTACTTTTCATTTTGCCCAAGTTTTTAGTTTTGTAACGCTCCTCACTCTATTTTTGTGAAAGTATACAGTTAAAAAATCTGATTTTTGGACTCATGATAGTACATCATCTTAGGTTTCAAATAAATCATTCACATTTTCATAATTCAAAACAGTCGTCTTCAAATGATACTATCTGTCAAGTGCGTGTGCTTGATTTACAAAAATTAATAATTACATTAAAAAAGTTTGATAGCGAGAAGCTTTGTGTTCTATGTATTTTAGACCATACATTACAGTGAGTGAAATGGAGCTAAAAGAACAGAGAAGTTTTTGAAATGGTAGTCACACTAATATCTATCTCTTTTCACGAGTAATTGTGAGTTATCTGAGCGGTGTCATGCCACGACCACAAGCCTACGAACTATGCCTGTGTTGAGTGTAGCGTGAAGCACTGCAGTGCTGAAAAAACTATTTGCTGGCCACGTATGTTGGTCCCTCTTGATGTATTAATAATCCCTAACTGAAAAATAACTATACAGTATTTTTTCTTGGATGGCGACTGATTACAGTGCGCAATGATCACTTAATAAGAGGTGTACAACTAGTTTGTTGTCCACATTGTACAATTGATGGAATACATATTTTGTGTTTTGAACTACAAGAGAAGAATAAATTAATGTAAACTGCGAATTTACTGTTGATGGATTGAAATAAAATTGTCTGAAATTCTACTTAATGACTTCCTAACGGAAGAAGCCCAAAAATATACTTACATTTATTGATGCATCTACACTTCCTAAGATGACTGTTAGACTATTTAGCCTTCTTTTAATTTTCGCTTTTGTAGCTCTTGGAAAATGTTGTACCAGAAGGTAAAACTAATTGTATACAGTGTCTCACATAAAAGTGCTATCCCTCACACCCGAGACTAAAGTAGAAATGAACCAAGTAAAAAGGAATACAGAACAGTAAAATTAAAGACATTTAGTTACCTCCTTATGAGATATGCTGCAACTTATGGCTATGGGGGTATGTGAGGTGTGCCGGTTTTATGTGGGACACGCTATACTATGTTTCAACTCACCTCCACTTTCAAAGAACTCTACACGGTTCTCAGAATTTATATTTGTTTTGTTAGGAAGCTGTCTGATGGGGATTGATTTTCTATGAACATTTCATGACAATTTTGATGACAACTTTGTCTCCAGGGTACTTTAAATAAAAGAAAAATGTGCAGATTTAGTTTAGCCTCAGACAGTGCAGATCAGTAAAGGATGAGAAGCAGGTGTCATTTTGTTTCATGTTGTAATTTGTTTTTTTTCCATCTTGGTGGACTTGTACCCAGAAACAAAGGATCGTCACCCACTGGCAGTGGAAGATTGAATGAAACACAGGGGGTGACCAATACTTGTTCACAGCTGTCTACTTTGAGCCAGCTAACTGTTAATTGATTTTAATAATAATACATAGATAGGGAACAACTCACTGTAAAGATGAACGTTGAGCCACTGACAGATACAATAAAAGACACACAAACACACACACACAATTCTAAATTTTCGGCCGCGTCCTTCCTCAGAAAGAGAACACTCATCCACACAATCACTCAGGCACACTTGTCCACACGTCAGCCATCTCTGGCCTCCCAACACAGTCTCAGCAGCTCAACTTTCGTTTTTACGGCGAGTTGTTCCCTATCTACATATTATTATTAACATTCATTACTGGACCTTTCATTGTTGTTGTTAATTGATTATTTTATTTCTATTGTTTGCACACTGTAGTGACACATAGAATTATAAGCACATAACAAATACATGGTATGGATTTGATTTGATTTGATTTTCTCAGGGAAGTCAAAACAGTCATGGTCCAACTCGCCACTGCCCGCACCAAAACTAAGTTTATTGTGCGGTATCGCTCCCTGTATATCTAGTAAAGCCAACCTATGCCCTTGAACAGTGCAAGGAGTCCCTTTACCAGTTCTTTATTAGACACAATTTCTTTGCGTCTGATTGTCCCAAATGTTCTGTGTCTTTTGCTCTCCAATGCAATGCATTCGAAGATTAGATGTGATGCAGTTTCATCACCGTCATCACAGATCCTACATTTAGGGTCCTCTTCTGTTATTCCCATTGTATGTAGGTGTTTTTTGAAATTCCCATGGCCTGTTAGCAATCCAACCACGAGTCTAATCTCTCTCCTATTCAGGCCCAGGATTGCAGAGCTTCTTTTAAAACATGGCTTTGGCATCATTACCTTGCCATGTTTTTGTTGATAGACTTTGATCCAATATTCTACATGCTGTCTTCTGAGCCAGTTACGTAGCTCCAATTTGATCATTGCCTTGGTGATTGTCAGGACAGGTTCCGGTCTAATAAATGGAGTCTCTGCCCCCATCCTGGCTAATCTGTCGGCATGTTCGTTGCCACTGATCCCCGAGTGGCCAGAGACCCACAATAGGTTTACTCTATTTCTTTCCCCTAGCTCCACCAGGACCCTGTGACATTCTGCAAAAATTTTAGACCTTGTTGAAGGACCTGCCAGTGATCTCAGGGGTGCCTGGCTGTCTGAATAGATATATATGCTACAGTCTTTGAAGCACCTATGCAAATTCTCCTCCACACACACGCCCTGATGGCAGTGATTTTGGCCTGGAATACTGAGGCCAGTTTCCCTAGAGAGATGACGCCCTCCAGTCTTGGCTGCTCCCCTATACCCTGGCACCAACGCCTTGGTCTGATTTTGACCTGTCAATGAATCAGACAATATCCCCCGTACAGTGTCGGAACTATTTTTTCCTGCTGCTCCCTACTTCCAATTGTTATATTGAAAGGCTTGTGGTTATAATATAGTCGGCTGGCATTTCCCCAACCTTTCCTATATTTACCTCACTCACTATTTTAGTGTATGATTCTGGATATCCCAAAGAGTTCCAGTTTTTGCCAGTTTTGAGTCTGTATGCACCAGCCGCTGCCTCCATCTTGAGCCAAAGGTGTAATGGGGGCATATTCAACATGGTTTCCATCCCAGCAGTTGGTGTGCTGCTAATTCCGCCTGTTATGGCTAAGCAGGCTAATCTCTGCACCTTACTAAGCTCCTTAGCAGCAACCTGCTGTTCTACCTTCTTCCACCACACGACCGCCCCATAGGTGATCCTGGGTCTAATCACAATGGTGTATATCCAGTGCATACCACAATTTTTGCCACAAGCTCTCCTGGTACTTACCAGAGTACCTTTTGCCTTGAAGCAAATATTCCTAATGTGAGGGGTCCATGTCAGTTTCTCATCTAAGGTAACCCCTAGATATTTCACTGTCCCCTTCACAGGTAGCACTTCATTGAAAGGCTTTAGATTCCAACTTGAATGTTGGATATGCTTCTTTGTGAATGGTACAACAACAGTCTTCTTAGGACTAATGTGGTATGGACTCATCCCATTAATTTTGACTAACATTTTCCAGTTTTTCCTTTAGTGAACAACTAAACATTTCTGAATTTTTTTATTCATATTACAGAATTAATAGTCACAGAAGAAAATAAACATATTTTCATAAGTGTAATTGAAAAAATATCATGCAGAGTAGATTCCGCTGAAAGCAGGCTGGAGACATGTGATACTGACCACCTAATTCTTACATGCATAAAATTCACTGAGTCACTACTGTGTGAGAACAATAGTAATAAAATAACAAAATCAATTAACTGTTGTTGAAGTAGATGACCAATCTTCTGCCGACAGTGGGTGGGGATACCTTATTGCTGGGGACAACACCCCCCCCCCCACCCGGAAAAAAAAAATTAAAAATAAGTGACATGCTTCTCATCCTTTACTTACCTGTCCTGCAGTGTCTGAGGGTAAACTAAACCAGTGTATGTAGAAAATTCGAAAGTACCATCTTGCAGACAAAGAAAATTGTCTTCAAACGATCCAGCAAAATGTTCGTAGAAAGGTTGTTCCTCTCAGGTTCCTAAAAGCAAATTAGTTCATTCTTACTTTAATCTCAGACGTAAAGGTACTGCAATTTATGTGGGACAAGCTGTATACAATTATTTTTAACTTGTGTTACCACATTTTATGACAGCTACAAAAGTGAAAATTTTCAAAAAGATGTATTTTGTGTATTAGGA
The DNA here is from genome assembly GCA_026315105.1 of Locusta migratoria. NCBI lineage: Eukaryota > Metazoa > Arthropoda > Insecta > Orthoptera > Acrididae > Locusta > Locusta migratoria. The sequence goes on along the minus strand of CM048745.1, from coordinate 494,473,390 downwards.
GTAGATGCATCTATAAATATAAGTGTTTTAGGCTTCTTCTTCATCTACAATTAGAAAGCCAACAACTGTAATGTCAGAAAATTTTATTTCAGTTTGTCAACAGCAGATTTGCAGTTTAATTTGTTCTTCTCTTCTAGTTCCAAACACGAAATATATATTCCATGAATTGTTTGATGTGGACAAAAAACTAGTTGTATGCCTGTCATAAAGACAAGTGTGATCTGATGTAAGATTGTAGCAGATCGTTGTCCATTGTAATCAGTCGTCAATAATAATAATAATAATAATAATAATAATAATAATAATAATAATAAAAATTAGTTCATAATTGTTTTCTGGTTATGAATCATTAACACATCATGAGGGATCAACAAACATAGTCATCAGTTCAAATTTTTTGGTGCTGCAGTGCTTCACGCCATGCTCAACACAGGCCGAGTTCGTAGGCTTTCGATCGCGGCATGATGCCGCTCACATAACTCGCAATTACTTGTGAAAGGAAGTAGATATCAATGCGACTACCATTTCAAAAACTTCTCTGTTCTTTTAGCTCCATTTCACTCACTTTAATATATGATCTACAATGCAAAGAACAGCTGCCTGCTATCTAATTTTTTCAATACACGATTTGTAAATCAAGTTCACATACTTGACAAAGAGCGTCATTTTAAAAGGACTGTTACAAATTACAAAAAGGTGAATGATTTATTCAAAAGCTAAGATGTTTTACTACAGTGTCTCTAAAAATCAGATTTTTTTAACCACATACTTTCATCAAAATCGAGAGAGGAGCGTTATGGAACAAAAAAACTTGTGCAGAATGAAAAGTAGACTTTTTATTTTTTCATAGGTAAGGCAAAGCATGTAAGGAAAAAATAATTTTATAAAAAAATGTAACATGGTCTCGTATATCGTCCACAATTTTTACATCGTGAAAATTGAAAAAAATGATTTTTCCTCTTTTTTTTGTCTTAGCCCAGCTGGACAGTGGCGTGCGCTGACTAGGCTGAGGCCGGCGAGCCATGAACGCGAGAGTACATGTCTCGTCCCGTCCTGACACGCCTCACTCTCACCAGTGTGACATCATCACTCCACCTCTACCAGCCATCAGCCCGTGAGAGCAAGCCGTGAGTGCGGTGGGAAGTGAGCGAGAGTGGCAGCTGTTTTGACCAGCTCTAACAGAAACATAAAAAAGACACACACATACAACACTTAAGCTACTGCCCATGGCCTTCTTCAGAATACAGAACATTCACACAGTAACAAAACCATCATCTTCGAATTTTGAGTGCAGCAGCCGGGGATGATGATTGTGTTACATCTATGTGTATAAATGTGAATATCTGTTCTGTGTACGCTTATCATGTCCAAATGACAAGACGCAGAGACTTAAATATTTGTACAGTTACTAATTTATACCTGAAGAGGGTTTTAGGCATGGTTTTATAGCAAACTGATAGATGTTTAGTAATTTGAAGAATATAACGCGAAATGCAGAACAATAATGATTATTTGAAAATTATATTTACTCTTTGAAAATGGTTTTATTGGTTGTATTGTTGCTTGAGGGTTGATAATGATAAAAGGGTGGAGTATACTGGGATGGAAAGTTATCGGTGTATATAAAATTCTACATGTATGTGTTAACATTTCGCTCTGCAGCGAAAAGTACAGAATACAAACGTATGGTGTGTGTGTAATTGTAGTCCGAAGTTTCCCGTTGTATACCATAGCAGTTCCATGCCGACAGCTATAAGGGGGTGGAAGATATGGTGGTTGAAAGTCGTCAAATTATTAAAAAGTTTGGACTGAAGGCCAGCAATGACGTTTGCGACTCTATAGCAAGGAGGTTACGTACAGCGAAATGTGATGCCACAGACCATATCTTCGGTCTATGCATGCTACAATGTCTTCAGCTCTTTCTCTGTAAGGATAAGCCTACGAATAAGGAAATATAAGAATAAATAAATAAAGCAGTAAAAAAGAAATTTCTTTTAATAAATCTATTTTAAAAAATCGATTTGAGGTTTTGTGCATTACATCAAGTGATCCATCTGTGATATTATTACAATCATTATTGTTGAATTTCATGTTTGGATTCTTCGAAATGAGTGCATTTTTACCTGTGATTTCTTATATATTCTCTGATAGATGTAACATGTTTTTAGAAAAAAGGAGATGGACAGAGAGAGATTGGATAGGAAAAGTACTAACTCAAGGTTCGAATAAATAAATAAATAAATACCCGGGCAATGCCGGGTTCTCAGCTAGTAACAAATAAATTTATAGCTTGCTTTCAAAATACCACTTTAAATCTACCAACAGACAATATTGAATTTTTGGCAGTTAATAGTTAATCACCAGCTTTATTATATCTAAGAGCTATCACTGATCAAATCAGAAGAATGACATTTCTCTGCAGCAAGATCAATTAGATATTCTGAATGTAAAAATTTAAGTCAAGATTCACATATATACCTTTTGTTCACTTGATAACAATAGAATATCACACTATGTTACATTTCAAAACGGAGGTCGAGAGGGGAGTGAAAGAATGATGTATTGATGGGACACTTTTGTAAGGCAGTATTTCATCACTTACTTGATCAAAAAGCCAACTAAAGTACACCATATGCATTTATTACTTGTCAAAAAATGAACTAGAAATTAAGTAATGATGAACACAAGCAAGATTAAAGACAGATGTAAAAAAAGTAATAATCAAAATCTTGAGCAGTCCAAAAGTATCCCAAATATGAATCTTTTTCTGTCATAGTTGGGAAACTCCCCATCTTACTATTGTCTGAATTTCATCTATTACATACATCACTGATTCTCTTTCTGTCAACCATTTCTAAACAAGGTAGCACTAATGCCTCAATATATTATTCAATATTCCATCAGATTAATCTCTCAATATATTTCATTTTCAAGTAATTATTAAAATTCTCATGAATATTCAAAGTATGGATATTTTAAAATTCAGTTCTTCAAAATCTACACACGTTTCCACTCACCTCGAGTCAAGAATACCAAGTATTTCAAAAATTATCAGCTCAAACATTGTGCATGACAAGGAGAAGGTGGCAGAAAATATGAGCTGTACCAGGGTATGATGAACTTCATAGTCACGGAAAAGCTGCTTCACAAAAAACACCCATCCTCCAACAAAGAATAATATCTGAAAAATTATAGGATCAAAAGATGAGACATTGTCACAAATGAAATTGAAATAATTAAGAATTTCTTTCTAACAATGGAAAATCTAGGTTAGAATGTCAATAACAGAGGATAGATAACAACTCACCATAAAGGTGATAGCTATCCCACAGACAGGCACATAAAATAATCACATTTACACAACTTATATTTTCAGCCTTTACCTTCATCAGAAAAAGAAATTCATACATTCACAAACTCACTCAGACATAATGCAAGCACACATGACCACCATCTGTGGCCACTCCAGCACAACCAGCACTGTATGTGAGTGTATGAATGTAATTTCTTTTCGATGAAGGCTATGGCTGAAAATTTAAGTTCTGTGTGCCTGTTTGCAGCTCAGCAGTTATCTTTACAGTGATTAGTTAAATATCCTTTACTATTAAGAATTTATTTTATAGACAAACATAGAAATATTTATGCAATACAAATAGTTTGTCTAAAATTTTTTATAATATATACATAATATCTTGTAAGAATCATTGTAAGTTGATGAAATAAAGTAAATACATAAGAGGTTTGTAAAGAAGATCTCTTAACAAATATTCAGCTGTGTCATATCAGTAAATTGTCAGATTCTTGGTATTTCGACGAGGAAGATAACTGATCATGAAACATAACATACAGACTCGTGGAGAGTTTCATTCAGAATACAAACATTAGCTATGTCAATTATTCAACATGACTGTCAAAAACAACTTTAATTTTTAATTCATCAGTAGCAGCGTAAGTTCAATTAATTGTCCCCTCAATTTGAGAATGTGTGAACTGTAAGAAGTTGTACATAATGTCTCCAAGCCATAGTCCATGATGACCAAAAGTCAATGCAGATTGATTGAACAACTTTAACACTACTAAAGAAGGTATCATGTGTAAAGAAAAACCATTACTAGCCAACACAATGCCTCTTTCAACTGATACCAGAGATAGGCTCCTTTAATGTGGGCTATTCTCAAGTAGGACCTACAATAATCTGCTATAAATGCTATAAACAATAAGTACTATAATCCATATGACACACGTACAAGTTTCAGGTTTTCTATTTCCTTAGTGACCAATGCCAAACAAGGCAAGTCACTTCTCTCTCTGAGGCAGCCTTAATGTAGACACACTAGTGAATTTTCTTCTTGCTTAATCCATGGAAGCTACTGGATGCCTCACCATTAATTCACATCCAAATTAGTTAGTTCCTGCATTATATTTTGATATCACACCAGTCAGAATGATATACAAGGTGTATCTGAAAAGTTCAGTGAATGGTCTCAGGAAATATAGGAAACAAGACTTACAAACAAAATACCTTTACTGGACTTCAAAGTAATCACCAATACACTTCTGACATTGGTTGTACAGGTGTTGAAAACTATCAGCAAACATTTCTTGTGGAATCATTCAAAGCACTGCTGTCATGCACTGTTGGATCTTTGAACTGTTGTGAATGGTAAGCATTTCAGGGCTAATTCAATTAAGGGAAACAGAAAGAAGTCTGCACTCATTTGATGATGTCTAGGTCTGTGACTGTGGACAGTTGACCCAAACTTAGCTCATCACGGAAACCTTCCTTTTTTGCCTCTAAACAGTTTAAACAACTCAAACACACACTTTTTACTCACTGCTTCAACACCATTCACTTGCATTAATATCCCGTTGGTCTCAGTCGCTGTTTTGCCTAATTTAAACAAAACTTGATATTAACACATTGCTTCATTTTGTGCTCCATGTTGCAATGACACAAGTTGTCACACTGAACCTTTTAGCTGGATTGCAGTGTGTACCCTGCAGTGCTTTGCTCTATGGGGTGCTTGTTGACATATCTCTCAATGTGTATGTGCAGGCATCTCATCCTTGCCAGAGTGGTTTGTAAAATATGAGACCATTCATTAAACTTTTCAGACACACCTAGTAATTATTGCAAACAGGAGTTTGTCCAGTTGTCACTGGTTGTGATAATGAAGTGATCTTTACTGATATTATTGTCTTTCAATCGATTTCTTACTCAGTTTCTGTCAGACCACCTTAGCTGAAATTAATTGCTCATTAAATCTGTCACTTTCTTGTAACAAAAGCCTCTAAAGTACTGTAGAAAATTTTATCCCAGAAGCCAAATCCACTTATTTGCTTTACAGTTAAACTGTCTCTCTAAAAGGTTGATCTTTTTTTAGTGCACAAAACTACTGTGGTCATAAGCACCCAACTCAAACTGTATCAATAACCTGTGCTAAGAAGAGAAAAGTAAACATGCTAAAACCAATCAACTTTAAAATGAGAGCACTTAAAAAAAAAAGATAACCCCCTGGGTCAGATTTCTTCTTGACAAAAGAGACAGCTATAGTCCCCTTAGGGCTAGGGGGAGGGGGGGGGGGGGGGAGAGTTAAATTTCCCTCGCCATATTTCTGTGACGGATAAAAAGTAAGACATGATAAGCTAAACGTTTGTCATCTGCTAAAATGTTGGACAAGTGCAATGAAAAACACTAACTTTGACGGAGACGGTTAAAATGTGAACATTGCACCAGAAAGTGGCGGACAGTCAAGGGTTGTGAACAGTGATCACAAAGAGGGGCTGGGTCGCCACACAGTAAGTGACAGTGGGTGAAATGGCAATGTCCTATGCACAGCCGGGCGAGAATGACCTCTTCACGGCGGGAGGGCTGAGAGGGGGTCAACCACGCAGTAGGAGAAGTCTTAATATTCCGGAATTTGCTCCCTTGGAGGGAGGACCAATGTGCATGCCAGAGCAATACTACATGCTGTGTGACTTCCGCCTCAAGGTCATCTAGTGGAATGGTATAGGCAGCTAGCTGGGATAGGGAAGCTGCTTCCTTGGCAGCAGTATCTGCACACTCATTCCCTGATATTCCGACATGACCAGGAACCCACAGGAAAGCCACAGCAGCTCCACTGACACTAAGTGAGTAGAGGCATTCCTGGATACGCTTTACTATGGGGTGGACTGGGTATAGCTCACAGAGGCTCTGAAGAGCACTCAGGGAGTACGAGCAGATGACACTATTAGGGAGTAAGTGTCACTTGATGTACTGGGGGGCCTGATAAATAGCAAATAGCTCCACAGTAAAGATTGTCGGGAAGACGATATCAGGAGGAATTGCCACCAAGGACAAAGGCTCAACTGGCTCCATGGTTAGTTTTTGAGCTGTTGGTGTAGATGAAGATGCTATCCCCAAACTGGGTGTAGAGAGCAAGAAACTCATTGCAGTAAACTAGGTCAAGGGTAGTGTCTTTGGGGAGTGAATGGGGATCAAAGTTAACCTGGACCTTGAGATGAAGCCATGGTGGTAAAGAACTCTCTCCCACAGAGAAAGTGACAGGGAGCATAAAGCCAAGCTGCTGGAACAGCAAATGGAAGCAGACTTTGAGAGGTAGGAGATAAGATGGATGAACCATTATCTGATGGTCAAAAAGATGCATCAAAAATGGGAGCACAGGTTGGGTGCTTGTGCATAACTGACAAACATCTTCTGTAATGACCGAGGAGGATGTCTCTCCAATAGGACAGCAGTAGTTCGGTAGCTTCAGCATAGAGACTCTCTACTGGACTAGTATAGAAGGCTCCTGTAGCAAGATGGATTCCTTGATGGTGGATCATGTTAAGGTAACGTAAAATAGATGATCCTGCAGATGAATATACTATACAGCTGTAGTCCAGTTTCAAGTGGACTAGATAGCGGTACTGGTGGAGGAGAGTGGTCCGATCTGCTCCCCAGAAAGTGCAACTTAATACTTTGAAGACACTGAGTGAGCGAGAACAGTGAGCCGCTATGTAAGAAACTTGGGAGGACCAACAGAGTTTCCAGTCAAACACGAGTCCCAAGAATTTCACTGTGTCAGCGAAAGGAAGGACAGTAGGACCTAGGTGAAGTGATGGGGGGAGAACCTCCATTCGCCACCAAATGTTCTTGCAAACCGTCTTGTCTGCTGAAAATCGGACACCATTGTTAGTGCTCCAAAAGTAGAGATGGTCTAGGCACTGCTGAAGAAGTCACTCGAGTAGACACATCCTGTGAAAGCTGCAGTAGATAGCAAAGTCATCTACGAAAAGGGAAGCCAAAATACTTGGTGGAAGACAGTCCATAACAGGGTTGATGGTTATTGCAAAGAGAACAACACTGAGCCTTGTGGTACACCGTTCTCCTATATAAAAGTGTTCAACAGGGTCGAACCCACACGCACCTTACAAACACGGTCTTTCAAAAATTCTTGAATAAAAATAGGCAGACAACCCCAGATGCCCCAAGTATGTAAAGTCTGGAGGATTCCCGTCCTCCAACAGGTGTCATATGCCTTCTCCAAGTCAAAGAACACCGCTTCTGTTTGGCGTTTCCGTAAAAAATTGTTCATCATGTGAGTGGATAAGGTGACAAGATGATCCATAGCAGAGTGTTGCTTATGAAACCCGAATTGGGCAAGCATGAGCAAATTCCGAGATTCTCGGAACCATACCAGATGACTATTAATCATATGTTCCAGTACCTTGCAAACACTGCTGGTGAGGGAGATTGGATGGTAACTGGAAGGAAAATGTTTGTCCTTACCCAGCTTCGGTATGGGAATGACGATGGCTTCACGCCAGCATCTAGGGAATGTTCCATCCACCCAGATGTGGTTGTATGTTTGGAGAAGAAAGAGCAAGCCTTTGGAGGAAAGATGTAACATCTGAACGTGAATGCCATCTGGTCCTGGGGAGGAGGATCACGAGGAAGATAGTGCCCGTTGAAGCTACCTCAGAGTAAATTCGGTGTTGTACCACTCACGGTTCTGAGAGGAGAAGGAAAGCGGCTTTGCTTCTGCTGCTTGTTTTCGAGGGAGGAAAGCAGGATGGTAGTGCTCGAAGCTCGAAATATCAGCAAAATAGTGGCCCAAGGTGTTGGATATGTCAACGGGGTCCACAACGGTGTCATTTCCAACTATGATACCAGGGATCGGGGAATAAGCCAAGGACCCAGATAGTCGACGGAGGTTATCGCAGATGACTGAAGAGAGGGTAAACTGTTAAAGGAGCTAGTGAAGGACAACCAGCAAGCTCGTTTACTATTGTGATAATGTGGCGGCATTGGCCATGCAACTGTTTAGAGCAGATATAGTTCTTCAATTTGGCATGGTGTTTGAAGATGCAAAGTCCACGTCTCTGGGCTCTGATGGCATCACGGCATGCCTCATTCCACCAGGGGACAGGGGTGCATCACAATGGGGAAGAGGAACAAGGGATGGAATGTTCTGCAGCTGAGAGAATTGTGCTTGTGATGTAGTATAACCTGTCCTCAATATTGGAAAAATGATGTTCGGTGAAGGTGTCTAAGGAAGAGTAGAGCTGCCAGAGAGTTGGGGAGTTGCCAGGAGGGTGGACGTACTGATGTAGTGGACGTCAGTAACTGGATCACACATGGAAAGTGGTCACTGGAGTGTGTGTCCGAAAGGTCAGACCACTCGAGCTGACGGGCAAGTTTAGCACAGATGAAAAGGTCCAAATGGAAAAGGGTATGGTTGGAATCGGAAAGGAACGTAGGTTTGCTAGTATTGAAACAGATGAGGATTAGATGGTTAAATATATCATCTAAAAGAGAGCCCCTCTGCCAGCGGCGAGGAAAGCCCCAAAGGGGATGCAAGGCATTGAAATTGCTGACATGTAGAAACGAAGGAGGAAGCTGATCTATAAGGTGTAAAAGATCAGCCCTAGTGACAGTTGAAGAAGAGGGTGTGTAGACAGTGCACAGTGAGAAGGAAAAATCAGGAAGCGTAAGGCTGACAGCCACTGCTTAGCTGGGTGTTTAGAAGGATGATGTGACTGTAGATGGTGTCCTGTACGAGCAGCATGATGCCCCCACGAGTCAGAATTCCTGATACAGGCCAGAGGTCAAAACAAATGGAATTGAAATGTGGAAGATGAAAGTGAT